>CAWTZC010002333.1:5273500-6486500 GCA_963919715.1 Microtus obscurus
TATTCTCTGCACCTTAACTAGCTGTGGATTTCTTTGTTAATCGGTATCAGTTGCAAAATAATAGCAAGACGAAAAAAGAAGAATAGAAATCTAAAAGGAAATTTTTCTGAAAAGTTGAAAAAGGCATTAATCTATGAGTATAATGAAAAGTCATTTTAAGTTGGATTATATGTTCTTTTACCAAAATAATAGCATAACCTTACCCTGAGGCTAGTAATTTATCAGGCAGCAGGTTCTTGGCTTTTTAACCTTACTAGGTATGAGATTCATTTCACAGAGCAGGACTTGCACCCAATTTCAAAGAGCTAACTTTCATCACATTTATGCTGCTATTGTACCAGTGGCTGTGTGTTAACAGAGGTTTCTGTTCTGCCCAATCCTGCAGCTTTTCTGTCTCAAAGAAACACACAGAGGCCTACATTAATTATAAACTGGATGGCATATTAGATGAGGCTTCTTATTAACTCTTATAACTTACACTAACCCATAATTTTTGTCTGTATTAATCATGTGGCTTGGTAACTTTTATCAGCAAGTTATTCTCATCTTGCTTCCTCTGTGTCTGGGTGACGACTGTAACCTGAGCCTTTCTTCTTCCCAGCATTCTCGTGTTCTTCTTGCTCTGTCTATACTTCCTACCTGGTTGCCTGCGTATACTTCCTGCCTGGTTACTGGCCAATTAACATTTTATTAAAACAATACAAATGACAAATCTTTACAAAATACATGACCATTGTCCCATAGCAGTCACACTTTGTCAGAGCAGTAGTCCTTGTAGCTCACAAAGCTCACAGCTGAATAAGGCAGATGGCTAGTATTCTCCTCCAGGAGTGTGCAAAGCAACTTTCAGCACTAAGCATGATAGACAGTAAGGAAGAATCTTCCAGGTTAGCACCATCTTGAATATTTTATGATCTATAAATCAATTATGTGGTATCTGTAGCAATAGGATCTTACCATCAAGTTTAAGGGGATAAATAACAGTATCAGAAGAGCTTGCAATTTGGGGAGATATATAAGACCTCACTGATGAACAGTTCCAAAAAATGTAATCCATTATAGTCCTATGATTAATATTTGCTATCCAGAAGTGTTTAGTTGATATATCTATTATCACCATATGATAAATTAATTCCATTTTAGTTCTTTTTATACATTCACAGACATACAAACACACCTATCCACGAGGGCACTTGCTTCTAAAAGAGTACTTTCACATATGATGTTTTAAAAGGTTTTTAGTATTACTTGCCCCCCCTCACACCCTTCTCTACCCATTGTTCCATTTCCCCCTGAAAATTTAATACTTTTCTAAAATTCTTCTATAACCCCTTATAAAACTGCAGTCTACCTCTGCTCCTTTGACAGTACTTATACACATGGTCTCTTGCCACTTTTCTGACTTTTATAAGTTTCAAAGTGAAACATGCATATCTGAATACTGAAAGGTAAAATTTATAAAATTAAAAGATGATGTTTTTTTCTTGTATCTCAGATATTAAACTCAGAATGATTGTTTATAGACACATTCATTTACAATGCAATTCTTTACATATATTGAAGAATATTCTTACACTTAATATGGAACACAAAAGAATTAGGAGAGCTAAAACAAACCCAGCTAATTAAAAAACCTCTTGGAAGTATTACCATACTGGGTTTCAGGTTACGTTACAAGATACAGTGTTGAGGCCTCAAAATGTGAGCCTATTTCCACCCTGTCTGATGGTCAGAGAGTTTGGAGGTTGCTCAAAATTGTTGACAACAAGGGCTACACATCCTGACTCAGGATGTGATTACTTAGTTCTTTTGCCATTAAAATGGCACATACAAGTAAACCACTCCATCCTGACAGATGGTCAAGATATGCAAGCATACTTCTGCTTCTTCTTTTGAAACAGGAGGTTTAACCTAGAGAGTGGCTGCCTTCGAGATACTTGGTCTAGGGTGGCTTTCCTGCCTAAACAACAGAATGCTAATGACTTGATGTCTCAAAGTGTTGGGCATTTAACTATTTGAGTTGTCCTTTGCATCATGTTAAAGAAGGCTTTTGTTGACTTCTCTCCTCTTTTGTATTGGGGTATAAAAGTGTATGAAAAATTAACCATGGGCGATTGATTTCAATATTCACTGACACTCCCTTCCACTAATATTCTATGTTTCGATTTATTATTTTTACTTACATTTTCATGCTACTTAATAACTTTTTTGAGTCCCACACTCCTAACTTGGTAAACTGTATTTTTGTCAAAGCTGGTCTCAAACACTACAGAAAAAAGAAAAAAAAAGATATTGGTCAAGAAACACAATAACACTTTCTTCGATGGAATACAATTGAGAACCCACATCAAAATCCACTCTCCTACACACTCTTGAATATTGACAAAGAAGGCAACAGTAGAACTGGGAAAACATAGCATCTTTTACAACAGATGCTGGTCACTTTAGATAGCTGTATGTATAAGAATGAAAATTAGTCCTTAGCTCTAAGTTCTCACATGTATGACCTCAAAGACAACCTAACTCTGATAAAAAAGGTCAGGGATATGCTTGAACTCCTTAACACATTAAAGGTATCACCGAACTTAGCTACTCTAGAACAGGCTTTTAATACCAATAATTAAAATGCAACATTTCATGCAACTAAAAATAGTGTAGGACACTACTATTTAACTAAAGAAAAAGTCTGAAGTTTGGGGAAAAAAAATTCACCAGTTATTCATCTGATCAAGAGTTAATATTTGGAATAATCAAAGAACTTAGAAAGCTAAACATCAAGAAAATATTTTTAAAAATGCATGGAATTAAAAAGATTTCTCAAAAGATGCAATGAAAATGACTGAGAGAGGTTTTTTTTTTTTTGGAATGGTTAATGGAACTACTTTGAGATTCCATTTTACTTCAGATACAATGACTATGGTTAAAAATATCCAAAGATGAATAATGCAACTGAGGATATGCAAGGAGGTGGGGGGTATACTTACTCACTGCTTATGAGAGTACATACTGGTGTAGTATTGTGAAGTTCAATGCGAAGACTCTTCAAAAATCTAGAAATAGATCTACCATATTTCCCAAGTATATGGCTTTTATCCTAATACACAGATAACTATAATCACAACAGCTTGGAAATGAAACAGTCTAGATCATAATCAATTTTTGAATGGATTGTGAAAATGTGATATATTTATACAATGGAATAGTACTAATCTGTAAAAAAGATTGAAATTTACAGGTAAATGGATTTATTAGGAAGCAAATATGTTTATATTTATGTTTAGACACTAAAATGTTCAGAAGAAAAAAGCTAATTCACTGATGACAGATATTATAAAAATAGTATTCAGTTCTCAGCATTATGGCTTATAATTCACCTAGCAATAATAATTCTGAAAGAATCTGTGATTTAACAAATCTCAGATTTCCTCAACCCTTTTACTTTCTGTGGTATAACTGGACTGACAACTTCATTATTTATAATATTATTTGTAAGCAATCAAAACAATCATCATTTTCTAAAACATTTCAATCACATCTCTGGGTATAATACTGAGTTAAACATATATTTCCAGCTAATTGAGAGTTATTCTTCTCTAAGCATTTTTTTAAACACTTATCATACTAATGACCTAATCTAGAAAAAAATCAAGTGTTCTTCTGTCTGTCTCCTCTCTCTCTCTTTCTCTTTTTCTCTCTCTTGTGTGTGTATATGTGAAGAAATAACCTTTCCTAGATAAGCCCTCTTATTGGTGATTAAGTAAAAAGTAATAAGCCTAAAAGTCATATAGACACAAAAACAATAGAAAAACAACTCAGAATTTGCACTTATATAATTGTGCATTTATATATTAAAACATATATATATGTTTTATATGGATATATATATAACCATAATAAATATAAGCAAAAACAGGCTATCCACTTGAGAATTGGGATTACACGGGAGGTGTCTGAGGGACAATGAAGGGGAAGGGAAGATGAGAAGGTGATGTAATAAGAATTTGTAAAGCTTTAGAAGAAGCTTACTTGTTAGAATTTTTACAATTTCAAACACTAGTCATCCAGAGAAAAATGTAAAATTGCCTGGCAAGAATAATACACTATGCCATTTATTTTCCATAACAACATTATTGGTAAATGCAATAAATAAATATTTGTTCAATTGAAGGGTTGTATTTGAATTCCAACACATTTTTATATGCAGTACTTAATAACAAAAATAAGCAATTATATTTGCACAGTTTACTATTATAACAGAATTCCTGAGACATTCAATTTATATTTTTTGTTAGAGGATTATTTTAGAGGATTCATGTCCATACTTCATGTAGATCCAGCTATTTGGAGCTTGGAGTAAAAAAAAATTATAATAGTACAGTGTAGTCGATTGCTGCTTGTTTATTTCCTGGCTGCTCAAACCTGAAATAATCACACAGGAACTATAATAATTACACTACTGTTTGGCCAATAGCTTAATTGTATTTCTAAAATAACACATATATCATAAATTAACCCATTTCTATTATATTTTATTTTACTGTGAGGCTCCTGGTTTACCAGTAAGGTTTCTGGGGCATCTGTCTACTTTGGCAGCTACATGATGTTTCTTTGACTCTGCCTATTCTCACAATATATCTTTTCCAGCCTGGCTATATTCTGTTAAACCATGGGCTGAAAGCAGCTTCTGTATTAACCAATAACAATAAAACATATTCGCAACATTCAGAAGGGAATCCCACATCAGTATAAAGGATGTAGTAGACAGAAACCAAGAGAGAGAGAAAGAGAGAGAGAGAGAGTGCTTTGGTCCTCTTCTATCTCTCTGTCACTAGTGGTGCCCAGCAAAGCACCCAGCCTTCAACCCATTTGTCTTTTCAGCATCCCAAATTATATATAAACATATACATAATTTCTTATGTACTCTGTCTTACACACTCATAACACAGAGACAAGGACAAAGAAACAATAAAACAAAAATAAAAATAAACAAAGTGTCACACAGCATTTCTAATCCATCAAACATCAGCATGCTATTTTAAATAACCCCAATTTTAATAGTTTTTTTCTTTCTTTGGTGACTTTCCAAAATGTAGGAACAAATTGTATCATTGGGAACTGTGCAACATTAAAAGACAAAAGAAGTAATTGTGGGCATATTTTTTAAACAAAAGTTGCTGGAATAAAACAGTAGTTGTTAATAAAAATAACAGATTAATTCTGCCAATTCTTTAATTATTGTTTTCTGGCAGGGCTTCTCAAAATTACCATTTTAGACAATTAATTATTTGTTAATATTCACTGTAGATGAATATCAACAATCCTAATTTCAATCCAAAAGAATTCAATAGTATATACCATGTCCTGAATACAGTTTGTCTCCATTAAATCCCTTGGTAAGGCTTAATTCCCTAAACTAAAAGTTCTATGTCCTTGAACCGTTAGGACTCTGCCAGATGTAGATGGATGCAGATAGGCTAACTGCAGATCTTCTCCTCGCCCTCCGTCTCCCAACCTCATGCCAGTTCTGTAGCAAACACCTCTCTGCACCCTCCAGTTCCTCTTTGTCCCATCTCCAGCAGATCAAGCAGATCTTCTGCTCCAGCCTTTATCTTTGCACCTCATCCTGCTGTCCAAGCCCCCAACTGCAGCAGGTCTTTCATAGGAATCTGCCAAGACTTCCAAAGAAGACATAGGCCAGCAAAGCAAGTAGGAGAACTTCAGATCCTCACTCTCCAATCTCTCCTCTAAATACATTGCTCCAGTCTCATTTCCAGCCCTGCAGCAGACTACCTGTTGTGACCTTTCTGCTCTCTACCCTCCCAGGGGACTAAGTAGACCTTGGTGGAAGACCCGGCTTTCCTCCCTCCTGGGATTCCTCTTAGCTCCCTCTTTTTTCTATTCTATCCATATTCCTGTCAGATCACAAAATCTAAAAATACATTCTATACAAAACCCCTATTTGCTCAACCTGATAGGAAATTCAGAATTTTTTATATTTTTTTGATGTTGCGTAATCAGGGAAAAAACAGATTACACAACATCAAAAATATAACAGTTATTATCAATCATTGGTCATTGATATCTCTCAATAGCAGTGGAATAAGTTACCCAATAAAAAGACACAGGCTAACAGAGTGGTTGCAAAAACAGACGTTACCTCAGAGTAAATCACAGGAAAAATATTTTCCAAGCAAACTGACAATGCCATTCTCATATTCAAAGCGAAGCAACTCCCAGGCCAGGGGCAAGGCTATGCCCCCAACTTAACAAAGATCATCCACTATAACAGATTAGACTTCATACAATAGGTACAGGGATGGTTCAACATAAACAAATCTCTTTCAGGAGTCCCCTTTCGGCAGGGTTCTGAGCCTCAGGATGGAGGTGTCATATAAAAAAGTCAGTGAAAAATAAAGAGTCTGACCATCAGTTGCCTTTGGAACAGATGACACCAAATAACTCAGTTTGTATTCATACAAGCTCTAATGTATTCAAGCACAAACAGTTTCAATACATTTTTCTTAAATGATTTTTTAAGAATTATTAATGTTTGCCTATTTTAGTTTCTTTTCCTTTCCTCCACTCTCTTGATGTCATTGACCTTTACCCTATATCATTAATTTTATCTTGCAAGCCAAATGATTCTATCTAACCAGGCACATCCTATCCATATTGTGCCGAGCCAGCAGCAGGCATGCAGTTACGAAAATAAAAGAGATTCAAGCCCTATGATAGTCCTTCGCAATATGACACTTTTAAATTTTTGTAATCAGCTGACTGTTTTATGCCATACCTATGATATTATTTTCAGGTGTAAGTCAATATTTATGTGCTCAACAGTTGTAATCCTATTCTTTAGAAATTCTAAAAATGGATATGATTATTTAGCTTTTTAACTGTTGGCGCCAAATTTCTATTCTTCCTGGCAGTTTCCACTGGGAGTTTTAACTGAAAAAATATATAACCGTTCATGTCCTGTAACCTGAGAGATGTCTGACCTTTCATGTCCTTTATCTTTTCCTTATATGTTCCTATAAGTTTTTAATGTCATCTCTTAAGTAATCATCCCCCAAGTTCTGTAGTTCTTTGGAATATAGTTATCTCTTTTTTAGGACAGTTAAGTAAGCAAGAATCATTAACCTTAGTGAGTTTCTTCTGCTTTCTCAAATAACTGCAAAGACAGCCAGTGGCAATGGGAGAAACCAGTTTCTGTGATAGACTGCAGAGAGCCTTAATTTCTTTGTAGAAACTTTCTAAAAAATTATCAGTGTTTGTTCCCAGCAAACTCAACCACAATTACAACTGACAAAGTAAAACTAAGACTCACCATAAGAACAAGAACAGCTCACGTTAGAGAGCCCTGAAGCCCATGATCTCCCTAGGACAAGCATAGGAATCTGCTGCATGGTTTTTACAAGTCGTTGCCAGGTGGGTGGGATTCTCCAAAGGGCTTTATTTTACCATAAGGAGCTCCATTTGCACAGTGTTTATGTGATGTTCCCAGGGGTAACAGCATGACTTCTGCCAATCTGTCACTGTAATACACACTATAAAAAAACAACAACAACAACAAGAAAAGCAAAACAAAATATGATTCCCTCCTTAGATGCTGATAAAGCCTTTTACAAAAGAACAAACACTTGGAGCAATCAGAGATACAAGAGGCACACCTAAGCATAATAAAGACAATTTACAGAAACCCATAGCCAACTTTCAATTAAACAGAGAGAAACCCAAAGCAATTCCACTAAAATCAGGAAGAAGACTATACTGTCCACTTTCTCCATATCTATTTAATATAGTACTTAAAGTTCTAGCTAGAGCAATAAAACAACTAACGGAGAAAAGAGAGTTTGAAATGGAAAGGAAGAAGTCAAAATATCATTATTTGCAGGTGACATGTGTGCGTGGGTGTGTATATGTGTGTGTGTATAACAGTATTATCAAGAATTCTACCAACTAACTTCTACAGCTGATAAATACCTTCAGTAAAGTAGCTGGATACAAGATTAACTTTTAAAAAAAATCAGTATCTCTCATATACACAAATGACAAAAGGGCTCAGAAAAAAATCAAGGAAACAACACCCTTCATATTAGTCACAAATAATATAAAATATCTTGGGGTAACTAAAACCAAACAAGTGAAAAACTTGTATGACAAAAAAACTTCAAGTCTTTCAAAAAAGAAATTAAACAAGATAGCAGATTATGGAAATATTCTCATGCTCATGGACTGGTAGGATTAACATAGTAAAAATGGCCATCTTACTAAAAGGAATCTATAGATTCAATGAAACTTTCATCAAAATCTCAACACAATTCTTTACATACCTTCAAAGAACAATACTTAACTTCATATAGAAAAATAAAAGCCCCAAAATAACTAAAAGAATCTCATGTAATAAAAGAATTTCTGGAGATGTCACCATTCCTGATTTCAAGCCTACTATAGAATTATAGTAATAAAAGCCATATGGTATTGGCATAAAAACAGACAGTGGATCAATGAGATAGAATCAATGACCTAGATGTAAATCCACACACCAAGAACACCTGAATTTTGATAAACAAGAAGCCACAATTACCCAATGGAAAAGAAGAATTTTCAACAAATGGTGCTGGTCTAACTGGATGGCTGTATGGAGACAGATTTGTATCCATCAATCTGCACAAAACTCAAACCAAGTGAGCCAAAGAAATCAACACAAAGCCAGATATACTGAACCTGATAGAAGAGAAAGTCAAGAATACTGTGGACCCATTGACACAAGAGACAACTTCCTGAACAGAACACCAATAGCACAAGCACTAAGATCAACAATTAATAAATCGGTCTTCATGAAATGGAAAAGCTTCTGTAAGGCGAAGGACACTGTTAATAGGACAAACTGAAGCCTACAGATGATGCTACTTTTTTTCAACAGTTGAGTAATACTACATTGTATAAATGTATCATATTTTCTTTATCCATTCTTTGGATTTCTTATGAAGAGGAGGAAGGAACTAGTGGGTCAAGGAAACCACAATAAAACTATAGCATCAACTAATTTTGTTTTGTAGGAACTCACAGAGACTGAACTAGCAATAAGAGAGTCTGCATGGGTCTGACCTAGGTTCTCTGTATATGTATGTTATGGTTGCATAGCTTCGTTTTCGTGTAGAATTCCTAAGAGTGGGAGCAGAGGTAGTCTCTGGTTATTTTGACTTCCTTTGGATCTTTTTAATCCTACTGGGTTGCCTCTTCTAGTCTTAATATGAGAGGAGGTGCCTAGTCGCCTAGTCTTATTGAAACTTGATAAGCCATTTTTGTTTGATATCCCTAAAAGGCTCACCCTTAGTATTTTCTCATATCAACGCAAAATAAATCCAAACCTCTGCACATGGCTCTCAACTTAACTGAAAATAGAGCAGAAACGATGATCACCACCTCTCAATTACATAGAAGAGACCAGGCAGGTGAGAAGAAAGAAGCATATTTTACTTTATTTCCATCCAAAGCACGTGTTATTTTTCATTTGCGAAATAGATTAATCATGTAAGTATATATTTTATCATGAGCTTGGATATCCTGGAGGTGGACCTGACTATGAAAGCTCACAGATTTCTAGTACTTATCTAGAATTAATTGTTTTGAGGTTTTTTTTCCCAAAAAATTCAAGAATTTGGGGTCAAGAGTACTAGCAACTTTAATCTGGAATTTCATTGCTAGAGTCGAATTAGGAAGTGAAGAACTATTTAAACAAAGGATATTCCTCTGAGCCACCAGTGGAAGAGATCTTTTGTTGTGCTGGCAAAACAGTTTCTACAAGTATTAGCTGACATGACCAAGTGCATTTCTGCATTTCTTGGTCTTCCGTAAGAACAAAGGAAAAAAAATTATAATGAATATTGGTACATCTAAAGGTGTTTTTTGAGACTTCAGGAAATGATTGAATGTTTAAAAACAAGAACCTCCGAACAGCTGAGAAACTCCTGACTCAGCACACGCATAACATTATCTTGTTGACAAGAAAAGGCAACACTTGATAGAGAGCACATTCACTGGTATCATTAAGCCTTGAAACTACTGGAAAAACTCTTATCCAAGGTTCCCTTTACTGCTCTATGAAGCTCATGGTCCCTGTCTCCGGGCACACAGTCATGACTCCTGAGGAGAGACTGATGTCCTTCAATTCTTCTGATTAAAGAAAAATTTCGCTGCTTCTGTACAGGTCTCTCTCCCCTTCCCATCCCTCTCTCCACACACACACACACACACACACACACACACACACACACACAGTACACAAATTTCCATATTACCTCCATCAGTCCCAATCTGAAAATGATAACTTTGATTTTACTCCCAGAGTTGTTTATTTATGTTTTTAGATATGTCAAGAAATGACATTTGTTGCTTTGTTTGATATTTATATATCTGTGTAAACTGGTGATGTCTTTAAGAAAAACCAGGCTGTGAAAACTAAGATTTTCATGTATTAGCTGGTTTGACGGTGCTAGGGAGATTAAGAGCAGCGAAAAGGAAAGAACATGTATCTGTACCAGGTCACCTGATCCCAATAATGCAAGCACAACAAGCAATGCTGGGCTTTTAAGTATCCTTTGGCAATAAGCAGAGGACTGTCTCTAGCACCAGAGGCAGCCTCTGACCAGTGGCATTTCAGAAGCTTTGGCCCTTTGGGGATACCCATGGACATAAGCAATTACACCAAGAACATGGATGGAATCTAAGTGAAGCCTTCCCTTCTGGCATCTCCAAATGGGAATGCTGTCTATCCCACGCTTAGGTATCTGTCTAGGGAGACTATAAAGTGATGACACTGAATGCTAGTTTGACTCTGATTAATCTCAGTCTTCATCTGGGTTTCTATCTCTGGGATAAAGAACCAAGTTGGGGAGAATGGTGCTTATTTGGCTAACTCCTCCACATTGCCATCCATTCTTGATGTAAGTCAGAGAAGAAACTCAAACAGGGCAGGAACCTGGAGGCAAGAACTGATGCAGAGGCCACGGAGAGGAGCTGCTTCCTGACTTGCATTATCTAGCTTGTTTAGCCTGCTTTCTTACAGAAACCAAGACCATCAGCCCCAGGGCTGGTTGCACAACAGGTTGGGCTCTCCCACATCAATCAATATTATTAAAAAGATGCTCCACAGGCTCGCCTATAGCCTGATCTTCCAGAGGGATTGTATCACTTGGAATTTTCTCCTCTCAGATGCTACAGCTGGTGTCAAATTGACATCAAACTGGACGGCACAGATTCTCAGCCAGTAAGACATATGGAATTAAAAAAGTGTGCGTTTTAAACCTATTTACATATTACACCATAGTGATTTCTCCTAGAAGAGCATGTACTGTAACACCTTTCTGGTTTCTGCAGCATGACTGAGTCAAACGGTGTAGGGAAGCTAACGAGAATAAGCACTGAAAGGGACTTACTTGTAAGAGCTAAGCCAATTTCTTTTGAGATGCATGCTGGTGAATTATAGGACAGAATGCACCTTATCTGATAGGAAGTCTCTGATAATAGGCTGCAGAAACCTGATGCTTTAAAAGAATTGTGTACATAATAAACATGATGAGAACAGAATAAAGGATTTTTTTTTTTAAAGATACTTTTGAACCAAGTGCAAGCTGTTAGTCTCTGAGGGAAGTAGAAAAGCTGGGATAGAAAAAGAAAGGGGAAAACCCTAATAGGATTTTTATAGGGATGAAGTCAATCGTTCGGGTAGCCGACATAAATGATTCTCTGAGCTGGAGTGCATATTTGACGATGTAGAGGATTGGGAAGTGAGATGGGGAACTGAGCAAGGATTCCCAAGGGGCGGTGTTTATCACGTTGTTGATGTGAGAAACAAATGAAATGAATGAAAGTCAAGGCTTCATTTCCTTCCTCACAAACTATTGCCGAGAATTGGACACTGCTGACAGTGTATTTACTGAAAAATGAAACATGCACGGTTTCTCTTCCAGTACAGGAACCAAATTAAAAGATAAGAATAAAGGAGATTTGCAGTGTAGCTTGAGACTGAGGATAGTCTTTGAAAAAGACCACACACATACACAAAAACAGAGAGAGACACACACACACACACACACACACACACAGAGAGAGAGACAGAGATTGCAGCCTGAAGCAGGAAGGGAACAACAGCTGAGAAAGATCAAGCTTTTTGATGGTAGACAGAAAATTCCTCTCTGAAACGTGAAATAAGACTGTAGTGTCCGATGAAGACGGTCAAGCGAAGGTGAAAGGAAGCCATTCCACACAAGCTCCCGAAGGAGAAGTGGAGGATTTCCAGTACAAAACAGCTCATTGAGCTGTATAAGGGGAAAGGGTGAGGGCAAAGCTGGAAATAGTTGAGACCTTGACATGAGCCTGGGGTGAAACAAGAAGCAGATCATATAGAACCTTGTATTGCTGGCAGGGAAAGATGGATTTTGGTCTGTGTACAATGTAGTCAAACTGTAGTGTTTCAAGCAAGTCTCAAATATGATCTTTATTTTTCTACAAGTCTATGTGGGGGATAGGGAAGTAAACAAGTTTTTCTGGACTAAGATGATGGCAAACCATATATGAAAGAAACTGAACAGACTTGTAGAATATTTTGAATTTAGAAATTAAATTCTTTGTGAATACGGTTGTTTTAAGGTTTAAGAGGAGGAAAATGCCAGTAACAACTTTTAGATTTGGGAATTAGCTATCTTGGTAGTAATGACATTTAAAGAGAAAAACTGTTAATAGAACATGATTATTGTGGAAATGTATTGCGTTTATTTAAGTGATTATTAAAAGCTGATTTTTGAAACTAAGGAGAAAAGACAGGTAATGATTGATGCTGGCTAAAGCATTGGTAAACAAGGTTTTATTGGGAAAAATATCTAATTCTGGAGACTCAACCTGAATATTGATGTGGTTTCTCTAATAGTGTGTGCTTGTTGACAAGAGGAAGAAAAGAAATCACCTGCGTGGTGGAGAACGGACACACACACACACCTTTTCTTCCTCCTCTCAGTATGATACACAGTGAATTGACCTTATATGATATTAAGTAAAAAAAAGTTAGTCACAGGAAGACAAATATTTAGATTTCTACTTCTTAAAGTAATACTTTAGCAGAGAATGGATGTGGCAGTAGAAAAGACGCATTTGATGTCTAATGAGACTGGAGTTGTAAGCCTACAACAGGAAGTCATCTAGAGAGCTGTCACTCAATGTCCACGTACTTAACAAAGTACTGAATACTTAAGACTGTTAAGATGGTAGATGCTCTGTCATGTGTTTTCTGTCCAGTCCAATAGCAACTGAATTGAAATACAAAGAAAAATTTAAGAAGAGGTGGAGTAGTTTGCCACTGCTTTTTATATAATCATTACAGGGCTTAAAAGGCATCTTTTAAGATCACTGGGACAAAAACACAAACATGCTACACAACAATAGGATTGGGAATTCATTACCCTCATAGAAGACATCAAGAACCAAACATGAGAGCGGAAAATATTGCTTGTACTGAGCTTCAGTAGCAAGGTCAAGTTTTTCATGTGATTAAGACAGTGAACCAATAAATAAATAGTAATTTTTTTAAAAATTAAAGTATTAGATTGTTTCATTTTGAGGAATCATTCACTTTTGAAAAATCACTAACATTATCTGATTAAACACGGTGCCACATACTCTAATAATCTGAAAGTGGAAAGGAACATCTGTGTTTTCTTTGAAGCTGTGTTATTACTAAAATAGCATGGCTACATTATACATGTTTGACCTTACAGTATATTTAATTTGGCATTTTGTAAATGAGGAAATGATCTTATCTAAGCTCCATCATCTGTCCTGACACTTTACTGTAGAACAGAAAGAACAAAGGGCTTTGTCGCTAGAACTACCTGTCCCATCCTAGTCATCCTGACTCTGTCACCATTAAGCATCCTAATGTCCTATGTAGAAGGTCACCTTGAGATTGTGTTGAAAGTTACTGTTGCAAACATCTGGAGAATAATGCTTCTAAACAGAAATCAAAACCCAGCCATGGGAATGTTGTCTTAATCTGACTCCTTGACAATCAAAGCTTCAACCAGAGGTACCCTGGACATTAAGACTGAAGTCATTTGATTTTCAGTAAAGAGAGAACTTTTTTGAATTCTGTCAGCACAGTACATACATATACACAAAATACCTGCAAGACATTATGCCCACATCTTTCCTTTCCTGTCCTGTTCTTCTGCCCTCCCAATTATGTGGGAAGGTTCCCTTTGCCTCATGCACGCTAGGCAAGCACTCTCCTTCTGAACTCCATGCTGTATCCGTCTGAACCCTTTATGGAGTTCAGATAGACCTTTCTCTTAATAGCTGCATAATGAAACTTCAAACTTTGTCCCTAATGTGTTTCCTCATTTCAGCTAACGAATATCACAGTTGCACTTCACTACCGTGCAAGAGTTCATCTTACAAATAGAATCTCCTGCTTAAGGGCCCAGTATTCCCCAGTGCAGTTAGAAGGCCTATAATCATTAGCTATTATTTTCACTTAGTACTTCCTCTTGAAAGTTAATCAGGTAAAATCAGATTTTGCTCAAAGCTAAATGCTTCTGCTTAATTCAGAAGGGACCTTCGAGCTATGAATCTTTGATTGGACATAATCTCTTATTATTCATCTACTGTTACCAGAAAGGAATTGAATTAAGTTTCTGTAAATAATATTCTATATCTTAAATCTTATTCTCAAAGGCAAATTCCATCACAACTACATATTACCTTTATAAGGGCTTCCAAATTTAACTGCCTAATTTTCATCAATATTACCTATTAAGGGATCTTTCTTTCTTGTAAATTAATTCAAGTTTTATACCTCAAAGGAACAACTATATGAACTACATTTTAATTGTACAATACAATTGATCTTTCATTACATCTTCCAGGCATTATTAAACTTATTTTAGGGAATGATGGTTGAGATTCCATTATTTTAATATTCATTGCTCTATGAATATAAACATATATGAAAATTAATCATGTGAAATGGTTAACATTTGTGCATTTAACAGTGTACCTTTACTAAATTTTAAAGTGAAAATTAACTAATTTATGCAGGATGGTGGTGGTACACACCTTTAATCCCACCCAGTATTTGGGAGTAGAGGCTGACAGAACACTGAGTTCAAGATCAGCCTTGTCTACAAAGTTCTAGAACAGCAAGGGCTACAAAGAGAAACCCTATCTCAAAAAAAAAATAAAAAAAAACAGAAAGAAAAAAAGGTAGGTAGAAGGGAGGGAAGGAGGTAGGGAAGGAGGGAGAAAAGGAGAGAGGAAGGAAGAGAGAGGAAAGTAACTAATTTAAAGGATGTCTATTACCTACTGTTACCTACAATCTATTCAATAACACGTATGACTGTCATCTCCAGAGTTTAGTGTTATATGACTGCTTCTCAATATTTTAACAGATGCATTGTAATGTATGAATTTGTTATCATTAAGGAATTTCTCATTTTTATACTCATTTATTGATTCTGTGTGGAAAATGCTGAAAAAAGTAGACTAAGACGTTCCTATTTTTACGAAAGATATCTATATCACAATTCCTCCACCCAAGGCTCAGCAAACATCACAGAAAAGGGGGCATAAAGAGAATGAGAGTCTTAGTGTTAGAAGATGCTGTGTAAGAGGATCTTCTGACTCTGACAAGTATGTGCAACCATAAATTCTCAGCTATGTGTGGTTGCCTGTACAAGAACTACCCAAGACCACTACAGTCAACACTCCAGCATGGATGGGGAAAGCTCACCATGAACCACCTTTATTTGGAAAATTTAGGCAACTGTCAGCTGCTGAGGGAAACAACTCCTCCCTCTCTGTATGTCACTGATCTGTTTGAATTCCTGCCTTGTTTTTTCTCAGTAGACTGTGTTTCAGGTATTTAAGCCAATTATAGCCTTTCCTCCACAGGTTCTTGTTCATGATATATCATCACAGCAACAGAAAAAAACTAAGTCAAAGTCGTCATCTACCAGGAAATGAAAGTGCTTGTATGTCTTCTGTGTTTAACTTCTGAGTAACAATGACAGATATCGGCCACAAGTTGGAAATTACAGCAATCACAAATTGAAAATTATTGGGGAAACTTCATTATTGTTCCTAAGCACTTTAATGCTGCATGGTGTCTAGTACATGAACAGAACATCATGTGTCAGAAATTTATCAGCCAGGGAAGCTTTTCATAGATCCATGAAGAAATCAATATGCATAATGCTGCCTATGACAAATTAGTTACAGAAAACAAATATCATATAATTTGTGTAAACAACTCATAAGTTATACTGAACATTAAGTAAGAAAACAATATTAAAAATAATAAAACCATTATAAAGTAAAGTTTCAAGGGTGACAATATTTCCAATTATCCTATTAATCATCAGTAAGTTCAATTGTAAAAACACCTAAGTATCTTTAGTTTTAGATAATACAAACTGAAAACTATAGAATCACCTTAGTAGAATATTTTAAATAATTTCCGTATATTTTACTATGAGAGATAATAACAAATTCATATTATGTTATAAGATTATGAACATTAGAATGCTGTATTAATATCTCACTTGCTTCTAAAATTCATGCAGTTTTTATTGCTGACATTTCCGCTGCCTGAAGTATTCATAAATGCTTGAATATAGTGATGTAAATTGCTTTTCTCACTCCACTAATTTTATTTATTTTCAGTTTAATTTCTTTCATGTAAACACCTGACTCATTATGCTCTATAAGTGTCATATAATCTGACATTTTAAAAGCACTGCTTAATCATTTTTACTTGCTAATTTAGGGGACAAAAAGATTAATTAAATATGTTTGCCTTTTATGTATGCTGAAAATATAATTTTAATCCCAGAATGGAAAGATTATTAATATGCTAATAAAACACTTTTAGATGTTAGCAACATAGCTAACGTAAAGTTGATACTATTATGTTTAACTTTTTGCTTATCTTCAGGAAAGCATAAATAAGATGCCAAAAAGGATCACCCAATGGTTAAAATGACTAGAAAACACACATATTTAATATAGCAGTCTTTTGAGACCTACATGAATATTACACTCTATCTGCAGATAATTCACATTGATATACATATTTTTCCAATAACGGTAAAAAGTCTATATTTAAAATACAGACACATTTTATATATTGAATGTGATTCTTAGTATAAACACATAACTCAATGGAATTTTATTTCTTGTCTTGAAGTTATCTGGAAAAGAGGAGCTCAGTATCTCCCAACTCGGGAATATTTCCTTAAATGCATTTTAGCCATACTCATAAACGAAATTCAAATCTACACTATGCATGTATTTTATGGAGGGAAATAAGTAGTACATATTTGTTATTGAGTTGCCACATTGTCAATGATGATAGAAAATAGAAAACTCCCAGGTTTTATTTATAAAATTTTGATTCACTTTAGTTTTGGAGCTCATAAACTTTCTCAATGTTAAATTAGAGTAATTGATGGAGAGTATAAATTAACTTGTGTTATAAATAAATTTCAAGGGTAACAAAGATGAACTTAGACACTTTAAATGCTCATTTGAAGCAGAAATGCTTTTCTGCCAGACTTTTCAGAGAGAGAACCATGTTATAACGCTTCTGTGAATTTACTCTGGTTAACTTCACCCAAGTTAAAGGGCTTAATTTCTTAGAAGTGGAAAAGCTAAGGAAGCAGCGAGGGATTTCACTGGGGTTGTAGAAATAAGGAGAGAAATCTGCCTTAGCAGCATGTGTTGTTGTCATTCAGTCAACTTTATGGTCATGACTGTCTATAAAGAAACACCAGGGAAGGGAAGACAAATCCAGTAAGTGCCAGGAGCAGCCTCACTGTGCACAGACCGCCTGTGAAAGACCCACAAAGAATTGCATTCTTTGTCTCCTTCCATTACACCAATCTCAAGATTTAATAGTACTTAATCTGGCTCCGACAAGCAAAATCCTCACTGCTCTCTACACACACACACACACACACACACACACTACATATATACACATATGGGGATACACAAATACACATCCATAATATGTATGTATTCTTATTTAAATATATATGTATATAAACACACACAAAAGAAGCTTTCCTATAAAACTGATAGAAATCAGTGGGAAGGGAAATTCCCACGTTAGAAGGAAAGCCAAAGGTTAGAACTGCAAATACATCATGCCAGCAAATGAATGTTTAAAGTGCCTGATCCTACATTATCACATGTGAAGAATACTTTGATTGCTATCCTGATGAGTTAGAATGAGTAATAAATGTAATAATATCGTAAATGCTTCCATGGTACTTAGGACAATCTGAATAATTATTAGCTATCACAGCATACTCGTATATGTCAGTTTTCTGGTACTCTTTACCAGGAAGTACAGTAAAGCCAATGCGAAGGACAAATGGAAGGAGACACGGATGCATCCCTTGTAGTGGCACTTGCTATCATAACATATTCTTCTCTCTGCTTTTGTGAACATCGGCTCAGAAAACCTTGTGTCTTCTCTGACTCCTTCAAAAGAATATTGACATAAAAATTGCCTTCTCAAACATGTAGTTGAAGAATGAAATGACATCCTGAAATTCACTATATTTGCATGAATCAATGTTCATTAATTCTAATTCTTCCTTTGAATTCAACCACCATCTCTTTAACACTAATGCTTAAATCTACTTCTTTATGGATATGTGTATATTGCCTTGACACTTGCTTCCAGAAAGCAGTGACTAAAATACCTTTTTGTTGTAAGGCTAAATTCCAAATGCACAGATGCATACATCTGTACAAAAGTACTGGTCATAGAGCTTTTAGACTTTTTGTACTAAGTGCTAAAAGTAAATATAAAGGAATTATATTTTTGAGATATCACTAGTTGTCAGAAATATTCTATTTTTGATTTTTCTGGGTTTCATGACATCATAGTCCAAGAAACTGTCAAAGATAATACCTCATAACATTCCTGATTCTTGATTTCATTACCTATAAATTCTTCATTTCATTACCCTCAAGAAAAATAACCCACTAAAGAAAGTATTTTGCACACATCCCACGATTACATACGGCTCTCTTACATTTCATCTGTATGCAGTTTTTTTGGCAGGTTGTAAAGTATGTAAGAAAAAACTTCTGTTTGGATTAATATTTGCGTTCATTTGAGTATTTCTCAGAAACAGTATAAAATGATTCTGAAATTATTTAAGCAAGAAAAATTTGTGAACTGCAGCAGTTGACATGTTTTATAATGCTAACCGGTGCCGACTTTCAGTGAAATCATGTAAGCGTGCACTGTTTTTAGATTACATAATCAGAAAAAGAGTAAAACAACCTAGTATTGTTTAAAACGTGCTTCATGAACCATCTGCATGTGATATCTGGAAATTACTCTATGTACACTTTGAGCTCAAACTGGCTTATAATATTAAATTACAAACCTGCTAGAATAGAAACCAGAAGGTGATATGTACGCTTTTCTATATTGTTCTGAAGAAAAGATACTTAAACTCTCACCTCCATTCTCCTCTTGTTATCGGAGCAGAAAGGTCTTCAGAACAGGAAAGGCTACCATCCAACTGACACACTTGTGGCAATGCTTAGTAAAAAAGATAGAAGAATTTCATATATACTTTTCTACAAATTATTTTCAAATGACATTATATACAGAGAGTGCAGTCTATTTGTTCTACAGCTTTAAGTAGGCACACTGCTGTAAATTTATAAATAAGATATGACCCTCCCAAGTGAATCAATTCAAACTAATAGTGGTCCATTGAAATGACGTTAGGAATACAGACAAATATTCTAGAAATTTCAAAATAGTAAAAATGTGACATATTTACTTCATAGATATGTTTCCCTAAAATGTTTGCCACTCTATGAAGAAAAAGAGAAACTTTGTAAGTCTTTGTAGAAAATCAATAAAACATGGCATATCCAGTTGTAGTAAGATTAAGCCCCTCCCGGTGTAGTAAGGCTAGGCAAGGTGACCCAGTATGAGGAGTAGGGTCCCAAAAGCCAGTAAAAGAGTTGGAGACAGATCCTGTGTCCACTGTTAGGAGTCCCACAAGAAGAACAAACTACACAACTGTAACATACATGCAGAGTGCCTAGGTCAGTCTCATGCAAGTTTCCTGGTTGTTGGTTCAGTCTCTATGAGTCCAGGTTAGTTGATTGTGTGAGCTTTTCAGTGGTGATCTTGAGCCATCTGG
Organism: Microtus obscurus; assembly: GCA_963919715.1. Lineage (NCBI taxonomy): Eukaryota > Metazoa > Chordata > Mammalia > Rodentia > Cricetidae > Microtus > Microtus obscurus. The sequence continues at coordinate 5,293,735 of CAWTZC010002333.1, forward strand.
CTCCAACACTAAAAATCACCTAAAAGGGAATAAAGTGTATTCTGAATCCAAATTTGAGTGGCCATGGCCCTGGGAGTATGGAACCAAATTGCCTCAGGTTCCGTGTTCTAACACAGAGGCAGTTTCACAATGTTATTATTGGTGCAGAACAAAAAAAAGTCATAAATCAAGGAGACTTGAAAACAGACTGTTGGGTATATCAGAGAAGGAGGTCACATCAAGGCAGATAGGTCCAGATACCATTTGATAGTATTATTCACTCTTTCGTTTTAAGTCTGCTAGGCCAAGGGCAGATAACGACTCTTTTGAGGGCCAGAGAGAGCCCCAAGGAAATTCTCAGAAGGCTATAAGCAACATGTTAAACTTTCCAGTCTTTGAAGTTTTTCTTAGCCAACAATTTATTTTCAGGAATTCTCCTTTATATCCACAAGACTGGTGGCCTGATCAATTCTGGACTCGGGGTGGAAAGAAAGAACTGACTCTTGATTACTGTGCTCCAACTTGATTCCTTCTTCACTCCATCTCCACTCATACCCCAGACCCACATCACACGTGTCTGCAAGTATGCATGCACTAGTGTGAGCATGTGCATTTGTGTGTGCGTGTGTGTCCGTTTTTCTTTTTGTGTGTGCATAGGCACATGCAATAATAAAAGATTTCAGGGATTATCTGTGATGTTGAAGATAAAACACAAAGATCCTACTTCAACTCATGAGGCTCCTAACCATAAACTTGTACCTGTGCTTTAATTAGCTGTTCATATTATTTTGTCCTCCCAAGAGTTTGCTAATTTATATCTTTAAAGTGCTTTAACTGTTCACAAGATTTTAGCAGAAATATCTAAGATGTTAACATATAAACATAAACTACTGAATGGAACAGATAAGTTGCAATAAACAAGAAAACCAAGGGTACAGAAATTCGAATCAGATACAAGTCTATAATGGAGTCTGAGCTGCTCTGTGTCCTCTTCCCCTCACCATGTAAATGCTTGCTACTTTATTTATGACCTGGAAAAGGACACCTTTGTTAAAAGTCTCCCTTTTAACTGAGGTAAAAATATACTAACTGTTGGAAGAGTTACATATATAGGAACAGAGACACTACACCCTGTGCCCTATAAAAAATGTAGGATATGATGGGTCGAAGAGGGCTTCTACAGCTCTAGGAATGGAAAAATGTATCTCTGTGGCTCATTTTCTACATTATTGGCGTCCACGTAGGCTAAAAATACTCACCAAGGCACCCATCAGAAGGTCAGAAGATCTATTTTGGGACAAACAGGATGCACTTCCTCTTAGGTAGGGATTGATGGAGGCAGCACAAGAAGGGTCTGCAGGGAGAAAGGGGAACTTATGTGATGGAAGATTCCATTTCCCACACTCGCTTGTTTTACAAAACCTTTATATACCAGTCATAGAGGGATACAGTTGCTGCCTCTCTAGGCCCTATATCCTACTAGACAACAAACTCACTTATGGCAATGAACACAGAGACTCTCTTTTCTTTTTCCCATCCCCCCTCTCTATTGCAAATATCTTTTCCTATGTAGAACAACCTGAGATTGCTCACTAGCGAGCTGCCTTTACAGTTTCATACGTGCTCTAGTCAGAGTGATGGCCATACAGGATCCTAGTCGATTTCCGTTTGCTTTTCAAACACAATGAATTAGCGACCACATTTTCAAACAGAGCACATATCTACTGCCAGAAGTGGATTTTGCGCAGAGGGAGATGTGTGCATGTCCTGAGGTGGGAAAGGGAATGCACATCTTACTGTTCCTTAAATACACCTGTATAGAGAGTTGTGCTGTGCCCTATTTTATACATTAGCTCTGTGGTAATTTATACACTACCTCTGTGATTTTTAGATTGAATTGAAAATTGGGGCAAAATTTCTATGTAATCTGAGACAAAGTTCCTTTTCCGTACCCGTCGACATCGGTTTTGGAATTTAAAACTCTAAGACTGCTGGATGAATCTTACCTGTATCATGAAAGTAACGATAATTACTTAATGTAAAAGAGCTGGTGAGATGGGTCAGCAGGTGAAAATAACAGAGGTAATTAAATCTGAAAGTGTTAGTCTTAGAAGCACTATTATCCACTTGCTCAAAGGGATGGCAAAGCTGTTTCATGAACTTCGCTGGCAGCATGCTGTGGTTATGGACATCCACACACAAGAACATGTAGAATAACTAAGTTTCTACCCAAATACAGAATATTGATATGAAGTAATTATGAATGTTAATCACAACTGCAAAATGTCTTCACAACAATGTTTCACTAAGATTTGAACAAACAAGATAGCCTAGTCAGGAGGATGTATAAATGCTTGATTGTAGAAGAAAAAGTATAGAACAATAATTTTCTTTAATCATTTTTAAAACTAAAACCTATCTGTTTAATTCAGTATAGCTTTGACTTCTCTTAACAATGATTGTCATTGTGAGACTATTAAGAAACAAATCCTTTAAGAAAAAAAAGTCACAAGAAAGCCACTCTCTGGGCGGTGGTGGAGCACACCTTTAATCCCAGCACTCAGGAGGCAGCGGCAGGCAGATCTCTGTATGTTCAAGCCCAGCCTGATCTACAAGAGCTAGTTCCAGGACAGACTCCAAAACCACAGAGAAACACTTTCCCGAAAGAAAGAAAGAAAGAAAGAAAGAAAGAAAGAAAGAAAGAAAGAAAGAGAAAGAAAGAAAGAAGCCTCTCTCACAAACCTTACAAACAGATGAAAGACATTATCACATAATTTTAATGAGCTGATTATCATTAGTGAGAGGTTTTGAAGACAGGCAGGAGCTATCTTACCATAAAGAGACACCAAAACCACAGGAACTCACATAAAGAAAAATATTTTGTTGGGGGTCAGCTTACAGTTCAAAGATTTAGTTCATTGTCATCATCACAGGAAACATGGTGGCATTTAGGTAGTTGTGCTAGAGAAGTAACTGAGAGGTCCACATCTGCATCAAAAACGTAACAGGAAGAGAGAGTGAAACTCGACCTGCCTTGAGCATCTAAACTACAAAGCCAGTTCCCAGTAACACACTTCCTCCAACAAGGTCACACCTGTTGTTAATTAAAATGATTACTGCTGCAGGCTGGTGGATCTCGCCAAAAGCGGCAGCTAGTTCCCACCAGCGGGGGGGGGGGGCACGCGCTTTGCGGCCGGTGGCAGAGAAACAGAGGCGTGAACACAGAAAATAAGTATAAGGCATTTTATTGAGGGAGAGAAGAGAGGGAGAGAGGGAGAGAGAGAGAGAGATAGAGATAGATAGAGAGAGAGAGAGAAAGAGAGAGAGAGATAGAGATAGAGAGAGAGAGAGAGAGAGAGGCCCGCGTGCACACGGGAAAGATGGCAGAGAGAGCCAGATCTCAGGCGGGTTCGGAGGTTAAAGGGCATGGGCGTGGCTAGGGCGGGACCAAAGAACAACAACACCTACTCCATCAAGGCCACACCTTCTAATAGTGCCACTATTTATGAGCCTGTGGGGGCCTTCTTCTTTCTTCCCTTATCTATCTTTTCCCTCTACCTGATACCCTTTGCCACGTAATTCAACAAGTAGATCCTCTTCTCATTCAGTCTTTCATATTTTGGACTCCTAGATTTTTCACTGGAGAGCTAGCAGGAATCTTTAACTATAATTTACTCAGTTTCTAATTGTTTTTCATCACAATACTGCTACTGGCTTTTAAAAAGTTTGCTTTCATACAATAATTTTTGATAATATAGTTTTCCTCCCATAACCTCTCCCACCTGCCTGCCCACACAGCTTAGTTTTCTTTATCTCTCTCAAAAAGGCAAAAAATGCTCACACACACACACACACACCAGAACTCCAATCAAACAAAACTGATAAAAAAAAATACTAAATGAAAACAAAACAAAGAAGTATACAAAACCACTGTTCAGATTTTATTGAAGACTGTTGAGGACTGGCCTTGACAAAAATACTTCTTACCAGGTTAGGGGTGTGGGAATTTTAGAAATATAAGCAAAGAATATAAAAATGCATAAAAAAATAAAAGAACAGAAGCCATAGAAAGTTTGGGAGGCTATTTCAGTGACTGAAATCCTGAAACCTCCAGCTTTTATTTTTCCACAACTTTTTTACCCAATATAAATGGGGGGTTGGGAAGGTAAACAAAGACTTCATTAACTTGATATGAAGGATAACTCAACGCAGTCAATCAATTTATCTCTCTGAGACATCAAATCATTAGCATTCCGTTGTCTAGGTAGCAAAGGTGCTCTGAATCAGTATCCACATCCTGATGGCTGTTTTTCCCTAGGTGACCTCATAGTTACAAAAGAAGGAGCGGAAGTAGATTTGCATATCCTGACCACCTGTCAGGATGGAAGGCAGCTATCTTAATTTCAAAAGAACCAAGTCAACACATCCTGAGATGGGGTGTACAACAAGGCAGCCAGGGCTACAGGGGTTCTGTCACTAAAACAAGTAAATAGCAAACAAATGTTTTAAAAAATGCATAAGTTCACTGAATGTTGAAAACTAAATGTCTTAAGGTTGAAGAGCATCTTGGACAAGTAGGTGACACAATGGGAGAATCAGAGGAGCAGTTAAATCGCCTGTGAGGTTACATCTTTGAGAAATAACACCCATGAAGATAAAACAGGGATGCTTAAGAAAGACCCGAACAAATATGACATAATAGACAAGCTACAATGGAAGGACAAGCTCTCTAGTCACCCAAATTGTTGATAAAGAACAAAAGGCAATTAAGAATGCTGAGATCGGAAGAAATCATAACTATCTTCCTCAAGAAAGAGCCTGCTGGATAAGTTATCTAACACCAATGAACAAACCTGAAATCATATACATATGAAAGACCCCTGCTAATAGCTTGCAGCCTACAGCAACAGTAAGGCCATTTTAAGCAAGGCTTGTACTTGTTACAAAGTTCAACTTAAGGCTAACTTCCCCAACTCGCTAGAACATAGGGCCCCTGGGGTTTGCCCACAGCAGTCTGACCACAACGGTTAGGCCATAACTGTGGTCGGACAGATGACCCAAAGGGGGAACCAAAGGTTCCTGGAAAAACACTTTGTCAACAATCATCTGATGTACCCCCATCTCTAGGGAACATGGTGGAACATGCCCCCTAGTTCAACCTGGTACCACCCTGACCACATTTAGATCACCCAATGAGAACCCTGTAACTATGCTTCTCACTTTTTTAAGCCGCGCCTTTGCTCCCAAACCCATAAAAAAGACTGTTCTTCCCTCCTGTGGGCGCAGAGTCCTCAGAGAGACTCTCTCGCCCCAGGTACCTGGTATTTGAATAAACCTCTTGCTGTTTGCATCTGCGTAAGTGGTCTCGTTGCTCCTTGGGAAGGGTCTCCTCTGAGGGAAGACACTCACCCCGAGGGTCTTTCACATACAAGTAAACATTACACAGACAAAGAGATATTTATTTAAGAATAATTTGTTGTTTATATGGATGATTTCAGGGCTGACCACTTTGTCACACAGATTGTCTCCAGTATCTTCATGTGAGCTGCTCCTTTGGCAATCTTAGTATGAGTTTGAAGAATATGTTTTAAATTTTCATTAAAATTTCTGTACATGGAAATTTGAATCATAGAAATAGATTCCCTCCCTGCCTCTCCCCTTCCTTTCAACCCACTCCTAAGGTCCCCATACTTCCAATTTACTCAGGAGATCTTATCTTTTTCTACTTCCCACGTAAATTACATCTATGTATGTCTGTCTTTGGGTCTAGGTTCTCTGGGATTGTGATTTGTGGGCTAGTTTTCTTTGCTTTATGTTTAAAAGCCACTTATGTGTGAGTACATGTTATAATTGTCTTTCTGGGTCTGGGTTACCTCACTCACAATGATGTTTTCTAGCTCCATCCTTTTGCCTGCAAAATTCAAGATGTCATTATTTTTTCTGTTGCTTAGTACTCCATAATGTAAATGAACCACAGTTTTCTTATCCATTCTTCAGTCAAGAGTCATTTAGGTCATTTCCATGTTCTGGCTATGACAAACAATGCTGCTTTGAACATATTTGAACACATGCTATTATGGCACGATTGAGCATCTTTAGGATATATACCCAAAAGTGGTATTACTAGGTCTTGAGGAAGGTTGTTTCCTAATTTTCTGAGAAATCACCATGCTGACATCCAAAGAGATGATTGTTTTATATCTGTAGACAGGAGAGAGATGGGGAGGAAGGTCTCAAAAAAATGAGACCTACCGGTTGCTGCTACCTTGTCTAACAACCCTGATGCCAGAACATGCCCTCAAATCTTTGGCCTGTGAAGAATATTTTCTAGCAAGTGACTAAGAGGGAATTTGTCTTCTTCTGAGTCTAAAAAGACAGCCTGATAGCATTTAAATAATTCAGAGCAACTCCTTGAAATTCAAACCAGAAGGGAAAATATAAATATGTGAAATGAAATACCATAAAAACTCTCATCTTCATTTTTGGTTTAGATAATTCAGAAATGACAAGAAGAGTCTCTGGCATGGTAATTTTCCATTGTGTAGTGGCATAAATCCCAATCACATACATACTTGGACATTTATAGGAGTAAGGGTCACATTTATTTCAGAATAGAGACCAGCTTGTAATACATTCTCATCTTCAAGGCTGTCCCTGTTGTCTTCATGTGAGCTGCTCCTTTGGTGATTTTAGTGTGGGTTTGAGCAAGTCCTTGTTGGTGTGAAAAATACAACTTACATTTTCATTATAATTTGCATATATGAAAATTTGAAATTTGAATCTTAGGAATAGATTTCGTGATGTTCATTTACTCTTAAAGGTAAAAATTAAACAAGTACTCTAAGCTTTCAAAGGAAGATTAAAGTTAGATGGAAGGATCACATTGTATTCTTATTAGAGAGGAAATGATAGCCTCATAATATTGTACAACAGTTAGAAATAAGCTAAGTAAACCCTTGCAGTGACCATTTCTTATTAATCTGTAACACCGTCTCGTTTATTATTTCCTCAGAAGCTGTTATATAGCAAATGGGCAAAGCGGGGAAGGGAAGGGTGTCAGGATACTCAGGTCTGCTGGAATTCAGGTCCAGAGACTTCCCTAGCTGAAAAGTAAATAATGAGGGTCTGTGATTGTTGACTAACAAAGGAAAATGCTAACTGATTCCGGAGCCTGGTGCTTGCAGGTCTCTGCTAGGAGAAAGATGCCAGGTTGATTTCCTAGACCCTGCAGAGGGGATAGAGGTAAATATTTTTTTTAACTTGTGATCTTAAGATGGCCGTAAACAAAATGCAGATCTCAAAATACAGGTCTTCGCTTCGGCAGAACGTGATCCCCTCTTCTAGCCTCTGCAGGCACCTGCGCGTAAATGCACATAATCACACGTAGACATAATGAAACATTATATTTAATTTTGTATGAGGAATGTGTGTGTAAATATTTCATTTGCAAATTTCAAAGCTACAATATATAGTATTTAAAAGTTAAAATAAATCTTTTGAAAAGAGAATAATATGTAATGTCTAAATTGAATTTACATATCTCTAATCGGAGACATGACATGTCTGTTTCAAAGATAAACTTGTTTTCGACTTTTTAGAATTTACTTATCTATAAGTATCAGATAATGACAATAACTTTCAAATTTCAGCTAAAAATTTTATGTAAGATTTTTGGTTAATTGTATAAAAACCCCAACATTATAGTATCTTTGGTATGGGAAGGTCCTCTATAGGCTAGCTAAAGAGAAATACGGACACCAATCCAAGCACAGAACCTTTGATCCACAAAATACTGGTCTGCAAAATATGCTCAGGCAATGGTGGCACAGAGCTGGTGGGATTAGCCACCCACTGTCTGATTTGACTTAAGGCCCATCCCAGGAGAAGGAATCTATACCTAGCACTGCTTGTGCAACCAAGAACCTAAGACTAGATAGCTCAGAGACCTATGGTAAAAACTCAACACTACTGGTCCAAAAATAAAAATAATCAAGGAAATGATTCCTAATTATTTTCTGCCTTATCCATCAATTCCTTATCCATTCATTATCAGAAAGCTTCCTCTGGCAGCAGATGAGACTAACTGTAGAGACCCACAGCCAAAACCAGACATTACGTGAAAACAAAGTCTAACTTTGGGATCGGCATCAAATCTCTACCCTAAGAACACGGAGAATCCAACAGAATAGGAGACAGGTTGTAAGAGTAAGAGAGAATGGTGGATATCAGGAGAACAAGGGACTCTGACCCAACTAAGAAAGCCACATATGAACTCACAGAGATTGAAGTAGCAAGCACAGGGTCTACATGGGTGCACACCAGGTCTTCCGCAATTATACTATAGCTATTAGCTAATTATTTTTATATGACTCCTAACTTTGAAAATAAGTAGGTCTCTGTCTTTTCTGCCTGCTCTTGAGACTCTTCCTCCCATTAAGTTGTCAGATCCAACTTCAATATGATAGTTTTTGTTTCATATTATTACATTTGATGTTGCTATGTTTGGTATGTTCTCTTAGAAGCCTGTTCTTTTCTAATGAGAGACAGAACAGGAGTGGATCTGGAAGGAAGAGGTATGGGAAGGAGCTGGGAGACATAACTATAATTATGTGGGGAAGGAAACTATAATTTGGATATGTTCTTTGAGAAAAGAATCTATTTACAATAAAAGAAGAAATAACCTTAAAAGTTTGAAAAGGTTTTGAAACATCTTACATTCCTTGAGTCTGTTCCTAAGAAATAATGATTATCGAGGTAACATGTTAGGTAAAACACTTCATAATTTCAGTTGTGGGTTCTTTTTTAACTGAAAAGCAAATCTTCATCCAAGTTGCCTTTCCACTATTTCCAGATTTCTGTGATATTTTTGTATTCTGTTCCACTAACTTAGGTTTCTATCCTTTCCATTCCAGTCTTGATGCTGATTACTGTAGCAATATTAAAATCTAAAAACTCAAAGACAACATGGAAATCTATTTTTAAAATGAGAGCCCTACAGCCTGAATGCCTAAGAATAGACAACACTATTTTTTCCCTTGCCTCCGAAGTGAAACTAAACAAAGAAAAGGATTTTTTATTAAACACAGGAGTTTCAACATTGGTATACTCCAAACATCAATGTGATGACATTTAGACATGGATCCTTTGGGAGTAGGATTCATGAGTAGGTCATGAGGATGGAGCTCTCATAAAATTGCTAATGCCCACTAAAAAAGAGGTGGAGAAGATGTTTCCTTTCTCAACCTCTCTGTCACTGTAAGATGATTCTCTACACAGAATGATCTACAGGTACCCAAGAACTGTGAAAATTTGATGTTCTTGATTAAAACACAATGCTATATTAACTCAGTAGCCCCAAACGAATGAGAGACTTTCTTAGAAAAATAAAGGGAAAGAAACCACATCTTAATTTAACTTTTATATAACTTTATTTTCTGTTTTGGAATGAAATATGCATAATACAAAATTAAATATTGTGATTTGTTAAATAAGTCATCAATGTAATTAAATATATCATATAAAATTTATATTACAGAAATTGTTAATTTAAAAATTACTCTCTTTAATCATATCCTAGTTACATGCATACAAGTTTACAGGTTTAGTTGTTGCTTAAAACATAAATATTATTATTCAAATCCTGTTAAACCTGCAAAGCAATGGCATTCAGGTCACATTAATAGAATAGGTTAGCACTTCTTTTGATGTACAAAATACAGAAATATTGAAATAATGACTACTAAAATTCTGTTTTAAAATATGTAAGAATTCAGGAAGAGAGAGGTGTTTGAAGTTGAACTATGACTCTGATATCCGGAATTCCTCAGGAACTCAAACTGATGGTAATATTCATGACCAGCTGACAGTTATTGGCTCATCCAGGAACACATTCATCTGTCTCATGTTAATTGTCAGTATCTAAAAACAGAAAGTGAAATCACAATTAATTGTTTAATTACAATTTTATTTTTCCTGTCATTTTTTAAAATGAACACTATTTCCATCTCAGGTTATTTGTAAGTTAACAGTTACAGTTTTTCCTTGGTTGATGATGGTATTCATACATAATTTGTATGAGGGACTAAATTATCAACTTTTACCAAGGAAGGGCATCAAACACTCCAAACTGCTTCCCATGCTGACATAATTTAAAGAAATTTAGGATAGTTTAATGACAAAGTAGTAGAAAGAGTAAATTCTAAGTTGATGCAGAAATCCAGTATGCCTAGGAAACCTCACTATCAACAGAGTATTCAGGCTCAAGTACAGGAGCTACAGCCACGGTGTCATTAAAGTTTCACAGTCTGGGAAATCCTCTAAAACCTAAGATTGTGCAAAGTTTAAATGTCTGTCTTAAAATTTAGGTTGTGCAACCTGTTGTTCCGTGAATTAAGTGCACTTCAAGTGATTGATTGATTGCTATCTCTTTTCATACAGTATCAAATTTGAAAAGTATGTTTTCTTCACAGTTAGAGTCATGAAGCCATGACATTAATCAAAGGAAACACAGTTAACTAATTTCTTAAGTAAATATATTGTATTAAATCCACATTTTTGAGTCACAAATTCATACAACTAGGATGTGAAGGAACTTGAGAGACTACATATTTCTACATATTTGCCAAATTTAGAATTAAGATCTAAAATTACAGTGGAAAATAAAAAGGCATGGTAACCACAGGGGCTGTTCTGACAGAAGATTCCTGATGCCTGCGTCAGAGTCTCTACTGCCTCTCTCATGATAATATCCATGGTGCTAAGCAGAGTTACATTAATTTTGAGAGAACTTCACAGCGTATTTTTTTATGAAAGACACATGCAACACTCAAAGGTAAACCTTTTCATTGAAGACAGTACTTGAGGAATTGTTCCTCGTGATAGTAATTTGGTATTTTTTTTTTTTTTTGGATTTTCGAGACAGGGTTTCTCTGTAGCTTTTGGTTCCTTTCCTGGAACTAGCTCTTGTAGACCAGGCTGGCCTCGAACTCACGGAGTTCTGCCTGCCTCTGCCTCCTGAGTGCTGGGATTAAAGGTGTGCGCCACCACCGTCCGGCAGTAATTTGGTATTTTAATCTAAATTAATATTGCTTATTTTATATGAGGAAAATTATAAAATAGCTGCCATTAAATTGAGGATAATAACATAAAAATAAATATGAAGGCGTAACAAGATTGAATTAGTGGCAAACACCACATTTAAGTTTTTTTTTTTATTTTGGCCGGGCAGTAGTGATTCATGTCTTTAATCCCAGCACTCAGGAGGCAGAGGAGTTCTCTGTGAGTTCAAGGCCAGCCTGGTCTACAAGAGCTAGTTCCAGGACAGGTTTCAAATCTACAGAAAAACACTGTTTCAAAAAACTAAAATGAAAAAAAAAATTGTCATTGTGTTTTAGTCCTGGCGATGACCATGAGGAGTCGTGCAGATGTTTTACGGAGACATGCTTCTGTCAAGCACATCAATATGTCACTCACCTCTTTGTCTGCTTCTTGAGTGAAAGAAGGCTTTAGTGTATTTCCCTCATAAATCAAAGTAACGTCAGAGACACTGGCTGTTCCTTTCCCCCACACATAGATGTCTCCCAGCAGCATCTCATATTTGTTTATATACCCCTTTTTCAGTATTGTGCTTGTTAACGTTGTCTAGAAAGGCAAAGAAAAAGAATCAAATACTCCATTTAAAAATTCAAGTAAATAGCCAGAAAAATACATAGCTGTGAACCAAAATGAACCTCATTGTATAACAAATCAGTGATTTAAGTATATTAAGTCATATGTTTTATATAATGAACAGAAATTAAACTCCACACATTTTTAGTACTGTTGATTATAGAAGGTATTACGTACTTGATTTAGATTGAATCCTATCAAGGTATATAGATCTCTTTCATAAGTGTCTGTGGAGAGAGACAAATATAAAGATATTTTATTTTTCAAAGAACAATAGTAAATACTAGTATTCTTATTTTTTCTTTCTAACTAAAAATGGAGCCATATTCTACTGATGCATTTCTAGCCAAAGTCAAACACAAAACATATAAAAAATGTTATTTAGATTCATGACTATGTAAAGTCTGTCAAACCACAATAAAAATATAGCTAACACTTACAAAAGACTTTCTGTGTGGCAAATTTTAGATACAGTAAGAGAAACACTGTAAGAGACATGTATTGTCATTATCATAATGATCATTATTTTTGCTGTTATTCTCATTGTAGAAAGAGGCAATCTGCTATAAGACAAACACATGAAGAAACCAATTCTTCAGTATAGGAATGCAGGGACACACTACCATGAATGGAGGAGAAGGAGGGGTATGTTTTTGGGATAGAAATGAAATTTGCATGTTTTAAAGATAAGTACATTTAAAGTTGAGTTATCTTCAAGCATTCAGAATGCACACTCTTAACAAAACTTTTATGTGTGCCTGATGCCAATGGAGAGCAAGGCATGCTGAAAGATTTAGCTATTTCTTGCAATGTTGAGACATAATTATGAAAATAAATTTTACATTATTTCATATGCTATGGTAAAATTAGAAACAATGACAACAAAAACTTATTGAATATCAAAAAAGAAAGGCAAAATGAAAGACAAAACAAAAATCAATAGTAACACAGCAAAGAGACTAAACATTTCATTCTGCTTTGCAGAGATCTGCTGATTTTAGAGCTAAGTTTTGGGCATCAGTTATACACACAGAACATGGCATGTTTAGCTTATTGACCTTCCTTGTCATTGTAAACAGCACTGTGCTAGCTTCTGCTATTAGTAAGTCCTGCCCATACATTTCACTTAATTTACTTTTTAATACGGGGATTAAGGAGTTTTAAAGTAAGAGAGGAGCCTTTTTTTTAATTTTTAAAATTTTTTAAAAAAAATTTTAAATTTTTTTTAATTGTGTGTACATTTCCAAGCAATTATATACTTTTAACTTTAAATGATCTGTCTAGCGTTGTGCTCAGCTTTTAAGTACAGCAAACACAATGTGGGGAAGATGCATGCCCGTCAGCTCCGTTCATCTGGGGAATGGGAAACTCACCTATACTATCTCCATCGTCCCAAAATAGAGTTCCTTGTGCTCTTTGATTGTCATCTGCAGCAACGATGAGCTTCATGTAATTCCGTCGACTACAAGAAAGAAATATGTAATTCTATTCATGTGTACAGACTAGGATAATTTATATGTTAGTCATATAAGAATATGAACTTGAATAGAAGTTAAACAGAGAAAACTAAGACACTGGATAATAGTGATATGTTCTTGCAGGTTCATCAAATATGGTGGGGTATTTATAATAAAGAGGTTATGAAATGGCAAAGACATTGAAACCTCCAAATCCTCCTTTTAGTTTTCTATAATTCGTATTTGTATTCTAGAAAGTCTTAGGAAAATATTGTTTTCAGTTCTAGTATATAGTTCACTTAGACAGTTGGCCCAATACACATAAATCCCTGGGTGTGGGTGCTACTTTTACAGAAGCTAAGAAAGTTGGGATACACCTGAAATCTTAGCACTCAAGAAGGAAAAATCAGCAGGATCAGATGATTAAGGTTATCCTGTGCTACATAGCAAGTAAAGTTCAAGGTCTCTCTCTATATGAAATCCTGCCTCAAATACAAAAAATAAAAATAAAAAATAAATTAAATTAAAAACCCAGAAAAAAGGTTTTCATGAGGTGTTATTTTCATGTCATATTTGAAAATAAAGATATAATGATCTTTTTTAGGCAGTAGTTCAAAAGATCAAATATTCATTCTCAAATACCTCTGCATATCATACACCGAGTCATGAAGATTCAGTCTGTATTTAGTCAGGAAAGCCTTATTTATAAAGGGGATATGTCACTAGAAGACCATTTTTTATGAGTGTTCAACATTTATGCATGTTGCATGTGTAGAGGTACTAGCAATTTTCTTTTGAAATTACATTTTAAATAAATTTTAAGTAGGTGATTCTGGAAGATAGCGTCAGACCTTGAAATGTTATTAATCACTGTCATTATTCATATATTACTGCTCATTATACTAAAGAGAAAGAATGTCCTTGTCCAAGCTAAGGATGGGTATTTAACTGCAGGACCTACCAGGATGACAGTAGGGCAACCCAGGGGGACTAGGGAGCAGGGAAAACTGAAGTTCATCAACAGCCTCTTTTTCTGCCTTGCCTTCTGTTTATTATTAAGCACCTGTGTTATTGCAGAACGATCACAGGGGAAAAGGATAGATTCTTTCTAACTACTGACTTTAGAGCAGGATATATTATAAAATGAAATGACCGTCTTAAAAACAGTTCACTTACCTGTAATATGTGCTCTGCCCGGGTTCTTGGCATGGTAGAATGTAACCTCCTCGGACATGTAGATTTATTTTATCATAAGGAGCTGAAAATGTTTGTTTTTGTCCTCTGACCTTTATATCTTCTCCCTGGTAAGGAGAAGAATGGGAAGTATGGGCATGAAGCAATGAGGAATGCAAGAATGTAAGAAGACACATTCATGAAGTCAAGTGTTACAGTTTTCTAGTCAAAAACTAACAAAACACAACATGATACTTTTTAAAAGAGAAATCATTTTTTTAAAAGTGTATCCTTAGGTCCTGGTTACATTTTTATCCTCATATTGTTATTTGTTTTTAAGATGTACTATGCAGAAATGTGCAGATTTTGCAAAGTTATAAAGATGAAAAACTCTATTAATTATAGTGACCAAATTTTCTAACCAAAAGAGCAACAGATGTTTGTAATATAGTATAAACTTTCGTGTTTACCTGCTAAAACACAACAATACCTGTGTAAACACTAGAGTATAATAAATGATTGTTCCATGGTATGTTAATTTGCTGTCAGCAATAACTAACAGCATATTACCAATTTTGAATTATTTTAGTGAAAAATAAACAGAATCAGAGCTTACCGTATAATCACTCAAATATATATTTCAGTTTAGTTAACTTCTAAGAATTTTTATAAAACTTACTGTATGGTAGTCAAACCACCGAGCATTAGGTACATAGCCGGTCACAGTGGTCACATACTAGAATTGAAAAAGAAAGTCATTAAAATCATTTGAAATCAAATCAAATTATTTTATGAATAAATACATGGTCACACTTACAGGTTCAAGGACAGGAGTCACCATAAAAGCTGGACCCCACAGGAACTGCTTGTATATTTCCCAGGTTTCCCTATCATCAAAGAACCTTCACAAAAGAATCGCAAAGTTTTCAATTAAGCCAAGGAACTTATTCTCTTCTAAACCCCATAAAATGCTCATTCTAAAGCCAGTTTGCTCTAAAGGCTTTTGTGGATTCAACTAAAATCTATGCTCATATATAGTTAAAACAAAGAACTTCTTTGTTGTTTGAAACACAGTGTGAAACAATATATACTTCTGAGTAAAACCAAATCATGTCTAAATGTTCTAATAAAAAGGATTGTTAAAGAGTATTTGAACAGTAAAATAACATGTAACTATGATGTAGGGTTTATATAGGGGAGTTAATACAGGTATTTAAATATTGATTTTGCCTAGTAAAGGATCAGTAAAATTGGAAGCAGAAATGACAACAGCCTGCAAAAGTTTGCAAAACTTTTACTATATGGATGTTTATCATTTCTTTCTAAATTTTAAAAGAAGGGTTTTTCATTGATTTTTATTGAGTTCTACATTTTTCTCTGCTCCCCCTCCCTGCCTCTCCCCTTCCCAAGAAGGGTATTTATTAAGAAAAAGCTTTGTAGGTTTACATATGCAATCCCATACATGAAAGCTGAGGCAGGAGGATTGCCATGAGAGGAAGACTAGTCTACGTGACATAATGAGTTCTAAGTATTCAAAGTAAAACCCTTTCTCCAAAGTGTAAATACTCTTAAAAACAAAAATAACAAAATTAAGAGAGGACCAGTGATTTAAAAAGGCCACTTCAACAGCTAAAGTACTAAGATGCGACGTTAGAAGCTAGGAGACACACTGCTGGGTAGGGAATACTTAGTCCAAATAGTGAAGATTAAAATGTCAACGTACTGGGCTGGGGGAGATTGCCTATCTTAGAGCTTTTTATATTGTCTGCCATGTCATTATATCATTAAAGATTCTTGCATGTGTAAATTGATTTCTAACATTAAAAATATGTTACAAATTTGGAAATAGACACTAGACAAAGACTGGAGCACTCTCAGTAGGGCAAAGGAAATGTTCAGAATCCATAACCATAGTATCAAATTTTAAAAACGCAAAAGGGATTAATCTTAAGTGTAAGAGTAGGATTTCCTATCTACATTCCCATTCCAAGCTTGGATTTTCTCTGGCTTGAGCTTGAACAAACCTTGTGACCACTGTCCCATCCTTGTGAGTTCATATGTGCAGCTGCCTTGTGTGTGTTTTGCTGTAGTCATCCATAACCTCTGACTCTTGCAATCTTTCTACCTCTCCTACAGTAATTTCTGAGCTTTGGGGAAGGTGGCACTATATCAGTGTCCCACTTATGCCTGATCACCCCCACAGTTTCTTATTTGCCATATCTTTTAATCTTTAAACAAAAGTGAAGGCATACAAGTGGTATTCTGAAAATAAGTATTACTTTTTAATCATTAGGGCATTTTATATGAGAAATGTCTACATTAGAAGGTTTATTAGAACTTATTCTATTAATGCTTTCTTAGCTCTAAATATATAGTAAAGCAACTACAAAATATTGCACTAGGATATATAATAGATTGAAGCAAATGAAAACTGTTTGTGGAAGAATCAAATAGGTCTTGTACTTACTCATGCATTAGGGGTCTGATGACAGTGCCGCCACTAACATGGACTTCATGCATCAGCGTGTAGAAATGGGGCAGCAAGGTGTATCTGATCTCTAGAACCTCCCTTGACATGTTAGCAAAAGTTTCATTCCAGGAAACAGGATCCTGCCTCTAAAAGAAAACATAATGAAACAGCCATGTTTCATTGTTTAAATCTTAACAGTCAAATTGAAGAATAAACATAATAAATTATTAGCAATATCATGGTGCTAAGAACTGTCTTTACAAAAATCGCAAATACTGCATCATTTATATAGAATGAAAGTGGTGCAATATTAGTATTTTTTTTTTTTTGTTTTGGTTTTTCGAGACAGGGTTTCTCTGTGGCTTTGGAGCCTGTCCTGGAACTAGCTCTGTAGACCAGGCTGGTCTCGAACTCACAGAGATCACCTGCTTCTGCCTCCCGAGTGCTGGGATTAAAGGTGTGCCCACCATCGCCCGGCGAATATTAGTATTTTTAAAAGATAATGCAATTAGGACAAACATAAGTAAACATACACGAAATATAGTTCATATTTTAAAAGATAATAAATGCATTGTCAGCTATGGTAATACTCAATGTTGGAATGTGAAGTGTAGCAAGGAAATTATATGTATTATATGTTACATAAAAGTGGCAAGATAAGTACCAAATGCCAAGAAATATACCAAGAGATAAGTCAAGCTCACCATGCTGGCCTCACGTGCCATACATTCACACATGAAATGAGTAGATTACAGTACTAATAACACAGGGAAGTATGTATACTAATCTTGAATGACAGCATTTCAGTCTACTTTGGTATATACCTCTCAATTCAAAAGAGTAATATTGGTGAAGTAGTATTAAGAATTTATAAAAATATTGTTGTTCATTTAAAGAAAGCATAAGGGACAATATTGTTGTATAGTTAAATTGTCATGTATACAAACTGCAGTCCCTCACAACTGCCAAGAACACCTCCCATGCTTGTTGATAGCAATCAGTGGGAGACCTTTTGGAGCTCCATCATGCCTATGAAGATTCCAATTTTATTAGATTTTGGAAATAAAGCTGAAATGATAACCTGGTGTTATCCCTGGCAGACACACTATTAAAACAAACAAAAACTTGAATCTACAGTAGCCCAACAACTATCAAATTATGTGTGATCCTATGTATAATATGTTAATTATTGATACATAATATATTTTAGTAATTTCATAGTCAAGTAAGTAGAAAGAGAACAAAAATCACACGCTATTGCCAAGTTACTTAATCTCAACTCTTGTTCTATTGATATAATGTATTTATGTCATAGAGTGTTAAGTTTTGTTACATTAATTCATACTTAAACAAGTTCAATATTCTTGATACATATTCTCTAAGTCATTCCTTTTTGACTTGGGCTATTCTTAATCCCTGCTCTTTTCCTCTAGTCTTACTCTCCTATGTTGGTAACAAGTTTCTACTATATTTTTCAAATTTCTTCAAAATATTTCTTCACAGTTTGCCTTTCAAACTGCTACAGAATGTAGTCCTAAATTGCTTTGTATCCTTGTATTTTGACTATTAAGACAATAAATCTACCTCTTCTAGCTCAAGTAAAATTGAGATGGCACAAAATTTTCTCAGCACATCACATATCTGTTGATTAGGAAATATGTTTGGTCTATGACTTTCTGTTGTCAACCTTGACTGATAAGTTTTCTGCTCAGTTTACCTTTTTTCTGCAGTATTAGCTAAAAGTTTAGTACCAACTAGTACTTAGTAGGATATTGACTCTAACTGTTCACAGTTTTCCATGAAATTAAGCCCTGTATAATGGACTCAAAATAAGTGGTTGACACTGCACAGAAATCTGCTCTTAAAATTCATGCTATCTTTTCTTGTTTCTTTGTTTACCAACTTGTTCTTTAAATAATTGATTTTAACTCTTAACATTTCATTCATCAGTGCAAATGTCTCACACTTCTCATCAATTTAGTTTCTAGCTGATTTTTTTTTTTTTTGATTGTTGCTCTGTCCCAGTGTGGAATAAGTTCTATAGTAGGCTCTTCCAAAATCTTATAGACCAGCTATAGTATGTGTGTTCCAGATCCAAGCCATGTGCCCTGAGTGTACTACAGGTCTTAAATGCATTAAAAAGATGAACTAAGTAATATTTCATAAATATGAATATTTTTTAAAAATTCATTTAAAACTTTGTCAAGTAAAATATGATTGAATCAAATACAACAAACAATCTAAGGTTGTGTAGGGGGAAAACAATCACAATAAACCAAACAGACATAAAGTAGTAATTACATACTCTAGTAAATTGAATGTTGTGGTTTCTTGAAAATGGATAAAAGGCTCCAACTTGTGTCCAACGAGTACAGAGATGATATTCTGAATCATTGAAAAAACCACAGATATCTGCTCCAACCTAAAAGAAAGTTATATTTAAAGCATATTAATTATTGTGTCTTAATAGTTATAGACTACAAATGTAAACTGGATAGATCTACTTACATATGGTATGCCAAAAAGATTAAATTCCAGCATGCCTAAAAATTAGAATAAAATAATTTTCATTTTATTAATGAAGATGCTCTCTTCAATGTAAATTCTTATTCAATGAAAAATTTTGGTATAATAACGAATTATTCCCTTATAATCATACTTGTTGAACTCAGCTGTAATATATTTTCTAAAATAAGAGAGCATATGCTTTAAGACAATAACACTATAACATAATTTAAACACAAGTAAGCTATAAGCACACCATGGTTAAACAAGACAAAATAGTAGTGTTTTACTTTCTTTCATCTTGAAAAATAAATTGTCCTTCTACTATTATTTAACCATCATCTACCATATAAAACAAATATAATTATTCTTATTAAGTAATATTAAAAATGATGCCTTCAACAAAAGAGAATGCATGTAACTACTCAGTTGTCTGGTAAAGAGTTATGCTAAATATGGTTTTAATGAATCTCTCATTAGCCGATGATATTTAAGTAGAGAATCAAAGCAGTAACTATTTGTGGTTTGAAATGATGTAGTCATTTGCCGTGTATCTACTGTCAAAAAGACTTTAGTTCGATGAGTTTCCTTCTTGAACATTTCTCAGTGATTTATTCTATAGCAGATTATATCTACAGATTGCCTCCTTAGCTTTAGAATAGTGTCTCTTCAAGCTCATGTTTTCTTCAACTAAAAAACAGTGTCCAAAGTAAATGGTGGGTGATGCTGATCCAAGCAGACTAGCTAAGTCTCATCAGTCATTTGTTTCTCTGATCGTTTGGATTCTTCGTTCTGCCTTCCTGACTAGTGACATTTCAATGATGTCCTGTGGTTATAAAATTATGCGACTACTTTATTTCTTACAATTTATCTGTAATATTTATCTAGCACAAAGCCAAGCAATGTTTATTGAAAAGTTTAAAAAACAATGATATGATAGAAGATAATTGATCACATACCAATGAGTGATTTTTCCAAATTATCCCAGTTTGCATAATTGTCTCCAAGCCAGTGTCCTCCCCATCGACCAGCCGTTGGATATGTGGACCGAGAGATGACTATCCCTCTCAGACCAGTGGTCTTCCGTATGGCACTGTACAAAGACATAAGTTGTATGTTTACATTAGCTATTTTCTTTAAATATTTCTTTTGTTGTTGTTTTACAACACAGTTTTTCTGTGTAGCCCTTGCTGTCCTGGAACTTGCTTTGTTTGCCAAGCTGACCTTGAACCCAGAGATCTGTCTTCCTAACGTTGGGATTAGAGGCTGGAGTTACCACGTCTGGCATATTTCCACAGAAACGACTTCCATGGAAACACAGTATCTACTCTGGACAGGCTTCCCATCACAGCCAGCCCTTCACTGCTGTGTCTTCACTCACTATGTAGTAAAATACTCCCAGGCATGACAGATCACTTTCTTTCCTCCTAATAATTGCTAGAGTGAAATACACATATAATGTGAAATTTTCCTTTCTAAGCCTTCCAATGCATGTAAGTTATATCAAGTAAACAAATTAATCAAATAGAGAATTTTTTTTTTTTTTACTTAAACTTGTAGCATTTAATAGGAGTGTAGATGCGATAACTTATTGTGGCTCTTCTCAGTTATAACCTGCCACTTTTATTGCACATATCAATCTGAAGAATATATTTGCTAAGGCCTCCCCTGCTTTATAGTAAATGACGAATGGACAGATTTAATGGAATTTTTGTTTTTTCTAAAAGAATCACTGTACTTTACTTGTGGAATTTATCCCAAGTGAAATCTTACCAAGAAAATATATTATACAAATTTGTTTTTAATTAGTCTTCTCTTTCTTTTCTAGCCTTAAAGAGAGTAGCCTTGAAGATTTGTGCATATTAAAATATATTCTAGCTTAAAGTGTAATGCAACAATATATTAGTTTATATTATCTGCAACTGTTTCTTTCACTTTTCTTTTCTCTGTCATTATTCAATTGTTTTCCCATCACTCTCTCCCTATATACATAGATGTTCTACCAACTGAAATAAAAGTTGATGATACTCAAAAACCTTTCTATGAATACAAACTATAAAAGTATTTCAGGATGATGGGCAGAGGTGATTCATGCCTTTAATTATCTCAGTCTAGAGACAAAGGCAGGCAGTGAGTTTAGGGTTAGTCTGGGCTTCAGAGTGAGTTCCAGGACAGTCAGGGATACAAAGAGAAACCCAGTCTTGAAAACAAAACAAAACAAGCAAACAACAATTCATAAGATGACACCCCACATGCATAACTAGCTTTTAATACTGACTAAGTTCCTTATTAGAATTAAATATCTTTGGGTCACAGCAAGGAACACTGATATTATGATCTGCTTATCTCTAACAATTCATCGTGCTACTTTGTTATTCATGGGATGGTTAGTGTTAGCTACCAACTTGACATAATCTAGAATATTCTGAAGGCCTCTTTGAATGCCAGTGGGAGGTTAACTGATTATGTTAATAATTCGTTTAAATTACAAATTTACTCTATCTTTATTTATTCATCTATGCATTCAACATTATTCGCCAAATATTATGCTAAGCATATTTTGAACAGCAAAATATATAAAGCCTAGAACTCTTTGAAATACAATGAAAGAAATAAAAAAATAGGAATATAATGAGGAAAGACAAATTTTGTTTGATTGCTTAACTGACTGATAGAAATGATTTTTTTCTAAGACTTATGAAGGAAGAAGTAATTTACAAAAAACAATTGGAAAAGAAAGAAATTTAGCAAGACTCTTGAAATATGAAACCTTGAAGCTGATATCATCAATATAAAAATGAATGAGAAATTCAGAGAAGAAAATGACAAACATTACTTACTCCAGAGTGGGTTTCATTTGCGACCATCCATAGAGATTGTGCACATCATAATGCAAAACTGACGATCCATCACTAAGAATCTGTTCCGTTTCCATGCACATGGTGCGGAAATGTAACCCATCAGTTCTTTTCGTCAGTTCTGGGGAAAACCAAGGAAAATAGAATAACACTTTGAATAACATGAAGAGCAAGGAAAAGTTCTAATCGGTATAAACTGGATCGCAATCAGCTCAGAGTCATTAGCGAAATGATCGCCCAAATCTTTAAACATTTTGTTATGGTGAATATGTGAAAAACCTGTTCTTATAAATATTCTGAAACATCGTACACTGCTGTGAGCTACCTGATGTGCCCAATAAAACAGGCATTCCTTCCCTCCAATGATAAACAAAATAGAGCTTGCAAATAATTGTTGATTTTTAATCATGTGTACACTTGGTGTATACTAATTTTAAGTATCTATGGTTATCTGTGCAGTAATAACTGAATCTTATGTTTGCATAAAAATCTAAGAATGAGTATATTGTCAATTACATACTTTTTATTTATTTATTTATTTATTTATTTATTTATTTTTTTTTTTTGTATACAAGGTTTCTTTGTAGCTTTGGAGCCTGTCCTGAAGCTAGTCCTTGTAGACCAGGTTGATCTTGAACTCACAGAGATCCATCTGCCTCTGCCTCCTGAGTGCTGGGATTAAAGGTGTGCACTACCACTGCTCTGCTCAGTTACATACAATTTTTAAGATTATTTTTTAATTTTTAGTTATGTGTATATGTGCATATGCACATGAGCAGAAGTACCCATGAAGGTCAGAAAGCAGTGCTGGATCTTCTGGATCCAGAGTTTCATAGCCAGTTCTGAGCAGCCCCGAGTGAGTGCTAGGAATTGAACTGCAGTTCTCTGTGAGAACAGTAGGTACTCAATTTTTAAGCCACCTCTCCATCCCCGTATTTTCTACTGCTTTTACTCACTTAAATAAAATATACTGATTCAGTATGTTTTCATTAAAAGAATTCAGTTGAAATACAAATCTCAGGACCCAAACCACTGTTGTCTTCAACAAATTTTGTTTGTTCCTTCCTTTCAGACATCAACTGTCACCACACCACAGGTTAACAGAGAGTATTTTTTTTCCATTTCCTATTCCTACTGCAAACAATTTTTAATGAGCAACATGTATCCAATCGTTTAAGATAGAATATTCTGAAGAAACCATAAAAAATTAAATTAAGAATCATGGGTACAGAGAAAACATTTACTTTTCTACTCAAAAGATGTGGAATTATGAGATATTATACTTGAGGTTGGGCCTACTGCATTGTGAGACTGACTACTGATAATTTATAATTAATTTCCACTTACTGCAACTTAAGGTCTACCTAAACAATAAAAAACGATAATGGTGCCATATTACAAAAAGTATAGTCATCGGATTCTACCTGGGAAATAAGGTGGGTAATTTAGTGTATCATTTCTGCAACGATTAGTGACAGTTCCGTTTACAAAACTCGAAGGCTCATTCATATCCTGAAAAACAAAATAAGAGGTTTGAAGCATTTTACTACACATCTATCGAAAACAATAATTTGATAACCTTGATAGGTGACACAAGTTTGTACTTCCAGAAGTCAGGAGACTGAAACAGAAGTGTCATGATCTTGAGGCAGTGGGATACCTGGGGGTGGGAAGTTCCAGAAAATCAACTTGGAGTGTTGGACTGCAAATAAACTAATTGGGTTTGAAAAGTGTTCTGTTTGCTCCACGTTTCAAAATTATAATATATTTCATCAAGCTGTAGTGTTAAGTTCAGAATACTTAATGTGATTTCTATAATCTGCCTAATTTTAAAAAAAATATTAAATACTGCATTCCTCACATGTAAGAGTGAATGGAGTAAAATGCTTCCATGATTTAAATTTATAATATTATATATCTTAAAACCTTCTCCCCCTTTAACCATTCTTTAAAGAGACATCAGCTGTTTTATTTTTTAAAATACAAATGTATCATAAAATCTAGACAATTTCGAGGGGCCTCTCTACACTTGATCTCAGCCCAAAAGCCAGGAAACAAGAAGTCCCTCTACTGAGCACATGGATTAGTCTCTGTAATCCTGCAAAATGGACACAAACCTGAATAATTTTTATGAAATGTCTTCTCACACCTGAGAACAGTCTTTGCTGATCTGTGTATAACTCTTTATTATAAAGAATAATTTATATTTATTTATAAGACATTCCTCATACTTCAAATATTTGAACATCAAATAGATGTTGATTTTTAATTGAATATTAGGCTATTTTGTATCCCATATATGTGCTCATAGCAGTACCTATATTACATTTTCCTTCTTTAAAATCTAAGACAATTCAGGTTTTCATATGCAAAGCATCAGAGCAAGCAATGGCATTCTAGAAACCTAGACAAGCATCATGTGTGTTCTCCTGAATTAAATATTTACTTGTAGAAAAAATAGATTCTTTTTATACCATCTCAAAACTACACAGCTAAGCGTTGACAAAGATAAGAAAGTTGTTTGAACGGCATCATTTTTTTTTTGTAAAAGCTTAATATTTGAGTGTGACATTCTTGCATTAGGTAAAAAAAAAATAAGTGATTAATATATTTTTGTAACCAGAAACATAGGCTATTTTGATTGCTTAGTCAAGTTGAGAAGCCCAGAAAGTTACAGTCATACAAATATATTAAACTGTTAAAGGTATGTTTTTAACCATTCTTTTGTGTAATCAAATTCAGCAAGAGAAAGAGTGAGCTAACCTGCACAGGAAAATATAATCATTATCAGATATACAAAACTGCTATAGGATAAATATAAAATAAAATCATAAAATCTCACTTACAATCCACAAGCCATCAAATCTCATTTGATTGTTGTAGAAGTCATAAATTTCTGTTGTCCACCACTCTGATGTGGAGTTCTTGAAGAAGTCTGGAAATGCTACGTGTGCTCTGGAAGCCTAAATAAAAGAAAATTGAGAGGCACACTCAACAACCGAAAGGTGCTCAGAGAACATGCATATGTGAACAGAACGTTGTCTTCAGATTCTCTAGTTACTCATGTGTAATACTAGGAAAGGAATAAAAGTTCCCAGAGAAAGAGAAAGCATCTCCCAAACTTATGTGAGTGATAAGAGAACAGCTTGCCAGGTAGTGGCACATAGCCTTAGTCCCAGAACTCAAGAGGCAGAAGCAGGTGGATCTCTGCGAATTCAAGACCAGGCTGGTCTACGGAGTGGAGTTCTGGGATGGCCAAAGCTGCACAACACAGTGAAACCCTGTCTTGAAACACACACACACACACACACACACACACACACACACACACACACACACACACACACAGAGAGAGAGAGAGAGAGAGAGAGAGAGAGAGAGCTTCTTAAGGATCACAGTGAAAGACAAGCAGAATGATTTGAAGTCTCAGAGGTGGTAGATGGCTAGCAGAAGCTTTTAGACAAAATAGAGCAGTTTCACATATGAATCACGGGGTTGTGACAGCATACACAAGCTCTGTGTAAGTTCAAGTTGGATGAAATCCCAATATAGTGAGGGGCAATGTGCACCAAGTCCAACCACGTGCTGGAGCTTTTGGCAACTGATATCTGCTGGGAATGGGGGAGCCCAATAAATCACTGTCCTTTGTGAATGAAAATCTAATTTTTTTGAGATAAATGTGATAATACTTCTCTTTGTCAACACCTAGAATCTAGAAGTATTATGCCGAGTGATATTAGGTACCCAAGGAAAAAAGTAAGGTATCAATCTAATAACCAGGTATGTAAAATTCTTTTTCATATAAAATGCATCTCATTACTAAACATTGCTAAGTTAAGATAAAAAGGTAAGATAAAAATCTTAAATATTACTGTCTTATGAAAACAATGTAAAACATATGATTGATTAATCTATTTACTCTAAAATTTCATATTCTGAAAAAGCTTGATTAAAAATTAATTGCTTAAACTTAATCCAATAGAAAATATTTTAAAGTAAGTTTCCTCTTCTTAAAGGAAAATATTTAAATTCAATCATATGTTAATATGACCTTTAAATTCCAAATTCTGATATTTTTAGCTATAATATATACAAAACTTACATTGACAGCGTCATCTTCTGATATACTCTCATTTATTTCAATACCAGGTAAATCTGGCCAAACCTGTCAAAATGTATAAGTAAATTAATAATTCAAAGTAAGAAGGTATGACTGCTATAAAAATCACGAATATATTATTAGAGGCATACTCTAACTTTCCTATTCTTGACTTTCCAATCCCTATAGTTATATCATACCCATTTCATTTTACGATTCTTTCAAAATTAATGGGAAAAAATGATGAAAATTAGTCTATTTCTTTAATCTGCCTCCCCTTTAACTACCGCGGGTGCAATATGATTAACTGTGTTTAGAATGCGCTTGAACCCCACCACTTTCATGATTAATATAATTGTAGTGTGATTAATAAAAACCCAGAGACAGATACTGGGGTTCTACTGAAGACCAAAACAGCAAAGTAGCCAGCCTCTGGTTCTTACCTCTACCTCAGACCAGAAGTTTTGTGCTACACTGAGCAGCCATACAGACCAGGCAGTGTTGGCACACTCCTTTAATTCCAGTAGCCACACTGTTTTGCCATAGAAGCCAGACACTAGTGGCGCATGCCTTTAATCCCAGCAAAAAAGAGGAATGTTAAATGGGACAGATTTCAGACTCAGTCTCATTCTGAGGCTTCCTAGAGGCAGGATCCCCATTTTAGGACTTAGGTATAGAGGTAAGAGCCATTGGCTGACTGCTTTGCTTTCCTGGTCTTCAGGTTGAACCCCAATATCTGACACTGGGTATATACTAATATCGCTACACATAAGTTAGATCCAGTGATAACAATAAAAAACAACAACCAGAACTTAGTAATTTAGAAAAAAAAGACCCAAAAACCAAAAATATAAATTGCAGATTATGTCACAATCACAGGAATTTGTGAAATTTATTCTGTTCTTAAATGTCATTATTGTATAGTTGGGAATGTTTTTCTTGAATATTAAAGAAAAATGGCCAAAGCCCAGTGACCTAAAACACAGGTCCATGGTTCCAGGAAATATGTTATCCATAGAATTCCCAGGAAACTCCTAATCTTTACAATGAGCTATGAAGTCCAGAATGCTGCAAAAAGAGGCACTCTGACTTAGCTCTCTCTATCCCAACACACAGTTCACACAGAAAAGGTTTACAGGTGTGGCCAAGTCCTGACTTCCGTCCCTCCCACTGGCAGCTACACAGCCTGTGATTTCTGAAAACCCTTTACTCTGCACCCTCCTTGCTGTCCCACTGGTCTTGACATGTCCACAAAACAGCGGAAGTCTCGTCTTGCTGTAAAAGTCACTATGAGTTTTCTTCCCTTCACTTCCCTTTGCTTGCTTAATATTAAGTGGAAACCAAACATGTTGCTGTAATCCACCCCGATCTTAGTGTCACTTCTAGTAAAGTCCAATGATTGAGTTTCCTTCTATGTTTTTGACCTCTAAGTTCAGTTCTCAAAGCAAAACAATGGCAAATCCTCAAACCACTGCACATGTTTTTAACAAAAGTAAAAATGCATAAGCACTTGTCCCAGCAGAGCATATGAGCAGCCACTCTACTAATGTAAGTCTCATCATAAAACACAAAATATATGTCCAATTTAATAAATTGCAATTGAGTGATGAAAAAATTTGATTTTAGGGTTTCTATGAGTTCCATATTTATGCCTGATAATTCAGATTTATATCTGATTGTACACATAATATTTTAGCTATAAAATCTTTTCTGTCACACAAAACATTCTTTAAAAATATTTAAGGAAAGAATATATTTAGCATTTTCAAAATTATTAAAGTTAAAAATATTAAGTACCTTTGCCCAACAGATTTCATCTGTGTTAGGCCATTTGACAAACACATCTTTCTGTATTCCTCGGTCAAAGGCAGGGTAATTTGTCTCATTTCCTGAAATCGCTGGGTCCTAAAATCAAAGCAAAATAATAAAACAAAATTAAAACAAACTATGTATTGGGCTAACCTATAGCTTGTTGGGTGGCGATTCAGAGACACTGTATCTTTCTTCTGCACTGTCATAAACTTCTGTCACCATTTGAGGAAATGACCAAACATCAAAACCACAGCTATATTCTAAGAAAGTCTCAAAAAAAAAAATCTGTTAGGAACTCAAGCAAGCTTATTGAATGCTTTTTGGTTTCATTATTGCCTGGTTGTATGGCTTGCCACATAATATATTCCCAAACTATCCTTTCCACTGATTATTTTTATTCAACCCAGGGGAAGCCAAACTGTAATGAGAAAACAACAGAACAAATTCAAAAGAACACCTGGGAATTACTTCGGGACAAAGATATCAACTCCCAGTCTTTGAAACTGAAGCCAGTTTTTGACTTGGGTGGTAACTGGAGCACTATTTGGCTTTACTACCTGTCACTTGACTTGCATCTCTTTACACATCTACCTTAGTTTAAGGTAGATGGTAAGAGCCTAAGTAAATAAAAGAAAATGTTGATACAAAAAAATCAATAGGTAGGAGAAGTGTTCAAAACTATATTTTTTAATTTTTTTTTAAATTTGTATTTGCGTGTGTGTGCTTGTACGTGTGTGTGTTCGCACCATGTGTGCCTTATATACACGTGATAGAGTATTGGATCCCTTGGAGCTGAAGTTATAGGTAAATGTGATCTTCCCAAGACGGTGATGGCATCAAAGCTTGGGTCTTCTTAAAAGAAGCAACTCTCTTAACTGCTAAGTCATTTCCAGGCCTTGAAGATGTCCAATGCTATACTCTTTTTTTCTTTTTGAAAAGTTTTATACCCTCATATTAGAAGAGAAAATATAAGCAAAGAATATAATTCATGCAAAAATAAATACTGACCAAGATAATAATGTATTTCATTCCTTCACTTCTTATTCGATCAACAAATTCAGGAAGACCCTGGAATCGTTCACCAATTGTGAAGTCTAGTTGCCTTTCCATGTAATTAATGTCTGTATATTGAACATCCTAAAATAGGAAAGAGGAATAATTTGGTAAGAGCTCTTTGGAGGTTGTGCCTAGTTTCATCCTTATATAAAAATGCGTGTTAAAGAAGGAAAATAAGAAAACATAGTCAAAAACCAATTTTATAGAGATATAGGTTTTGTCAATGGTTCAGCAATAATTTAATTGGAGAAGTAAACATTATAAATGAGCAATACTACAATAACAGTTTCCATGTGAAGCAAACACAAAAATATTTTTAAGGCTACGATTTTATGGTAATATGGTCAGTTAAGAACTGAAATTCAATGCATACTCAAAGAAATACTTTTGTACTCATGTTAACCATAAATCATGTAGGAAAACTTTAAGATAAATTTATCAGAGACAAAAAGGAAAATTACTTACAATTATATCAGTTATTATGAAATTTTCTTTTCAAACACATCAAATTGATTTTTGAAATTACTTAAATAATGCATTGCTTACATTTAAATATTTGGAAATACAGTTGAGCTACCAAATTTGAATTTTATTATGATAATTTCAAATGAGTCTCAACTAATTTTCCAACCATTTTATCTGAATCAAAATTACCCTTAATTATTCCAGTTTGCAAAAAAAAACTGTATAATAATAATGGATAAGCCTCAATTTCAAATATCAATTAAAATATACTGTCCCTTTAATGTATGCAATTAATTTTCTGATAATAATGCAGTTATAACTATTAGATTCTAATATAGAATCAATGTCAGTTTCATATAGTAAGGTTCATAATGTAAAATGATCAATTACATAGAAACTTCATATCCTACAATATTTATGTGCTACTAGAATTCTTTATATTGATAAAAGTAAACTGATTTCTAAGCAGTGTAGAAAGAACTTATTCTGTAAAGCCATTTAGCTCTATGTGCTTCAATTATATATCTTAAGGCTCAAATCACACAGCTTTAAGGCAAGCTCTTTCAAACTTCTTACAGTAAATGATACTATAGATTACTCAAATATAAAGAGACTATGTATGACTGTACGTCCCATAACTCTGGGGAAAAATGTGAAATGTTTTGCTTAGAATAGATCAGGATTTTACTAAAGGAGCAAAGTAGATAAAGGTGGACTATTATAACTCCCTACTTAAATATCTGACAAAGATATATAAAAATCCTATGTGCAACTCTTAAAATGCTACCAAAATATAAGCATTATTTCCAAATTTTTAATTTGTTTCTAAAGAATATAGTGTCTAAGTATTTCCTTCTGTCTTTAAGAATTCATTTATTGGTATACGTACATAAGGAATCTTAGCATCCACCATCCCTTCATACAGTTCCACAACTTGTGAAGTATTTCTGTATCCATAACGACATAATTGAAATCCTAGAGACCAGTATGGTGGCATGACTGGAAAGCCAATTACCTACAAAAACATTATAAGTGATATGAAAGAAGTACTTTACATTTATTTATAAATAAAACTTTATAGTTTTAAAATGCATATACAATCATACTTCATGGTATTGCTGTGTTACAACTTCTGGGGTTGGTCCCAAAAACATGTAAAAATCCAGGATTCCTCCAATTGTGCGGTATGTTACAGAAGGAGTTGGTTGGAATGTAACATCTGAAAATCCAAAATAAGACATAATTTTTATTTATATGTGAGATAGCTATTTGTTATTGGATAGCATTTACCCCTTTAATATAAGAAATTCAACAAAAATAGCTTTACCCATTCCATTGCTGTTCAGTAACAGAACTCCATGAGCGTTACCCTCATCTTCCAAAGCCATGTAATAAGGATGGAATCCATAGGAATTCAGTTTGTACTGAAACATAAAGAAAATATATATTTAGGAAAAATAAAGTATAAACTAAATCAAGGTTGTTCAAACTTACTATGATTGAGTTTGGATGTTAAAGTATTCCTGATTAGTAGGCTATAGTACTTGAATAAATAAATGTAGTTCTTCATCTAAATATATTACTTCTTTTTAAACTATTATTCCCATAGAGCATGCAAATGAATATGAAAATATGTACATCTATAGACTATGCAACAATAACTGACAAACAACCCTGATACTACAGTAGTTATGTTTCTTCCAAGAAGTTAAATATTTCACTTTATCTGTAAGTCAGCAAATTTCCCAAAATAAAGCATCCTGGAAATACTCAAACTGATGTAAATAATCAACCTGTCAAGAAGAAAAAGTTTATAAAGAAACAAACTTCCATGTAATATTTGTTTCCAAACTTGAATTTTAGTAATTTCCTGGAATGTGAAATCAAGATAAAATTATTAATCAAATAATTTTTATATTAACATTGGAGAGTTCTTTGGAAATGATTTTAATATAGCCTTCCTTCAAATAGATGCTGATGCAGTTGCAGTACAGTAAAGATAGCAACTGATGTGCATATCACCACAAAAATGAATGCAACATCAATTAATTTGTTCCCAAATGTATCTTTCAAGCAGCAATTACAAGTAAAAATTAAAGTGAGCTAGTATTTGAAACATAATTACTTATGATATATTTGGAATTAATGATTGTAATTAATATTTATTGTTCAATGAATTAAGTATTAAGAAAATGTGTTTTGTTATCAAATAAATAAATAAGTAAATAAATAAATACTGTGAGTGGTTATTTCCAGAATATTGAGTATGTTCTGTTTTATGTGGCTGGTAAGATAAGAAACTGGTTAGTTTTCATACATGCAGAAAGGTATTATTCAGGTTTCTCAGGTTAGGAAAGCCATCAGTAGTCTTGTCCACTGCTAGAACTTACATGATACAATATTGATTCACCCGGCAAGAATTACACATTGGGCAATAGCAACAAGCTAGTATATGGAAGTGAGCAGGTGCTGTCCTGATTGGGCTTGAGATCTGTCTACAGGAGACTTTCAAGCCTAGTATTATAAACATGGTCAAAATCCATGGCTAGAAAAGCCATAGACTCCAGCAGAGAACCTAGAGATATTGCATTTCTAAATGAGCATGCTGTAAAATTGCTTTTCCAATTAATCTTTATATCTATATATTTGAGCTGCTACCAATCCTTGTCATAGAAACTTATCATTCATGGCGGGTAGCTGTGTTTACTGCACAAATGCATCTCTATTCAAGATGGTTATTCTAAGCAACTGTGACTACTCAGTCACAAATAGGACATCTATATCTCTAACTCCACTTAGAAGACTCAGATCACATTTAAGAAGACGAGGCACAAAACCTGCAAGGGACGAAATGGAGAAGACTTCTGTGACATGCTGTCCTCTCAAAAGAACATGCGTGCTACAAACATGAACTCACAGTGACTGCCCTTGTCTGCAAAGGATCCATCTATGGACCAGGTAGGGGAGCCCAAGTCTGCAACCCTCAGCTGAGAGGGAGTGGCCATTAATGAGTGCCAGGAAGAGAGAATCACTCTTTACAAAAGGCCACTAGTAGGTTCCCCATGCGCCACTAGATGATGTGCATATCCTGTGGCCATGTGCATATGAAAAAAACACTAATTGGACTCAACCAGTATTTTTTAAAGATATATAAATTAAAAATAAGTTTTAAAAATTGTTCAACAAGTTGTATCTTCTCAACTCTTTTCAAAGATTTATCATAACACTGTTTATAATACAGAAAACCACTGCGCCAGCTCTGCGAATCTCTAGCACCTTTCGCATCATTTCAGTCTTGTACTTTTACCCGGTAAAGGAGCGAACTAGATCCTCCTCCCTCTCTTATCTGCCTCATTACGTAGCCACAGATTGGTACCTACACCGGGAGGTTGATCTCTGGTGAACATCCCCCAAGTATGCCAGTTCAAATCTCGCTTGTATGCTGTGTGTTCCACTTCCCCGAAACCATATAGATATTGTGATGGCAGACGGGTAGATATCTGAATGAACTGGTCATTGAAGGCAAATCCAGGCAGGCGAGAATCCCAGCTGAAAATAAAAAGAAACAAGCCTGTCAATGTAAATGTGTGCAAAATTAATTAGCAATAGTGTTAATTCTATCTTTGTGATAAAAAAAGAGTTGTTTCTCATACACTTATTACACCCAGGTATCAAATAAATTCACACAATTACTGTAATTTATAATTTCTTTTGACTAAGTTAAAGGCTTAATAAGTAAAATATGTATATGTTATGTACTATTGTGTGGAATATAACATGATAGTATCCTGATATCTTTTAAAAGAATTCATAGAGAGCTTAAATGCAAATGCTTTTAGATTTGATACAATTGGTAAAAAAACAGGGTGAAATTTTAAATACATTTATTCACCACAATATTGACACAGATATTTCTCATAGTATTTTCATCAATAAGTGTCAGGCTACAGATTTCATATTCTAAACAGTTTTACACGTTTGCATTTTACATTCTGACATTTACATTTTACATTAAAGTACATTTACATAACACATTCCTAATTGTTTATTTTATCAACATTCATTATGTATTTTAAGACAAATCTGCTATACATAATTATAATACTGAATCTAGTATTTATTAACCAAAGCAATCATACCTATAGAATAAATAAAATTTTAGAGAGATTTTTATATGGTTCTATGAGAGTGTTATTCAAAAGTGTTAGAATTGGAGAAAATATTTAATATAACTCCAATGTTTACTATATTGCTCTTTTAAACTAAAACTTTCATCCTTTGTATCAAATAATTTAGTCACTTACATAAGCTTTCCACTGCTTCTCCTTCTAACCTGAATGCCAAAAGGCTTTTCCTTGATTTCAACATCATAGAGTCTGTTTTCATAAGAACTTGTAGGGGTTTCTGGAATGTCAAGTGGTACTGGAACTTCATATCTCTTATGATTGGGATCGTAAATCTATGGCGAAGAAACAGTGGCATCACATTAGAATTTGTTCTTGCTGCTAATGGAGTGCATGTTTTCAATAATATGTCCAAAAAAAAAAAGCATTTAGAACTGTTGTCCGATTCTGCATATCTGCCTTATTTATACCTGACATTGCATATGCAGGTTCTAATGAAGGCAAGTAGAACATTAAATTGCTGAATCTTTCGTAAAAATAAAGTTTATATAAAACTTACCTTAAACTGTAGCATTTCATTTTTGTGATATTTTACTTCCACACGGAGATTGGCGATGGGATTAGATGGAAGCCTTATTATATTTGCAGGATTCCACTGGAGGTCAGCTGTTATACCCGTTGACAAATACTGAGTTGAAGTTAACAAATATGGGTTGTGGTCTGCCGGAAAGTAGCAGTCAGGTGCCCTGGATGTCAAACCAACCTAAAAGCAATATATGATCAGCATCAGAAAGTGTAAGCACTATGACCTTGAATTTAGAAAATAAATGAGGAAGACCTCACCTGAGCTTAGAAACAATTCACGTGACTTATAACAGAAAATTCTACCAGTCATTTGAGATGTGTTCTAAATTATATCACATATTTACATAATGACTCCAAGGTTAAACAGTAGAAATAAATGGTCAAATATTTGCCTTTCGATACAAAATAAAATAAATATATTATGCAATTTTATAAAAATTATGGCAATTTTTGCTTGTATTTAATTTTATGCTTATCATGCTGTTATTTTCTCTTTCTAAAAATGACTATATAATACAAAGTTATCGTTTCTTCTCTCCCATTTCTGTCGATACTAATATAGTATCTTCTTTGGCTCATGTTGAAAGTTGCAGGTGGAATCCCTAATGAGATTTAAAACAGGGCTCTAAACAAAGATATTTTGTGTCTGTTCTTTGACACAGTAGAAGATACCCAAAAGGAAATTGATAATTACAGTCATGAACATTAAATTACTTACCGCAATCTTTTCCCACAATCATCCACAGTTATTAATACATTATCGTTTCTGAATAAGTAAGACATTTCATCATATTTGTCTATTTTTCAGAAATTGTACAAAACACCCGAATCTCCTTAAAATAATTTGACACCAGCTAATTACATGGAGATGGTCGTTTTTCCCATCTTCCTTGTATTGGGTATCTTGCAAATATAATGTCAATAGCTCTGATAAACTTTGAAGACAGAACCATATGGAACATCGGACACACTGATTACATTTAAAATGCTGGCAAATCAAGCTCAAGATTCCGCTTACAAGAAAAAAAATAAATTCTGCTTTACTTCATCTATTCAGACTTTAGGTGCTTAAAGTACCAGTTCAAAGAAATCCTTCTAAAATATGAGTACTGTGCTTCTCATTAGAAATGCAATTTACACAATGGTCACCTGTAGGCAGTTCCAGTCTATGTCTCTATCAGAGCTACTTTCCTAAATTTTATTTCAGCTCTCTTGTTCATAGTCATCATCAGAAATGATTTTTTGAGCATGCATATTCTAGTATTAGTAATTTATGGAGGGTTGGAGAGATGGATCACAAGTTAGGAGCATTGAAGTCTCTTGCAACACCTAGGATTGTTTCCCAGTACCATCATGAGGACTGATGACCTTTTGAAATTCTAGTCCCATGCTATCTGACATCCTGTTTTTGCCTTCGCATGCACTAAACATATGGGGTATACATACATGTATATGCAAAATGCCCCTCTGTGTAAAATTTAAAAAAAATAAACTGAAAAAATAATTCATAAACAGCCTAAATACCTATATGATAAGTATTAATGTTCTTTTGAAGACTTCACATATGCTGAGAAGTGATGAAAATGTATCCTTCAAGAGATTTAAATGTGTGTTGTGACTTGATCAATGTACTTGAACTTCTATTGGGAATATTAACCTCAATATATCTAAAACAAAAGTTTATCCTCCAAGCCTACTTCTCAAGGAAAAGACTTCTCAGCCTCTGCAAATACATTTCTTGTTTGCCCAATGGTTTAAACCAATGACCTGAAGTCAATAGTTTTTTTTTTTCCACTGCTAAATGAGAAAACAAAAGTTTTTGGCATTTTGATAAATGTGTGTAAGATTAACCACCGATTAATTCAAATACTACCACACTAAATTAATTCATTGGCTCTCTGACAGTCCTTTCAACATAGCAACAATGATGGTGGTATTAAAAATGAAACGAAGGTCTGGCATTTGTAAATCTCAAAAACAAGTTCCCTCAGGCCAAGACTCGTCAGTTTATAGAAGGTCTACCTGATTTATCTAAATTACTGGTTTGCATGTTTTTACGACACAATTTCTTGGTGTCTGGCCTTTTTTCTGTTAGTGAAACGTGGCTGGTGACTAGTCACTCAGTTCTATTGTGCCAGCTGATATTCTTTCTAAAGTATTACTGCCTGTGAAAGTGCCTTTCAACCCCTTTTCATGCTTACAAGTTCTCTGGGTTTGTTCTTATTTATCTTTGAGATTGTAACTGTATTAAAAAAAAACTGGATTCAGGATAGATGAATACCACTTGACATGACTCACATTGACTTCAAAATTGTTCCTTCCCTTCAGAATGTTTACAAATAAATAATTGTGGCTTTTTTTCCCTTTTACCTATCCCGTGCCTAATTATTTCTAATGCTAAGCATTAAGCATTTTTTTTTTTTTTGATTTCTGAGACAGGAGTTTCTCTGTAGCTTTTTTTGGTTCCTGTCCTGGAACTAGCTCTTCTACGTCAGGCTGGCCTCGAACTCACAGAGATCCGCCTGCCTCTGCCTCCCGAGTGCTGGGATTAAAGGCATGAGCCACCACCGCCCAGCTACATTAAGCATTTTTTGTTAAACAAAAAGGGAAGGGAGGATTCGTCTGGAAGCAGAAATTATGATTTATTTCACATAAGTAGAAGCCCCTGGAAAGTTGGTTGATGATGTTACCTAGTTTTAGTACTATTTCACAAAAATTTCAATTACCCGTTTTAATGGAGTAAATGCTGCCTGCCCTCAAAACTCAAAAAATACTCGAAAAGGCTGAGAACTGAGTAGTAAGCATAGCAAGTGTGATCCTTCTGTCCTGTAGCACAGAGTAAAACACTAAAACACCTGCTATGCGTGGCCATCACTCTTAGAGTGGCCAAAATAACTGGAGCATTCTGTAGTGTCACATATCCAAGGTTGTATAGGTCGAAATTTTGTTTTTAAAATACTTGTTACTACTGACAAAATGCCTTGCCAGTTTAGCCAGTCACCTATCAAATTACATTATAAGTCCAACAAAATGCTGTTTGGTAAGGAAGAAGCTTATCATCCATTCTGCCAGAAAAGTAATGTATCTGTTCACCTTGTCTGTCATCTGCTAAACTATGTCTTTAAAGCAATAATGCATCTAAAGTTTCATCGTCTATCAAATGTGCAAATTTCAAATGTCAAATGATTCATATATGAATGGCACATATGTTGCTGAATTTAAAATTTGTGTGTAAATTTCCCCCTGATAAGTGATATGAAAACGGTGGGTTTGTTCACAAGAAGACGGTTATTACCTCGTTCCATATGCAGCCTCGCTGTTCGCAAACTTGCCGTGTTGGTGTGCCTGCATCTGGGTAACAACCGAATCTCTCATTCTCTGAGAAATCATCATTCCAGCTTACTACAAAGCTTGTTCCAAGATTAAAGCTGAGATCTGTGATTAAGAGAACCTGTGGGGGAAAAAAACATTAATGATTAATTCTTGACCTTGATGATGCGTAAACTTAAAAGGATGCCAAAGTACAAGAAACCCACGAAATTTTCAAAATTTTTTACTACTCTGATAAAGTTTTGGAAGAACAGAAAAGTAAAGAGGGGGAGAAAGGCAAGTGACTTGAGTAGCCAGAGCTTCCAGATGAGTATTAGAGAAGATAGAAAACATAGCAAACACTTTAAATTGACCAGTTTACCTTGTTGGAAGCATCAAACGTGAAGGCTGCATGAATATTCATATTCTGTGCAGTTGCTCCTACTCTAACTTCAGTTACAGTGTTGGTCAGCCCAAGGACTTTGATTGTTTTAAATGCGAGGGCATCGTTATCTTGATATGATGAATGTGTGCAAGTGGCAACCAAGTTTTTCTAAGGAAAAACAGTACACAATGTTAGCTGTTAATCCCTTCGATAGTGACCAGTTTGATGGACAGAATATGGCTGAGTCGTCTGCCATTGCATCCCACCAGTTACCACTGTGCATGTAACTCATTTTCTGCACATGCCACAAAACTTTACTTTTAGAATTAATAATGAAATAGAATATGAGGTCACTGATATATAATGTCTCATAAACTAGCCCTTATATTGATAAGAGATAATTCAAATTCTTTGGAAGAGTAAAGAAATTTAACCTTTGTGTAAAAACTCCTCAGTAATTATTTTAGAAATTTAAATGTGCAAATATTTTTTATTCTTATTGCCAAGTCCACATGAATTATCACTTTGATTGACATTTCAAGACTTATGATATAGAAATTATTTTCCAACTTGTGCACATATTTTATTTTTATTGCCAAATGAACATTAATTATCACTGATTGACATATTAAGTATTAAGACATATTGAATACATAGAAACTATTTTCAAAACGATGTTAAAATAGGCTTTAAGAAGTACAAATGATACAATGAACAGTTTCATTATAAATTTAATCTAATACAGTAAATAAAAAGGTTTTCTTTGTTATTTATAAAGTCATAAAATATTAGAAAAATAGGTTTTCTTTGTTCATAATGTAATAATTTAAATTTAACAATTCATTCAATTCTTTATTTTATCTGAATTTTATTGAAAACTGGAGAGAAACTTAAGGACTTCCCAGAAGTTCTCTACAATAAATTATAAACTAGACATTAAAAATACATATATTTAAAAAAATACTTACGTTGGAAACTGCAAAGTTGTAATATATGTAGTCTCCATTTTCTATGGTATCTGAAATTGAAAAATAAGTAGTTATCAGATCAAAGTGAATTTTGTTTTCTTATTTTACATTCATATAGTGCTTGATTATTTTATAATTAGTATAGTAAAGCACTGTAAAGAATTCTAGTAAGTGTAAATGCCTGTAATAAGAAGAATAAAGAGAAATAAGGTTAGAAGGAAATTACTTGGGGAGCACCAAAAGGAATCGAAGTGAAACAATGCATAGTGAATATAGCTAAAGTATATTATGTATGTGGAGGGAAACTTCTGAGGACTCAACCTTACCAAAGGATTACAGACGACTAAAGATTGCTGAGAGTGCAAGGAAGGTTTCCCCCATGGAAAGAATACTAATTGGTTATCCTGTATACAATGGTCATCTTTGAAAAACATATATGCAAAGTAAAAAGACACACAATGAGCAGAAGATATGGACACACACACACATAAGCATTTATGTATGTAGGTATGATGAATGTACAGAAATTCGTGAAAAAGGAAGCCATGATTTTGAAGAAGAGCCAGAAGGACTATATGGGAGGGATTTGAGGTAGAAAAAAAAATTTGAAATTATGATGTAGTTATATCATAATATAAAATTAAAATTATTAAAATATAATATACAGGTGTATATTTTTCAAATAAAAAGCAATATATTTTTTTTGTTATTTCATTTTCTTGTCAATAAAACTGCTAAATATACTATATAATTTAGTTTTTCCATGAGTCGTAAAATACTAGAAATTTAGAAGAAAACAGAACTTATCCAAGTCAGATGTATTACCCGAAGCCTGTAACATCAGTCCTTAAGAGGCAGAGGTAGAAATAGGACACTGAGAATATCAGCCAGCCTGGGGTATATGAGACTCTGTCTCCACTAATAAAGCAATAGCAAAGATTATAGAGATTGATATGTTGTTATAAATTAATATTTCAAGTGATATTTATATCTTATAATCAAGTATAAGATTATTTTTTCCTATGAATACCTGATACAGCAAATTCTGTTTCACATCATTTTATTTATTATTTTTCATTATTTTGGAATATGGAACAAATGTAGAGAGATATTGAAACCTAATTTTAACCTGTAAATGAACTAACATTTAATGAGGAAAATGTAATAAAGCAATGATACCTGTATCATACGTGTGCTAAAAGAATCCTAAGGCATTGTTAGAAGGAAACTGAAGACTAGGACTAGCCAAATTTAATGGAAATTGGTGATAATAAAATTTAATGATATTTGAAAAGTAATAAGTTCAAATGGAATCTATGTAATTATATTTATAGAAAAGTAAAAATATTAGAA
Source organism: Microtus obscurus (assembly GCA_963919715.1). NCBI lineage: Eukaryota > Metazoa > Chordata > Mammalia > Rodentia > Cricetidae > Microtus > Microtus obscurus. The sequence goes on from CAWTZC010002333.1 coordinate 5,334,000, forward strand.
TAAATAAATCATAGTAATATCTACAGGATTGTAAAGGTTTAATTAAATCTTAAAGCATAAAGTTAACAGGCATGATTTACTTAGCATAAAAACAGGTTCGTTTATTTATTTTTTATTTATTAAAAATTTCTGTCTCTTCCCCACCACCGCCTCCCATTTCCCTCCCCCTCCCCCAGTGAAATCCCCCTCCCTCGTCAGCCCAAAGAGCAATCAGGGTTCCCTGCCCTGTGGGAAGTCCAAGGACCACCCACCTCCATCCAGGTCTAGTAAGGTGAGCATCCAAACTGCCTAGGCTCCCACAAAGCCAATAGGTGCAGTAGGATCAAAAACCCATTGCCATTGTTCTTGAGGTCTCAGTAGTCCTCATTGTCCGCTATGTTCAGTGAAACCGGTTTTAACCCAGGCTTTGCATGAAGTTTTTTTGAGGCACTAAAACTTCACTTAGTCCCTGACTAATAAAGGAAGCATTATACTCTTAATTGGTCAATAAGTATGATGATCTGTAACTTCCTCTCATATATTATTTCACATTACTATGAAAAGCCAATTTATTTCAATTTTAGCAAAGCAACTGCCCTTCATCACAATTGTAATGCTGAAGTGGAGACTTTAATAAAAGTTCTCAAATAAAAAAAAAAGGTTCGTGTTTTTTATTCATTATTTAATTTCTGTTTGTACTAAATTCTCAAAGTGTAAACTAAAGGATTCAGAATAATGGAAAAGAATGCTTTTTTACCTTAAATTATTTGACACTGACATTAATTAGCTACATCTGAAATTATTGGTTTTATTTTCATTTTCATTAATAAAATTTTACCTTTAAAGATTACAATGAGTTATAAAAAATATTCAAAGACATGCTGCAATTTCTACACTGAAAATTTGGCAAACTGCATCAAATTAATTGTATTAATGTAACATAGAAATCACATCCATTTATCAAAGATGTTCTACATTGCCCCAGTTCAGAACATTGATAGGTTAACCACCTATACAAGTCAAATAGTGATGTCAAATCTCATAAAGAATCATAAAAACATCTTTAGGAATGCACTCGTTATGAATTAAGGTGAATCACCAAGTCATCAGAATAGATGACAATGAGACTTACTCTTAGTTTCGCCGTCATCCCAGAAGAAATCACCTACTGCTCCTCCATTATCATCTAAGGCAACAATAAGGCCTAGAGGATTCTTACGGCTGCAGGTAAAATGAGGTTTGTATAGAATTAAAAATAACTTTGTAATCAAATTACAACATAACAAATATGTTTCAATGAAGACACTGGCATCTCTCTATGTATTTTGCATTTATAATTTTTGATGTAAATATATTATTATGAGTAAAAACATACTTCACACACATGTAAACAAACAAAAGCGTAATATGTAATTATGATGATATATAATCACCAAAGGATATGACAACTGCCAAATCTAAGCAACGTAGCATTCCAACTAAAACTAAAAAAATTTAAATGTGTTTGATATTCAGTTTAGGGTTCTGGAAGGATTGCTCAGTTTCAAAAACACTCTTGCTATTCACAGGGACCCCTGTTTGGTCACCAGTACCCCCATCTAAGGGAGCCACCAGAACTGTGACTTGGTCATCAGAAAACCACACCCTCTTCAGGTCTCTGTGTGCTCTACTCTGCACACATATGTTGTATATAACTACAAACAAGCATGTACACACTCAAATAAAATTTAAACGTAAATAATAAAGTTCATTTCAACCAATGTAACTTTTTTTTTTTTTTTTTTGGATTTTCGAGACAGGGTTTCTCTGTGGTTTTGGAGCCTGTCCTGGAACTAGCTCTTGTAGACCAGGCTGGTCTCGAACTCACAGAGATCCGCCTGCCTCTGCCTCCCGAGTGCTGGGATTAAAGGCGTGCGCCACCACCGCCCGGCCAACCAATGTAACTTTAAAACACATTAATTATCCTGCAGATATAAAAATATAGCTAGAGTCATCTGATAGGAGGGAACTCAATTGAGAAAAATAACCATAATGATTCTGCCATAGGCTATCTGGAAAGCATTTTATTATTATTTATACGGGAAGGCAAAGTCTCTCGTGCATGGAGCCATCCCTGGGTTGGTGATCCTGAGTTCTATAAGCAACTTAAGAAGCCATGGAGAGCAGGCCTGTAAGCAGCTCCTATTTATGGTTTATGCATTAGTTTCTCCCTCCAGTTTTCAACCCTGCTTGACCTGTGCTCATTTACCCCAGTAGCGGACCACAGTGTGGAAATGTAAGTCAAATAACACCCTTTTCTCCCCAACTTGCTTTTGGTCATGGTGTTTCCTCACAGCAATAGTAACCCTAACTAAAATAGTGGTAGTTTTAAATGATAAAAGAAGTGTGTAATAATTTCAAATGTGAGCTTGGTTGGGATGGAAATAAATCTCGAGACCAATTACTTGGTGTATCACCATAAGATGCTGCTTCTGAGGCTATAGGGTCCTGGCAACTGTTCTAAACAGAACATGTTACAAACATTCCGTAAGGTTTGAGTTTCTTGTTGAGGAAGTTCTGGATGATGACTGATTTTTGAGAACACTGTCCTGAAACAGTTGCAAAAATAATCAATTTCAGGAAACCAAACTCTGAAACTGCTAATATCAGTGATGTATTCACTTGAATTTTCTCAATAAATAGTTGGAGAAAATAGAAGCCAGATACTTGAGCTATAAATTTATAAAAATGTGAGTTGGTGCATACATAAAGCTTGTAGTCTAGGATACCAGACATATAAACAAAGCATTAGGAGTCCTAAGGTCATGCAATGGTCCTTCACTTTACCTTGCTGTTGTTGTTACGTTGGGTTCCTGGGTTGGGATGACATAACCTCCTCTAAGATGCAATCCTATCTTATCTGCTGGAAGGTACATTTCAACTCTTTCTTTTCTCCATGGCCTTTTTTCACCCTATAGTTAAAGAATAAACAGTATTTTTTATTGCTAAAGTATGTTTTAAATCCTGCTTCATAACGATTGTAATTTATACATTTATTTACTTATCATACATTCATTTATTATTATGGGGAGAAAATAATTTTTATTCAGTATTCAGTGCATATAAAAATGAGTTCATTTTCTTCTGAAATATAAAATGGTGTATAGAGAAATTTTTTTTTTTGATTTTTCGAGACAGGGTTTCTCCGTAGCTTTTGGTTCCTGTCCTGGAACTAGCTCTTGTAGACCAGGCTGGCCTCAAACTCTCAGAGATCCGCCTGCCTCTGCCTCCCGAGTGCTGGGATTAAAGGTGTGCGCCACCACCGCCAGGCTTTTTTTTTTTTTTTGAATTTGTGGATGCTAATATTTTGGCTTTTCTAGTTAACCATAGAAACATTTACAATGATTTGATTTTTTTCTTTTATTTAAAAACATGTAAGCCTGTCTCAATTCTTCTGGCAAGAAGGCAAATGTAAATTAGGAGAGCAGAATTAAATAAGTTTCCATAATACTCCTTTAATTCAATTTAAACAAAAAACGTATTCATCTGATAAAACATAGCTTCATATCAAAAACCTGACTCATGTATAATGGAGAGTAACAGTACACCAATTTTTACACAGCTCTTGAATTTAGAAACGTTTTTATAATACTCTGGGAACTCCCCAAAATAGATGCAGATACACTGTGTGTGTGGAAATGTGCAGGAGTGCTATATATTTAGGATACTCACTGTTTCAAAATCGTACCAGGTAGCATCAGGAATGTATGCACTCACAGATTCTGCTCCCTAAATTAAAGAAAATCAATGTAAATATACAATATATAGTACTATATACAAGATGTTATGCACATTTTTGAAAATCAAATTTTTTTAAAATCTTATAAAGTATTGTTTTAGATTTTCTATTTTCTAGAGAAAAAATACTTCCCTGTTCTTATACTCCAGTAGTTCTGAACTATTAGCATGACATCATATTGCAACATATGGATTCTAGTGGCAAAGGGGATACTATTAATTCATGTATGCACTTGTGCTATAAACCACATGATTGCTATGATATAAAATGTTCATTTCTAAATAGATACATGGACTCCAGATCTTAGAAATGGGAGACACATAAATCTTGCTCCACTTTTTTGTTTTACATAATCTTAAGGTCAGTTACTTTACATGGCTATTTTACTTAGATCTTAGCAAAGCTGCAATGTTTATGGCTCCCAAAATATAAGCTAATTAATATTAGGATAAGCTTTGAGGTAATGCAATACATATCAAATCTTCAATATAAAGCTGATTACACACTCACCCTTGCTACATCATTTATTACGTATTTTATAAGGTATCAAATAACTTTGTAAGTGTCAAAATCTTTTGACGTTTTAAATTTCAGTGAGAGATTGTGAGCTTGAAATAGTTCAATGAGTAATAAGTGTTATTCAGATTTATCATAACATTGGAAAGATTTTGCTATGCAAAATTGTTTTTAAGTGATAAATATAATACATGTATGAGGCCTACCTGTTTCAAAACAGGAGTGATAAGTAGTGCGTGGCCCCATAGAAATTCGAGGTCCTCAATCCAGCTGTTTGGGTCGTCATAAAATCTAAGGACAATGATAACATTCAAGATATACTAGTATGAAGCAAAAAGCTAAATTGATTATTTTCTTTATGTTTTCATTTCTCCCCTGGGAATCATCATTTTAGATTTGTTAAATGTGTCATTCTTAAGCAATAATTCTAATGTAGTTCATACAACACGCAATAAGGAAGCCAGGCAAGGAGGAAGGGAGCGGGAGGAAAGGAGAAAGGAAAGGTAGACATGAGCCAGTTTTACACTCAAAAAGGCCAAGAAGTCTACCACAGATATACGGCAACTTTTAATATTTAATAAGTATTTGCTTTTTATTTTTTATAAGTAAAGTTCATAAAATTCTAGAATTATTTAATAATCTTTCAATATTTTTACCAAACAATCTAATATGGATTTATAAGAAACATTAGGTCATTCCCTAAGAAACATTATATTTGCTCATAGCATACAAACATGTAGACAATGTACATTTTTACAATTATACCACATTGTTGCTTTGCATTTAGGTGATTTTTACAATACATGATTGTTACATTTTCAGTAATTTTTTAAGTTAAATATTTCTGGTATTCCTAATTTATTTTTATGTAGTTGCCTTTATAAGTTCTGCTAAATTATGTCATTTGTAGCTTATTCTTCTCTACCCAGAATATTAATTATATTTATCACAATCATGGTATATATCTAAAAAGTTTCTATACATTTAGAAAAATAATCATAGATCCACATTGCATCTTGATTTGTTTCTGTTAGTGTTTTATTATGTGTTCAAATGTACTTTTTTTACCATGATTTATGTGTGTTTATGTGTCTGTGTTTGTGATAAATGTGTGTAATGTATTTGTATATTATGATATGTGTGTGGTAGCATGCATAAATGTACATGTTTATGTTACATGTATGCATGTGTTGTGTTTATGACATGGGTAAGTCATGTGTCTGTATGTTGCGTGTATGTGTGGTGGATGTGTGTGGATATGCTATGATGTGTGTGTGTGTGCTGTGTGGGTGTATGCACGTGTGTGCAATGTATGTGTATGTGGTGCATGCATGTGAGTTTGAAAGTGTACACGCTCATTCTCACATGGAGAGATGAGAGAAATTTGTCTTCCTCTTTGCCTTGATCAAGGTACCCCCTGAACCGAGCTCACCTTCTAGAATAAGCTAGAGGCACACCAGCTAGTTCTTGGAGAATCACCTCTTTCTGTGAACCCTAATAATGTGGTTCCTTTCAAAAGCGGTCATCTCTAGCTTTTTGCATAGATGCTGGGGATTAGAACTTTATTCCCCGTTGCTGAGTGAGGTCTCTAACCATCTGAGATCTCTTTCCAACCCCTTAAATAACAATTCTCACTTATAATTCCCACTACTCACTCATAAAGGAAGGGCCTTGCAACTGTCTCTCCAAACATGTGGGCTCTATAGAACAGAGTGTAGAGGTAAGGAAGTAAGGAGTAGCGGATGGTCAGGTAGTGCCTTGCTGACTTTACCAAAAGAGAGTCTTGTCCAAAAACTGCAGGATCTTGCTCCTGTACAATGTATCAAAAAACATTAAAATGAGAAATAAAAATGAAAATAAACATTTCAAATTGAACCATTTTGATTATTGTTTAAAGCAAATTGTTTATATGTGAGCTTCTCAATGAAAAGTTAAATGCATCCCTATTATATTATAACCTCTTTATGACTGGATGTTTCAGGGTTTGTATCCTCATTTATATTTTAATTTAACTCTATTTCAAAGTATACATTTCTCAATTAAAATTATTTTTTAAAAAGGTGAAAAATGACCAAATAGAAACTTTCAAACTGTTCATTCCTTTAAGATATTTTCCACTTTTCTTGTTCTCTAAACCTTAGTCAAATAATCTGTGGTTTGTTCCAATTATAACGGCATGCCTAAAATTGAATTTGTACTCAGCTACATGGCATACTTTTACAAATGGGATGTACATAACCCATTCAAACATAGGCGTTAAATTTACTAAAGAATTCGGTCCTTTCTATAGCTACTGAATTCAGATGGAACAGAAAACACTTTCAGGTACAGAACCACATGGAACAAAGTTTCTGTGACACTTAGCAAACTTCAGCTTTACTCTCCTGAGACCAAATGATCGTTTACCTAGAAAATACCTGCCTCTCTGTGCCAAGGAGAACCACAATTATAAAACTTGCTTACATTTTGCTACATGGTTACAGAATTTACTGAGGTTTCCCCATAAATTTACAGTGACATTACCCTTACTGTTACTTATCCCTGCCACAGTGGGGCTGGGTGACTGACCATTTGGGAAGATCCATGCTCTTCCAGGGGTCCTGTTCACCTTAATATCTTTCCCAGTGACCTAGCAGAGCCTGTTAGAACCCAGCTGCTCTATGGTTTTCCCTCTAAGATTGCCACTCTACTGTCAGCTTCATGAGGACCAGACTTAAAACAGTAGATCTGTTAGGAATCTCCTGTGTACCATTTTGACTTTGTTCTCATAAGTTTCCTTATAGCATGAGCTGTACAGTTGATACTTCCTAGACTGATGGAACTAAGGTTTTGTATGATAGCAACATGTGAACACTGATACTGTCTTGTTTTTTAATTGCATGTTCTTAGCTGGTTTGAAGATTCAAATTATAAGTGTCTTGAATTTTCTGCCTTCCATATATATATATATATATATATATATATATATATATATCACAGTTAGAATGTTATATTTTCTTATGAAATAAACTGAAACGTCCACTATTAAAATGTAAGACAAAAATATGGCATCACTACATTTTGCTTTGTGATTGCTCTCATTTGTTGACTTTTACACATAAAATATATTGATGTTGAGAAATGGATTTCAAATATTTATTTATAAAACATATTGCATACTTTTTTCTTACCACATTATATTGATGAAAGGACGTTTAAAAGTACAGTTGTGGTCAATGATGATTGGTAAAAGGTCTGATTGCACTAAATGTCACAGTTAGATTGGTTTGTTTGAGAACAGGAGGAACGAGTGTCACTTACCCTATAGCCATCAGCATTGTGGTTTCTAGAAAATGGATAAAAGGCTCCAAGTTGCATCCATCTTGTGCAGAGTTCTTCTGTAGTATCAGCCGCAAACCCACAGATGTCTGCTCCAACCTAAAGAAGTGCGTCTCTTATTCAGTGTTGACATTCAGCTTTGCCTACTACATTCCAGGCTACGCACCAACTGATTGGTTTTGCTTGTCTGCTCATTACACTGTTTTCAAACACATCCTCTGAACTGACTTTCTCTCCATGTTTGATCCTCCTTTCTATCTATCCACATTATTTTTATTCTTTGCTTCCCACCCTCCCTCCGTCCTTCACCTCTCCACTCTAAATCCTATGCTAATTTTCAGAGCTCTTCTTCTTGGCCAGGCTTATTTTTTTTATCGCTAATTTACATAAAATGTGTCTCACTAATGTTTAACTTTAATTTATTTGGTTTCTGTTTAGGTTTAGATCTTTTGAAGTGTTCATGTATGTGGAGGTTTTTCTTTTAGTATTGCTTGTCAAACACACTTTCCAAAGTTCTCTATTCTTGTTTTCTATAGATTTACCCTGGGCATTGTAAATTCAGTATTAATCATTTATGATTAAATAAAGTGAAACTATAATTTCCTAGTATGTTGGTTGCTTTCTACTCTTAATCATTAAGATATTATTTGATTATCAAAATGTAGATCCAATTAATATATATTTATCTGTCAATTGCATATACTATGTTCTGTCTGAGATATTATTCTTCTAACATGTTATAAACTAAACTCTTACAATTTCTTCCAAAATGATTAAAGTTTACCTTAATCACATTTTTATCTACTTTATATTGATTTTTTTTACAGAATATGTAAGAAATAGCATGATGTTATTTTTCAAATGTATAATTAATCATCTGTAGGATATTTGATACTTTCCTAATATAGCTACAGATTGTGGGTCTTTTAGAATATATATATATATATATACATACATATTAATATATATATGAATCTGTGCCATTTTTTAAAAAGAGTAAGCCTGATTTAAAACCCACAGACCATATTCAATGTGTTCATGATGATTTCTTTATCTGACAGAGCAAAATCAAGTATAGTGAGTTTGGATTTCAATTTGGGAAAAGTTTGTGTGTCTAGCACAGCACATATTTGCAAATGTGCTCTCGCTTTTCAATTTATTTAGTAATTTTTTACAATTTCTGACCTTTATAGATTTTTACAGGGAGGAGAGAGAAGGCAAAAAGAGAAGGTAGAAATGGGAATACATGTGCAATACATTCTTCAGAAGTGGAAGGAGGCCCACAAGATAGACTGAGCCTGAAAACCCAGGACAAAGGAAATTGCCCATGAAGTCCCACTTCTGCCTTGGGGTGATTGGTAGATAATTATTGAGGGAGAGTTAGTTTTGTTCAGGGATGTTACTGGTGAGAGGTTCTCTGTGCTTCCGTAGATTGCCCTCTACCAACATAGGCGTTGCACTAAATAGACTTGATACGTTTTAAAAATACAAAGAAAAGTTGGAGGTGATAGAGGAGGAAGTGGAGGGAAAGGAATAGAAAGTGGATTTGACCAAAAGACATTATAGGCAGATATGAAATTTTCAAATGACATAAAAAGATGGGGGTCAGGGAAGAATAAGTGGAACAATGGGAAAGAATGAATAAGTGCAAACTAAAGTGACATATATAAAAATTTAATAAAAATAACTCAAAATTAATGTCTTCTATTGTTAATATCAGTGTTTTTAATTTAAGAAATATTTTTCTGTTGAAATTTTATTTTAATAACACATGCTTTAAATTAATAATTGTTCGAATTTTTAACAATCTCTTTTGTATATTTTATTATATTTCACTTGGCTTCATTGAAATAACCTGTCTTTCATTACTACACATTTAAAGTTAATTGCTTTTCTTTTCCTATATTTAAATTCATGCACTAATTAGAATTTGAACTATTTGTATCTTTCATTTTTATTTGCCTACATCTTTTTGCTTAATTTTATTTACTTTTACTTTTCAAGACAAACATCTTACTGTGTAGTCCAGTTTTTCAAGGTACTTGATATTCAAAAGTCTAATCTGATCTTATCTACAGCTTCCCTAAAGCTGAGATCGCAGGCATGCCCACTATGCTCCCCTATATTGGTTTTGATTTAGTATTTAAGACTACAAGATTTCCTTATAGCTGAAAACAAACAAGCATTAATTTAGAAATACAAAATTACTAACATTTAGAAGTTAGTTAACTTTTCTTCCTTTTCTTACATTCATGTTGGTTTTGGCTGAATTTATATACATGATAATGTGTTTCTTACCTTATAAATTCAATATTGTGTGTGGAAACTATTTTGTTTCATTTTGTTTGTGGTGTTCATTTTATTCGTGTATATGAAAGCAAACTAAAAATATCATTAGACATACACATTATATATTTTTGATGGCTTTATATAATCTTGACTTTCTGAATTTTATGTTACTTTTGTAGATTTAGTTTCAGACTTTTCATAGTTCATATTTAGAATTTACTGTATTTTCTCTATGTTAAAACTTTTGAACATTGCTTTGTCCTTATCTTTTGACTAGTATTAAACCGTCTTACCAAAGGCATGCCGAATATACCGAACTCCAGCATTCCAGTGATGGACCATTCCATCTGCTCCCACGAGGCAGTGTTGTCTCCGAGCCAGTGAGCAGCGTGCCTTCCAGAGCCGGCAAATGTTGACCGGGTGAGGATGAAACTTCTCTTACCAGGAAAAACTCTGTCCACAGCCCTAAAAATATAACCCAGTTAAAACATGTTATTCCAAAAACAAATTTGAGTTCACCAACTTAGGAAGCATGGCTTTCAAATATATATATTTGATTATTTTAAACAAGACATAATATTTAGAAAATTTTATAAAATTTTTAGCCTCAGTTTAGCATTTAGGTACCACCATGCAGCTCAATTAAGTAAATTCTGATCAAACACATAAGAAGGACATCTTTGAAAAAGACAATTTTCTCTCAAAGGAAAATTATCAGAAACAAACAAAAAAACTAAAAGTACTTCAAAGTATGATATCAATCAGACTCACTTTATAAAAATATGGTATCCTTATATGCCTTTTGTACATTATAAGCTCTATTATATCGAACCATAAGATGTGGCTGTTTTATTCCTCCAATAATTTACTTTCACACTGCAAGTAGGTTTTATTAATTTATTTTTGAATGTTATTAATTAAAATAGAATTATGATGTTTCCCTCCTATCGTTTCTCCTTCCAGCCAGTACCATCCGTTGTCCCCTACTTTCAAGTTAATAAAATATTTTTTCTTTTATTAGTATTCTTACATGTGGGTGTGCACAGAGAGGAGTATGAACATTATAATGAAAATATATAAAAGTTTTGGTTGTATGATTTGCCACCAGCAAAGCATTAACACTTGAGCACTTACTTACACTTGAAAATTTACTAACACTGTGGTCTGAGTGTTAGCAGTTACTGGTCTGTCGAACCTCATACAGAACTAGCTAAGGAACAGGAATTCAATGAGCGCCGGTTGCCTGGTTCTGTTTTAGTGCCATGTTCCTTATTCTATTATGCTCTACTACTTAGAAACTAAGTGAATTGAAACACTTAATTTTGACAACCGAGGAGCAGTTATTGCATCACCATTTTCTTAAACCAATTGAGAATGTCACGATTACTAAAGATCCAAAACTTTATTACTGTTTTCCATAAAAAGTAAGCAGAGCAAAATTTTAAAGGAAACTTCTATGAATTAACCCAATTTTCACTCAATATGTGTATTACATGTTTCTTGATAACTTACTAATATTGATAAATTCTTAGTAAAAGAGAAAGATATTTTAATACCATGGAATTTTGCCATGAATTTTTAAAAATTTCTTACTCTTGAAACTTTCTATCTAAATTGCTGGACTTCCAGAAACACACAAATAACTAAAACATAATTGCATTTCTTCAGAAAATGTTACTCACTCCTCTGTGGCTATGGCCATGCTGTACCCATACAGGCTGTGGACATCATACTGTTTCCCCCAGTTCTGCACAGCATCCATGCAGAGGGTTTTGGAATACAAAAGTTTGTCAAGAATATCTTTGAAAAAATAACATAAAAATTTTTGTGAGTTATTTTAGAACAGCATTTGTATTTTCTAATGTGTTCTCCCACACATGATCAGAAATGGCAGAAAACTACATTTAGTTAAACAATATCCAATTTTGTTCATGCATTTTATTCCTGTAGAGACTGGGAAGTGATTTAATGCAATTTAATTTAACTAAATAATCTTCTATGGTTTTAATAATAAATCAATCCATGAGAAAGAGCCATTGATGATTGAATTGCAATGTACACACATATAGAATTTCCACAAATAAGAATTTTTGTCCTTTCTACTACACAAGTTGACTTAAATGTGATTTTGGTTAGGAACTGGAGAGATGAGTCAGGAAACAAAATGCTCAGCACACAAGCATGAGTACCTAAGTTCAAATCTCCAGAACCCACATGCAAGGTACACATGAAGATGAGCTGTCCAACTAGCACTGAGGGGTAGAGACAGTTGAATCTGCAGAACTCTCTCTCTCTCTCTCTCTCTCTCTCTCTCTCTCTCTCTCTCTCTCTCTCTCTCTCTCTCTCTCTTCTGGCCAACCAGTGATGTCTAGCTTTAATGAAGAAATTCTGTCTCAAAAATGTGTTTTGAAAAAGTTTGGCTCAATAAATAACAAAGCTTTCTCTGAAAATTTGGGTACTGGGATTTAAAGCTCCGCACCCACATTGCAAGATATATATAGTAGATCTGTAACTCAGTGAGTCGACCCAAGAGTCATTAGGGTGTGTGGGAAAATGTGAGTCCTAATTTCAAAGAGAAACCTTTCCTCAACCTTTCCTCGGTGGGACAGACAATGGGTGATAGGAGAGTAAAGCAAAAGTCTTTCTGGTTGCATATGTGCTCATGAACATGTATGCAAACATTCATATAAACATAATAATAAAAAAATTACAAAATATGATGCAGAATGATAGATGAAATTAGAATCTTATTTTCCACATGCTTTCATGTGTAAATATACAAACATGTACATATGTATAAAACACAAACAAATATTCAACATAAATAAGGTGAAAAAGAACAGACAAGACCCTAGGCATTTCATCTGTAAACTTGAAAACATGTATACATACAAACAATATATGCAGAAATAAGTATTATAGCAATGTAATCACAACTTGTTATATTTGACAAAGAAAAAGAAAAATCAGTGACTTTAGATTTCAAAAATTTAACAGTTTATGATTTAGAAATATATTTTAGAATTGGTTAGTTAACAAAAACTTTGTCTTAAATATGGGTAATTAGAAAATGGAACTTACCTGGAGTAAAAGGAGGGTAATTCAATTCATTGACAGCACAGCCTTTCAGAGAACCTTGAATAAAGCTGGAAACTTCATTCATGTCCTAAGTGGAGAGAAAAGGGAAAAAAAGCCATCAGTTAAAAATGAAAATAGATTTCTTATGCTATTTAAAAAAATCCTTAAAATTACTTATCTCCTTGATTATATACATATATATGTATTGTGTATATATATATATATATATATATATATGGCATATGTGGCATATTACATGACAGACCTAAAAACAGGGTGCATATGATAGGACAGGAACTTTAGACTGGAGAAAAGCATTTTAAATATTAAAAATACCTCTCATTTTATAGAACTACAAATCTACACAAAGCACACCGTGCCTTCAATAAACAACTTTCAAAGAGTTCTTTCAATCTTCTCACTGTGACTTATTTAAACCCTTTCCCTGCAAATTCATTCTTATACACATTTGGCTTTGATGGGCAGTTATCTAGATTTCATCATGCACTCAGCCTATTGCTGATAGCTATATTCACTTAGTCCGCAGCTTGCAAACTGTCATAAACCATGGAAGCATGAGATCATAGGAGCATCACAAAAAACCTGAAAGATTTCCAAGAAGCCTTAAGTTATCTTAATTTTTTCTAAGAAAGTGTTAATCACATTTATTTTTGAAAATGTGTTGAGGAATTATTTTAAGGTATATGTGATGTGATATTCTTGTTTGTCAATTGGATTACACTTGCAGTTAACAAAAGCTCAAGCAGCTCAATACAGCTGGGAGGAATTTTTCCTAATTACACCGTTTGAAATAATTTAATTAAGATCCACCTTAAATCTGGGTCAGACAGCTGATGGCAACCAAACCTTGTCACTAAAGTATCGCATAATTGCTTTCTAATAAACATTGTTTTCTGAATGGTAGTAGGAAATTACTGACTTGGAGACCAGTGAGAAAATAAACCTAAAACACATCATAGATATTTGATTATTCTTTCTTCTGTGTAAGTATAAACAGTGTGAGCTCCTAGAATTATAATAAACATTCCCTAAACCCTTCTTCTAAGAAAGTCTGCACAGGAATCCTGACATCACAGACGACTTCCCTGGTTTGTCCTCTTCAAACGAATTTATACATGGATAAATCAAGTATGTTTAAAAAAAATTAACTCCGATTAGGTAAATTAATGACTAACTAACTATATATACAGTGAGCTCATTAAGATGTAACAGACCTAGACAACCAAGGAAAACCCATCTACAATATCTATTGCTCTACAGAGCTGTTATGCTTTTCCTAAACCTCTGTTTTGTGTATGTGTTTGTGTTCTGGCTTATGAGAAGTTTATGCTAAAACTAGTGTTTAGAAAGTATTATTGTCCCCCAGTAAAGTTAGAGTCACAATAAACACAGGATTACTTTGACTTTCATCTGACTGACCTGTAAATGGCTGAGCTGTGATTAAATAAAGTTAGGAAAACAAGCAAACAATAATTATCCTAAGAATTTTCCAAACATTATAATTTTCTTTAGTGACTTCATAAATGTATAAATAATCTAGGAATTAAATTTTAATTGCTTTGAAATAAAATACAGGCCACTGCAATTTTAGATTGTTCTTGTCCTTTACTTACTGGAAGGGAAGCCTCCTAAGGTGGGCACTAGTGGTACATGGTGCTGGTGATTTCCATGTGTGCTTTAAAATTGTACTATTTTTATTAGGTCTGTCCCCAAATCAATCTTCTCAGATAAAAAATGATAGAGCAAAAAGAGATAACTCCTCAAATAAAAATTAATTTTTTTCTGCAAAGTCCACTAGTTGGGAAGAAAAAAAATCTAAATTTACACTTTTAATTTTTGTTTCCTTTCTTCTACATGAATAATGTTTGTGTTTTAGAAAGTGATAGAAAATGCTTAAATTTTGTTTAGAATACATTCTATATAGAGATATATAATGCATGTGTGTGTGTGTTTATTGATAAATCATTTTGTGATCACCAAACAGAAGTATTTGTTTACAATAGCCACTTACAATCCACAGTCCATCATATTCCACCTCATTATGGAAGAGATGACATTCATTTGCCCACCACTCAATGGTTTCGGGTTTAGTAAAATCAGGATACACTGTTAATCCTGGCCAAACCTAGAGGAAGAGTTCATCCACATGAGAATAAAAGAGAATTTAAAACATAAGTTGTATTTAACACATATGTACTTAATAATCATATCAGTATTATATTTCTAATATTGTACTTCAGTAGGTTTGTATGATGCATGTGCAGTCCACATTCAAAATTATCTGGACATTATGTTAAACTCCCTTAAGGGAAAATTGGTTAGTAAATATAAAAAAGAAGGATTAAGTATTTAGAAGAGAAAACACAGGAATAGATGCCATCAGGAGTAGAGGTAATCATAACTCTTAGTATTCTGGTAGATTAGATTAATAAACCAGAGAACTGTAATGTATTCCAGTTTCATTAATTGAAAACATGTCACTACATTTTTAGACACATCTCTTTCCAAAAGCTTTAAGAGAAGAAAATTTCATTATTACAACAATATAGATTAGACACTTTCTGCAATCTAAAATTATTTTATAATTTTTAACATAATATTTACTAGAAATTTGAGAGATATACTTTTATCATCATTTTGCATTTCAGGTATGTTAATTAAATCCATCTCGCAGGAGAGACATGGCACACAGACAATCAAATAGGATGTTCAAGGCCACACTCCTCACACCTGGTTGGCAGGAATTTACATTTAAGGTATCAAAGACCAGACCCTATGATATCAAAGACTTTATCTCTTGATTATGTATTTTTTTCAAACTCTAATTTATTATATATTCACTCAATAATAGCATTAATAAAGAATAACTGGATTTTTGTTAATGAAGACGGGATATATAGTTTTAAAACCATATAAACACAATTGCTTGCTAATGTGCTCAGGAACAAAATGTCAGGTTTTAAGAAAACATATGAAACATTACTGGGTAGCAACAGCAAGGTCATGTTTGGCACTTGTGGAGTCTATAATCATGGAAAAAAAATGCTGCCCTAAAAATTTAAGCTTACTAATTGCAGTAAGGATAGGTAGGATATTTGTCAATGTCATAAATAATAGTTTAATAAATACACATTTGAAGATTCCTATTTCCTTTTGCAGTTTTCTTTAGTTTTATTAAAACCACACTCCATGTAAAGAGTCATTATTTGCTATTGACAAGACTTATGAGTATACTGCTAAAAAGAATATTTATTCTGTCGAAATATATGCATCGCAGCTTGAGCAGGTGGCTATGTCATAGACAAGAGAATCCTTGCAAGTTCCTGGAATGACCTAGTGCCGCAAACAAGGACTCTGTCTCAAACAGGGTGGAAGGCAAGGACTGACACCCCATTATTCTCTGACCTTTGCTGGCACACATAACCCGGAAATCATATGCACATACATACAGATTTACTGACAGACAGATGCATATATAATTACACATTTATCTAAAAGCTAGGCACATTTTGAATTCCTTCAAAACTGGCTCTGTGATCTTTGAAATTTCATTTTAATTTTCTATATTTCAGTTTTCTTCCTTTGAAGTAATTTCAATAAATGCATGTTATTTTGATGTTTAAAAGGAATTCATAAAACTCAATGCCTAGTATACAGTTACTCAGTTTGTACTTGCAAATATTTTATATTAAGTTATCTATGCAAACCTTACAGAATTTTTGTAAGACTTTAGACAGTGTATCAGATTTATTGTTTATTGGTTTTGATTTTAACTATTCACTTTAAATGGCCTGCTATCAACTTTTCACAACTAGATTCCTTTAAAGACTAATGCATGAGTAAAATATCCTTGCATAATTATAATTCAAATCCAAAGAAGAAAACACACACACACACCACATATATGAACAAAATTGCAAACCAGAGCCAAATGAACTTAACGGATTTGAGAACTTACCTCTCCAATAAGTGGTGTCGTTCCATCCGCCTCACTCACCCAAACGTTTTTTTCATTACCCCTCGTATATGTTCCATATTCTGCTCCATTGGCTCGTCGATTTATAGATATCGCAGGGTCCTGATAAAGAAATAAGATTCTGTAGGCAGTATTTTAATGTACAATTGTATAATATTAAAAATATTTTACTAATTTATCCTTACCAGGATGATGACATATTTTTGTCCGTGGTCATGTAAATCCCTAGCAAATTCAGGAAGCCCATTGAAATTAACATGATCATAAGTAAAGTCCTTTTTGTCTTCCATGTAGTCAATATCGGTGACTTGTGCATCCTGGAAATTAGCAAAAAGTGCTTCAGTGAGAGTTGAACGAGCTTTCTTGTAATGCCAATCTTTAAGCACAAACATTTGTTTCATTCAGAAAGAAAATAACATAACAATGAACTCAACAAGGTCATAGGAAAGCAGTCTAGTGGAATTTAATCTCAAAATTTGGAAGGTAAAATAGGAGGTCCTTAAAATCAAGGACAGCCTGAACTACAGATTGGAGACATTGATTCAAGGGAAAAAATAATAAATTAATGTATAGTTTATTTTATAAGAAGAAGAAATAATATTCTATAAAATTGTTCAGTTTCATTTATATGGCTCATTTAGTTTGCTTCCTCTCTTTAGTGCCGGTTAGGAAAGCTAGAGTCTAATGAATATTCTACTATGAAACCACTCTCTTAGCCCCAGATTATCTCTTTTTCATGTGTAAAAGGCTTAAACTACTATTAATTGAAATTTGTCATTGGTGAGTTTCATTCATGCCATATCTGTGTGTGTATAAAACATTTAAAAAACAAAATTTTATTTAGCAAATTTAAATATATATACCTAAATGTGTATAATTGCTAACTGCATTCCTTATACCCACAGATAAGTGTACCTTTTACTCCTAAGCAAAGAAACCTCTTTTTGGAGCCAGTGAAGACCTTTACAGCAATCCACAACTGATGAAAAGGCTTCGGACTGCTAATGTTGGTGTCCCCAACCCAGACTGATACATCTACAGTGCAATCCCTACAGACTCAGGGAATATTGCACAAGAATACGCAGGGAGATTGCAAGAATCAGAGGTCCAGGACATCTGCTGTAAGGTAGTGTCTTTCTATGTGACATCGTAAAATCCTAATATGGTCATCTAAGCTTGAACTGATCAATGACAATGTTGGTATATCAGCATTAATGGTAGAAATTTTACAAAAACCCAAACTTAAGTGAAGATATCTAGTGAAAAAATGGCAACTGAGAGAGGAAAAAATCGGTCTTCTCCAGGTACAAGCCCTGGAATAGGTTGTTTAATACTACGTGGTCAACTTTAAATACGTATAGGAACATTAAATACACTCAGGAGGATGTATTTGTATACACATTTATACGCACATAGCAGTAATTAAATAAGAAGCTATGGATCTGAGAAGAAATGGTGGGAACACAGAAAGAATTAGAAGACTGAGAGGGAGGGTGCAAATGATTAAATACAGCACTCATTTATGAATTTTCGAAACTTATATTAAAAATTGACAACAAATATTTTCATTTTGATAAAACTCCTGATAACATCTTCAAAATATGTTTAATCAAATAAGCAGAGACCATTAACTTGAAAAAAGCAAGAAGGTACAAATTAGATGGTCTCGAAGGAAGAAAGGAAAGTAAGAAATGATGTAAACATATTATAAATTAAAAAAAGAAAGTAAATTCAATCAACCTATGGACATCATATAAGAATGTAGAATAAATTTACCATGTATCACTTTTATAATTACAAATGTTCTAGATCATCATTGTAACATACTTTTTCCTGACACTTTTGTCATTTCCTGTTATGTTAAGACTCTTGTCCTTTATCCCCCACCCCTAGCAACCTTCCTTTTCCTTACATATGGAATGCCGGCTTCCCGGTTTCTTCTGACGACTTCTTTCACTGCATCTAGTGATTGGTAATTCCAGCGACTCAGTTGAAAGCCAAGACTCCAGTATGCAGGCATTGCTGGTCGACCAATGAGCTTGAGGAGGAACGGCACTCAGTTAGTTTCGACAAAGAGAAATGTCTTTAGGATTACTCATATTAATGTGCTCTTTATTCTACAATTCCTCTAGTATTCGCTGAACTATATGCTATAAATACAGACTCCCATCTAAATTCTTTGTTTCTCCTCAAAATCTCCAAGAACCTTCTTATAAAACATTAAGTTTTTGTTCTGTCCCACATCTTTTTTGTATTTTGTGTTCAAGAAAACCCCAGGAAAATAACATTTGCAAGATATATTTGTCTATCATGGAAAATTACGGACAAGAATTAATGTATGTCTGGTGCATGAGCTAGCTTGTATGAGCCCATTCCCTATGTGAGGATGCCGTGGTCAGTATTAATGCAGGAGGAAGGGCCTTGGTCCCACCCCACCTTAATGTGCCAGACTTTGTTGACTTTTTATGTCAGCCCTTACCCATTGGTAGGAGTGAATGGCAAGTGGACTTAGGGGGAGGAATGGGTGGAGAAGAACTGTGATTGAGATATAAATGAAATTTTTAAAATTAAATTAAAATAAAAAAGAACTAAAGCATAGTAAAAAAAGAAATTATAACACAAAAGTATGCTTTTTGTCATTGACCCATTTCCTATTTTGATCACAACTGGGAATGGCCTATACTTTCATTGACTACTTCTATTCTCCCAAATATTATACTTTCTTTTGATTTATTTTATCAAAAACTATCATGACAAAATAAAGTTTTAATCTGTAATGTTTCAAATAAATATGATTTCTGAGATTAGCTATCTAATCATAAAAATTAATCAAAATAAAAATATACATTTACATAAATTCAGATTTCATTATACATGGAAATAATGAAGATTATCAGCTAATGTCCTTAAATTTTGTTAAGAAACATACATGCAGAGAAAAAGTCCTATGCAGGCAACAAGAAATTATTGAACAACTTATAAAACAAATTGATGTAGGAAAATAATTGACAAACTCAGTCTGAAACCAACCTCTTGGTATTGTTGAACTACTTGTTCTGGCGTGTCTCCAAGAAATATATAGAAGTCTAGTATGCCTCCAGTGACTCTGTAAGTAATTATTGGAGTTGGCTGGATGAAGACCTCTACAAAGTAGAAATAGGGCAAAATATACATAATTTGAGACATGTCTGTAATGATAAAACAACTGTCACACACATTTAAGAGCATCTTGTTAGCCATATCAGTGCACATAATGTTCAATTATTAATAAAAAAAAATAAGCTACTGAAAATAAGAATAACTTTGGAGAAAGCAAAATACTGCTTGTAAGGCCTGTGACAGGCTAGTCAAGACTTCCCTTTCCAGAGTTGCCATGGCTACCCTGGAAAATGCAGAGCAGAGCATAGGGGGTCAGACTCCTAACAAAATCAAATGTCTTGCTAAATTCATATCTCAATTAGTTATTGTAATTTAAGATTAATTAAAACATCATATAACCACACATTAATTTCTAAAAAAATTCCTATTTTTTAACTTAACATGGTACAAATAATTGACTGGATAATTATGAAACTCACTTCTCTTGCTGAACAATTGTGACACAGCACAAGGTATACTTTCCCAACAGGAACACTCACAATTAAAACCTAATTTTAAAACCTTCCAATAAAATTTCACATGCTGTCACTATTTACAAAGTTATTTATTTTGAAGTCAAACATCTATGATAGGAATCAAAAGAGCAGTTGAACATGTCAAGATAAATTTCACATAAACATCAAATGAATTATTTTTACCCATTGCGTTGCTGTTCATGAGGAAAACACCATAAGACTTCCCGGTGTTATCTTCAATGCCCATGAAGAATGTCTGATGCCCGTAGAGATTATGGTTATTCTGAAAGGTGAAGTTCAAAGATTAAATATTGAATTGAATATAAAGTGAAGAAAAAATATGCTGAAATGGATTTACTCAAAACTTGCTTACTTTTTCAATTTGTCCTCTTATAGCTCTATACTAATTTCCCTTACTATATATTACATAAAGGATTATAGTATAAAAATAATATAATGTACTTCAGTAAATAGTTTCATATTTGCAAAAGAGACATTAACTTGTATTAATAGATCATTTGCTTCTCTTTGCTTTATTAAAATTAAATATATTTGAATAAACCATTCAAATATATACATTCAATGGGATCCACTTTTTTTTCCTACAGTACACACAGAAAGCTGTTTATCTTAGATTCTGCAGTGTGTTTGTTAAGAGAAGATGAGAGCATGAGATGGTGCAGGTGAGTCCTAAAAATGATGGCAAAAGGAAAGTTAAGTCTTTCTTACTGGTTTTATATAGAAACCATTTTATATAAGTAGTAAAAAACCATTTTATATAAATAATATTGTCAAATGCCATAAATGTATCAGCTTTTCCACTGTAATGATTTAATGTATAAAGCCAAGAAAATACCGTACATCACCAGGAAGTTCATCTCGAGTAAAGATTGGCCACGTTTTCCAGTATAAATCATGACGAAATCTCTTATGAATATGCTCCCCAAAGCCATAAATATATTCACTTGGAAGTTTTGTTGAAATCTGCAGATACTGGTTAGAGTACACCAGTGGGCCAATACTGGTATCAAACCTGAACCACAAAATAGAAAGAAATGGTTTGTGTACAGAAGAAATGTTTCCTCCTTTTAGTTAAAGGTAGACATCATCCATGATTTCTAGAGCGTCAGCCTTCAGCTGCAGTCATTATTGAAAAACCAAGTCTTCCACAAATAGAACTTGTTTATGGTATCAACGTAACTTTGTTTCCATCAATACAGTTTCTCACAGGCATTCTACTCTCTAGTCCTCCTCGGGTCTCAGAATATCACTACTGTCACTTGTGCTATTCAGAAACAACTTATATATAAATAAATAATAGATGTATACATAAATAAATAAAGCAAGACATGTTCTCAACAAGTATAACCCAGGTTCGGACTGTGTTGTGTTTGGTACTGTATCACTCTACTGATTTCATTCATGATAAAATTAATTTCAAAATTGGGGTTTTGAAATTCAATAAAAGATGTCATGCCAAAATTTTGAAAACATATTCTTCATTTCTCACTCATTATCAAAAGTCTCCATATCTTCTTCTATTTATCCAGCTTGAGAAAAATCGTGTTACTCAGTTTTATGGCTAGAATTGTCTAGAGTTCACATGTAATTAATTCCGTAAAGTATTTCTCTTTCTGTATTGGACTTCTCTGCTTAGAATTAAGTACTTTTTAGGAATGACCACAAAGCAAATTGTAAAAATGTCCAAATCTATTTAGTTAAAGTAAATTGATAAGATTTGACTTTCAGCACTATTCAACGTTACCTGTATCCTCACTTTTTCCTATTTAAAACTTACTTCTTTTATTTTTAAAACAATCCTTCTTTTGAGATTATGGTATAATTACTACATGATTGTTCCTTCCTTTTTTCTTCCAAACCTTCCCATATACCCCTGCTTACCTGCTTTAAAATCTGTACCTTTTTACTATTAATTCTTGTTGCATACATTGTGTGTGTGTGTGTGTGTGTGCGCGCGCATGCGCACATCGTATGCAATGCTACCTGTATAAAGGCTCAAATTTTTACAATAAATTACTAAGTTATTTGCACCAATTACTCCTTGCCCCAGACGATGCATTCTAAATGGAAGTATTCAACTTCTCTTTAACTTGATCTATCCAAATAATTTGGATATTCCCTTATAAATTAATACCAAACTGAATAGAAACCTGAATATTAATATTAATTAATATTAATTCTGAAAATTCTTTAAGAAAGGAGGAAATAATGAGCATAATGTACAGAGCAGCCATTCTTATGTATGAGTTATATTGACAATGTAAAACTGTATCAGCACTTTCTTCCATCTCTGCTTTAAGTTGGGATCAACTGATGTTTTCAAATTGTGTTTTAGTTTATTTCTTTCATGGAAACCAAAATTATGTCAGCATATACTTTGTGAACTGGCACTGGCAATCAGAAGTTTGTATCCTCTGGCAACAGAATAAAATTGGCCACCTATTTGAATGGATGTAAAGGCAAAATGAAATTATAACTTACAAGACTCTGTTGTTGCTTTTCCTGATCACTTTGATGCTGAATGGCTGTTCAGTTATTTGAACATTATAAAGTGCATTGTCAGCTGAGATTCCAGGAACATCTTGTACAAACTGATGTGGAACTTCATATCTTTTATTATTTGGATCTGTAATCTGTTAAGATTTTATACATAAACAGTAAGTTATAGAGATACTCCCACCTCTGATCTACTGCATGCAAGCAGTATACATACATACACACATACTCACACACATATATATAATTTAATACCTCAATATAAATGTAACATTTGGATGATTTTTTTAAGGATAAACCATACAAATCCCTAATAATTAATTATACTTAATTGGTTAAGAAGTTTTCTATATGGTTGGATAAATATATTTATTGATAATATAAGAAAGATATTGTTACTAATTATAATTTAAAACTACCCATTAAAGTTTATTATTTTAAGTACCTTAAGTATCTATCTCTACAGATATTCCAATGAAGACTGAATATTTTTAATTTTTAAAAAATAAATGTTTTAATAAGTTAAAAGCCCAACAAATGAAAAAAAATCACATAGTGAAATTAACCACACCCTAAATCTATACATCTCAATGAATCTCTAGACAATAAATAGTCATTAAGACAGAAGCTGTGAAGATTTTCATTGGATTTTAAGCTTGCAAGACAGAACATTTTCTGTGTATGTATCCACATCTTGAAAGAATTAGAACTAGAAAACAAATAGTTATATATTCTCTTTCATATCTGCTGCTTATTACTTCTGTTCAGTACTTACTCCGCCCATTATTCTTTTAACTTTTGTGATTATATTTTCTCTAGAATGGAAAAGCATACTAAATATATATATATATATATATGCTATTATATGTAAAAATTTATATGCATATACAGATATATTTATATTTATCTATTCATCTGTTAATTGACTGCTAGTTTTATTCCAGTTTTTGCCACAGTGAATAAAGTGTTTTAAAATAGCTGGATATGGTGGCTCATGCATTTAACCCCAGCATTCAGGAGGTAGAGGAGTGCAGATTTTTCAAGGCTATCCTGGTCTACAACACAAGTTCCAGGAGAGTCAGGAGGAAAACTAAACAGAGAAATTTTGTCTCTAAAACACTATATACAAAAACATCTTTAATGATATGTTTGACATACATTGTGGTATATATCATTTTCAGCATATTCATTCACATGGGAGCTATCTTTTTCAGTGTAAAACTGACATATTACATAAATAATTTAAATCTTAAATTTTTGAATGTTTTCCTAAAAATTTGCACAATCATCCTTTTCTTCTACAGATTATATGTGTGTATGTGAGTGCATACATCCACGACTAACCCCCTTCTATAAGCCAGCAGTCTCTCTCTTTAAACTCAAGAATGAAGTTCCAGCCATTGATTTCATAAAGCACTATTATCTTCTGTCAACTCAAATTTTAAATTAACATCTTGGAAAGATCTCTCGGTGGGTAAGAACACTCACTGCGCTTGTAGAGTGAGAACCCAGATTCAGTTTCCAGGACCCACATAGTTGTTAACAGATATTTGTAACTCCCTTTCCAGGGTCTGATAACCATGCCTGGCTTCAGTAAGTACTGGGCATACCCATAGTGCAAAAACATTCACAAAGACAACACATCTATACACACAAAGTAGACAAATTACAAAAATGCTTTAAATAACAATCCTACAGATACTACAGTTACATGTCTTTTTTAATACGAACATTTATTGAGCACAAATTCTTCTGAAGACAATAACGCATTTTAAATAGAATATGTTACTTGAATTCTTGAATTATAACTACATAAGAAACTTTTGTTATTGAAATTGTCTTCAATGGGAGAATGACACATAAAAGGGTGATTGGTTTGGTAGTCATCTTTTGGAGATAAACATTTCTCATGGTGGGCAATACATGGTAAGAAAAAGAGTGTGTTCTTCAATAAACTTTATATCAAAATCTTTCTAGAAATATTTAAAAGCAAAGGCTGGAAAGATGACTCTTGTTAATATGTCATGTTTCTCTTACAGAGGTCCTGAATTCAGCTGCCTGCATACTTATGGTGCCTCATAAGCATCTATAACTTCAGTTTTAGGAGATCGATTGGCCTCTTCTGGCCTGCATGGGCACTGCTCTCATGTGAACACACACACATAGAGACAGACAAAATTTGCACATATGAAATAAACAGAAATAAATTTTTAGAAATAGTAAAAGTCAAACCTTGAACCGAAAACGATTTGCGGTTTGTCTCTGAGTTGTGAGGAGGACATGTGTTATGTCATTACCAAACAGAGTAGGAGAAGCGATCCTGTTCAGTGTAGCTTCATGTCCTTAAACAAAATGGAGAGAAGCACTTACGTTTGGAATAGTTATAAATATTAACATTTTTTACTAATTTATCTATTTTAATATTTTTCTAATAATATCACAAATAACTGTTTCTTTTTTATATTGCATGATGAAACCATAAATAAATCTTTATATAATATTCAAAAATTTTGCTGCATGTATTTTTGGAATTCTATTGATGATACTATTTTCATCAAAAACTAAAATAAACTCTTTCTACTCAGAACACGCACTGAACTATGATGAGAGGGACACTCCTTACCTGTCTCTTTTGTGTTTATTGACTCAGCACTATAGCCATGGTTGTTTGAGAAGAAGCACCAGGGAATGACAGAGCTGTTCCATGGGCGCCAGCAACAGCCACGCTCTGCACATTTTGCCTGAGGAAATATTTTGAATGAATAACATGAATGGCATAATAATAATATGTACTAGTGTCTGTGTTACTATTATCAGCTTCCGTAGGCACGTTTTAATACTTTTTACCCTCTCATAATTATGTTTTTCCCTTCATCATTATACTATTGAAGAAGAATTTGAATACTTATGTTGTGTTTACAAGACATCAAAGTCAGGTGAATTTACATAAATGAAAATTTAGATTTAGTTCAAGCCCATGTAATTTATAGCAATGACTAGGGCTCACAAACAGGCTCTTGTACGTGCTAGATTACTGTTCCTTAATCACAGTCTCAACCCAAAGTTTTATAACAAATTCTCAGCCATTAATTAGTTAAATATCTTGGTATCTGAGTAATATTAAAGTCAGAACAAATTACTATAATTTAATAAACATTACAAAATATTGACTTACAGTGATTTTACTAACTACACGAGAAAAACATATAAATTAGAAAAATCCATAAGTTCAAGCATACTTAAAATGTTGAATGGCATGGTGATATTAGAATAATAGAAAAGTCATATTTTCAATTATGAAACTTTTTTTTTCAAAATGTATACTGGTATAATATTCACATAATTGTTGTGAAGACAATATTTCAAGTGCTGCATGCTAATCACCTGAAAGTCCACATCAAATTCCTATCTTCATATCACATTAAAATGGCTCCATGAACAAAAACACACACTTTGAAACATTACACACAAGAGTGCAAAAGGATCAGTTGATACTCCTCATAATATTAAATATGTAAGCCTTTATTTGAACAATTTTATCTCTAGTTATAGAACCTATCGAAACATCCTTAATGACACAAAGTTATATATGTTGTAAAATGATTAAAACCATGACCGTTATAGCAGACTAAGTTGTTTTATTCTAATTTTGTTCTGCCTATCACTACAAATAGTCATAATTTCAGTAAAATCCCACAAATATGATGGCAAAAAATCCTTAGTTCTTGTTTAATTATGTGGCTCGAGTACATGTACATGGTTTAACCAGAATTCTATGGCATACTTATGTAATACTTAGTTGAAACACTGGTATAAACCAAATAATGTTCTCATATTTAAATGTTGTAGGAAGGCCTTCCCATATTAGTTCATTTGGCAATAGCATTTTTAAGGAAGAATAGGGACTTCAATAAATTCATAGCATAGAGCTTCATTCAAGAATATTGGTATCTTTATAAAAACAGCTTCTTCCTTCTGGTGTTCATACTAAGAAATGTTCCTTGGGGATGGCAAGAAACTATCTAAAGCAAAATTGTAGTAATTTCGCTTTAGATACCCCCCAGGGAGGTAGATCATTTGCTTCTGATGAATTAAGTGCCTTTTCTCAGCAGACAGAGACCACTACAGGAAGCCATCTCTTATCAAAATAATGGTGTGTTGCTTAGGTCCAACTGATATATGTACATTCCAACCCTTACACCTAAGATTCAAGAAGAACAAGATCTCTACTGTGGCACAGTGTCTTCTAAATATGACAGGCAAGACACACCCATGATATTTGAACAATATAGTTACCCCCACAAGAGAAGAACATAATACAAGTAGTATACAGTTTGGATGGAAAAAAGTCTTACAAGGTCCCAGTCCTAGATGAAGAGTTACAGGCAGTCAGCAACTGCTGATTGAGGGGCAATGAGTCTTTCTAAAGAATAAGACCCTTAATTCGTTATCTAATACCAAACAGTCAGTCTAAAACACACAAAGACAAGCAACTCTAAACGGACCAAGGAGGATGTATTTATTCAATTAGTTATATATATATATATATATATATATATATATATATATATATATATATATATATATATATATATATATATATGTAGCAATTAAAGAAAAAGAAGGCATGAATGTGAAAATGGCAGGGGACTGAATGCTGTTGGTAGAAAAAAAGTAAGGCACGGGAATGTTGTAAATAAGCATATACACTTAAGAAAATTCAAAGTCCTCACTATAAACTAGAGAAAATGGCTACTTTGTCTCAGACAACTAGTCTCCAGAGCTATGGGAAATAAGTACAGAAACTGTCAATTTTGAGATATTTGTTATGACAGCCTAAGCTAACTAAAGTACTGAATGACAATATAGCTGTTAAGTTACCATTTTTACTCTTCCGTACCTTACATTACTGAGCAAAAAGTATGTATGCCTTGTATACACAATGTGTTCCATATTTTAAATTTAAGTATTAGTCTATTATGATATATCTTCAAATATATAAACAATGAGTTTTTATAATGAAAAAACTGATGGAAATTAGCAGAAAATAATCATTTTGACTAACTCAATCTGAGATGTCTTGTTTGGACTAAATAATGTATCTTCATATGCTAGTATTTTATTTAGAGATTCAAATATATACTTTAAGTTAATAAACTACTGTTTTATGCTGTTACTAAAGAAAGTGGAAAACTACAGTTCAAATGTCTTAATGATTTTACAAGGTATTACTGAGAAAATATTATTGGAAACACATAAGTAAAAATATCATTACAAAAATTCACATAACAAGTTTTGAATAATCATTACACTTATAATGTATATTATAATTTAAGTGAAAGAAAGAAGGAAGAATACTCAGCCCATATTCTTGATTTCTGGCACATTTTATTTTTTATTCATGCATCATTTGCTTATCAGCATTTTATAGTAAAAAATTCCCTCTTAAATTATCTAATTAAAATCATTTATTATACTAGTTAATGACTAATGCCTACTGAGTTTATGGAACACGAGCTAAGCCTGAACTTTGCACCCACTTTCAGAACTCCTCTGACATATTCATTTAGCCTTGAGAAGCTCTTTGAATTTCCAATTATGTCTAAAGTTCAATGAGGGAAAGTTATTTTATTAACATAATTTCTTTTAAACTATCTTAACTAGGCTTGAGTTTATTTTTTATCTAAATGTCAAGAAACTCTCTTTCTGTTGCTGTCTCATTCTACCTCAACTTCATTTCTTGTACTTTGGATAAGCCCAGACCTTACAATGCTATGTAATCACAATCCCACTAGGGTGTATTGAAGACATGGATTTATATTATTGGCTAATTTACCCAGGCTCGCCTCAGACTTATGATCATCTTATCTCCGGTTCTCTCGTAGCTGGAATTACAGCCAAGAAACATATGTTGGACCCATTTTGTCTTTTTTAATGACAAATGCAAATATATTTGCTGAAGTAGAGTTGATTTCATTAGCTTAGTTTTATTACTATTAGTTCATTACTAAGCACATGAAAATAAAAATATTCTTCAGCAACGTAATGGATTGAATAACAATAAAGAACTAAAGATCACATCAAAGCTAAACTACTCCCTCTTTATATGGTACTTTCTAAGAAGACCAATATTCTTGCTAAAAGGATTGACTGTTAATCGTCAATAATGTATTGAGAATAGTAATCACAATATCAACTTTCCTTCATCTGTAACAGTAATCACTGATCTATTTAGCTGCTTCATTGGTGAGCAATAGGAGATAGTAATATAAGTACACTATTATGATTAATACTTCATTTATTTATTTAGTTTCTGATAACTTAAAAATAAAATCCTGTGTAAATTAAAGGTCTGTCAATATTTTATTATTTTATTTGATTGGGAATGTTGAAGTGAGATTCAAACACAAATATATAGAACTTGTCAAATATGAATATAAAAGTCATATACTTATTGACTTTTCACAAATTTTATGAATTAAAAAGTCTGGGTCATTGTATGGTTACATGTATCTAACCAGCTTCTCTACTAATTGTCATAGAATAACATATAAATATATTTAGAAAGTGAATAGTATTTAATTTTCTAGAAATTCTTTCTTTTTGGGAGTTTTTGAGATAGGGTTTCTCAGTAATTATGGAGTCAGTCCTGGAACTCGCTCTGTAGATCTGACACAGTTATCCAGTTGGGACACTCTGCTTCCCAAGTGTTGGGATTAAATGTGTTTGCCACCACTTCTTGGTGTGAAATATTTCTTAATGACACCACTACAAAAAATATAGTTTAAGCAATTCTCAAGTGTTATTCAAATGCCCTGTACAGTCTGTGATTATACATTAAGAAGCACAGACAAACAATAAAACTTTCATGAGGACATATAATATCAACAATAGTTTTGTAAGTATGAATGGATATTAACCTCTTAATTTGAATTGATCAAAACAGACTTATTAATATCTATTCTTTCATATATTTATATAGAGAAATAATGGGAGCATAAATAACATTTTTGTTTAGATCTTTAAGAATATAAATTAGCTTATATTGAACAGTTATCTGAACATAATGTTGTATATATTCCTAAAATCATCCAGAAAATTTTTGGCAGACCTGTGTTGGAGTTTGATCTGGAATGCAGTTTATTCTCTCGTTGACAGAATCATCTTGCTCAGTGGGACACTTTCCAAGGGTTGGAGTTATTACTGGAAAAAAAATATGAAAATTATTTTATGTATTTCTCAAGTAATTAATATTTTGATTAACAAATAGATGTGATGTAGGTGGCTCTTCTGACTATGTGTTAATTTCATTGGTTAAGAAAGAAACTACCTTGGCTTTTTGATAGGGCAGAACTTAGGCAGAATAGACGTAACAGAATGCTGGGAGGAAGAAGGCAGTGAGGCAGATGCCATGCCTCTCCTCTCTGAGAGGGAACCAGATTAAGATCTTTCCTGGTAAGCCACCACCTCATGGTGCTACACAGATTACTAAATATGGGTTAAAGCAAAATGTGAGAATTAGCAAATAAGAGGCTGAAACAAATGGGCCAGGCAGTGTTTAAATAAATACAATTTGTGTGTTGTTATTTCGGGTGTAAAGCTAACCATGCAGGGAGCCGGGCAGGATGAAAAGCAGGCCTGCTCGACTCCATGCTACAGAGTAGCCCCCACGCTACATGGATGGGTTCATTTTATATCTAATTAAAATGAAATCAACTTCTGATTCTAGAAGGCTTCTAAATTCAAGCATTTGTCAGTAAAACAAAAGGTTTAAATAATATTTTACAATTGTGTGCGTGGTCTCACATCTAATAAAGATGAACATTGTCTTTATAAAGCTGTCAACAATAAGGAGAAAATGTGAGAATGACAGTGATCAGATCTGTAACAAGTGTTTGACTGAAGTGCGATGTATAACATGCTTTTCAGTTCCTATTTGACCAATAGAAAATGGCAATGTATGGTGGCGCACGCCTTTAATCCCAGCACTCGGGAGGCAGAGGCAGGCGGATCTCTGTGAGTTCGAGACCAGCCTGGTCTACAAGAGCTAGTTCCAGGACAGGCTCCAAAGCCGCAGAGAAACCCTGTCTCGAAAAACCAAAAAAAAAAAAAAAAAAAAAAAAAAAAAAAAAGAAAATGGCAATGTGATTATGTTAGGAAAATCTGAATAGAAAGTCACCTTCTTTGCACTTAGTCATGAAGTCTCTGTTTCATCAATTATAAAAAGGACAGAGAGAATTCTGTCTATAACATCCATGTATTGTTCAAGTTTTTGAAAACCAAATAAAAAATCTTGGCATCCTCAAAATTGAGTGATGAGATGGGGTGAAGTGGGGGAGATCCCACTGACAAATTATCTCACCGGTTTTAAAGCTTTACTTCTCTGCCTCATTTTTCTTTCTTATATAATGTATGCTGGAAAGTTCACTAATGTAAAAATGCACAGATCCCTTAATTATAGTGCTTCCTACTACAAACATCAGACTCCAGTGGACAGAAAATATTGTAGCTATTTTGGAACATACACTAAGCTCTTCACGTTTCATGTCACTTTTCATAAATTACTTAAAAGCTACCTTTGATTTCCTTCTTTGATTCATTGACCAGGGGGCATTACTCTGGTCTTGGAAGCAAGAAGGCAACTTGTAACTTGAGAAAGTTAGTTCCTTGCTTCCCTCTCCCAGGCACCAATAACAGCAGTTAACACACAGCTACTGTAGTAACATTTCCCTAACTTCCCTTTGCTGCTTAAATGGATAGTATAGCTTACCATCCACGCCAGGCACATTTGTTGCTAAGACAACCACTAGCGCAATAGCTATTATTGTCACGATGATAAAGAGGACAATCAGAGTGATCTCTAATCCGCTGAATTTCTTCTTTGCCATCTAGGGAAAGAAAGGAATTTTTGCTGAAATCTAATTTTTTTATCAGTAAGACACAATTGATGATGAATATTTATATATTAATTTCTAAGCAAACAGAGCTGTGAAAATTTATATCTATAACAACAGTGAAAAACGAAACTGCCGTGAGTTGGAAAGAGGTGGGGGTGAGGGGTCTTGGGATAGAGGAAAGGATAGGGGGATGTGATCTAGTTACATTTTAATCTCAAAAAATATATGTATATATTCAAAATCTAATATAATACAACAAAAAAGACGAAAATTCATAGTGCCATGACAACAACGTTTCTTTATGTAGAAAACAAGAATAAAAATTATAGGCAAAGATCAAGTTAGATATGAGTATTCAAAAACTCTAGAGGTTAAAATGATCCATTTTGTGAGTGAAAGTTGAAGCAAAAATCTTACAGATCATGCGAATTTTGAACAAAACTTTATAAGCTACAATTTACTACCAATTTTACAAGAGAAATACCTTATTAGATGGTGGTTTGATGGGTGTTAATGGTTCTGGTAGCAATAATTGAATATGCAATAAATCTAGAATCTATTCTGCCTATGCAGATATTCTTTTTAAAAAATACTTTCACAACACCTCAAGCTTTGCAGTATTTCTTTTAGATTTTCAAATCTATTTTATACTATAAAACTACTTAAACAAAACCAAGATTCGACCTGTATTTGAACAAAAACCGTTAGAACAAGCTAGAAAAAATGCTTATATCTTATAAAATTTGAATTTATTCCTCTGATTTTAGAACATGCGATATACTTAGTATGACAAATTTACTATTTGACTATCAAAAGAGCAGATAGAAATATTTCTAAGATAGTTAAAGAAGAAGTATATTTGCTTAGAAACAAAGCATAGAGATCTAATGGGACCTGGAGACTTACCTTAGCTCATAGCCTGTGCTATTTGCTGTGCTGTGTTGGAGCTGGAAAGGCTGTTTAAGTAATGATCAGAGAAAATTGCTCAGGTATATATTGACTACTCATAAAGTTTTATTGCACTTTCATAAGCTTATCGACCTTTAATGTTCTTCTGTTCAACATTCAATTGCTGAAGCCTTAGTCCTGAAAGTAGTTTACATAAATAAACCACTCTGCCATCCCATGTTAATTAATAACCATGTTTTTCGATAGCTTTTGACGTTTAGATAGTAGGACATATTGAAAAAACACACCATCATTGCTTGAAACTGTTTTTTCCCTTTAAAAAGTCTGTTTTTATTTCAATATTTGGATGTGGATTTAGGAATTTGTATCTCATTTTATGAGATTTTAAAACATTTGAAGAATGTAGATTATAAAATATTTTCAAGGACCAATACTTAGCTAGCATTTTTTTTTACTGTGATAAATCAAAGGTTGGAGCTGATATTTTACATCGCAAGTCTTCAAATGACTGGAGAAGATTTGGAAAATCACGGAATATGGTAGGTGGACTCATAACCACTTCTACGTTTTTGACATTGTCTTCATACGCAGCACTGAAGCTGTTTCTCTACAGATTTTGATTTTGTTCATTCTTATATTTGCTTTTCATTGTATAAAAAGATAACTAAACTCAAATTCATCTGGATGAAAACAATAAAAGATAATTCTATATTAGAAAATAATAATTATATGAGTTAATCATGTATATTACAAGCCCAAAGGCTGCAGAACTTAGGAAATTCATATGAAGAATATATAAAAGTAGGGCCTAAAGAACATATAAGACACTAACTTATACTGAAAAACAAATGATGTAAATGTTTCTCTGTTTATACTGCAAACTTTACAAACTTTTGATGCTACTAGTTGAAGATATTGTTACTATGGTTTTTGAGAGCATAGGTTATAAGATATCTAACTTGACCACAGATTCTGTGGGCAAATTTATTCAAGAATATATTTCTTTATGTAAAAAGAGTTAAAGAAAATGCCTAATGTTATGCTCAATGAGAGAATAAAATCCCTTGTATATTGCCAATGTTTCACCCTGACTGTCACAAGGGCAGTCGGCTTTGATGCTTACTTTCTGCTGGAATTCTGCAAACACTCTCTCACTTCATTTTCAGCAGAGAAATATTGAAATAATAGAATCACAGAGTATAGAGCAATCCCCTCTCGAGGCAATCTGAGTACAAATGTGAACATAAACAATAAAAGGCCAGTAGATAAGACTCTGGGGAGAGATGAAAACCTGTAGTTACAAGGAAACAGGATGAGATTGCCCTGGACTGGCCTCTGTGAGCATAAAAACAAGCTCAATACAACAGAAATTTTGAGAGGGTCATTCTTTACATATAGATTGTGTAAACATATGTAGAAAATATCAGCTCTCCCCAAATCCCCTAGGAACAAAATATACAAATGTCACCAATGTATAGAAGGCTGATAGATATTAGTCTATTAAGTTCTAAGGTAACAATGACCATTTGCAAGCTGAAGCTAAAACATATATATAGACTTGTTCTTGTAAAAATCACTTTACAAGAACAAAAGCCACATACCTGGGTAGAATTATTTTCTAACTATAAGAAATACTCTACTCTGAAAACGTAAAAAAAATATTGATGAAAGAAGAGCCAAACAAAGAAAAAGATAGAATTCTTGCTTATTATCAAGCTGATGGTTCTACAAACATATATGTATGTTTTCAAATACTGTAATAATTTCTACTCTTTCTGTGTCTTGGGTGTAAGTGTTTTAATGTAGATGAACAAATTAAGACTCTGTATTCTATAGTCACGTATTATCTGTAGTTTTGCCAGTTGAGGATTTTTGTAATTGCTTTGCTGAAAGGAATGGGGATAAAGAGTAAAATCTAAACTAATCTGTGTGTATAAAGATAAAAATTTATAATAAAGTTATAATCTATATTTTTTAAGAAAATGGAGGTTATAGGTTCTCTTCTGGGGTCAATAAACTTTTTGGTCATGGATAATTGGCTGTGTGTTTTGTGTGGGATGTGAATTCCTTTCCACTTAATGGAACTTACGTCCAATTAGACAGTTATTGGCTATTCCCTCTATTAAAGTGATGCTTTTTAACCATTGGGGGTATATTGCTGAGACAATAATGGTCATAGAATCTTCAGCTGTTTTCTCCCTTACATAGCACCTTCCAATAACCAGTTCATTTTCAATTTGAATAACAGACAATTTCAATTATTTCTCTTTTATGTTTTCTTTTTTATATTAATATGTTTTAAGTAGGAACTTTTGTTTTTTTCCAATTGCACTGAGTTGACCCAGATTTAGAAACATAAAAATAGTTATGTTCTTTCTCATATGTGGATCCTAAATGGAATGGTGGTGTGTACGTAGTAAATAAGGACATGTGAGAGTATAGGAGGCCCCAAAACTAGATAAGCTAATGTTGAATTGTGTGCAGGAGGAGGGCAAGGATCAGAGTTGGTGTTGAGGGAGAGAGAGGTCAAAAGGACACAAGTGAAGTACAGGAAGCTACTAAAGTATGGGGTGATAGAAAGGGAAAATGGGAGAAAGTGGAGGCGAAGAGAAATAACAAATACCATTGTGAAATCTAAAATTTACATGCTAAGAAAAGTTTGTTTTTTAAAGTAAAGTAAATCATTAAACACATATGGTTGCATTTTAATACATTTCTCTTCTGTTATTCCGATCTGCCTGAGATTATGAGTTGAGCATTTTTTATCCTTTTGTTTCTTTACCATTGTTTGATCTGTCTTCTTACTCCCCTCTACCAATGACCTTAAATATTCTGTTTAGAAATTACTAAATGATTAGTTCAGATAAAACCATGATAGTTATTCAATTATAAACAAAAGCAAATTAAATGCAGTCATCAAGCAAAACCTTTTAATACAACACATTTTGTAATGGAATATGAACATGAATTTTAAAGATTAATTTTTAATTTTGATTATGTGCACTTGGGGGACTTGGATATGTGCAGATTGTCCCCAGCGACTAGAGTTCTTCATTCCCATTGGTGCTGCAGGCACTTTGGGGCTGTCTAATTTGGGTTCTGGGAGATGAATTCAGTTCCTTCTGCAACAGCAATGTCCTAGTTTGCTTTGTGTTTCTGTGATAAAACACTGGCCAAAAGAAAGCTTGAAAGGGAAGGATTTATCTTGGCCTATAATTTACAGTCCATCACTGAGGGAAGCAGAGGCAAGATTGCAGGGGAGGACACTGGAGGCAGAACCTCAGGCAAACCCCATGAAGTAGTGCTGCTTACTAGTTTGTTTCACTGGCTTGTTCAACTACTTATTTTTTTTTCAGGAGAAGATCATCTTTACCTAGGGAGAGCATTGCCCACATATTAGTCTGGGCACTTCAGAATCAATCATCAAACAAGGAAATGCCACCAAAGTCATGCCGACAGGCCAATCTGGTGTAGGTAACTCTTCAATTGAGGTCCCTGCTTCCCAAATGACTAATTTATGCCCAGTTAACAAAAACTAATCATTATCAACAGTACCTGCTGCCCATCTCTCCAGCCATAAATCTCTCAGTTGAAATAACCCAAATTTGAGTGGGTTAGAAAATAGGTAGAAGATGCAAACACTGGAGTAAAACTAAATAACAGTGAGTGACACTTACTATAACCAACACAGATTTATGTGAAAATGTTTTCTTTATAGGTGGATGTGCTTAGACATATTAATTTTCTGGATTTGAAATTTATGGTAGTTAAATAGTGTATGTCAAATATGCATATTACAGTAATAGTTACAAAATCTTTAGAGTTATATGTTGATTTTAACATTGTAGAAAGATTAAGTAACAAAATTCTAACATTCACAGAAATAATGCAGAGATATTTAAAAACACTGAATTATCAGAAAGTTCCTATTTACTTTACAGATGTACACAAAAGTAGATCCAGAAACAAAATGAAAATAACCAGCTTCAGAGTGGAGCAAAGTTGATAGGAGACCCCAGGATTTGAAAAACTTGATTTTTACATACAGAAGCCAGAAGCAGAAGTATATATCAAAGTTAGAAGGAAGAGACACTGATCCTGCATGAGACCATGCTATCACAAACAAGGAAATAAAGGGGAAAAAAGAGGCTGGGAAACAGAAGGGAGGAAGGAAAAAGGAGAGGACAAAAGCAGAAAGGTGAGGAGGGGGGAAGGAAGGAAAGAGAGAAAGAGGAAGAAGAGGGCATAGAAAGAGTGTCAACATACAATGTTCATGAAAGAATATAAGTTTTCAGACAGAATAAACTCTTTCCTCTTCTTCTGAGTTGGGTTTCATGTTTCAGTCCAGAAATAAAATAAATAAATAAATAAAAGAGGCAGAATTTAACTTATAAAACACTTATATGCTAGCTCTGTTATCAGGGGGAAATTTTAGATGATGGTCTCAGTAGGATGTTGACAGTCATAAGAGAATCTTTATAAATTACTACATCTGTATGATATTTCTAATGTTGTATCTACCAACTCCCAACACAGGCTTTTTTATGTCCACATTAACAGTCATTTCAAGAATATGCTTCCAGGGATATAAAGGGTCATTTAGCCCATGTGCTTTCTAAGCCAATGAACATCTATTGGACCAAGAAAATCTTCCCAGTCACATATGAATAAGTGCCGCATTTCGAGGTTTTTGTGACCATGGTTACATGTTAATGTGTTAGGAAAGACCAGCTCTTCATGAGGGAGGAGAAAGGAGAGGAGTAAGACTCTCTTCACAGCCTTGTTAGCTATGAAACAGTTTCTCTTTGGAACAAAAGCACCAGGCTATAGAATTCTTTATGAAATGATAAGAAAACTTTCTAATTTAAATAAAACAAAGACTGAAAAGACACTTTACGTGACCAGTGGCTTCCCTATAGTTTTGATCAGGAATATACAAGTAAATCTTACACTATTAACTTCATAATTATCCATCTCAGACTGGCTGAGAGAATCTAGCTGCAACATAAAGTTAGAATGTTTGGGATTAAATTTAGGTTTAATCTACATTACATGCATAATATGCATTACAAATGCTACAACACATAATTTTGATGATTTTAACATGATTTCCCTAAATGCTTGTTTCTTCTTATGAATTCATAACTTTTAAAAGCTCTTGTGAGAACAAGGAATTTACTAAATAAAAGTTTTATCAAAAACTAGTCATAGCAATGAAAAATTCATGTTCAAATCCAATTCTGGATTTTGGCTAAAAATGTTTTTAGTCCATTCTGGAAAATAAAAATAATTTTCCTCTCTCTTACATGTTTTCTATGCCAAAGGGATCAAGTATTTAGATGAAATATTTTTTTTCAAAAGAAAAGATGTGACTAACATATATATATATATATATATATATATATATATATATATATATATATATATATATATATATATTACTGCTTTGTTAGAAGTATGTTGCTGTAAATGGAATTTGATATAAGCCTTTGTTTTTAAGAAAGGTATTTGAGGCAGCAGCTTTACTTTCTGAACATGGACTCTTCATATTTTTCATGATTGTCAAGAGAATATTGAGCTAGATATCAAAAGACAGATCAACAAAAAGTTTTATTGGCTTTTAAAATTACTTTAGACCCATGTTTTTTTCTTACAATTCTATTCCTGGGAGAACTCATCCTTCAATTGTCATCTCTTTGTTGAAAACTGCTAAACTTGGTTTTCTACTTTTCCTCACCTGAACTACAGTATGCTGAACTTTATCCTCTATAGTATTTCTGTTTTCATCTTCTTCGCTCCAGGAACACAAAGATATACCATTCCCCTGAAAGTTTTTCCTTGATTGAGTTTTCATTCCTCAAGGTCAGCCGTTAAGGAGTCAAACTCTATAACATCTTTTCTCTTGCTTTTTATTCCTAAAGAATCCCTAGAAGTTTTTCTGCCACCAGCTTTAGAGAAAGCACTACAGATCCACCTCTTGTCCTTCAAGGTTAAAATTTGATCATTCAGGTCAACAGAGTGACTTCCTGGGGAAAATATGTCTCTTGCCAATTCTGAGTTTGATTCTTAAAGCCAAATGTCAGGAAAAAGGGAATATCTCATTCACACAAGCTTTCATTGAACTCCTCATTCACTTGGTGCGAGACACATGCACGACCATGCTGCACAAGTTCATATACAAAAATTCAGCTCTCAAGAATTTTCCCTTCTTAGAATTTTCATGGTATCATTGTGTGTATGTGTGTGTGTGTGTGTGTGTGTGTGTGTGTGTGTGTGTGTGTGTGCAGGGCCTTTTTTTTTAATATATCAGGTAAAATAAATTTACTTTAAAAATACTTTAAAATAAATCTAACCTTAGATACATCTTATCTTATTGTGCAGGGATTCCAGAGTGTGGGACTCAGCATGTGTACGTCTATGTAGTTATAAATATTATGTGTTGTCCTCCTTATACAACCACTAGCTCATATCAAATTCTCCTAAGTAAAAATTTTAATTTCCATTTTAGATATAATTCATGGCTTCTAAGGATACTAATATGTCTGTCTCAAAAGTCACAGAATGCAAATTTTGTTTGATTCTATTGTGACTTTCATAATATCTTCGTTGATATATCAGAAAAACATGCTATTAGACTGTACACCCCTCTGAAAACAATTCGGGTATTAAATAAATAACTGTTTTTGATCATGGATGAATATGAGGCTTGCAAAACACAAGCAATACTATTAGGTACTGAAGAAGGAAACACCAGCTTTCATGGATAATAAAATCGCTGTGCATTCATGTGGATATTCTGGGTTATTTATGCTCACAATTAAGAGTCACTGGATCACATATAATATGCAAAACATAATACAATCTTAAATCAAAAGACAGGTTGCCAAATGTCAAGATGTGTAAAGCTGATTAAACATGATATTGGAGAGGGTTCTAAAGGACAACATAGATCAGTTTTAAGTGTACACAGCATCTAATGTAGAGTAACATTATTTAATATCACCATTTTAATAAAGTATACAGTTTAAATTTTATACCCCTAACAGATACCCAGAATAAAGTATTGTTTCTAGCATCTTGAAATCCTTTCTGCTAAAAGAAAGTTCCTGGGACCTTAGAAATGAGGAACATTCCAGAGAGTCTCCTTTCTCTCAACAGCAATGTTAACTGTGACAGAGAGAAAAAAACAAGGCTGTGGGGTAAGCAGAATGGGTGGAACTCCAAATCTTCCCCGGGAGTTTAGCATGTTAACTTCAAACAACTAGGGCCCTCTGGGTTTCCGCTAGTACCAGAATTTTCCATTAATGCTAGTAACAAAATTAATGCCTGTTTAAAGTCCATAAAGAAGCTAGGAAGGAGACCTAAGTATACATGCATAAATTCAGTGTTAAAGCAATAAGGAAAATATCGGACAACATAAAGTGATTCACTCCACTTGATGATCACCAAATGTTTCAAGTTCTCGATGTGACTTCAGAGTTAAAATGAAAACATCACGTGAAACGCAGTCTCTAATAAAAAAGTGTTTATATTTACATGTATTCATTCATACTGAAAATTAGTCTTTTATCCAATATTTTTTTGAACGTGATGGTCTTGATTTTTTTTGTAATCACTGTCTAGTTGAGTTACTTCAGCAGTCACAGTCTCAAAGATTCTTTAAAGATCATTAGTCACAACTGAAGAGACTTTCTGGTCTTCAGAAGCACAGAACATAAGTACCTGCCAGTGATGGGAGGAAGAGCACATAACACACACTGGACTTCGCTATCAAGAGTTTAGTAAAGAAGAAAAGTTAGAAGTCCCTGTTACATATTTAGAAGTTAGAAGAAACAACCCACTTAATAATAGCCACTAAGTCTCTTCAGGTTTCTGGTTCAGACTCCGGGCAGTCCCAGAGGAGCTTGTTGGTAGAATGGCAGATAGATGAGCACATGAAGAGTGAAGGGTTTGAATTCGGGTGTCTCTAACTAGAGTTCTGAGTCAGGTGAAGAGTGAGGGGTCTGAATTCGGGTGTCTCTAACTAGAATTCTGAGTCGGGCTCCACATGGTACTTAATCCCAGCAGTGCTGATAGTGGTTGATGAAGAGGAGAAGAATTGACTCTGGGGATTCCAAATTCTTGTTGAAACTCCAAATTCAGTTTCCAAGCATTTCCAGATCAGTGCATTTAAAATGAAAGAATCAATCAATCAATCAATGCAATGAAAGCCTAGCTATTAGGGAAATTGCTAACCATGTGCGGATTGCTTCTACCTGATGGGAGAGGGAAAGTCAGTTTTCTTCAATGGACTGACACAGGCCCAGTATACAAAGAACTCAATTTTTGTTTTACATGTGTATGTGTGTGCTTTTTATTTGGTTATAGCTTGGTGTTTTATTTTCCTCTTTGTTGTTTTTGTTTTTCATCTTGGGTTTTTGTTTTCTGTTTTAGTTTTTTTTGTTTTGTTTTGGGGAGTTTGTTGTTGTATTGGGGTTGTTCTATTGGGGTTTTGCTTTTGAAGAATAACTGGAAGGCCGGGCAGTGGTGGCGCACGCCTTTAATCCCAGCACTTGGGAGGCAGAGGCAGGCGGATCTCTGTGAGTTCGAGGCCAGGACAGGCTCCATAGCTACAGAGAAACCCTGTCTCGAAAAACAAAACAAACAAAAAAAGAATAACTGAAAAGTTGGGTAGGAAACTGGAAGAACCTGGGGAGGAGAAGAATATGATCAAAATATATTTAAATTTTAAATTTACTTTTAATAAATTTTCAAATAGAGGCAAAGTAAAGAAGGCACTACCACAGACGCATTCAGTGCATTGTGATCAGGCACACCCCTTGAAGTATGAATTGTAGGATGCTGTGAATAAAGACGGCTCTTGCAGGAAACTTTCGTCTGCCTCATTTACAAGATCCACTCTCTTAAGTGCTACTGCCTCGAGAGCAGTGACACTAGAGGAAGTTCAAGCCAAAAACAAGTAGTTCTGCAATGTGACACGCGTGGGGTGGGGGGGGCGTATGAGTGTGTGGTGAGTGCACGCACCAGTAAAGGTAATTTAAAAGTATTACAATGAGAGTGTACAGAAGATTACGAAAGGAGAAGACAGATAAAAGAGAGGGAGCAAGGGGAAAGAAGAGAGAGCAGCAGAATATGTGTGACTTGGAAGCAGAATGAGGGTCTCTTTGAGGGGAGGAAGGGGAACAGCAAGATCTGGGAGAAGAACCAGAGAGGGCGTGAACCTAGGTTAGTATCTTTGTATCTGTGGAAAAGGGCTCTCCTAACCAGTTTTGACCGTTAGTTCTAGAGACAGATGCCTCTGATAAACCACTGAATGTTTACACTTGAGACTGATTAAGTCGTTTGACACAAATCTTAGGGTTTTTTTTTTTTTTGTATCTTTATGCTAAGTTTCAGTTTTAATAAAATTCTCTCACCTTATGAAATCTAGATTTAGGTATGTCAGAAAAATATTGCTTTTTAACTATTGTCATTTGCTGCTACATCAAAATTCTGGGTTTAAAATTAGAAAATTTTTCCATGCACATAATTTGAATCATGCACATTTTGTGAATTGGTGTAAGTTTGTGGATCTAACTATCAGAGATAAACACAAATCTGAACCTCTGAACTCTTTCTTCTTGATTCCCATATTCTTTAACCACATCTTTGTTCTTTATAATGATGCACTTATCCTTTGTGGCTCATTAATCCCTCGACTTCCCTCTAGTCTATCGCCTTGCTAATAATATACCCACCGATGCATACTAGTTGTTAGATAAAGCTGCTTGCAGTTAGGATGACTGAGGAAATTGAGAATTTCTGTACATTCAGTTGACTGCTATTGAAAAGCTCTTTATTGATTGGGAATAACACAGACTTGGTTCAGATAGAACAGGAATCATAATAGATATAAGTCTATTGTGGATCTATTGATCAGGATTCAAAAAAAAAGAATTTTAACTTTTGTAACTAAAACATAACTCAGGAAATGAAAAATAGAAGTCCATTCTGAAAAATAGATTGTATGTTCATCTATTTGTCTGTTTCAAACTTCAATGTCAGCCTGAAGACATGAAAAAGTACAAACAAGCAAGAATGAATTCCATACAAGTTGAATGTGTAAAGTCATCATTCGAAATTACTCATTCTGTAATTTTTATATGACTTAACTTTTAAATTATTTACATTAAAAATAAAATAAAAATGTGTAAGAAAAGCTGAATATTTTAATATTTTATTGGTCATATTGAGGCATTTAAAAGAAAAGAGATGCTCTTTCCTTAGAGAAAATCTGTGTATTTTAACATCTATAAATAGATTAATGTCTGTTAAGACGATATAAATGGTTGGAACAGAATTTGACATATTTCCCCTTTCAAAACCAATAATATACAAACAGTTTTAAGGAAAAAAAATTCAAAGAAAGATCTAAGAAGTCAGATAAATACAAACTCCATCATATACATGCAGAGGTGAGGCCACCTGAAGCACAAGGACAATGAGAAGTTTAAAGTCATTTACTTGTAAAATTGTCCAATGTTAAATGACTCTGTGTTGACTTTTCTCCCCAAAGTTTGCATATTTGTGAAATAAAAGTAATTACTTGAAGTGGTTTGTCTATTTCGGGTCACTCTCCGAAGTCACCTTCCTCTGGAAATTGAAGTCTACATGAATGAAATTGGGTTCCACAGAAATGTTTTAGAAATTAAAACACAACTTTGTTGTATGTATGAGGTGAAACGTCACAGCAGCTTTGGAATTAGGCACAAGGATGGTGTCAGGAAGTATTGTTATCTATAAACCAAAAACAAAACTACTATATTATGCTTTGTTTTTTGCTGTATACTCAAGGAAGGGGATGGAGAAGACGAAGGAAGAGAAAAGGAGAGAAAGAAAAGAAACCCATAAATTAATGCATATTCACAAACCCTTGTTCAGCTGTTCTGTAGTTCAATGTCCATTTTCAGCAGAAAGGCCATAGACTAATATCTCCAAAGGCAATGCTCTTTCAATCAATTATGAGCCA
The DNA here is from genome assembly GCA_963919715.1 of Microtus obscurus. Classification (NCBI taxonomy): domain Eukaryota; kingdom Metazoa; phylum Chordata; class Mammalia; order Rodentia; family Cricetidae; genus Microtus; species Microtus obscurus. The sequence continues at coordinate 5,377,900 of CAWTZC010002333.1, forward strand.
ATGGAGTTTAACCTGTCATATATTTCAAATAATAAATAATAGAAACACGTACAATGTCAATATTAAAAGGTTTCTTGCCACTATCTGAATAACCTGAGTAAAGTCCCAAAGTTCCCGGGGTCATTTGTAACTTATAAGAGTTCTTTATCTCGATGCGATAGTACATATGCAGGAAGCACGTGCGGGTGTGCTTTCCAAGCAAGCAAGTTTCTAACCAAGAAATGAAAAGCAAGTTTCATTTCTCTCTTACCCCAGTGAGCAAAACACTGGACAGGGATGACAGCTTAGACTTCAACAAAGATGATCAAAAACAAAATCCCTTTGGAGGTACAAGAAGTTTACAGAACACCAAATAGAATGGACCAAAAAAAAAAAAAGTTCTCTTGCCATATAATAATCAAACACAAAACACACTGAATAAAGCAAGAGCTGCAAAGGAAAAAGGACAGGTAACATATAAAGGCATATCTATCAGAATTACACCTGACTTCACAATGGAAACCATGAAAGTCAGAAGTTCCTGGACGGATGTGCTGCAGACACTAAGAGTCCAACCTACTATACCCAGCAAAGCTTTCAATCACCATAGATAGAGAAAACAAGATAATGCAAGACAAAACCAGATTAAACCAGATTTAAAACTTAAATCAATTAAATAGAAACAAAGAAAACAATAAAAAAAATCAATAAATCAAAGAGTTGGTTCTTTGAGAAAATCAGTAACACAGACAATCCTTTGCCCAAAGTAATTAAAAGGCAAAGGGAGAATATCCAAATTAACAAAATCAGAAATGAAAAGGGGTACAAAAGAGCTGACACTGAGGAAATCTAGAGAATCTTTAGGTCATAATACAAAAATCTGTACTACACAAAATTAGAAAATGTAAAAGAAATGAGCAATTTTCTGGATATGTACCACATACCAAATTTAAATCCAGACAGTGTGAACAATATAAATAGACCTAAAACTGGAAGGAAATAGAAGCAGTCATCAAAAGCCTTCCAACCAAATCGTGCCCAGGGCCAGAGGATTTTAGTGCAGAATTCTATGAGAACTTCAAAGAAGAGCTAATACCTATATTCCTCAATTTGTTCCACATAATAAAAAACAGAAGGGAAATTGCCAAACTCTTTTTTTATGAGGCTACAGTTAGCCCCTGAAACTGAAACCACACAAAGAGTCAACCAGGAACGAGAATTACAGACCAATCTCACTAATGAGCATTGATGCAAAAATGCTCAATAAAATACTGGCAAACTGAATCCAAGAACACAGCAAGAAAAATCAGTCACCATGATCAAGTGAACTTCATCTCAGAGATGCAGGCATGGGTTAGCACATGAAAATCCACCATATAAATAAACTGAAAGAAAAAAAAACATTTGATTATCTCATTAGATGCTGAAAAAGCATTTGACAAAATCCAACACTCCTTCACTATAAAGGTCTTGGAGAGATCAAAGATACAAGTAACATTTAATAAAAGCAATATACAGCAAGCTGACAGCCAACATCAAAATAAATAGAGAGAAATTCAATATGGTGCCACTAAAATCAGGAAAAAGACAAAGACGTTCACTCTCTCCATATCTATTCAACATAGTTATTGAATTTCTAGCTATGACAATAAGACCACAAAAGGAGATCAACAGGATACAAATTGGAAAGGAAAAAGTTAAACTTTCACCATTTGCAGATGATCTGATAGTATACATAAGTGACTCAAAAAACTCTACCAGGGAACTCCTACAGTTGATAAATACCTTCAGTAATGGGACAGGTTACAAGATCAACTCACAAAAATCAGTAGCCCTCCTATATACAAATGATAAGAAAACTGACAAAGAAATCAGAGAAACATCACCCTTCCTAGTAGCCACAAACAATATAAAATATCTTGTAGTAGCACTAACCAAAGAAGTGGAAGACCTGATCAACAAGAACTTTAAGTTTTTGAAGAAGAAATTGATGAAGAAAGTAGAAAATGGAAAGATCACAGTCAATAAGACAAAAAGCAGCCTATTGAACGGAGAAAGATCTTTACCTAACCCACATCAGACAGACGACTGATCTCCAAAATATATAAAGAACTCAAGAAATTAGACATAAAAATTCCAAGTAATCCAATTAAAAATAAAATACAGATCTAAACAGAGAATTCTCAACAGAAGAATTTCAAATGACCAAGAGACACTTATGGAAATGTTCAACATTATTAGCCATCAGAGAAATGCAAGTCAAAACAACTCTAAAAAAAACCATCTTACACCTATCAGAATGGCTAAGATCAAAAACATCAATGATAGCTTATGCTGGAAAGGATGTGTAGTAAGGGGAACACTCCTCCAAAGTAGGTGGAAATGCAAACTTATACAACATCTCTGGAAATCAGTATGGTGGTTTCTCAGAAAATTTGGGATCAACCTACCTCAGGACCCATCATTGCCACTCTTGGGCATATACCCAAAGGATGCTCAATCATACTACAAAGACATTTGTTTCCTTATGTTCATAACAGCATTGTTTATAGTAGCCGTAACCTGGAAACAACCTAGATGCCTCTCAACTGAAGAATCATTACATACCAATTCCAGTTCCCATTCCTCCCCCTCCCATTTCTACCACCTTCCTCCCTACCTTACACCATCCACTCATCAGAGAGGGTAAGGCAAATTATTTTGAGGAAGGACCAAGGCCCTCCCTACTATATCTATGCTGGTCAAGGTATACCTCCAAAGAGAATGAGTTCCAAACTGTCAGTACAAGCAGTAGGAATAAATATTAGTCTCACTATTAGTGGCCCCACAACAGCCTCAGCCATTCAACTGTTATCTACATTTTGAGGGCCAAGTTTGGTCTTATGCTGGTTGCTTCCCTGTCTGATTATAGTTGATGAGCTCCCATTAGCTCAGGTAAATTGTTTCAGTGGGTATCCCCATCATAGTCTTGACTTTTTTGCTCATATTCTCACTCCTCCCACTCTTCAACTGGACTTCCGGAGCTCAGCCCAGTGTTTCGCTGTGGATGTCTGCTTCTGCTTTCATCAGAAACAGGTGGTGCATTTGCATCACTGGGAGGCAGAGGCACGTGAATCTCTGTGAGTTTGAATTCAGGTCTGGTCGACAAGAGCTATTTCCATGAAAGGCTCAAAAGCTACAGAGAAACCCTGTCTCAAAAAATCAGGGAATAAAAGGGGGAGAAGAAAGAAAGAAAGAAAGAAAGAAAGAAAGAAAGAAAGAAAGAAAGAAAGGAAGGAAGGAAGGAAGGAAGGAAGGAAGGAAGGAAGGAAGAAAGAAAGGAAGGAAGGGAAAAGGTTGATGTACTGGTACAAGAGTATCACAAAAAAAATATATAAATCAGCCTCTTTTTGATTGGATTTGATGCCCACTCCATGACATGGAATACATACTACTAAAGTAGCAAAGAATCTAAGACTAGATAGATCAAAGGTCCTGAAGAAAAGATGCTACTGTTAAACTTCTAAAGGAAAAAAGGAACAATAAAATGACTCCTAATAAAATATTTGTAAACCCATAGACTGGAATTCCTTTATCAGAGAAGCATCTTACATTAGATGGTAATCAACAGAGAACCACAGCTAGACAATATGACGAAAATGAGCCCTAAATGAGATATTTTCTTTTTTATGAACTCCCCTCAGGTCTCAAGGATCTGGAAGAGGAGACAGAACATTTAAAGGATAAAGATGTGACAGATGACTGTAGGGAAGAGAATCTTCCAGACATAACAGCATTGATGCTCATATGAAATCACAGAGACTGTGACAACATGCACAAGGCTTCCACTGATTCAATCTAGACAACATTCCAGCACAGAGAAGGGGAAGTCAACGCAAGTCCTCATCTTTAACCAAGGACATATATGCAATTGATACCTGCTTGGAGAGGGAAAATGGTTTTCTTCAACTTAATGTCACTCGTTAGGTTTATCAACCACATCTGAGTCTAAGTCCCATCCCAGGAGTAGTTGGCCAATACAAGATGGACACCATTTTGTGGTGGTATGTATTATATATTGTTATCTTTCTTTATTCTTCCTTTGTTTTTCTTTTGTTTTTGCTTTTTCTTAAGAGAGTAAGGGAGGAAGAAGAGCACGAAGTTGTTTGGGTAGAAAGGTGGGAGGAGCTAAAGGAGCTAGGGATGGAAAAAATTTTAAAATTGCATAAAAAAACATTTAGAAAACTATACTAGCAAAGTTCATAATGCATAAAAAAGGGCATGAAAGCATCAGGAGTAGGAGGGATGTGGTAGAGGAAGATGAGGGAAAGGACCTAAAATAGGTGGGATAAATAGAATCAAAATGATTTCATTATGCACGGGGACAATAAAACCATGAATTTATATAATTATGGAATCTAATTAAAAAAAGGCAGGAAATCAAAACTTACAGATACATTTTGAAACATTCCTTAGACACTCTCGGAGTTGCTAACTATGGCTCCAGGTTCCTCATCAATTTAGCTGTGAAGGTTTCTGTACAAACTAGCTCCTGACAAAGAAATCCGTCATTAATTATTAATGTGATTTTTACCAGATTACCCACCAACAAGCAGATATACAGACTTGTTAAACAGAGGCCCTGAGATCAACCCAAGAGCAACTTAATCCGTACTTAGCAATCACATTAACTTATTCTATGATAAGTATATTTGCAATCAGCTTCTGCTAAGTCACTTCCAGGTTTCTGAATAACATTATCTTGTTCAAGTTTATATTATTGCTCAAATTAACCAACATTAGAAGAACCTGTTTTCTGAGTTTCAGATAGAACAGATCCATTGTAGTCACAAATTCAAAAAATAAATAGATAAAGAGAGAGCGAATAAATATGAGGAAAAGCTAAAGATCTCCTACTTTGGTTCATTACATCAGGTAATTGAGTGAGAGAGGAGAAAAATATGACACAGGCGTTTCCAGTGTCACCTTCTTAAGCTCAACAGTAATGCTAGCATCCCTACATCCTTACTTATAATGTATTTTACCAAAAAAAAAAAGAAAAAAAAAGTTAAGAAAAGGTTTCAAACACCTTGAAGGTGAATTAATATCTGTATAGGAAATCAAGAATAATAAACACTGCTTAGGTATGTTTTAGTATGAAAGTGCTGGTAACAAGTGCATTAGGTTTCTGGCTGTACAGCAAGAAATACAAAGCAAATATTTACAAATTTGAAAACATAATGTAAATATGCCAGATTGCTCCTCAATTTCAGGAGTTTTATTATGGTTATAAACAAGTATTGCAGTTATATATGCAAGAATATGACTATAATAAATAATGCAGACATAATATTTTTAGTCCATATTTTATCATCCTGACAGATTCTAAAAAATTGGGAAATTTTGATTACAGTCAAGTAAATTATCTACATAGGGTAAAAAATTCCTAAGGTTTCTAGCACCTGAATCAAGCAACCTCTCTGTCTATAAACAGTAAGCATGCTAAAATTTTCCTGATATTATATCAAAATATCCTAGAATTTCCACAAAGCGAGTCTTCTGAGCTCTATATACGATGCCTCAAAACCTTGAAGTCAGCAGCTCAAGAATCTTCATATTCAACAGATTCTAATACAAGTAATCTGACAAAAACCCCTAAGGGGCTCTGATTGTACTTAGGGAACTCTGGTCCCTGTCCAGATAGGATACTGCAGTTGCCACTTAGCTCACAGTGACAGTGTAATGTACACTGTCTTTGAAGATATTTCTCAGATGATAGCTAAATTACTAGGAAAACTTTCCTCAGATTCATTTAACATTGGTTTTTGTTTATGACTTCAGGGAACTAACTACAGAAACTGACAGTTTCCTCAAATTTCACAATGTAATGCATAATGTTTTGTATTTCACACCTACCAACCATCTCTTTGCACATTCCTTTCCAGACTCTGAAGCTGCTACTGTATGCTATGCAAGTTTTCTATTCTTGTGTTTCCTACGTTGTTGCAAGATGGTCAATTTCAAGTGACTGGCTTTTCAAACTTTATGGTATATCTTTCATACCTGTTTGTAGAATAGAATTGGAGCTAAGACTGCCCCCCTGTTACAACAATCTACGCAATAACATTTTCCTGAGCTGGCTTTAAATTGATCTTTGACCAGTTGACAAATTGTGTGATAATCACTGTCATAAAACTCTTTAGATAGCACAGACAACCATGGGGCAGCTTTTCCCCACGTGAGGCAAAAATGTGCTTGCGGTTAGTATATGTGCTCATTCAAACAAAAAAAAGTCAGAAGAAAATACAAAATCACATGACAAATACTGCATCTACTCACCAGGTCTGCCAAGAGAAAATCAATTCAGTTCCTTATTCTATTCTTGTTGTTTTTCCTGGTCTTTAATAGCAGAGAAAAGCAATAAACACTGGTGTGTACTAAAATTGATGCCCCATGATGCTGCCATTTACTGAAGAGCCCACTGATGGCCCCAGACCGCCAATGCATCTCAGATGGAGATTATTCCAGGAAACAGGGAAGCGTCAGCAGGATATTAATGTCCTGCCATTCGAAAACAGACTAAATAATTTATTGATATGACCTAATTTCTTTCAAAATATTTTGGAAAAAGAAGTGCTTTTAAAAATGTAGAATCATTTTGGTAAGCTAAATTTCTTAGTGGCAACGGAAAAAAAATGAAAGCATACAACTAAAATTATGATAAATCTACTAACTAAAACTATCGAGTATTGTGCGTAATATAAAACGTAAACTGACATTCTTTACATAGCTTCATTATTAAATCATATAGGCTTACTATTTTGTCTTTGCTTATAGTTTATGATATTAACATTCATTTTATGTTATAAAAATTATAAAAATACTTTCTTATATACAAAGGGTTTCTTAATTTTTGATTTTTGAGATTATTATGTGTTTACATTTTTTCTCCCATTTGTTTCCTCTTTCCAAGCCCTGTCACACATCTCCTTAGACTTGTTCACATTCATGACCTCCTTTTTCTTCAGTTGTTGCTATGTACATGCATGCATGTTCTATAAACCTGTTTATATATTTTAAATATATGTGTGTATTCTCAGTCTGTATGTTGTTTATATTCATATGTTTTCAGATTTGACTATTGTGTATTATGTATCGAACTGGTGTGCTCTTCCTTCAGGAAGTCTATTTCTTCCACTCTCAGGATTCCGTATTTGTCTTTTCGTAGTTCTTTGTGGAGGGATGAGACCCCCTCAGCCTTTCTCCATCCACTTCACTATATTTATTGTTACTTGCTCAGTTCATGTTTGGATAGCCATGTTGATGAGGTTTTATGGGTGTACCTTCTGACATTGCTAGGAGACATAATCCCATAGCAAAATCCTTGATCATCAGGCTTTTAGAATCTTTCTGCCCCATCTTTCCCCAATGATTGCTGAGCTTCATATGCAGGAGTTACGCGTTGATGCCTCAGTTCCATGTGAGCTCTACAATGTTGCTGTTTGACTGGTTGTGTTTTTCCATAATGGTGTCTGTTATAAGAGAAATCTACTTGATTAAGAGTGAGGGCTACACTGATCTCTGTGTAGAACTACAAATATTTATTTAGGGATGATGCTGGTTTACTAAAGAGGTGGGATTTGGTTTGTTTAGGTTTGAGACATCATCTCCTACCACCCAATATGACCTCCAGTACCCTTTGTAGATAAGACAAGTTGTAAGTTCCGTATCTTCCTCTCAATTCCTGGAAATTCATTCTTATGACCACACCTGGCTTAAAATTAAAGAGGATTTTTTTTCCAATTCTTAGTAATTTTGAGTGTTTCTTTTAAATTCCCAGCAATACATATGTATGCATAAGTGCATATGTAACTGGGGTACAAGTTGATATGGGTATTTATAGCATCCTTTGGAGAAATTTACTTGGTCAGATCAGACAAAGGCAGGCACAAATGTATGTTTTCTAATTAAAGAGGTCATGTTTGAATATCAAACCCTAAATAATACTTTTTTCTCATAGATAGATAGATAGATAGATAGAATACTGATGAGTCCATTTAGTCAGATACACACACACACACACACACACACACACATATAAAGGAGTTACAGGGACATAGGAGTGATTGGAAAGGGGAAAAGAAATAATTGGAGTGTTTATTTTTTTTAAAATAGCATAACAATTGCAAAAATAAATACACAAATTTCTACAAGTGGTTATGCTTTTTGCAAGACCAATAAACACTTTGTCAGAAGGTCATTATTATTTAATTTTTCACTCCTTTTACTGTTATTTTCCATATAAGGAGTCACTAATTAGTGATAAATTATGTATTATTTTTAAAGCAGTTAGCATAATCTCACTGTGGGAATCAAGTCTTAGACCTCTGGAAAAACAATAAGTAATCTCAATGACTGAGACAACTCCCCAGCCCAATAGACACAATTTAAAATCTATACAATAATATATACCATAAATAAACATATACATATATATTAATTGTATGTAGCATAATATAATAAAATTTATTTTAAAGACTCAAGGATTACTTAATATTTGAAGAACAATTAGTGAAACACATAATATAAACAAACAAAAGTAAAGGATAAACAGTTCAATTAATAAATGCAGAAAAAGCCGGGCGATGGTGGCGCACGCCTTTAATCCCAGCACTCGGGAGGCAGAGGCAGGCGGATCTCTGTGAGTTCGAGACCAGCCTGGTCTACAGAGCTAGTTCCAGGACAGGCTCCAAAGCCACAGAGAAACCCTGTCTCGAAAAACCAAAAACAAAAACAACAAAAAAAAAATAAATGCAGAAAAAAAGTCTATTGGAAAACTTCATCAGGCACACATGATATGTAAGAAATAGACAAAGAGGGCTGGAGAGATGGCTCAGCGGTTGCGAGCACTGACCACTTTTCCAGCGGACCCAGGGTCATTTCCTAGCACCCACATGAGAGCTTACAACTGTCTGTAATTCTAGTTCCCAGGGATGCAACACCTTCACACACACACACATGCCCCCGACACACAAACACACACGCGCGCACACACACACACGTACACACACAGAAATTTCTTCAAAATGCCTTCCAAATATCCAGCATTTCATATCTGTGGGTGTGCCTCTTACTACCACTAATATTACTGTTGGTAATTTTGTCTCCAGGTTGTATATACTGGTGAAAATTGGTTTACCTTTCGAATTATTTCAAGTCTTTATTTTGTCCATTTCATTGATTTTTTCAAAGATTTATTTTTTACATGTATTTTTACTTTTTTATACTTTAAGTTTCATTTTGTTCTTTTTTTCTGAGTCCTTTTTTTTCTTGGATTTAAATTGCTTGCTTACTTCTCATTTCTTGCTGTTAGAGCTCTCATTATTGAATATAGGTGTCTCCTCTTTGTTTTATTCTTGGTGATATAGTAAGTACATCATGTATAAGTAATTTCATTTTTATTCATTCCACTTATGTTTTGATTTCCTTGATAATTCCTCCTAGTGCTTTGGATTATTTTAGAATTTTTCTTTAACTTTCCATATGTTTTAAGATTTTCCTGTATTTTTCTGTCATTGAGTTTTAATTTTACTTCATGAATACATTTGGTATGATTTCAATTATTTTAATTTTTTTATTTTGTTGTAAGCCTCAAATTTATTCGATGCTAATGAATTCGAATGAAATTAAAACAATTAATGCTTTGATTCTGTTAGCTGGGGAGTTCTGTAGATGTTTTATTATAATATTTAGATGCTGCTGTTGATGTCTTCTATATCCTTTAAAATCATAAATTGTTGAAAGAGTAATACTGAAGTATCAAACTTTAGTTGTTTGCCATATCTATTTATCCTTTCAATGATTAACAATTTGTTTCCCATGCTTTCCAGTGCTACTGTGTGACTCATACTTCTAATGCTGTAATACATGGGTATGTGCAATATGGAGGCTTTTTATTTTAACTGAAGCTCCCAGGTTATACCTCTCTCTTTGACAAGACATAGAATCTCATTGAATCTGTAATCCTTCCTCTCTTTAGTTGCCATAAAAGGTTATCTGAGCCATTGTGTCTGAAAGTAAAACATAAGGCTGTCCTGTTGTCAGAGGTTCTTGCTACAATCATGGAGGGAGAATGACATGTTCTCTCTCTCTCTTTCTTTATTACCCTTTTCCTTGTTTTTTTTTTTTTTCATTTCTGTTTTGTTTGTTTGTTTGGTTTGTTTTGTTTGGAAAAACGGGCTTGCTATGTATTTCAGGCTTTCCTGTCTTCCAATTCACCATCCTCCTGTTTCATCCAAGAGGAAGGATTACAATCTTGCACCACCAGGCCTGGTTTCCCACAAAGACTATTCATGTAACCTATGCCCTTCTGGTCTACTTACAAGTTTACACAGCTGTTCAAATGTAAAGTATCAAGTATCAATTCCCTCACTCAAAACACTACTCTGTGCCTTTTGTGTCCACATGCTTTGTCTTATCTTTTATGATAAACTATTAAGATTTTTCCCTAGTTCTGTCAGATCCTTAGGCTAATTAACTGAACCTAAGAAGAGAGTTGTTGAACTCTTGAATTTGAACCAAACCAGCACAACTAAATCAACCTGGGGCTAATGATGATTATCTAAAGTGGAGGTGAAGCAATCATCTATCAGGATTTCATCTCTATACATCTAGTATCAAAATACAATTGGATGAAAGAACCCACAGTGTTTTCTAATACTACAGTAAATAATTGTTTCATGCTAGCGAGGAGAAAACTAAACATTTTAAGGTTATCAAAGTTTCCCGAGTTGATGGTTATTCCATAATAATACTTTTTTCTGCAATCCAGTACTTGGGGCTTCTTGATAGAATGACACTTTAGTTATTACATTATGCCTTCTTTATTGCTGTCAAATTGTGTTGTTTTTAAGACTTCTTATTCTGTAATTCATATAGCTATTCCTGAGTTTTGTTCAATAAAATCTCCCATAAACTCTTTTCTTATCCTTGCACTTTTGACTTAACCTAAACTGCTGATTGTTTTATGAAGTTGTGTATGGACTCATACCTTGTAATCCAATCCAAAATATTGTTTGAATTACTATGTTTGCATAATTAATGCACTATCTCATATTCAATAATTGTATACCTTTTAAAAAAATTTGTTTTCAATTTTCTGTGAGTTACTTGAAGTTTTCTTAGAGTTTCTTTTTAGGTTTTGTATAAAGTTTTTCTAGTTTCTTGTCTTCTCTGACTATTACATTATAAATTATATTTAATACCACAGGATACGTGATTCATCTCACCAGTTCAAGTGACATAGAGATAGCTTACCTTCTTAATTGTTTTGCCTTCTCTTATTTACAGTATCATTTTTGCTTTTTTAAAGATTAGTGTTTTAGGTCGGCAGTGGTGGCATACACCTTTAATCCCAGCATTTGGGAGGCAGAGGCAGGCGGATCTCTGTGAGTTCGAGGCCAGCCTAGTCTACAAGAGCTAATTTTAGGACAGGCTCCAAAAGTTCTTTGAGAATTTCATAAAATGTGTTTTGATCCTATTCACACCCAATTCCTTCCAGGTCCACCCCATTCCCTATCCAAACGACTTTGTGTTTATGTGTTCTCCCTCTCCCTCTTTTAAAATTAACACTCAAATTTAGTTTGTGTTGTGCATACACTCTTAGTTGTGTGACCTTCTACTTTTATGCTGTTGACTTATTAGTCATAACATTTTTGAAGGACATTAATTCTTCCTTCTCAGCAACTATTAATTGTCAAAGTTCTCTTGGCTGTGGCTACTACCTTATGCCTGTGTTCCTTCTCCATGATGACCTTTGGTTTGCCTTGCATTTGCAGACATCTTGTGCATGGTATCATAACTGGTTTGATTTCATGTGTATAGCTGCCCTGTTTTTTCTAGATATTTAGTTTCCACTGTTTTTTTTTTAATTTGGCAATTTATTCTATCTTCTAATTTTCTCTTCAATATTTGATTACCTATCCACTGGAACTTTTATTTCTGTTATTTTGTCTTGATATTACAAACTTTCCATTTTCTGTCTTTTTTTTTGTGGATGGAATTTTTAATGTCTTTGGTAAAGAAGATTTTTTGTTTTTTGTTTTTGTTTTTTTACTGTTTTCTGTCTGTTATTCTTTTTCAAGATTTATGAATGCTTCTGGGAACTTTTTTTATGGTAAGTTTGTCATGAAATTGTCAAAAAATTACCCTAGCTCTACTCTTTCGGTGATGACCACCATTGATGAATTTTAACCTTTAATTTCAAAATCTTTCTGATCTTTGGAGCTGGATTAGGTTTTCTTTGTGACTTAAATATTCTATGTCATATCTTACATTATATCACAATGTCACTATGATACAAGAAAAATTTCCATTTAATTGTTTTTTTTTTTTTTGACACTGCTTGTTTCTTCAGAGAAGAATGGGAGCTCTTCTCATTGCAACAAGGTAGAGATGTTCAACATGATCATGGTTCTCCATTCTAGCCTAGATTGACATTGAGTTCAAGGCCACTCTTCTCAACCACCTAAGTGCTGAGATCACAGGCTTGGGACACAAAAGATACCTCGTAATGTAATTCTTTAACTTAGTTAGGTGATTGTATATAGAAGACTTAATTAAAATCATTTCCTGCTAAATTAATCAAATCATTCAACAAACAGCAATAGAATTAACCAAGAATTCAATATTATTTGAAGAAAAAAATAAGGATTTTTTTCTTTGTATGTTGTCATTAAAACACCAATTCAAAATAGTGATATAATCTGTTTGGACCACTCAAAAAAAAAAAAAGCCCAGGTTCTCTGTGATTGTAATTTGTGGGCTGGTTTTCTTTGCTTTATATTTAAAAATCACTTATGAGTGAGTACATGTGATAATTGTCTTTCTGGGTTTGCATTAACTCACTCAAAATGATGTTTTCTTTTTTTTTTTTTTTTTTTTTTGGTTTTTCGAGACAGGGTTTCTCTGTGGTTTTGGAGCCTGTCTTGTAGACCAGGCTGGTCTCGAACTCACAGAGATCCGCCTGCCTCTGCCTCCCAAGTGCTGGGATTAAAGGCGTGCGCCACCACCACCCGGCAAAATGATGTTTTCTAGACAAGAATGAGGACCCTAAGAGAGACATATATAGATCTAATTTACATTGGAAGTAGAAAGAGACAAGATGTCCTGAGTAAATTGGGAGCATGGGAACCTGGGGAGAGAGTTGAAGGGGAGGGGAGAGGCAAGACAGGGAAGGGAGCAGAGAAAAATGTAGAGCTCAACAAAAATCATTTACAAAGACACAAAAAACTTTTAAAGCATGCAGCATTAAAAATAAATATAAAGTCTACATAAAAATGATGTGTTAAATATATAGAGTCAATTCAATAAAACGGGAAAGTGGCTTCTAAAAAATGTCAGTACACATCACTGTGTTTTTGCCCGTTGCAATTTTTATTGTCAATAAGTAAACTATTACCAATACATAGAGTACTGGAGAAAAAAGTATCCAAAACTTAACTCACTAAAAAGGACAAATTCCATAGATAACTTTCACGTGATAGGAAAGATCCCTCAATTTCAATAAGACATGATCCATGTGTATCATTTAATTTAACTTTGTTACTCGTATGCATTTTGACCTTAGATAACCTAAGTTTTCTCTGTGTCCTCAGTTGTAAAATGATTTAATTTGAAAAACTTTATCTCACCATCCACATCAGTTTTAAAGTTTTATGATTTTATGATCCAGGTTCTATCACACTTAGCTATGTGTGTTAAATTCCAAGGGTCAAAATCTACACAGGTAGAACCTGTTCCACTGTTCTATCAAGGTCATGCCTTGCCTTCTTCACCAGCTGCACTGTCTTGACATCACTAGCTAGCAACAACTTCACTTTACAGCTCTCCAAAGACAAAGCACTCACCATTCACATGGACAGTTGCGTTTTGACCTAACCTGGAACAGCTTTCCTCCCATAAAACCAAACTCATAATTCTTTTTACCATCCTCATCTTCCCAGCATCCCTTTGCCCACCATTCCTGACCATACACTTCCTTTTTCAAATTGTTTTACCTATTAGAACACTAAAATTCCAAATCAACCATCTCTGTACCATCAAATTTTTTTCAGTACATTAGGTTGCAATTCGATTCCTCAACTTGCCATTCTCTTACAAATTTCTGTTGTTATTATGCTGTTTTCTGATGTTATTCTTCTCATAAAACAGACTTCTCAAAAATAGAAACTCAATGTCTAAAGAATTAGTGAAATTAAAATGAACATATTAATATTTACATGGACAAATACCAAAGATTATAGCCAATAATATAATACTAACCATTGGGAAAGGATTAAGATATATTGCTATTCTTTAGAAACTGAATTAAAAGAGCAGTTACTATAATTTGGGTCTGTTAAAAGATATCTACTATATATTACTCTGTCTTCTCTTGGGGTCTTTTCCTTCTCTTTGTTAGCCTTGTACAACATCGATGTTATGTCTTCTGTTTTACTTTATTATATTTTATTCTGTTATGTTTGGTTATTATCTCTTAGAATCCTGGTTTTTTCTAATGAGAGACAGAAAGGCATTGGACCTGGATGGGAGGAGGGGTGGTAGAAAACTGCAAGGAGTGGAGGGAAGGAAACCATAATCAGGATACATTGTCTGAGAAAATAATCTATGTTCAATAACAGGGAAATAAATTCTGCATAAAATACAAATGCCATTATCTCTGACATTAAAGCAACTTCCAGCCAAAAGGTTCTTCTAAGAGTATAACATCCACTGAGCTATTTAAATGTAGGGCCTCAGAATTTTATCCCTTCTACTTTTTATTGGTTTTAGTCTTTCAGAGATTTCTCATTTAAAGGAGACTTAAAACAGTTTCCTCTTTGTTACTATGAAATTCTTGGACTATATCTCTCCAAATTTTCTACTTCAGCTGTTTACTACTTCTCATTCAAATAGCCTCCAGGCCTTTCAAATGCAATGTACCCAAATTTAACTTCTAACTTAGCTCCTTCTCCCATGATTCCTTTCTATTGTAATTCTCATAATACTATTTTTTGCTTTTCCTGTTATTTAATACAAAATATTTTTTCCAATGACTCAATTTAATATCGAACATCTTCCTGTATTTCTACTTCTGCTTAATAAAGAGCAAAGCAACCATACAAGAAAGGCGAATAAGCAAACAAAAACATAGGAGGAAGTAGCTTTGGAATAAAGAGAAATGAGATTGAGTAAAATAAATTTAACTAAATCATTTAATTAGATAAATTAAATCAAATATAGTACCCTATGTACTGGTTTTGAGATACAGGCTTCAGGACACACATGTGGCAGACTCAGAAATAAAGAAAATCACTATTAATTTACTCTATTGTCCAGTGGTGATATGACTGAGTAAGGAAGTGAGAAAACATGGAACCTAAGAGTACACATCCTCTACTGTTGGGGTGCACATGAACAGACCTGAGGGGCATGAGAGCACAAGGATTGACCCCACCTCCTCCTCAACTGCCATAGGATGACATGGGTGAGGAAAAAATGCCCTTCGTCCTCCTGCCCCTTGCTACCTGTGGCAGATGACAGAACTGGCCCCTAGGGCCATGAGAATGGATGAGCTGGCCCTACCCCTCTCTAGTTGCAGCATGTGGGAGATCAGGCATTCCACCTCTTCTGGGCAGCTGATATCCATGGGAGGTCTATCCTTTTCTGGATAGTAACAGAGAAGGAGGGAATGGTTGGGGGGGGGGATGTTCAGGAGTAACTAGGAAGAGAGGTGGAAGGGGAAATTGCACACTTGACATAAAATTAAAAAAAAAAAGAATTTTCCTAAATATGAGTTTAGAGAGTTGGTTTCAGAAGCAGAATATTTCCTGGGTGATTGTATCACAGACCTTTAATCACAACACAAAGGAGGTAAATCTGTGAGTTCAAGACAAGCCTGGTTTACAGAGAGATTTCTATGACAGTCAATGCTACACAAAGAAATTATGTCTCAAAAAACAAAACAAACAAGCAAAAGAAGCAGAATATCTTAAATAATATGTTACTCAGAATATTTTAAGGATACTGTAAAAATTAAACTTGATTTGTTTTTTCCAGGAGCAGAATAAGGACAAGGGAATCAAGAGACCTGACACAAAAATTTAAGTAACACTTCACTGTTGGACTCATGCAAATTTATTATCTAAGTTTACAGAACAAATTTTCTTCAGATTCTGCCTATATAACATGCTTGATTCACTTACATCTGTATGTACTGCATGCAAAATTTATTAATTTGATTTTTAAATGTTCCCAAAACTAACTGTTATGACATTGGAAAACTTTTGCTAAAGTGGCAATATAATATAATATATATATATATACATAAAAGTAGTACAGTTTTATCAAATAACATACAGTAAAATTCAATAATAGTTGTCCAATTCGTGACTATGCTGAATATCCATTTGAAGTTTTTATTTTACTTGTAGTAAATACTTTATTTTATTATTTATTATTGTTTATTTATTTATTCATTTTTGGTTTTCCAAGATAGGCTTTCTCTGTGTAGCTTCGGAGCCTGTCCTGGCACTAGCTCTTGTAGACCAGGCTGGCCTCATATTCACAGAGATCCTCCTGCCCTCTGCCTCCTGAGTGCTAGGATTAAAAGTGTGTGCAACCACCACCTGGCAGTAAAGATTTTATTAGTGCTTTTTTTGAATTTCATGCAACGGATTTTGACCATTTCATTCCCAGCTTCTCTTAACTCTTCCAAGGTCCACCCCAACATCCTGACCAACCAAACCTAATGCTCTCTCCCTTATTTTTAATTTACCCCTAAACTCATATTTTACTTCTGCTGAAATTCTGGGTATGCACACATCACTGGAGTTTGGTTGAACTAGCAGCAATAAAATCCTTAATGAAAATTTTTTACTCTTCTCCAGAAATCATCAACAATCTATAGCTACTAAATTAGGGGCCAAGCTCATGCACCTCCTTGTAGTCTACACTGCAAAGTAGACTTGGTTGATCATGGCATGTTTATCGAGGTATCCTCATGTTTTTTATGAATGCCTTTATGAATGCAACACATGTCTCATTTGTGGCTGAGCACTCCCCAGTCAGTTAGCTCACCTCACAAATTCTGTCTGATGAAGTCTGAGAATGTCACTAATCTAGGGATGAATAGGAAGTTATGGAGGCAGTTGGAAACCATGTTCAAAACCAGAGTAATAGATTACTCGTGAAGCAGGTGAACTCTGAAACCGTGAGTTCTCTGTCAGATCTGCAGTAATAGACCTATGATGGGTGTGCCTTAAATCCAGCTAGAAAATATCCCATTCCCCCATAGCATCCATGCCACTATTGCTGGGATCATCACTGTTAGAGTTCATAGGGTTAACAACTGAGTCAACGAGTTGATGAGTGCCCTGGCCCCTTTCATAGCACCTTCCAGAAGTATGATAGCTAGACAATGGCAAGAGACCTTTATGGTCAATGACAACTTCTTGATGTTCGGTGATCAATGTGTATGGTGTCTTCAGAGAAAGGTTATTATCATGAAGTTCTGATGGGCAACTAAGAAGAAAGTCAATGGTCTTTATTTATGGGGGTGGAAAGGAGTTGTCTCCAAACCTGAATCTTCAAAAGCGGTCAGTGTTCTTAACCATTTAACCATCGCTCCAACCCATCTATTGTTTTCTTAATCTTTACCCATTCTCATTCATATAAGATGAAATCTCAAAATAGTCTTCTTATTTTCTTTGTTATTTATCTTATGGTAGAGAATATTAAGCAGTTTTATAGGCAGAAATTCCTGTGTCTGCCTGAGGCTCCCAAATAAGCAACAGAGACTTAATATTAATTGTAACTGCTCAGCCAAAAGCTTAGCTTATTATTAACTAGCTCTTATAACTTAAATTAACCCATACTTTTATCTGTGTTCTACCATGTGGCTTGGGCCTTATCTCAGTATGGCATGCACATTTTCTGTTCCCTCTGCATCTTGCTCAAGACTCCTCAGACTCTGTCCTTCTTCCCGGCACGTTCTAGTTTGGCTCTCCAGATCAATCACTTCCTGCCCAGCTATAGGCCATTGAGCTATTTATTAACCAATAAAAGTAATACATAGTTACAGTGCCCAAATATTATTTCCCAGAACGTTTCGATGTGGTAAGCAAAATAAGAATGCTCTGAACTGAGCATATTTTAATCCACACTGTGTAAATACACAACTCCATAAAAAAAATAAGTATTTGAGACTTATAAAGCTTTGATTTAGGGAAGTATGAAAGTTTTTTTAAAAGGCCCTGAAGTTGGAAGAGATAGGAGATATGCTAGGGAGAGGTAGAGAAAGATGGAGGGAAGGAGTGCTGCTGGGATATAATTAAGACTTAGAGAGTGATTGAGAAAATCTTTGAGATTCCACATGTTTGAGCACATACAAAAATATGTACTCTCACATACATAACCCTACACACAGGCAAATATTTGTACATATAAGTATCCACACACACATACCTGTTCAGAAAAACTGAAAATATATTTAAATATAGTTTAATTTTAAAAAAATTCTACTTATTTAAGTATTTCTTTTTTATTTTTAGTTGAAAGTAGTTTCTCACTTAATATCCCGATTACAGTCTCCCTCCCTCTATTCTTCCTAGTTCCTCTCCACCTGTCCTGCATCTGAAACTCTCTTCCTGTCTCTCATCAGAAAAGAGCAGGTCTGTAAGAAATAGCAACCAAACATCATAAAATAAAATAAGCTGAAATAGTCAAGAAAATGTCTGCACCCTCTATTTTCCAACCTCAGTAAACACATTTAGAAGACAGTACTCTAAGGAATTTTGAATGGCCCAAGTACCAGGCATAACCCACCCTAAAGTGGATCAGGATCAGGTTTCAGCCTATATTGCTGCTGGCTTTGGTGTGTATCATGGTGCTCCAGAAAGAAAATGCAGGGCCTTGTATTCACAAGCTCTAGATATGACCCAATAAGAACTGGTCCATTATTGCCAAGGCTATAGATTGCTCTTCACATACTGGTGGTAAATTCCTATTACTGTAGACAACACTTACATATTTCATCATGCATAATATCTAGCTAGTGCCTGCCTAGAGCCTTCAAGATACTCTGCATGGTACTGAAAGAGAAAACGAATGAACCTACAAATCCTGTGATATGCAATGATAGTCTACTTACAAGTCATGATGGAAAAAGTGTAGCACTAATGTGGTAGGAGTGACCAATCATTCTCTGATTGGATTTAAGGCTCACTCCTGGAGGTGGAACCCATGGCTTATACTGCTTGGATGCTTGAATTTGTGGGACTGAATAGGCCATGGACCTGTGGGAAACCATATACTACTTTTCTGCAAAATGAATGTGGCAAAAAAAAAATGTTATTATGTGTAACCTAATGTTATTCTGCTATGATAGATAGATAGATAGATAGATAGATAGATAGATAGATAGATAGATAGATAGATAGATAGATAGAGTTCACTCAGCTCTTATCAGAGAAACTTGCTCCTGCAGGAGATGGAATTAAAACAGAGAACCACAACTGGAAATTTGCTGAGAATGAGAGACCTTGAAGCATTCCGTTCGAACTGGGATGTCTTCATCAAACCCCTTCCTTCAGGGCTCAGGGAATTTTCTGGAAGAGGAGGAAGAATGATATGAAACACCAGTGGGAATGGACAACACTACCAAGGAAACAGTGTCTTTCAGATGCAATAGCATTGATGCCCATATGAACTCACAGAGACTATGGCGGCATCAAGTCCAAGCCAGATGGAGTTTTAGTACTGAAAGACGCAAGTAGACATGATCTACTATCCCTAATCAAGAAGCTATCTTCAATTGACATCTGCCTTCAAGGAAAAATTTATTTTTTCTCTAATGGAGTCTGACTGGGTATAATAAGCACACTTAAAAGAGCGCCACAAACTCAGCTGTAGATACCACCACAAAACAAACTCAGTGTTATTTCTGTAGACGTTTTGTGTCATCTGGCTTTTTTCAGGCATTTTAATTTTTGTCCAACTGATCTTTTGCTTGTATACTCTGGTTTCCTTCTTTGTTTTGATATGAGCTTTCTGGTTGTTTGTTTCAGTTTTGGTGTGTGTTTCTTGTGTTTTTTTTTTTATTGTTTTGTGTTCTGGTTCAGTTGAGGATTTTTGTTTGCTTGTTTTCAAAATAAAGAGAGAAAAGAAAGGGCATGGAGTTGGGTAGGTGGGGAGAATATAAAAGGCATTGGTCTAGAGGAAACTGATTAAAATATATTGCATGAATATAATTGAATATATGTAGGTGATTCTGGGTCTACTTTCAAAAACAATATTTTTACCTCAGACAATATAGTGCAGTGAGATTCCTTTCTTGCTCAAACAGAATAGTACTTGTTTTTATTTGCCCTGAAACTTAATGCAAGTCTGATGTGACCTAACTTTGGGTGTTTCCTAGTCATTCTTGTCTCTAGTATTCCTGCGGACAGGACTACTGATACCGGGGGAACACACACAGTGCGAGTCTTCTGGGCTGTTAGTTTGTATTACCAGTAGCTTTTTACAGAAGTCATAGTCTTGAGGCCCATGTCATAGTAAGAAACTCATAGAAATGTGGTTTTTGGTCTTAACCCAACCTTGTGCTGATTTAGGTGAAATTATAAGGAAACTTCTTTGAGTTCTGAAGATTTTGTGTGTGACACAGGATGCTCTATTAAAAAAAATGGCCAAAGGTAGGCACAACCCTGAAATGTCTTAAAATGGGACAGTACCTATAGGTGAGTTGTTGTCATATTCTACTTGGCCTAGATAAAGGACATAAGCGTTTCTCTGGCTCTACCCTCACCAGCACAGACAACTCCATTCAGGAGCTGTTGATGTCCTTGCTGGTTTTCCCATGATTCTGGCCTCTTCACAGTGCAAGGGAATCTTCTGCAACTGTTCTTCATCTTCACCATTACCTCTGGGGAAGCTTCTTCAGAGACTCTCACCCTCAACTTCTCCGCATGATGCTTTCAATCCTAAGGTGACTTCTCCGAATACTAAGGGTGAACTTTTAGCATTGGCCTTTCAGATTCTCTCTTAATGTTAAGCCTCAGCTGCTCTCCATGGCCTCTTCAAAATCAAAACCACCCAGGAAACTTTTACCTATTATCAAGTTCAGCTGCTAACACAATGACCTGCCTGGACCATAGCGTCTGTATGTTGACCCTGAAGAGACACTTCCCAGAAGACTCTACCTAAGAGGTAGTGATTTCTTCGTAAACACAGACAGTTTTTAAGTCCAAACTGACAAGATGGAAGGATTACTAATCCAAAATATCAAATCATATCAATAGAGTTTTTAAGAGATTCTCAAACTTGTTTCTGAACTTTTCAACTCAGGCCTCCACCATTTGCATATCTTTCAACTTTCCTGTTATCTATGCTCCCACAGAACAGTCCACTGAGCTCTGTTCACTCAGTGGCTTCCCCACCTCAAATTCAAATGCTACCAAAATCCTACCAAAAACATATAGTCACATCTGTCACAGCAATAACCAATTAAACTGGCACAAATACATATTGTGATAAAACACCAAAAGCAACTTGCCAACAAAAGGGTTTCTTTCATCTACCAACTCTCATGTTACATACACTGCAACAGGTGGAAATTCAGGGTACCTCAAGAGAGAGGGAGTATAGAGGGAAGAACAAAAGCAGAATCCACGGAGGTACACTCCTTACTGAGTTGCTTCCTAGGGCTTACTCTCTCTGCTTCTTATTCCTATGACAACACTTGCCCTTGGGTGATACTACCCCCTTAGTGAGCTGAGTGTCCTGTATTAATCAGTAACCAAGAGAATAATCAAGAATATGTTAAAGGAGATGAACAGGCTTGTCTATAGGCCAGTCTTACAGGGAGGCATTTTCTCAGTTGCGGTTTATAACACAGAGTCAAGCAATGGCCTGGGAAAAGTGATAAAATTTATTATATTCATTAAAGACCCTAGGCTGTGCCTGTAAGGTCTCCCTACATAGAGACCTCTTACACCCAAGAAAGTCAGTAGCAACACAAAGATAAACAAATAATTCATGATGTGTGTATCCTCTTATAGTTGTTAGGCAGGGCTTATTACAACATGGAATTGTCCTTGAAAATACTACTTTGTTTGGATTTCCTTAAGTCTCCATCCTCAATGTGTAACCTTAAAGGAAATAATGTTTGATGAATTTCACAAGTCCCACCCTTCATGTGACCCTTACCAAAAAAAAAAAAGATTTTATCATCATACAGTGTCATAATCTTTATTATAGTAAGCAAAATCAAAATGGAGGTAAATTATCTTCACAAAATTTATTAAAAATTTTAATCCTTTGCATTACTCCAATGTTTATGACCTCTAAAGTTTCTAGACAAAGCTAACAAAAAATGGGAGATGGACAGGAACAGACACTGATGTAATAGTTTTCCTTTTGGAAAAATTAAGCTCTGCAATTTTTTTTGTTAACTATCAACTTTTTTTTTAACCTTATATTCTGGACTTTCTTCTCAATTTTGAGTCCTTGTTTAAACATAATTCACTGAGCATTGTTCAACCAAATGATATAAAATCCTATCCCACAGGCTTTCCAAAAGTACACCATGCAACGCCACTTTTATGTGCATAAAAATGAACCATCCTGTCTTAGTTAATGTTTCTATTGCTGTGATAAAATACCATTGCTCAAAACAACCTAGGCAGGAAAGAGTTCATCTTATGCTTCCAGAGAAAGTCATGGTAAGAATTCAAGCAGGGCAGGAACCTGGAGGCAGGACCTGTAGGAGAGGTCATGGAAGAAGCAACTCATTAGGTTTCTCCTTATGGTTCACTCAGTCTACTTTATGATGTCATCTCCTACCACCTGTCCAAGGGTGGCACCACCCATTGTGGGGTGGGCATACCCACAACAACTGTCAATCAAGAAAATGTGCCACAAACTTCCCTACATGTCAGTCTGTTGGTAGCACTTCTCCACTCAGATTCCCTCTTCCAATATGGTATGGTTTCAATCAAAAACTCATAACTAGTGTTTGACTTTTCTATATAATAGCCTCTTACTGTGCAGCAGCTAAATTACAATTTGCTTTGATACACTACTGGTATCAGTTACTTTAAATGGCTCAAGATGATTTTCTATTCTCAAATAAGTGTTTTGTATATTAGTGGAAGAATAAAAATTTGATCCACTAGTTTGTCTTTCGATAAGTAGCATAACAGATTATTGCAAATGTCTTTTGTTTAGAATATTTTTGCAAGACAGGATGCACTTTCAACGACTCATATTTTGATCATTGAGTTTCTTCTTTTTACTCTGAGAAATTATTTTTTTTTGAAATCTTACCTTTCTCCATTGCAAAAACATGTTATGATAACTGCTGAGAATATGTTAAGGAGGTAAACATAATTTAGTTATTACTGTTCAATTATACCCATTAGAAATTCAAAAAATTGTATGTCAACTTCTCTTCATTTGCTCCTTTGCATGGACACTTTATTCTGGCATAGAATACTATCCATGTTTAAACAATAATTCATTTTTCATTTTTCAAAATCACTGGACTAATTATTGTCTAATAAGCTTTATTAACTGAGTTTCACAAAATTCATTTTTTAATCTTTATACTACCAGAGGTCAAACGTGTTAACATCTTCCGCTTTTTCTCCTTCTTGTATCATTTCTCTTATCTGCTAATATAATTTGTCTTAGATGAACAAAAATGCTACTGGCTCATACTCTGCAAAAGTCTTTTACTAAATCACAGAGGCTAATATGAAAAGAATCTTTCTTATTCATCTCAGAATTTCTCTTCTTTCATCCTCAGTGGAGCGAGGGTCATTCATTCTAATTTCAGTGCTCATATCTTACCAAACTAAACTACACATTCCACATTCACCTGCCATAGTGGGAGTTCAACAATTACCCTGCTCACTGTTCTGTCTGGATTTACAAGTAGTTCAAGAGTACAAAATTCCCCCTGAAAAGACTCATGTGTCAAAGAGCCTTTTCTATATTGGATCTATATCAAGAGGTTATGGACTCTTTAGGATATGTGAAAAATAATGCAGATGCCAGTTCTAAGCTTCCTCCGCTGCTGCATGTATGTAGAGATCCTGGTACCTTTCACTTGAACAGTCTTGAAGTGATGTTCCACTAGTCAAATAGTCTACTGTTTCGAGTTCCGTCACCATAAGTGGCAGGCATGTAGCAATTTTCTCAAAATTCCTGCGTTTTTTCTACTAAACTTCATGCCATTTTGAGTGATTTGGATACTGAGCTCCTAGATATAAATTATTCCTTGAACTAAGCTTCTATGGCCTAGATGCAAAGTCTCATGTATGTATTTTTTAATTATTTCTTTCATTTGGCACATTGCTTGTTGTTGTGCTTGTCCAGCTCATGTACAGGCAGCCATGTTGGTAAGACTATCTGATACATCTTCTGAATGCATATAGTAGATTCAAATGGCCACTTACATGGGTGTACTTGGCAGTTAAGATTGGTTCCAGACTTAAGTGATTTCTGTTCTTTAGCAAACCCTCCTCTGGTAAATACTTTTTTACTTTCAGCACAAGAAATTTGTATGTACACTAGGGACAATGATTAATATTCCTTAAAATAAGAAAGGAATGCTCTGTAAGCCAGAATATTAGTGTCTTCATTTACAGTGAGAACTGAGTCATAGAGGTGAAAAATTACACCAACTTCACAAGGCCATTTTAATAACAAATACAAAAGTTCCAAAGAGACTATAGCTTGCTGAAAATAGAAGGGAAGCATGGGTAAATTCGGGTCATTCTATTCGGCAATATTTTATTATTTGCAATAGGGTGCTGGAACATGTTGTCACCAGAAGAGATTTAAACCTCTTGACAATGCCTCTGAGATGTTCTCGCTCCCAAGCTATTTAGCCAGTCCTGTATTTTAAGTAGGGATCCTTAAACTAGTCACAGTACATATGATTAGGTTTTAAAGCTCATATATTCATTGATTAACTCATTCAGAAATATTTGTTAAGTAGAGATAATGTGCTAAGCACTGGCAAATCAATTAAGACATCACCATAAAGGTATTACTGGAAGAGATTTCAAAAACAGAACCACTCACAACCTAGTGACACAGTCGTCCTTCAGATTGAGGATCACACAATGTATTACAATTGTCTTCATTACTCTAAAGAGATGTTAAGTGGTATTATGTGATTGTCATACAAAAGACGAGATTTCCATGCAAAGTCAGGTAAGACATTCCTGTGGAAGTGGCTTTTAAACTGCAACATAAAGAATAAATAGCTAAATACTAAGAAGGGCTGATGGAAGAGGCTTTGGCAATATGGAGCATGATCTGTAAGATATCATTTTAATGTCTTTTAAATGATGGGGAGAAAGAAAACTACATTGGTTAGCACCCACAGCCCAGCTCTGCAAACACGAAGTCAGGAGTTTCACTTGAAACCAGTGAAATATTTCATTGACTCGAATGAACCGAAAAATATTGTGTAAGTAAATAGCCTGAAACTTAGTGAGTGGCTGCAAAGGTAATCTATGAAAGGAGGGATGGAAGTAGTCATCATGATGGGTTTTGTTTTTATGTTGATGTTGCAAATTCTAGAACTGCTAAGAAGATGAAATGAATGACTATTTGCATTTTGATGCACAGTTATAATATGTATTCAATCATCGGTGAATTTCAGACATAAAACAAAGAAAACCAGCCTATAGGCTACAACCCCAGAGATACTAGGCAACAAAGAAGACCCTAAGAGAGACATACAGGGATCTATATAGGAAGGTTAAAGAGACAAGATCTCCCGAATAAATTGGAAACCTTGAGGTCATGGGAAAGGACAGAAGGGGTGAGGGGAGGAAGAGAAGAGAGCTGAGAAAAAATGAATAGCACAGTAACAATAATACTAAAAGAACTAAAACAAAAAGAATATCTCAATGCGCATAGATCAAACCAGCTCTTCCGATCTTGTCAGAGATTTTATTTTCACAGTGGATGATGATTAATGCAGAAACTCACAAAACATCAAAGTTCAGAGAATGATCATGGAGTGCTCAGCCACAAACGGTGGTCAAGGACCCCCTCAGAAGAGGGAGTAGAGAGACTGTGGCAGCCAGAGATCGGCAAGGAAAAGAACAAAACAGTACCTTCTGAATGTAACCAGGACTGACTCACTCATGACCTCAGCAGATATGGTCTCTTACACAACAGCTGCATAGGATCAACAGAAATTGGAGATGATGAACTATTTAAAGAGTTTCGGTAGATAGCGAGTTGGGCATGATGCTTGAGTAATTACAGAAAGTAGTTAAGTGTATTATCAAAATGCACAGCAGAAAACTTTCAAAGAATTAATAGGAATATTTTCAAAATAATAGTTTTGTTGAGTTTAGTGGAATGTATGTAGGATGACAAAGGCAACCGGGACTGCAATCTGGAGAATTTGAGGAAATCCTGACTCATTCTATAGAACTGCTGTAATACCCACCAAACTGCCACAGCGGCGTCTTTTCTGTCTATCATAAAGTATAGAATCTTGATCAAATTCAGAGAAATATATAGAGATGGCAATATAATCAAGGTTAGGTCAGTATAATCCAATGCAAGGTATCGGAACTTGTCTCTATAAAATAGAAAGTGTCATTTTAAAGTGTAATTGCATGGGATGCTTTTGTTCTTAGTAAAAGGGGAACTTAACAATTTTATATGTAATTTGAATAAGTCAGCAACTTTCTGAATTATAAGTCCTTTAAAAAAAAACAGAAATTTGAATAATAAAAACTGACTCACTAAGTGTTTCTCCTGTAAGAGCTTTTAAAAGTAGAATTTAGTTAAAGTTTTCTTCTCAATAATATCCAGGCTTTGCTATTGTCATCTACACATAACAGTTGGTTTTGAGTGAAGAAGACTGAATCAAACTAAACTGAAGAACAGCCTCGTCATGGGTGTGTCCATGCTATTTGGTGTCTTGCTCAGGTGTAATTTGAGCTGTCTCACTAGAATCAACAAACAAACAAGCAAACAAAAAACTCAAATATCTGGGAAATACTGGTACAGAGAAAGGATTTGTCTAAGACTCAGGCATTGATATTATAGCCAGCCACAGTAAAGACATTCAGAACTGAGACTACAAAATACTTACCCTGCTTTAAGAAAGAGGCCCCTAGAAGCTTATCTAGAATGTCTAAATATATATTATATTAATATATTATATGATACTAATATATTATGTTTAATATATTATACTATATATTATATATATGAAGGTTTTTTCCTATTTTCACCATGTTGAAATTATGAAATAAAAATTCTAAATCACCAAACTGTAATGCTTGATTCTGTATAGAGGAAGCAAAGTAGGGTTGGCTACTACTTAAAAACAAACAAGCAAACAAAAACGTCAATAGCAAAACATCATTGAAATTAAATACCCTCTAGAAAAGGAAGGAACAAAAAGGTTTACATCACCCACATGAGTATCTGTCATTCATTTATCCACATGAAGTCTCTATTCATTGCCCTTTCATCTGTTCCCTGGGGCTGCCGTTAAACAACAAAATCTTCTAATGGGATTCATGTCTGGTTCTGTCATGCTAGTGTTGAATGAAAACATTCATTTTCTTAATAACATTCTCTTCTTTGTGAATGCTCTAAGCATAGTTTGTTATTCTCACATCTTAGGATGTAAAATATTTCAAAAATAAAACATATAAACAGATCAAAGAAACTGAAGAGTTATGTGGCAGGCCACAGAGCATATCAAATCTACTGTATGACCAGAATCAGGAGCAAGTGAAATCAGCTCTAGTATTCTCTGCACTGCTCAGATAAAACCTTTAGAAAATGTTTGAGCCTGTGGACCTGTGTCTTCAACAATAATTTTATCGAATGCAGTGTGTAACGAGTCTAGTGATGCCAGAAATCAGGAAAATGCAATTACTATCAGAAGAATTCTTCTACAATTTATAAGAGTTTTTATTTATTTGTTGAATAAATAAATACGTAAATATTTACTTTCTAAATTATTTATTTATTGGATAGATAGATAGATAGATAGATAGATAGATAGATAGATAGATAGATAGATAGGAACATTGCAAACTTCTCTAATTTTGTTTGGTCAGCCTTGTGAGCTGACTGTAAAGCATACTTACCTTGTTAGATTTAAAATATTATACTCTTTCTTCACAAGAAATAAACAGAGAGCAATTCCTCACTTCTAATTACTAGTGTTTTTATTCTCTCTGAGTTGGAAGCACTTCGATACTGTAAAATTGTGTCTTCTTGCCTCTATCCAGTGGTCCTCAAACTTCCCAAGCTCTGACCCTTTATTACATTTTCTCAAGTGTGGTCACCCCTAACTATAAAATTATTTTCATTGCTACTTCATAACTATTCTTCTGCTACTGTTATAAATCAAAATGTAAATACCTGTGTTTTCTGATGGTCTTAGGCTGGACCCTTGTGATAAGATCATTCGACCTTCTAAATGGTTGTGACCCATAGCCTGAGGACCACTGATCTACATCGTTTCATTCCAAGTTTCTTTGTTTGCTTGTAAGTTCTTCTGTGAAGACTACCAATATGTCTTATCACTCTACTTTCAACCACTCTTTAGAACTAATTAAACATTTTTGCTTCATTTTTCTAACATTCCCTTGCTTACATACACCTTTGTCTTTGTCTAGTGTTTCATAAATGCTTGTTTAAAAGTGGCATCTTTCACTGCAGCCTTCTGAGTTAGAACCAAGTGTTCCTGCTCCAGGAGATGGAGCAGTTTCTTCTGGACTTCACGGGTACCCACACTCACATGTGTACATACCCACACCCAGAATACAGTGAAATCACTAGTGAATAAAAGACAGTCAGCATACATTTGAAAATACAGTCCAATGTTGAAGTCTGGGACCTTGTTTTCCATCCTCCAAAACACCCAAAGTATTTATTTAACTAAACATCAAATGGCAATCTTAAACATGTCGAATTACTTATTTTTATGACAACTTTTTATATCACTCATTATTTAAAGTGATGTTAGCTCGATATTGTTCTGCCATGTTGAATTCTTTCGTTTTCAAACAGAATTCTGAAGAAGGAATGAGGAAACTGTGGTACATTTACACAATGGAGTACTACACATCAGAAAAATTAATGACATCTTGAAATTTGCAGGCAAATGAACGGATCTAGAAAACATCATATTGAGTGAGGTAACCCAGACCCAGAAAGACAAATATCATATGTACTCACTCGTAAGTGACATTTAGACATTAAGCAAAGAAAACCAGCCTACAGTTCACAATCCCAGAGGACCTACACAACCACTCTAAGAGAGACATACATGGATCTAATCTACATGAGAAGTAGAAAAGGACAAGATCTCCTGAGTAAATTGGGACTATGGGAGAAGATTGAAAGGGAAGGAAGCAGAGAAAAAATGTATAGCTCAATGAAATCATTAAAAAAAGAAACAGAATTCTGATGAAATTGTTCCGTATTTAAAAAATATAAAAAAATTAGTTTCTCCACAGCCATGTTGAATGTGTACAGAAAAAAAAATAAATCTTAAAACCAATGAATAAAACTGGTAATATGCTTTACAAATTAAATATTTAAAATAAAATATTTTCCATTTATTTATTATATAAATAAACAGTATTTTTATATTTTATATACATGTAGAAGAATGTAGCAAAGATTTTTGTAGGCCTTCATGATTGCAAGGGATTTGCCCAGGTCAGATAGGAATTAGAATATGCTGTTCCTGGGTCCTAGATGTGTTGGATTCAGCGATTAGTCAGAAATATGTCAGTGTCCACCAACTTCACCCATTTCACACCCATGATTTTCATTTAGCCTGATTTGGTGCCTCAAGCAATTCACGGCATTATTTGGCACAGACATATGCCTAACATGTTATACCTTAAAAATTAGGAATCATTTTCTTAAAAAATCAGTATGAGAAACATAAATATACAAGAGAGTTTCTACACATCTAGTCGCTACTGTTTAACTGACTTTAAATTTAGCAAAATTCTTTCCGGAGACACAGCTTTAACAGCTGTGCCACAGAAGAATGATAAGTAAGAAAGAACCCAGGTCATTTTGCATATGAGTGTGTAGGGTGGCCTTCACATTTTAGAGTTGTCTAAAGGCTTCAAAATGTTGTTCAAAATATTCATGAATACATAAAGAAAACAAACAAGCTTCAGTTTCTAAGAATATCTATGGCTAACTTATATGCCATACAATCTAGGTAAAAATGTAAAATAATGCTCACTTCCTGGATAAGGAGGTGATGGTCATCAAGAAGACCGGCAACCACCTGAACAACCTCCGCAGGTTGGCTACTGGGCCCCAGGCATCTCTGGGCGAACACCTCTTTGAGCGGCTCACTCTCAAGCATGACTAGGAGGCCTCTCCTTCCGGGGGCTCCCACCTCTGCTCTGCACCAGCCCGCCTCAGGACCTTCACCCGAACCTCTCAAGAAGCCACTAGGCAGCTTTGTAACGCCCTGGAGCCCCTCTCAAATCTTGGACCAAGTAAAAATAAAGCCTTTTGAACAAGCAAAAAAAATAAAATAAAATAAAATATTCTTCTACTTTCTTATTCCTCAAATTTTCATCAACTTATATTAGTTTGATATTTTTTTATTGAAATATTCTGTCACCTAGGAGCTCTACTTGTGGGACATATAATTATTCTGAAACACATTAAAATGATTTTCAATTGTTATTTTAAAGTGAAGTAGTAATTTTAAAATGCTCAACAAATTATGTGTTTGTGTGTTGTGGCACTTAAGATTTAGGTGAGCACAATTAAAGCTTTGAGAGAAAAAGAGGAATACAATATACATCAAAATGGTTGAAGAACTTTTTCTTAAAATCTTCCTACTTCCTATTTTTTCAATATGAGAAATCCCTCACAAGGATCCATCTATGCCTGGCTCAGGGATGGCCATGGGAAGTAAATGATCTTTTAAACTAATATTCATTTCTTCTACATGCTTAATCACTTATCCAAACAAGGGGTCTTTAAATATCAACTAAACTATCAGACCATGTATGTAACAACATTTTTTTTTTTTGGTTGTTCAAGACAGGGTTTCTCTGTGGTTTTGGAGCCTGTCCTGGAACTAGCTCTTGTAGACCAGGCTGGTCTCGAACTCACAAAGATCCTCCTGCCTCTGCCTCCCAAGTGCTGAGATTAAAGGCGTGCGCCACCACCGCCTGGCTGTAACAACAATTTTTATCCTTATTTCTACAATCTACTCTAAAGTGTTCCAAACGTCATGGGGTTTGAGATTTTCCTCAGTTAGGGGTAAAGAAAATATATTGGACCATTGACACAGATTTAATTATTTTCTCTATAATGTCTTGCAAAGCAGGGATTGACAGGGAAGGACCGCCTCCCTGTCATGTTGACTGACAAGTGTCATATATTCTGAACGTGGATTCCCATTCTCTTCTTTCTATGGAAGCAATTGCTGAGCCACGAAATTTAGTCTCTTTTCCATGCTAGTGGAGACTGAAATTGTGAAAAATCCTGGAGAATTCTCAAGTCATGTTCAGTGCAGATGGTTAATGTAGTGTGTGTGTGTGTGTGTGTGTGTGTGTGTGTGTGTGTGTGTGTGTGCTTCCATTTGTTTGGCTGCAGTGACATTATGGCAAAATTTTCAGGGAGGTGAAACTATGTAGCACATAAATCTACAGATCCTCAGAGCCTTCTAGATCAATGTTCTTATTTGGGAGAAGTTAAGCAATAGAGAAAAAGTCTTACTAATACCAAGATGGTGTTAGCGTTTCTTTACTGTTAAACTATTTTAGTGCTTCTATCTCATTGAAATTTATGAATATGGTTTTAAAGTTATCTACATCTTTAAAACTTAATTGTTTGAGAATCTTGTACTTAAATGGTTTTTTTTTTGCCTTGGTTAATTTTTGTTTTGTTTCCACTTAACTTCTTTTTATTTATTTTATTTTTCCTACCTCTCCTTTGCCCCTTCCAACTCCTCCAATGACCACTCATTTAATTTAAAACTCATGCCCTTTTCTTCTTTAATTATGAGTGATACCACTATATACATATATATGACTATACAAATACATCCTGCTGCCTTCTGATCCCATTTAATTTTGTTCCTGTGTGTATGTGTTTGGGGCTGATCATTTGAGATTCATGTTTCTTTAGGTGTTCATTTTGGGGGAAGATGTATTCTCCCTATTTTAGCAAAAGCCTGTAGATCTTCATCTAGGGATGGATTCTTTTGAGATTACCTCTTATTATTTTGGCATGTCATTGTCATTATGTAGGTCTTCCTTTGGTGACTATATTGTTGACATGTCATGGGTGCAGCATTCTTGTCATGTTTAAAAGACACTGTCTTAAAGTAGTAAACCAGGTTAACTGGTTCTTACAATCTTTCTACTCTTCCTCAATATTGCTGACTTTGTGGTTTTCTCCACTTTTCTACTAAGGAAAACAGAACTAAACTTGATTTCTACTCTTTTTAATTTCTGCTTTCTTTATACTGAATTCTGCCTAGAAACATTTCCATCAGGCACAAATCCTTCGGTGTTTTTTATCAACAACAAAGTAAATACCACTAACAATGAACTTAAAGAAGCATAAAAGCACTCACTCCGTTTCTTAATCTTCTTTCTAACCACATTGCTTACACTTTCTTTCACATTACAAATGCCACATCCTTTTTAAAAACATTTCTCTGAGTTACACACCCTGGGAACACCAATTTTTGAAAGGGCTGTTAGGCCACATATATTTTAAAATGTTGTCACCAATATATTCCACATTTGTGTGCCTAATATCTATTATTTTGTTAGAAATATGAGAAGAAGGATGGGACCGTTGTATTCTGCAATTACTCTAGGATCCAGGAAGTAAAAGTCTTTCCTAGAGCTCTTAGCACACACAAAGCCCTAGGCTTAAGTCTCAGCATCAGAAAAAGAAATAAATATAAAAACAAAAATGGAAAGAGAAGACAAGAAAAAAGGCAAAGAAAGGAGAAGAAAATAGAAAAGATAAAAAGAAGGATTTCTGATTAGAAATGTGTTGCAAATTAGGGCACAATGGGGAGAATCAAGAGTTCACGATCATCCAGAGCTACATAGAGAGTTTGACTAAGGTTTGTCTACTCTACATAAGATCCTGGCTCAAAAACCAAACACAAAACCATTAAAACAAGATAACACATAACTGTAAAATATACAGCCTTACATATTATATGACAAAGTACTGTGAAGGTAGACTATACTTTCAAATTCATATAATATCTTTGCAACCCCAGGATCCTTTTTTTTTTTATGGTTTTTCGAGACAGGGATTCTCTGTGATTTTGGAGCCTGTCCTGGAACTAGCTCTGCCTCTGCCTCCCAAGTGAACCCCAGGATTCTTGGAACAGACAAGCAACACATGAATAAAGATAAATTTATGGTGAATATATTTCTGCGGTTATGCAGGAGAGAGGTTTCAGAAATGTCTCAGAGTAAATATCTGCATTCTGCCTCTTCCACTTAAAACCTAATGATACTTAAAAATTGTAAATTCCAACCTCTTCAAGTAGGGTGAGTACATTGAACAGAGCAGAGTTGTTTATCCACGTCTAATTACCGTTAGAGACTACTGTCAGCCAGAGACCAGTCAGTAAACATTGTATCTCCATTTTGTACAATCATCATGGTTCCTCACTGTGCCTTATCAAAATTTTAATCCTAATCTGCGAAATGTTATCATATATAATATAACATTATATAAACTCTCTTACTGGGCAAAACTGTTAATGATGGAAAACCCCACACACACACACACCTACATACCCAGAATTCATTTGAAAAATATTCAACTATCAGTTAAAGACATGGACCTAGAAAGGGAAGAAACTCAAGCTGTTTGCATCTCCAGTCTCTCTTCTTTCATTCCCTACTGCAACCTCAGAACAAAGTTTTAATCTGTAGGACTTCATTTACAGAATATACACATGAAAAGTCTTCACTGATGGAGAGAAGAATTATGGTTCAAATCAAGAAACAATGTCCATGCCTTTTACTGTCTTAGAATTCTAAATACAAATAAAAATATGAATCAAATACTGTATCTGATAAAAAACTTTTTATTGGTTGTGCAAATCCTTGGCTCTCTCTTTAGAACTTTCATCTCATTTCAGAACCCCAAAGACATGTTTGAGGGCTTTGCAGGATATTAGTGTACCTCTTGTCTATGTGACCACATTGACTAAGTCTTATGTTCCTGATACCCGCTATTTAAAACCACATTAAATAAATCTTGTTCCTGATATCCGCTATTAAATCTCTTCAAATATTTGCAATTGTGATTTAGAACTGTCCTCATAGTGCCTAAATATATTGTGTGATAAACTACAGATATTCAAACAATAATTCCTTCCTGAATAGATATTAGTAATTAGGTCATATTTGTTAAATGAACTGGTGCATGGGATTTAAGAAAAAGCTGTATTAAACTGACCTCAAAATAAATAAAGTTGACACTGGAAAAACTACCAAATCTTTTGCTTTTAAAGGCGGTGCTAATTGGACACATTGGGTTATTTTCTAAAACCAAGAAGACATGAAGTTGAGAAGGCATATTAATTTTGGGGATCCAGAAGAAAGTATAGGGGAGAAATGGTGGATAGATGTGATTAAATAGATTACATACATATGTGAAATTACCAAACAACAAAACTGTTGAATGTATAAAAATATGAAAAAAACATAATTTATTTTAAGTATTTAGACCATAAACTAAGCTAAATTATGTAATCTCCATTATTGTGTGTTTCTCCAATGATATTTTTACATCAGAATTATTTTTAATTACAGTTAGTTTAGCTGCTCTTCAAGTTGAATTGCATGTCAGTCAGTGAATATATTAACAGATGGTTAATGGAGTGGCTTAGAAACAAGGAAAAATACATAGTAACCTCTTATGTATTTAAACCTTCCAAAGTCAGTGTCCCACGTGGTTAATGCAAAAATATAGCTCAAACTTAGTCTCCAAACCTAGATGAAGTACTTGTGAGAGAAGGGCATTATCATTTCCCCTCTGGTTCCATGAGCCTTTTTGTTGCTATGGCACAGTGAGGATAAAAGGAAGATTCATAAGCTTGATTTTGACATGTACTGATGGATGTGAACCAAATTAACATAGTCTGTGCCTACTTCAAAAGAGCTGTCTTTTAGAAATAGGAACTCAGACTACAATTTTGGACCCCAAACCCACAAAGAACACAAATAGAAAACAAACAAACAAACAAACAAAAATGCAAAAAGCAAAACAATAGCTATAAAACATATAAAGTACTCTATCTCTGTAGATCTTATGGTGGTTAATCTAAACACCGTTTCATTACAGATGATGTTATTAAGTAACATGGTTGACAGACTATCTTTTTAAATACCGCATATCAAAAAGAATTTGAATCATTGCATCAGAATTCTGTTTTAAAAGATAGAATTCAAGATAGAATGGAGAGACTATTTTCATTTTTATATTTTTAAAATACTGAATCTCAAAAACCAGTTGAATCATTTCATCAGAATTTTGTTTTAAAGAGAGAGAATTCCACAATGCACTGTGATATCCGGAGAACATCACTTTCAATAGTGAGAAGTAGGCAAAGAAATGTCATAAAAAGAAATGATACCTAAACGTAATGATACCATTAGTAGTTTAGTTAAGCCAATAGTTTAGATGCTGTGACAAAGGCGATGGGTGTTTTGGAGGATGGAAAACAAGGTCCGAGACTTCAGAACTTGACGCTGTGTTTCAAGTGTGTGCTGATTCTCTCTACCCGCTGGTCATTTCACTATATTACAGGTTTCGACTTTTCTCACCAAATGTAAACGGCTTCTCCATAAGGAGAACGAGCTGAATTATGGTCTTAGTTCAGAGACAGATAAACGACCCAGATGCTCAGCCATTGAGCTGAGGGCTCTCATCAACCCCTGATTTCACCTCAGCTCTCCTGAGCTCACTGAACAGGTCTTTGGTGCCAGGACACCTGAGCACTGACTCAGAACCTGACTACGGTGCAGAGCAATCAGGAGTATTGAAAGGGAAAGCCTGGAGAAAGAGCTCTCTTCCACTCTGTCTGAACGGCACTTCTGTTTCAAATGTATTTTCGAAGGTACGTTTGTCAACCTTTAGTAGCGGAAGTTTAATTCTGGTATTTAATCTATTTACAGCCATCATGCTGGTTTTTTTTTTCATACAAATGTATTTACAAAAGCAAAAACATGGCTTAATTTACCACACATAAGGAACTGACTTTTGTGATTGCTCATACCTCTAGTCCCAGCACTCCAGAGGCTGAGGCAGGAGAATTGTTGTGAGATTAAGTTCTGCCTGGACTATCTAGTGAATTTAGAAAAGAACTTAGACATTTAAGTAAGGTATTAGTAAAGAAAACAAAGAGTCAAATCTACAAACAATATTAGAAAACATTACAAATGAATTGAAACAAAGCGTTAAAAATTGAATGCGGTCACCAGCACATCCTTTCTGATGAAACTTACTTTGTTTTGATACAGTGTGCATTGCAAACCCAATTAGGTGATTCTCTGAAAATAACTGAGCAAGTTATATTTAAAAAGTCAATTTAAGCAGGTTGGCCCTTTGTATAACCAAGTGGCAGTGAGAGAAACCTTCTTTCAGCAATGTTTATTGTTTAATAGTGTTTAAAGGTAAGAGTTGAGTCAAATCATAAATTCTTACACTGTGGCCATATATCTATGAAGTCTACTATATGCATTATTTTCTATTAAAACTTTAAAGCTGCTTGAATAGCTATGTGTGATGGAAAGGAAATATGGTTTCTCAAAAATATGCATGTTATCCTCCGGAGCCAATGTTATCAGCCATGACAAATGGGCTGAGGTATTCACCTTGGCGCCGGGACAGCTTTTATTCACACCCGTTTCTGATGTAAAAACTCTGCTGCAGACGGAAGAGCATCATGAAACTGCCTGTCCCTGCTTTTGTTTGCATGTGTTATTAAACATTTTAGGAACAGTAAGAGTAACTGATGTCCTAAATAGTAAGCTATATGGATGTTATAAAAGGTCTTTCCATCCTCTTGCATTCTAAATTCACCCATTCAGGCTTGGTCTGTCTTTAGATACTTTACAAAGAGCCAGTCCAATTAAAGGAGTGGCCAAAATTGTTTTCACCTGCAAAATTTAGCCTAGGCAGGCAAGTGGAAGGAGCAGCATGTGTTTTCATTTGACTAATGTCGCATTCAGATAAGGAATAAGTTCCCTTGCTGTGAATTTTTAGTCAAAACAAATAAGCATTTTAACTGAGATTTTTGTTCTATGTGGTTCAAAAAATGAACTGGAACAAAATGGTAGGGTAAAAAAAAAAACTTTTAAATTAAAAAAGTCTTGATTACAGTTTCACTTTTTACATGTGGAGAGACCCAAAGTGAAAACTTATCATTTCATGCAGTTTTATCTGGATGGTGTCTAGAGGAAAGCCACAAAAATAAGTGCAGAAAGCTGAAGTCATTACACATGTAGGAAAATGCATGATTTACATATAATTCTGCATATATAAGCTATATACATGTGTATACAATATGCATACATGTATAATAGCACTATGAATCTGTACGCAATTGCCAAATTTACATGTGTTATTGCTCTGATTACTCTTAAAGGACTGTAAATACATTAGAAAGAACATGTATGCAACGAATTTAGTTAAAGGTCTATGCTGTCCACCTGAAGTTTCATAGTTGAGGGATTTGAGCTGAGTCAGTTACAAATGCGTGTGTTCAGAAGTCCCTTGAGTTGTAAAGTCCCTTATGTCATCACTTCCCCGCATTGTCCTTGATCGTCAGGGTCATGCATGCCTCATTCTGTGGGGGATTTCATGGGCTTTTCCTCCATCAAGGTCATTTCAGAGAAGTACGAAACTTGTTCACGTTATTCACGTGGACAAGGAAATTGGCAAAGGATAGATCCGTGCAAATACTGGCTGTCCAATGAATGGGGCTAACGCTGTATTAGGATTGCTGAGGAGCATCCTCCTGCATCAGCATTGGGACTTTCAGAACCCTAGACTCAAGTTCTCATGAGATGATAAGGCTTTACAGCTAAAATTTCCAAGTTAAAAAATAAGGAAGTTTCCAAATCAGTCATTAAACTTTCTCTGTTAATTTCTTTCTGAACTTTTATTTAAAATATCATATTCATCACCCTATTTTTAAATAATTTTGCAATTTGATGAAATAATATCTTTCTAGTCAAAATATAAAACATCTACATAAATAATACCGTATACTGATATATAACATTTGGAAACTATTCTGAGTTTAACTGCTCATCTGCTACCATTGTGCCCAAATCAAGTCAGAGTTGAAAAGATATCACAATGCATTTGCAATTTCCAAACACTGTGATTGTATTTACTGAGAAAATAGTAATGAATAAAAGCAAAAAATCTGTCAGATCTTGGTGGATCTCTGTAGTATAACATTGCTTTCAAAGGAATTCGTCATCTACTTAGCAAAAGAAAAATAAGCAATTTGCTCCAATAAGAAACACAAAACAGTTGCTAATCCATCCTCATACTAATAACCAGGGAATTTAATGGAAATAATGTCTATTGTTGCAAACTAAATTAGTTTAACGTAGTTTTAATTTTATCATTAACTTAGTTTTAATGCAAAACTTAAAAGAAGTGGCTGAGTCAGGGCATAGAAAACTCCATGAAAGCAAATTATTGTCCTCTTAAATATAAAATTTCATTCTTACATGAATTTGTTTTCACTATATAACAATTTTTTTCTTCATTCAAGGTTGAAATCTAAGATAAGACAGTCCTATTTAAATATTTAATAAATAAAATACAAATATTACATTTATCAAGTTATATTTTCATTTGATAAGGTTTACGGAGACTTGTTTTCCAAATGTCAAAAGCACCAGGGTCCTTAGGGATGACATTGAACCTGATGTATTTAATAGACTGTGCTGTGTGGATGCATGGTATTCTAGGAAAATGTTATTAGTATTTGTAGGATCTACGTATTTTTGCTCTCAGTTTCCCTCAACAAAAGGAAGAACCAGAAGGTTAATAGTAACTGCAGTTTGCAACAGTGTTAATAGTCACTGTAGATATTTCCCCCAAATCCTGTTGTGAAGCCTGTAGGAACAGTATTGTCATTTTATTCCAAAAAAAGAAAAACAAACAAAAACGTGAACACTGTAAATAGGGAAAGATGATCAGAAAGACTACGGAAGGTGAGATACCCAGCGAAGGTAGGCTGTAGGACAGTTTGAAACCATGTCATCTCTTTTATAAGGGGCTCAACTCTCCTGAGGAAGAAAAGCTTCATGTCAATATTGTACATACAGAGAAAATAATTAGTTTTTATGGACTTCCTGAAAGAACTCCCAAATAGACTGAACAGCTGAGGACAGAAGTTAGAGATGCCATTATATCAAATGCAAAGAAGCCCTGAAAAGTGCGGTTTTTAAAATATTTATGTACTTGTGTATTTTATCTGTATGCACATCTACATGTAGTTTCAATGATTATATAAACATGTTCTAGACATTCACTTTTCCCCATTATTTAATACAATGTCTTAATGTTTCTACCACAAAGCTTTAGAAACTTGTGGTTTTATCCTTTTGTGTGTGTGTGTGTGGGAAAATGATGTAATGTAAGGCCTCCGCGACTCGTGGTGAATTACATTCAGCATGTAGTGATCATTTCTAAGGGCAGCTTGAAGGAACTGTAGTTTCTCTTTACAACTCGGTAGTGGGTGATTCTGGATATCGCTGGGGCTCTGCTGTCCTCTACTGGCCAGCCTGGGTAAGTGCCTTTCTACTCCTGTCTTGCGTCCTAAATTTCAATTTTCTTTGGTTTTGCTTATGTATAAATGGATCATAACTTAAAAGTATCTTCAAGTTAACTTTGAAACATTTTTTTAATTCCATACAAAAAAGAAAACTTAATTAGTATCATACGTCTTAGTTCAAGCATTTCTGGGTTCATTTGCTGTGGAGAGATTGGGAAAGCAGTGTCCAAACGTGAAAATGACAACTTTCGCAGATGAACAGATATTCCACAGTTCCATTTATCCTCTGCTTTTCAGGGACTGTGCCTGTGCGTGGAGAGTGTGGTGCTACCTAAGCTGCTGATGGATCTAATTTTAGGGTTCGTTGTTATTTAAAGGAGAGCTATTTCGTTTCTCTCTTCCTTCATGCCGTCTCCTGTCTTGAAACACAAGGACGCTCAGTAATCTTACCCAGAATAACCCTGCATCTCCTCACTTCAGCCCCTTTCTTTCTTCCCAGTCACACCCCACCTATGCAGCAGTGCCTCACTGGGAAACCGAATTTGAAATGTTTATAACCCAGGAAAAAATGAACTATAGATTAGCATATCCAAGCTCCAATTTAATCCTGATATGGGATATGAATAATCTATAATAAGATTGGTCAATATCACAGTGCATCAAACTTGTTAATCAATTAGCTTTCTGTATATCAAGTAAAATAAATATTTTTTAAATGGGAGTACGAAAGGCATGGCATAGCTGAAGTTTAAATTCAAGCTTTGAATCTTCTATATATAATGTATTATGTTTTTCAAAAACTTTTTATTAGGAAAGCTATACCAGACGCATAATCACTATACAATGATTAAACATTACCTTTACAATTTATAATCACTGAAATTACAGAATAAATATATGCACATTTCTTTTGAATCTTTGTGTGTGAGAGAGAGAAAACATTAAAAGTGCTTCCTACAAAGCTGTTAGTGATATATACCCAGTTGCTTTTTTATTTTTTTTTAATATCATATATATATAAGAAAGTGCAGATGTTCTCAAAAAATCTTGGCATCAGGATGAAATGTCACAAGGAGGGTGCTCGTCCCTAGGTGTGTCTCCAGCTGTTAAACCAACA
The DNA here is from genome assembly GCA_963919715.1 of Microtus obscurus. Taxonomy (NCBI): domain Eukaryota; kingdom Metazoa; phylum Chordata; class Mammalia; order Rodentia; family Cricetidae; genus Microtus; species Microtus obscurus. The sequence continues at coordinate 5,418,846 of CAWTZC010002333.1, forward strand.
AGCCTTCACTTCAGTAGGATCCAGCCTCGAATGTGACTCTTCCCAGGGTGGTAGGAGAGATGCTGTGAACTGTACACTAGGAAGGAAGGGCATGTGGACCTATGGAGAGGAAAAGATGGATCAAACCCGAACTAAGCAGATCAAGTCGTATGGGAGGTGTGTGTGTGTGTGTGTGTGTGTGTGTGTGTGTGTGTGTGTGTGTGTGTGTGTGTGTGTGTGTCTGCGCACGTGCTGCACCCAGTGCAGACTGAGGGACCTAAGTGTATGTAGAGGTTTTCTATGTGCATATGAGTAAGTGTGTGAGAGACGACAGTGTGAGAACATTCGAGCAAGACCCGCCCCTCCCTCCCCAGCCTGCAGTTTTGAAGCATGCGGCAAACTGCATTGTTAATACATGTACAGAATCTGTGCCACGATGGGAAAAAGGAGAGAAAGCCATAAATGTCAGCCTCCCCCCTCCCTTTCAAACAAAAACTGCAACTAAAGGGAAGAAAAGTTACTGAAAATAAAAGGACACATTGAATTTTACTCAGTTAGGATCAATACAACGATCCCCGATATACCTCACACATGGCACAGTCCAAGTCTCGAGTTTCAGTATAAAAAATAATGATAACATTTGCTGGCAAAAGTCTGCGAAGGCACTTCATTGATTAATGATCTGAGTATGGCCCTTCCTCAAAAATCACATCTGAGAGGGGAGAGCCCACTTCTGTATTCTCTAGTTATCATGCGTTTCAGTTCTGTCCTGGGCAGGCGGGAACTGTGAGGTGGAGTTACCGGGACAAATATAATGGGAGCCGGGGATATATTTCTTTTTATTTTCCTTTTCTCTTGAAAACCAAGACCAAGCCACCCTTTTATTCTCTTCTCTCTGTTAGAATCTGTATGCTGTCTTCTCCAGAACTTCGAGGTAATCCGGCTTAGTTTGAAGTTTGGCCCTTAAGTCGAGGTAATCACTTTTGGGGGTTTGGTGGTCTGTGAAGCCCTTTCCAGCTGAGAAGAGAAGGGTTTCTTTGAGCCTGGCGTCCTGCTGTAAGTCTGGATATTGCATGCCAGGGGGGTGGACATGGAGTTCCTTTAATTTGGGCACTGTGCCATAGAGACAGTCCACAAATCCCACTGTGCATGGAGCAGGCTGTGGCCTCTCACGGTCTAGTAACAGACTGCCACCCACACAACCTCCCCCAGGGGGAAACAGCACCACCCCACCATTCTTCTCATGGTGGCGGAACCCAGCCAAGTCTCCCCCAGTCCCTCCACCTACCCCTGAGACCCCACCGACTGCCGAGTGGTGAGGATGAGGGTGGTGATGGTTCACCGTCACTATGGTGTTGAGTTGGGAGTTGGAAACCGCCAGGGCCCACTCCTTCTCCTTTTCCAGCAAAGTCCGGTAGTTGTTGTGATTCTCCTTGGGTGTTTCCGCAAACTGCTCACTTCCTAAGAGCACCTCACCCATTCCTGGAGGCTGCGTCGTTCCAGGACATCCACGTTCTGCAGCTCCTGTTTCCTGGGTTGCTGAGGCAGCCACTTCTTCCTCCTCTCGAGGCTTGTAGATGGGGTTGTTGCACATCTGAGTAACTGGGTGGGGGATGTACTCATACACGTGACCCACGGGAGGGGCTTTCTCTGGAGAGGACAAAGTTGGTCGACCTCCACCTCCATTCCCACCGCCACTGCCCCCAGTGTCCTCGAACAGTCGGTGACATTGCATCTGGATTCCTGTAAGGTCCACACCTTCCTGCCGCTTGCTTCTAAAGGGCAGCTTCTTCCTACGGCGACGGAGCACATAGGCGAAGAGGCCTGCAGCAACAAAGACCGCTGAGAAAAATAGAACCAGCAGGCTGAGAATCAACACAGAAAGTGGTACAGGGCCCCCGGGAGGAGAGAACTCATACGGTGATGAACTTGTTGGTGCTCCATTCGGGTGGTAATCTCCAGGCTGTGGTGGGGATGGTCCAGGTGGTGCAATATGCAGCATCTCTGGGCATAGAACTTCCAGCTCAATAGTGCGCACGTCACGGTGGGTGAGGTTCTCGGGGGTCCTACAGAGTACATCACCTACCACGCTGACTGAGCTGATGGTTTCGATCCACTGTTTAAAGGGGACCAGGTCACAAGTGCAGTCCCAAGGATTCTCATTGAGATCTATCTGCACAATGGCATTCAAGTGTTCAAGGACGCCAGCTACTGGCAGATAGAGGAAGTAGTTCTTCCGCAAGTTGAGCCGAGCTAGGGATGTACCTGCAAAGGCATCGGTTGGCAGGGTCCTCAGCAAGTTATTGTTGAGAAATAGCAGCTTCAAGTTGGGCATGAGGCTGAAGGCTGCAGGTTGGATTTCCCGGATGACGTTGAATTCGAAGTACAAGTAATGCAAGCTCTGTAGACCTCGGAACATACCTGGTGTCAGCTTCTCTATGTCGTTGCCATTGAGAAAGAGACTTTTCAGGTTGGGCAGGTTGATGAAAGCCCCATCCTGGACATACGAAATACGGTTGTTCCCCAGGTGCAAGAGATCCAAAGAAGAAAAATTCCAAAAATCAGAGCGGTATATCTTTTGAATCAGATTGCTGCTCAGGTAGAGCTTCTTAGCATTCAAGGGCCTTGGAAGGAGCTCTGAGATGTTGTTAAATCCTCGTTCTTTGCAGTTGACAGTCAAGCCAAGGTCATTGATATGCAAATTACACGTACAGCCAGTTGGACAGATAATGGGAATAGGTGGTCTGGTCTGATAGGGGGCGATGGGAGGTTGATTTGGACCAGGGTATAAAGCCTGGGATGTAGATGGTGGTCTGGGTGTTCGGGGCTGTTTGGTGGGTTTTGGCTGCTTGTTGGAGGACTTATATTCAACAGAAGAAGCTGTAAAATGAACGGAGGACAACATTGAAGAAGGTTTCGTTGGCCAGGCGTTCTCTTTGCTTGATGGCAAGTGGGGAATCCCTAGACTGGCCTCCACCTCAGAGTCAGACAACAACGGACAGAGCTCTGTCTTCTTGATTTCTCGGAGATCCTTCCCATGGAAATGGAAAGGCGTCTCGCAGGTGATGTCCCCCACCAGGGCAGTGTACGGAATCCGCTCCAGCCAACTCTTCAGCTGAACAATCTCACAGGTGCAGTTCCAAGGGTTCTCTTCTAGCTGGAGCTCCATCAGGCTCCTGCCAATGTGATCGAGCATTCCGCGGTAGAAGAGGACCTTTAACCTGTTTCCACGTAAATCCAGATGGGTTAAGGAGACAGCCTTAAATAAATTGGTTGGAAGAACAGGAATGAGATTATCGTTTAAGATTAGAACCCTCAATTTACTTAGGTTCCGAAATGCCCCGCTCTCTATACGTTTAATGACATTGTAATCTGCCTGCAGGTATTCCAGACTTTCTAAGCCAAGGAAGGTGTCATTTCTGAAGACATCTAGTTTGTTCTCATGAAGATATAGTCTCTTTAAAATCTTAAGACCATTAAAAGCGCCAGTTTGAATGTCCTGCAATGCATTGTTCCCAAGGTTAATGGACACAGCATTATTTAAATGAAGGAAACTATTGGTGTACAATTTCCGCATGGAATTCCTCTGAAGATACAGTTTAAAGGGTCTTGACCAGAACTCAGTAATCTGACTAATGTTTGTAAATCCTTTGCTGTCACAATGTATGTGGAAGAGGCTTTCTTTAACTTCGCAGTAGCAAGGTTCAAAACAGGGCTCATCTATTTCTTCTGAGTCCTCAATCAGGGGGATTGGAGTAGTCCATCCTAGAGCGATTGTGCTTAGAAGAATTATCCACAGCATCCTCCCTCTGTGAAGCTTCTCAGCTATGGACGGCGTCATCATTCGTGGCTGATTACAAAACTGCAACAGAAATAAAGATGCAGATTTTTAGCTTTTTTTGTACTACTCGATTGGACTCCTACAACTGGGGTATTTATTAAACAACAACAACAACAACAACAAGGGTGGTTTGAAAACCTCAGCAGCTACTGAACTGATGTTCCAAATGAGGCAGCACCAAGCTTGATGTTTAAGGTGTTCCCTGTATTTTCAGTTTAAGAGACTGACATATTGTAACATACAGTGACATTTTCCTGAACCAAGCCCTGTTCAGTAAGTGTTATGTGACACGAGCAAAAGCAGCTTGCACTGACTTCCTCTTTTAAAAACAACACAATCGGAAACCTGACTCGGCCTTGGCATAGGTAGATTCAGCCATAAAGGCAATGGCTTAGTCATTTTCCTTGCTTTCCTCTGTAAACTAAGATTTGTCGTTTCAAATCTTATGGGAAGCCATAGGAAAAGGGGGTGTTCTTCAAGCTGTACAATTTAATATTCAAAATCAAACATGCTATCACCCAAAGATATTAGAGTATGAAAAAAGGCAAATCTATTGCCTAATATCAGTGCTGAGATGTGAAAGACTGCAATGAAAAACTTAAGGTTTCTTTTAAGGAACCATGAAAAGCTACTTAATCACCATGTGTGCTCAATTCCATCCTCAAACGCCAACCCTTTTTGCCCAAGCACAGAAAATATAAGTATCCTTTAGTGAAATAAATAATTTCTACATATCTTCTCATTTGGCTGTTTAAAGCATTAGAAGTGACGAGCTCTCTGAAGAATTAGGCCCGTGCAATTCTCAGAGCTAAAGATAGTGGTAGCTAAAGGTGGCTAAGCCTGGGAGTGTCAGAGGCAAAGCACTTGCAAGAGCTTAGTTTGGAGTGAGTCTGTGCTTTGGGGAATCAACTGAGGAACCATAAAAAGCTGTAAGGGGACAGGAGCTGCTCAGAAAAGAAGTAGGTAGTTAAAGGTTATAATGGGTGAGAATCTCAATTCTTGCTGATAAATTATCTGGCTTGTGAAAACATTTTAGAAAAGACATTTACTTTTCCGATGAGAAGACATGAATCTGGTGCCCTATTCTGGGAACATACGGGGTGCCTCCTGCAAAGGTTTTCTTGCGTTGCTTAGTGCCCTCAGCATATGAAATGTGTATAGAAACACATCAAAATATTCCACTCTTATTACATTGTCCTTCCCAAGTCAGTGAAATGTCAATGGAATTTAAATATTTATTTAATCAATAAAAATAAATCAAAGTCTCTAACGTATGGTGGCTCCCACCTATGATGTGTATATCAAGGAAATATTCCTTAACTTGGAACCCAAGGAACACAAGCAGATAATTTATAGGGAAAGTGGGAAGACACTGTCTTTGCTTTCCATTGGTAGCATGAACACAGCTGCAAGGAGAAACTCTTGAGAAAGCAAAGTGGAATCTGCCTCCGGCATGTAATAGTCAATTTTTAGAAACAATTAAATGAAAAGGAGAAAGCAGATGAGGGCGCATAGCAGTATCACTTGGTCTTCCCTAGGCTTCCTTGTAAAATGTTAGAATCTACTTACGTTCCTCCTCATCCTTTCTAGAAAATGCTTTTTCTTGGTTTTCACACCTCTGGGCTTTAGACAACCAGGCTGCAGGCGTCTTTGACTTACCTATTTTGCAGGAGGTTTGCATTTTTGTTTTTAATTTTTTTTGTTTCTCGGCACTGACTATGGAAAAGAACTTAAAAAAAAAAAAAACCGAACAGCAACAAAAACAAAGCTTGAGTTTAAGGTGTCTGTCTTATCCAGTCTAGTCTTGCTGAAGCTAGGGGGCTAGAGAGGAGGGGAGAAGGCCGTTAAAAAAAAAATAAATTAAAAAGCTAGCTTGAGACGTGCAGAGAATGCAATGGGCGCTTCAATGGGCTTCTTTAGGATGCAGGACTGCCGCTTGGCACTCTCAATAGAGGAGGGAGGAGAGGAGGCTGCAGCAGGCTTTCCAGCTCCTCTGCTGCTGGGCGCGTCGCCTCCGTGGCTGCTCTCCCGGGTTACCCTACACCATTGGGCACGCAGAAGCGGGGGTGGGGGGAAGAGGATTGGGGGCAGGCTCAATCACAGTGCAGGATTCGGACTTGTTCGGCGATGTGTTTTTTTACTTGATTTTTAATGCGTGCTGAAAACCGTCCATCACTTCACGTCATGAAAATAATGGGCTTCAGGAAGTGGAACACGCTTAGCCTTGCATAGGAAGCAAGCACTAAGACGCCCTAACTATATAACGTGTGTGTGTGTGTGTGTGTGTGTGTGTGTGTGTGTGTGCACGTGCGCGCGCATAGACGTGTGCGCGCAAGAGAGCATGAAAGGGAGCTAAAAGAAGTAAAGCATTCAAGAGAATAAATGTTCAGAAAAACAAAGCAAAATCGAGAAAGGGGAGAAGAGCACCCGAGAGAAACATTCCTTGGGAGGAAGGGCCTGGGGCAGAGGTTGGGAGGAGTATCTTCCCCTGGACCTTTGCTTTCTAGATCTCATCTCCAGTGCAAAGGCTGTGGAAAGTGAAACCCTCTTTGGGCTCCGCTCAGAGGCTATGAGGAGCTAGATACCCACAGCCCGCAGGTGGATGAGCCCAGTCTGGCTGGCTCTCTCTGGTTGGGTGTCCCAAATAAGAGCTCAACCATCCTCGGATAGTTGGACTGACTTTCTCCTGCATTTTGCTTCGATCCCTTTGCACCAGAATCATTTTGTTGCTACCCAAAGCCTTCGATTTCTTTTGGACCCAACAGCCATGCATTTCCTTCCAACTTTCTACTTTTCCTTCCTCTTTTCTTTCCTTTTTTTCTTTCCTTCCCTCCATCCTTTCTTCATTTTTTAATTCCTTCCCAGCTTTTTTCTCTCCATCCCTCCATCCCTTCCTCCCTATCTCTCCCTTTCTTTTTCTTCCTCCTTCCTTCCTTCCCTTTCTCTCTATCCCCCCTCCTCCCCAAGTAGGAGGATGAAGAACCTTGAATAGCAATGGAACCATTGACACTCTTCTGGAAGACCTCAAGGGAGGGAGATCTTTGGCACTGGATTTCTCCTCTTTTAGTTCCTCCTGCTGAACTTTGCTCCTCGCCTCTTCCTTCTCCCTTTCCGCTTCGCTTTCCTTTCTAATATTCTCTAAAAGTAATAATAATGAGTATCAGGATGAGAGATGACTGAATTGAGGTTTGACAGGGTAGAAGCAAATAGCTCTCTCTCTCCCTCTAAAAGGAGTTTTCAAAGGCCCTATGGGCTAGAAGAAAGCACAACTTGCTGGTGAATCTGGGAAATGTCAAACAAGCAGCAAGAGGATCTGTAAAGCAGGAAGTGTGTAGTTTGTCCAGAATACAGGAACCCCTTTCTTCATCCTGTCACCAATTCATAGGGGGCGGGGGCTTCCTGACCACTAAATAAATGAACTCCATTTCCAGGGCCTCAAAGTTGGTGGGATAGAAGATGGATTTCCCTTAAGGCATCTTACAAAATCAAATTGTAAAAAAAAGGAAGAAGAAGAAGAAGAAGAAGAAGAAGAAGAAGAAGAAGAAGGAGGAGGAGGAGGAGGAGGAGGAGGAGGAGGAGGAGGAGGAGGAGGAGGAAGAGGAAAGAAGAAGAAGAAGAAGAAGAAGAAGAAGAAGAAGAAGAAGAAGAAGAAGAAGAAGAAGAAGAAGAAGAAGAAGAAGTGGTGGAGGAGGTGCAGGAGCAGCAGCAGCATGGGTATGAATTTCTTACCAATCTAAAATCTATTTTATCTAGTTCACCAAAGCGTTCCTTAAAAGTCAGTCTAAGATCTAGATGATAGCTTGCCTTAAAAATATCTGTGCTGCTGTCCATTGCCCCACAGTAGCTAAGATTGGAAACAGTGATGACACTCAGTAAGCAAGCAGAAAGACTTTAAAATCCTGCACCCTTCACTTCCCAGACCCACCCTTTTCTCAGAGAGGTCTCCACCTGGAAACAAGCTTGCACAGAAAGGCTGTACTCAGGACACAGCCCTCTCCACCTCCCTCCCCAGCACCCCCAGCCCAGCACCTTGGTGACCCAGCCTGCAAAGGTAGCAGCTGTTCCAGGGATCCTGTGGGAACCTGGGCTCTAGTGGAATAAAAGGGTAATCAGGAGGCTATCCTGGGCTTCCCAATCATGGGAAATGGCCTCTGCAACCGCGTCCCAGGGGTCTCTGGAACTATAGTGCTAAGTGCTGGACTTTGGCCACATCCTGAAGGCCCTTCCACAAGCTCCCTTTCCTTTATTTTAGCGTTGTATGTCTGAAGAATGCGAAGGGCTCTGAAAGTTAGGGGATGCTGGGCCCTTTGAGCTGGTTTCTTCTGCGTCCTGCTGGGAGCGCCGGCACCATTTATTTGTCCAGGGAAGGACAAGAAGACAAGAAGCTCTTTCTACCCAGCGATTGCCTTTCCCACCTCCCCCTCCTCAGCGCTCCCCCTTCATTCCAGATCTAAGATTAAATATTCCAATATGGAAGCGAAACGATCTCCCTGGAACAAATAATTAAAATGCTGCATCATTCATTTTCTGGAGAGCTATGAGCTTCTATAGAAGCTTTTATAATCTACTGCCGGCAGGCGAGGCATACAACGCATATATATATATATATATATATATATATATATATATATATATATATCCGTTTTCCTTCTGTCTCTTAAAATACAACCCAGCGCTCCACGGGGTGGGTGGGGGGAGGGTTTCTCCCCTTGGCCACCTGGCCTATATGTTGGAGTTAAGATTTCTTTCCCCTTAAGAAGGGGGGTCTGAGGTTGTATTAGTCTCCAGAAGCCCTTCTTTCACCAATGCCCTTACATCTAACAGATCCAATTCTTTAAAAAAATATTAATATTAATAATAATAATAATAAATCCTAGCACCTGTGAGTGTATGGAAGGTCCAGCGGTCAAAGTCTACGCGTTCTACAGCACACATCCTACATAAGAGGCACCCTGATTTCAATCAGGCAAAGTAGGAACGGATGGCGACGAGTACCTATGGTGCAGAGCGCTCAGGATCTCCGAGGTTCGCTCCGAGGGGCTTCCCAGCGGGAGGGGCAAACTCTCCGCGAGGCTGCATTGTATCCGTCATTCTGTCGCCCAGGATCTTCCCTCTTCCGGCCACCAACTTTCGGAAAGGCTACCAAATCACGCTTGTAATCCGTTTTGAGTGGTCCACCTTTGAGATTTAGGGGGAAATGGTCGCTGCATAGCGATGGGAGAGCCGGGCGCGCACCTAGCGCGGTGATGCTGGAGACCGAGGGCTCAGGACCACAGCTCTCGTTCCTTGCCCCAGATGGCAGGCAGGCTGTGTGAGCGTCCCAGGACCGGGATCGCTTGATCGAAAATCTCGGTGCTCTTCTTTCAGTGGCCAGCTCCCCGGTGCCCGGGAGCACGGGTTCCTTTCTGGATTTCTCTCTTTCTCTGTGTCTCACTGAAAGATTGTCTCTCACAGCGCAATCCCTGCCTGCGGCCTCGGTCTACTGGAGGAGATGCAGCTAGCCCTTGCCTTTCCCGAGTGTCTTTGCTCTTTGCCCTTTGGATGGGTGGGAGTGGGGGTGGGTGGCGTGGAGATGAGAGAAGACAGGGTGGGGAGAGACAGAAAGCAGGCAGGAAGGGGGCGACTAGATCTCAGATCCCAGCATTGGTCAGGTGGCGGGGTAGGGGGTGGGGGTGAGGACACAGATACAACAGTATGGCTGTACACACCACATTGCACTTGGCGTTGAGAAATCTCAGGCAGAACACGAAGGCGATGCGATCCCGTTGGCGGAGTGTGAGTCCCCCGACAGCCCACCATTCGTGCGCCCTCACTTCTCCAGCCGGAGGACAGGGGGAGGTGGGCAGAGGAGGGGGACGAGCGTTTCAGGCCAAGGAGACGCTCCCGGCGGCGGCGGTGGCGGCGACCGCATCTTTTTAAGACTGACCTGCTTTAAAAGTACCGCTTTGATGGCCTAGGAAATAACTAAAATCAGATTACACGTTACTTACCAAACGTCTGCCTCTAAACTGGGAGCGCCAGGTCGGGGACTAGGAGGCAATATAGAAAACGCAGGGCTGGAACCTGAATGCAAAGCCATCAGCCACCCCCAAATCGCGCACCGAGGGAGCGGCGCTCGGGAGCCCCCAGATCAGCCCATCGCTGGAGCCTCAGCCAGCTTGTCCCCCCGCACCCCCGGCCCCTCCTCCGCGCCAACTGTGTAAATCAGCCGCCGCAGTCCTCTCGCCGCGCGTCGCAGGCAAATCCCTGCTTAGGAAGCAAGTGATTCTCTCTCTCTCTCTCTCTCTCTCTCTCTCTCTCTCTCTCTCTCTCTCTCTCTCCTCCTTTTTATTTATTGGTCACAATTTGCCAGCTCCACTAAGAGAGATTCTGTCAGGAAGTCAGCATTCTGTATCTGTAGATTGATTTTTAACTTTTGCAAATGAGAGATGGCTGTTTGGAAAATTACAGTCCAAACTGAAGGGGGTGGGGCTGGGGAGATGATCAAATTAAGAACATCTGAACTGTATCGGGGGGCGACATCGTTGACTGCCTCCCAGGAGCCATTCCAAGTGGTTTGCTGGAATCGCCAATGGTCATGTAACACAGGTGACAGTCTGAAAGTACACATGTTTCCTCGTCTCTTTATACTTGCTAACGCGGGGGTTTGAGGGGGGCGGTGATGAAACAGTAGCATGGCTGGAGGGGGTGGGGTTTGAGAGCCAGCAGCCAGATACCGGTTCGTGACAGATTACATGAGGACGTTATGAAGACGATGGCACACATGGGAAAGGGCTCCACGGTCCAGAAGACCACTGGCCCCACTGCAGTCTTGCCGATGCAGTCGCTCGCTGCTCCTCCATCCAATCTGCAGTGCAAACCAACGCAGTTCTTTTTTCAATAGATCCTTTTCATCAGTGACTATGCTGGAGAAAGGGCAGCATTCCCACTAACTTCCAAATTGTATATGGCGCTCTGTGGGAGACATCCCTGTATTCCTCCCAGATGTGAAAACATTAAATCGCCCAAGGCAAGTAAAATTAGGTACGTATTATCATCGTAGGCATAAAATGAGCTTAACCCTAATTTCCAAAGTTTTCAAAGGAACTCAAGTTTACCTCTTGCCAAGAAGCAGAGCGTTCATTTAAGTTATATGACAACCTTTAGGAGCCGGTCGTGGAGATAGTTCACCCCTTGTAGGCTTTTTGTCCATTTGCTTTATAGGCATGCTTCGTCACAGTCTAGTGGCATATTTCTATTGGCAAAAATGAGAGAACAGAATTAATTGGTCATGCCCTCCAAAGAAGGCTCTGTTTGGCTTTCCATGAACCAACATGGGCATAGTTGGTTCAGTATGGTAAGGATGTAGATACTCTGTACAGTGGAGATTTAGAATGTCATAGTTACAGCGTTTCAGTTTGTTCCTCAGAATACTCAATGTCCTCTAAAATTATTAATAAAGTATCTACAATGACCCAGAACATTGACCAAAGCACTGTGACATCAAGGCTGTTCTTTTTAAATATAGTCTTTCCGTTTTATGGGGCAAAATCCAAATACTTTTATCAGTGTTTTCTGGGTTAATAATGCCTTCATTGTGAGTCTTCTGTGTGTGAAGACCTCGCTGTGGAAGGAGCATTTGCCATAGAAATTTTCCTAATGAGATTTCCAAATTGAGTTTCAAAGGGCATTATCCAGGAAGGGCTGCCAACAGACTTTATCCATGTTCAAAAAATAGATAAATAAATAAATAATTTAAAAAAGCATCAGGATTGAGAGAAACAAAACCGCAATAGTAGGATGATGCTTCGGGCCCCGTTGGGTGGTTGCACAACTCGTGGGCTGCCATATTCTACGTAGGCAAGTGAGAAATCACACACATGCTTCTTGCCACCAGGCTGGAGGATATAACCCTGGAAGAACTTCACGACATCACATCTAACTTAGCTGAATCTCTTTGACTCTTGGATCTACGTTCACTTTATTTGATTTTCATGGTTACTATTGTTTTTTTTTTGATGGGAGGACTCCAAGTATACTCATGTATTTATTACTCCTAAGGAGCGACGCAAGGTTGAATTAATAGAATGGGTTGTTAGTATTAAAAAAGAACACTACCAGCACAAGCATTTCAGGCCAGATTTTTTAAAAAAAAATGTGTGAAGTAAAATACCTTTGGTGTGTGTTTGTTCTGTGACGTGATGTTTAGCATTTACTACAGAGATATATCTGTTGCTGTAACCTTGCTTAATGAAACATTCACACTGTGAAAAGTAGAAACTTCAACTTATAAAAAGAAAATTAGAAACGTGTCACTGATGACGTAATAGCAAGTAAAAGTGGAACCTGTAATTTTCGGACCAATCAAAAACCATATAAAGTTAGCTATCATACATTTTGAGACAAAAAGAAGACACATTAAAAAAAATTCTCTTTTAATTTTTCTGTCATTTTCCAGAAGAAAACACTAGCATTAAAATGAATAATGTTGACAGAGGCTTCTAGGCTAATTTATATGTTATTCAGTCAGATGGCAAAAGCAAACCAATATTTTGATATAATGGTTTACTGTGCAATAGCATAGTTACTCCTAAAGCCTAGTATCCTAAATGCAACCAGATTGTATACATGCTGGGTTCATCTGTTTTAAGCTATTATGCAACACTTTTAAAGCCCACCTCTTTTCTTTATTTACACAGCCCGATTAATTTTGCACACCAAGTGAGCAAAAGGACAACTGCAGCTTTATTTGAGCAGCCACGACCGAGACTATTGGAAATAGTTATACTGCTGTCAATGAGAATATCTGCTAAAAAATAAACAGGCATAAATGTGAGAAACAGAAATTGGTGGCTTTATTGTGGGGTTTTCTTGGGGGGGTGAATGTAGATATTAATGAAGGAATTTGAGGCCTTGAACAGTTGAAACCAAGGCCTAGATGGCTGCAGAAATGTTGATCTGTGCAGATGTTCCTACACCTTCACAGAGGAACACTTAGAAATATTTTTAAAACTTCAAAAAGAGTTCCCATTCCCTTCCTGCAAAAAAAAAATTTTCTTGAAAATTTAGTGAACATTTAGAAGAAATTTGTGTTGTTAGCGATATTATCAAATTAATGTATTTAGCCTAAATGTGAAAAAAAGTGTTACATAAAATTCAATTACTCATTCATTTATATTGTTTCACTAAAGAACCTCAGAACATTTTCTAGGCTTCCACTAAGTAAAACCTCAGATTATTTTTTTAAGCAAACGGGTGTTTGAATCCGAAAGGTTAGTTGAACTCTTTTGAGACAATCAAAGAGTATCTCTTCATTGGGAGCAGGGTTTCTGAAAGTTTGTTTATAGAAGGGATTAAGCATAGATTATTCCTTTACAATTTTTAAAAGGTCCTCCTAAACTACTAAGAAATTGTAGATGCTAAAATAAAATTACAAGCATAAAAGGTCACTGAAGTTCTAGCTGAGGAGATATGAATGAAATGCACTCATAGAAATGATTTGACTTTTGAATAATAGAATAGGAAATGAAAATAAATGTGACATGTAGTGGAAAAGGGTAAATAACATGAAGTTTACTAGTAAAGGAAGATTTAAAACATACTAACATACAAACATACTAACATTTAAACATACAAACATACTAACATGTGAGAAGGAAATAAGAATCTTTTACTAATGTATTTACATTATTTATTTGGCATTTGTAGGTATACAAATGTGTATCCTTCCCCCCATATATGTGTGTGTGTGTTTGTGTGTGTGTGTGTGAGAGAGAGAGAGAGACAGAGACAGAGACAGAGAGAGAGCATTGCCATACCACAGTACACTTGTGAATGTTAAATGTCAACTTGCAGGAGTTCTCCCTTAACCATCTGCTATTCTGAGGATCAAATTTACATCACCAGCCTTGGTAGCAAGTAACTTTATGTACTGCTTGACCTCTTACCAAACCTGATAATGATTTTGTAAAAACACAGTCATTTTAATGGGGCTGGAAAGATAGGCCTAACAGAGTGGTTTTTAACCTGTAGATCACGGCCCTTTTGTAGGTCATATATCAGATATCCTGCATATCAGATATTTACATTCTTCTTCATAACAGTAGAAAAATCACAGCAACAGAATAATTTTATAGTTTGGCTAACCATAACATGAGGAACTGTATTAAAGAATGCAACATAAGAAACGTTGACCGCCATTGGCCTAGCATGTTCAATTATGTAATCTTGGAATCTGTACTTTAATACCTGAAGTCAAAGTTTAGTCAAGACAACTCTTAAATGTTGCCAATGTAGTAGACCTTGGTGTATTTGGTACCACTCCACTTCCCCTCTCATCCCTTTCTGTCTCTCATCAGAAAAGAAAAAGCTGCTAAGACAGAAACAAAACATAACAAAATAAAATATAATAAGGTAAAAGAAAAACTGTCACATTGAAGTTGGACAAGACAAACCAATAGAAGGAGAAAAGTACAATCAGAAATCCATGAGTTCAGAAACTCAGCTGTCCCACTGAAGTACTACTATAATTTAAATGCACAGGACCTGGTGCAGACCCATGCAGGCCCTGTGCTTCTTACTTCAGTCTCTCTTAAGTTCCTATGAGCTTTATTTAGTTGGTTTAGAGGGACTTGCTCTCCTGATTTCTATCATTCCTTCTACCTCTTACATTCTTTCTGCTTCTCCTTCCAAGGGGATTCCCTGAGCTCTGAGGGGAAGAATATTATTTTTTAATAGCCTCACTTTCCACGGGGGTTCCCTGAGCTCTGAGGGGAAGATTATTATTTTTTAATAACCTCACTTTATAGTAACTTGACCTATCCTTATCACTTGGAGGTTTAAAATGTCAGGTAACGAATCACCTATTCATTCATGGATATATACCCATATCAGAGAGTCACTTGGCAAGTAGTGACCAAAGCCAGATGTGGCAACACATGCCTATGATTACAGCACTTGGGTATGTAAGGCTGGCGCATCTTCAATTTGAGGCCACACTGAACTATGCTGAATTTTTCTAGGACAGCTTGAGCAATATGGGGTTTCTAGAAAGTCAGGGATACATAGCAACACTCTGCCTCAGAAACTGAGATAAAATAAAATAATATAGAAAGCAAAATTATTCTTTAAGCAGCGAGTTAGGACCTGAGGAGTAGCAGAAACCATCACACTATTGGTCTAGTAGAACAAGAGTGTTAAATGTTGCAGAATTTATAGTATTGAAAATTATTTCTGAAATACGCGTTTCACTTCCATTGAGATTTCTTTGGGAGGAAATTTAAAGTACTGTATGTGTTCTTTTTATCTAGTCTTAAAGCTGGCGACAACATTATAGACAATAGTATTGATATTAACTGAAGATTAACATGCATGGCGTAGGTTGATGTTTATAAATAAAATTGATTTGCCTTCAGGCTTTGAAGTTTTGAAAGTTTCTGAGAACATCAATAGGACATACATATTTTGAAATAAGACCTATTTCAATATGAATGTTTAAAAACTCTTTCCTCAATGACGATAGAACAATGAGCAAGGTTCTCATATTGCATGTGCTGGAATTCACAGGTGATGGGACTCTTGACTGTGGCCTTGTACTTTAAGTGTAGAACAAGAACACCATGAATCATTGTTTTTTTCAGTGTCATCAATTTCTAAAGTACCTTACTTCAACACTACAAAAGCCTGCTAACAATCCCTTGAATGTGGCTGATCTCATGTCTCAGCTCAGACTAGCTTATACAATTCCTTCTAGTTCCCACAGGCTACCTAAAGCTCCCTCCTCATTTCAATGTCATGAAACAATGAGTGTTTCCTAGTTCTAAAATCTATAACTCCATCTCTTGAGCATTGAAATTTATTCTTTTTCACATATGAATGTCCAACGGAAATTGCAGAATGCCAGATGGGTGCCATTTCCCATCATAGCTGATGAAACACAGTTATTTTGCTGGTGATTACTAAGAACTGTATTTCCTCATATATAAGCGTTTTGAAAATATTGGTGAGCCGGGGAATGTGTTTATTACAAGTGCTCAAGTTAATGAATATTTTAAATAATATTATGAGAAAAATATTAACATATGGGACATAGTTAAGACATTATTCACCACTTTTAATGAGATAATTTGTAATTCCTACCCTTATCAGTCCATATCCATTCAACATCATAAAACATCTTCTAAAAAAATTCACTAAAATATTTAATTAGAATGTAAAAGATTACTTCTATATCTGGGCATGTAGTTTTCCTAGGACATCCTTAAATAACTAAAGGATAATTTGACTTAAACAACTTCCTTGCGTCTTAATTTAGTAGGGCATTTTCATTCAAAGAGCACTGGGGAAATGCCCATTAACCTCCCCTCAACCCTCAACCCCAACACACAAAAACAGTCTCAAAACTATATGTTTGTAGGCTTTTCTCTCTCCCTCCCCACCTCGTGTGTGTGTTTGTGTGTGTGTGTGTGTGTGTACTGGGTAGATATAAAATGTTAAATAAATCGGCTCCTATAAAGTATTTGCTTTCGTTGTTTTGGTTCCACACATCCTTAAGGGTGTGATAGTGCAGGCAGGAAATTACAGCATTCAGGAAGTTGAGGCAGGAAGAACTGAAGTTCATGGCTACATAGTAAGACCCCCATAACATCAACAACATTGAGTTGGTGTGAAACAAAATAACCCTCTAAAAGCAAGGTATAAGAGCAAATGGCATTCCTTAAAATTTAATACTTATTTATTGAATTTTTATATTCCTTATATCAGTGGTAATATTGAATTAGAAATTTGTGAAACACTCAGGAGAAATCTTAGATATTGATGAGGTTTTTTTTTGTTATTCTATGATGTTAAGTCAATACTATTGAAAAGTAGCTGCTTGCAACAATATAATCAATCAAAATTAATTTTGTCTCTGTAAGACTTTTCCTCTCATTTATTAAAATAGTATGTTGAAATGTCTTTAAGGAGGGAATGCTGTTTTTAATTGCTACATCCTTCTGAGTTCACACTACTTTTCTTCCCTCAAAACAATTTTCCTTGCATCAGCAAGCACAGAGTTCATAGTATCTGCATGACCTTTCAGCAAAAGAACTGGATACTCTAATTGGACATATTTTTTTTCACTAAAGTCACACAAATCATACATTTTTTGACTAATGGCAGGGTGTATAATTTTTGTAGTCAGGTGCATATACACAGTTGAATTAAGCTAAGCTACCGGAGAACATGGTTCATTATTAGTATGAGTTTTGAGCAGATAGACAGGGGTGTGTCTAGTGTGTAACATCACTGGGGCTACATTTGTATCAACACTCTCAATTTTATCAGTTTAATACTTTACCATCCCCAACTTTTCCATTCCTGACAAGGTAACTTTTTTGGTCTCTTGTTACCCTCAGTTCCCCCACAGATATATTATGCATCTACAACATCACTTTGATAGATACACATATGTCTTTGAACCAACCTTCAATGATATAATAAATTGAAATAAATTTGCTTGTGTAAGGCTTTTCTATCATTTCCTTAAGAGAATATGTTAAAATGCTAACACCTCTTGGTTATTTTACTAAAATTCACGAAAATGTAGACAAAGTGTTGTGAATTAACCTTGATGCAGCAGCACTTGCTTGTTACAAATGCTAGACCTTAACAAATATTTTAAATATGTTATGGAAAGAAAATATTATTAACACAAAAGGCATGGTTATAACTAGACTCTACCTTTTCCCAGGCTGCTCTTCTTAGCTTTTAAATAGTAAGAAGAAACCGTGTGAGTCTTTATATAGATACTGATTTTAGCACATATTTTTCTAGGCTGACCCCACAGGGTTCTCCGCATTGCCTCTGCTTTTCTGTAAGCAGAATCTACTCTTTTCTACCCAATATAACATGACAAACGGGAAAGGGTCCTAGCGCGTAGAATTAAAGTCCCTTGAAGTTTTCTTTTGAGTTACTTAAGAAAGGTTTTTTTTTTCTTGCGGACCTGGCTTAATGGGGTAAATGTCTTCAGAAGATATTTGTCTTTTTCCTCAAGGGAAGGCGTTTTCCTTGTGGCCTTGAAGAAGCAAGCCTTGATGAGTTCTATGGCCCCAAGGAAACAAGTTTTGTGGCAATCTTTTGGAACTTTAATATTGATTCCTCCTTAGCCAAACTTCTAGATCAGAGCATAATCCATCTGAAACCCAGCTCACCACCTTGGGAGCTTCCGAGGACAGGAAACATCTGAGCTAAATCTGGACCGCTTTCTGGCTTAGGAAATCTGAGATGATAGAAATCTGTGCTTAATGCAGTAAGTTTTTAGTAGATTGTTATATAGCAATGTAAATCTAATGCAACCTTAATCCTAGTCCATTACTAAAGTCAGACATTTAGAACTCAGTTCCTTAGGCCTCACTGTACATCTCTGATTTGGTTCTTAATATTGACTTACTTCTGACATGATATATTATGGAAATAGAAATAGTTTTCTCATGAGGACCCAGCCCTATAAGATGAACTATTTATAGTTAACATCTGCCAGGATTGCATTTTTTCAGAATTCAGCCACTGAAAGGCTACCCAGGTACATTCATATATCAGAGGGGCCAGGCATGAATTTGAGATGGAAAAGCAGTAGGGGGTAGGAGATAGGGGAAAATTAAGAAGAGAGAATTGGGGTAGAGTTGATCCAAATACATAATATGAATGCTTGAACAGCAAAATATTTTAAAAGACAAGAAATAATTTTCTCTCTTTTTAAAATATCTATTTTGAGAGTTATATTCTATTTCTCCTGTTCTAAATATCATAAAATCAACTTTAAGTCTTCTTTTTAAAGGGCAAGAGGTGCCCATAAGAACTCTTTCTTAGCCACACAGTCATCTTTTTTGGAAGAAACAGCAGCTCAAGAAATCCTTGAAGATGTTGCCTCTGATACACACAGGCAAAACATCTCTGACTGGGAGGAGTCCAAAAGGAACTCCTCATCTTTTTAACATTCTCTTTTTAAAAAAGAATAGTTAATTTATTCTTCCTATAAAATCATTCTTTGGATATGTGGCAATGTTTACATGAAAACTGATCATGCAAGAAGAAAATGTTTCTGTGTATTTATCTACATGCTTCTATTAAAGGTTCGCGTGAGATGTTTTGATAAATACTGAACATATTTGATATGTAAACAGATTGCTTACTCTTTCTTTGTTGTTTGCACATTTCCGCCAGCCATGTCTGCCTGCATTCCTATGCTGCATATATGAGTGTTTTGGTTGTCTCGGAGTTTCCACGTGCCACTAGTCACAGGGTAGCAAAGAAGTCATGTATCTTAGGATTTAATTAGCTAGCAAGTTCTCTTTCTGAACAGGCGTGGAGCTGAGAGTAAAGGCGCCTGAAAAGCTGACCGACGATGTTTGGATCCGACCACAGGATGTGTTTTCCGGTACCTTTACAAACTCACCAAAAGCCACGGTTTTAAACATTCCTATCAAAAATGTTGTTTAAAAATATTAATTAAATATGTTATAAAAATTCATTCACCCCTAAAGTCATAGAAATAAGAAACTCAGTATAAATATCAAGAAAACATATTTTTCTGAGTTTATTAATATAAAATTTTAATTCCTGACTTAAACTGTGATAATTAAAAATTTTTATTTCTCCAAAGAGCCCTACGGAATACATAAGCTAACAACTATCCACAATTTCCTGGAAAAAACACAGTATTCCAAAAGTTGAATTTTTGATTAAATGGGATCAAAGTGGAATATTAAAGGGAAAATGAAGTTCCAAATTTTGATCCATGGTAGAATCAATTTGATTAACACCCCAAAGAGATTGCTTGTTCCAATCTGTAGGCAGTATAGAAATACCCAGTAATCAAATTTCTATATAGACATTACAGAAAAAAAATAAATATTTATTTGACTTAAGAGAGCTTAAAACTTGTTATTCTTTAATGGAAGCAACTTTAGAGGACACCTAGAGACAATCGAAGACACCGTTATTGTAATTTGGAAATCTTATAACCCCTGGTTGCAGGGACTCACTGAAACAGCTTTTTCTTGTTACCACACTCAGTTAGGAGGGTACGCTTTTCCTGGTAAAGTCTGTGTTTTTAAGCAGCAGCCCATTTTTAACAAGTGACTCTTCTCTGTGCAGACTCCAGGTTTCTCTTTTGCAAAGCTGTCTTTGAGTTAAGTATCAAAGATGTGGGGGTTCCTGGGAGCAGCCTGTGATGATTATTTTACTTTGATATACATTAACAAGAAATAGAAAATTAAATTTTACTCTTGTGAAGTTTATGCATATATAAAGTATATATATATATATATTACACTTATATATAAAATAACATTATTTTTATTTTATTGTTAAATATATGAAAGTAATAGCGTTTATGGAAATTCACTAGGGACAGAATAGCATGCTTTTATGATGGTCTTTATGTTTCTCTCTCCTTTCTTTTCTCTCTCTGCTCGCTATCCCTTCCATCCTCTTTCTAGCTCCCTCGCTTCTCTCTTTTTTAATTCCTGCTTTTTTAGTTCCTCCCTCCCTCTCTTTCTCCCTCCCTCCCTCTCTCCTCCCACCCGTCCCTCCGTTGCTCCTTCCCTCCCTTCTTTCTGTATTTCTTTCTTTCATTTTCTATCAGCAGAGTGTGTAAATAAAACAGTATGCCTCTTATTTAACAAAGAATTTGCTGACATTCTTGTTCCGCCCACAGTTGTTAAAAATTCGCTGCAGCTGCCGGGAGCTGCCTCCAGATGGCGAGCGAGAGTCCATTCTCAGCCCAGAATGTGGACAGTTGCCCGCTGCTGAGAATGAATCTTGGAGCGTCTGGGCATCACTGGGCTCAGCTTAGAGGTGGGTTTCGGAGAAGTCTCTGGCGGAACGCGGCGGCAAAGCATCGCTCACTCTACAAGTCTTTCCATTTCTGAGAGCGAAAAGAACTTAAGCGGGCGGCACGCGAAGTGTAGATTGCTTTGTAGTATTTCAAAGCAGCGCTGACCGTGGGCAGAGGAGCAGATGTGTGCAACAGAAACTACTCAATGGACCTGTGCTGGGTATGAACTGGTTTGATCATCCTTTGTGTCTCAAATGTCCTGAATTGTGCCTATATGTATAGATCCATTTCATTTTCACTGAGATCATGGGAGCCTGTGGGGTTCACAATGTTTCATGCCCCCCTCCCAAGTGATACAAGGAAAGATTAAAAAAATGTTTATTGAGGGAAAAAGGACATGAGTTGTAGTCTAAGCAAGCACATGATAATGATGCTAAAATACTTTGCTAAGTATTCTTTTAGAAAAATAAATGAACCTAAATTGCATTGCTATATATTAAAAAAAAACAAATATGACTTTTGAAACACAATGAAAAGAATATTCCACTACTATGATTAGACACTGAAATCTTTTTTTGCAGGTGTGGACTTAACCATACCTGGAAAATGTCAATATTTTCATAGTTCTATTCCAGAAAAAGCACTGTGCACCTGGAAGACACCATGAAAATTTTGCTCATGCATGCACATTCTTTCTATATGCTCTGATGTTCCTTGAACAGATAGATGTGTTGTGTTTGTGTACACAGTAGCATATATGTGGTCCAGATACCAAGTTGCCACTGTGCAGTTACTGTACATGGCTGGACGTGTGTTACCTTCATGCTGGTTTTCTGCCTAGGGAACTTAGAAAGCAGGGCAAACATTGATCGGAAATAAAACGTGAATGAAAAAGGCTGTGCTTGCTTTGCTGCTGTGTTTTAAATTGCCCATGTTTCATTTGGCTGTCTGTGTCTTTAGTTTTCTGTGCTTTTAAATTCTGAGGAAAGATTGGTTTTGTACTCTGAGTGTAAACTATTGTCTGCGTTGATTGCTTGGGACAGGGTGCATAGATATAGAAATAGGGATTCTGTACACCCAGGGTTATGTATGATATTCCGGTTAGTTCTAAGAACAGGCAAGTTCTAACTGGGAGTTTATGCGTCCAGCTAGAAAACAGAAAGATCAAAGGTTCACGAATGCATGAAAACATGTGAGGCTGAGACTTCTTGTCATTACTCTGACACTGATGTCAGAATACATTTCCCTTCCTACTGATGCCCTGAGAATCTTGCCCATTGTGCGGCAACTGAATTTTATACTTTGTCCTTCAAAAACTATCACCATTTGACCTTATCGATATAAACCGAGAGCTACACAGGCAAGGAGGTTTCTGAGATGAACCCTAAGATTCTCTGACAAGTAAGAAACTTCTGAGACTCTGCCCTCAGAGAGTTGTCAATTAAACCACTAATTTGGGCTCGTTAAGAATAGGAATACACAGTAAAACCAAACAAAAATCAAATGCTAATAGAAAGTTACCAAGTGTACAGTGTATAGAATTGGAGTAGAGGAAAATCCCTGGGCAGGGAGAATTAGGATGTCTGATGAGAAGTCCTCTTCTTAAAGAATCAGTGGGAAACATGATTGGGATAGATGTGATGAAGCCCTAGAAAGATCTTCCAGTCCAGCAATTAGATTACTGTAGATACATCTGTCATACTAGTGGGGAAGTTTTTAAATGCCACAGACATTTTCTGAGGGGTTTGGATTAGTTCACCACAACACAACAGACAACATATTACACAGTAGTCTTACTATGGCTTAATGTGGTACATGCCAGGAGAAACTGGAAGGAAGGTTCAGGAAATCATACGTTTTTATTTAAGTTTCTCTTTAATCATATCAAGATGTGATTTCCAAGGCACTTCACTGTTTTTCAGTGTTACTCCACGCGTGCAGTGGAGATTGTCTGACAACAAAATCTCTACCGCATGATAGAGCAATTGAAAGGAGTTACTGTACGAGTCCAGAGTTTCCCTTTGCTCTTCATCTCCATACGTGAAATACATTCCCCAACTTCCTTGTCTTTGGGGTTATTGTTCCATTAAAATTGACTCATGGCTCAGACGGTACCAAACAGGAATCGTCATAACTGACATGGAATATTATTCTGCTTTAACTTCATTTGTTTTTACTATCTTAGCCTTCAAGTGTTTGTTCTTTCTTTAATGTTGTGAAGTTAGTTTTGATTCTTTAGGGATAACCCATCAGTTTAACTTCCTATCTCTACCTGAATCACAGTGGGATATGACAAATGTCAATGAGAAAAGTACAGGGAACTGGGCTGTAAATGACAGGAACATTTTGTATGCCAAAATAAATTTCCCTGCTCATGAGAATACATCAGTACATTGCGTTGTGTATGACTTAGTTTAGGATGAACTCTCTAAACTTCTCTATAACTCCTGTGACAGAAAGCGATCAGTTGAGAAGCCATTAGCTGTTTGCTGCCACGGTATTTTGGGAGGTTGAACAGCATGATTGGGGTTACAGCCCCTGGCCTCAAGAGGTATTCTCTTTTCTGGCCCAACATATTAATGATGTCTGTGCCTTGTGTGGACAAGAACAGAAGTATGAGAAAGCGAGGGAAGAGGTACAGGTTTTGTTACTTGAGAAGATGACATCCAATGGGAGGGAGCAAACCACAGGAATTAAATAAATAAATTCATATAATACTATAAATAAAAATACCCAATAACCATTAATGATGAGGTAACAACTTGAGAAACATATAGCTAGAGTTGGCCCTGTTGCACAAGATAACCTTCATGTATAAAGAGGATTTATATGTCTTCATTTACTTTCCTCTCACCCATCTGGAAACATGCAAGGGTGAAATTTCTAAGGTTAAAACCTGAGTGTCAGTAGACTTTATATACGTCAGCCAAACTAGAGGCAGCATTTCGGTTTCCCCTGAGCTAATCTGCACGTAGTCAGGCTTTCTCTCCCATCAGTGTCAAGAGGACAGATTTCCACACCTCAGGTTTCCATCTTGCTGGACCTGCTGTTCATGCTTTGTCTTCAGTTGTGTGAAATGAGGTAGAAAAACTCACTAGCTAACCTGACTCACTGACTCTCGGCCCTGGTTGATGCATAGCTTGGAGATTAATTCCTTAGCAGAGCTGCATTGGGCTAATACTGCTGGGTATTCAGCTTGGGAGGAAGGCAATGCAGTACACACTGTAAGTTTTCTTTCTGGTGCTGGGCCTAAAACGATACAAACTTTTTTCTTTGTATCATCTAATGGAATTGACAAGATGTTTTGAGTTTTTAAAGGTATCTTTCAGGAGATTTTATGATTTTATTAAAAAAAAACAACATTTGAAACAAGTACACTGTTTTGTAACACAACTGGGATCTTGTTTGCTTTTGAAAGAAAGGCACAAGTATCAAAACAAATGAACAAAGCAAATACATGAATAGTGAAAGTTTTCCTCTCCCTGAGACCATGTTGTAGTCTTCCACCGTGAACAGAAAATGCTGATTCTTTCTGTGTGTACCCTGCTGGCACTATTTCCTATGTTCAGTGTCTCTGAATCACTTTAATGTGATTTTTCTTTAGCTTCTCTGACCATGCTATAAAGTCCATGAAGGCAGAAAGCAAACTCAAGGCTTCTTTAGGTTTTGCCTGATGTATGAAACATATGGACAGTCACAGCAGTTTACTTACTTTATGAAAACCAAATAAGGATTAAATCACTATTTTTTATACAAATTAAAATTTATGATTTTAATATAACCACATGACAATGGGTTCTGAAGGACAAAGGGGAAGTCACTCCAGTGACTGTGAAAATTTCTCATTTGATAACCCTCAGAAGAAGAAGATATTTCTTCGCCATTAGTTAACTGTGTGAAATTAAACAGCTCTTTAAACATCACATGAAATGGGTCTTGACTGCATAAAGCTGTTTAGATCTTACATAGGGATCTTCTCTCACACTCTCTGGAACTTTGCATAAACTCAGGTAATTTGGTCCCAAGTTATAACTTTTAATATTTAAGAGTATTAATATTTAAGAAAATGAGAGAGTTTGTAGCCATAACAATCACCTCAGGTTGTGTAGACACTGAGCAAAGCAAGAGACTGTTATGCACAGTTCCAAACTCAAATCACAAATGCCCAGGCTTAGTGCGTCTCAAGGAAAAAACCTTAATGTTTAAAAGAAAACTGTAGAGAGGAGAGGGACTAATGGGGTGGAAGGAATATTAGGAAGGGAGGAGGATTACAGTCAGGAGAACACATTGTATATATGTAAGAGTACATTCAGTTAAAAAGATAGAATTAGCTACAAGGAGACATTAAAGACTTTGAATGCATTTCAATTACTCCTGAAACAAAGAATTAGCCAGTAGTTTTTTTTTTTTTTTTAAACAGGATGCATGTTTATAAGCATGCCATGAAACGTGTAGAGATGAGTAAGGAACAGTCAATTATTCTTTCTAGCAAGAGCTAGAGGTATAGAGAAGGTCTTCAGCCGACTCCCTAACAGGATGGAGATGCTTATCTGGTATCTGTGGACCACTAACAGGAGAGATTTTGTTTCCTACGATGTATTTTCCCAGGTCTCTGACTCATTAACAACGAAGGTAGGAGGGAGAGCTTATAAATCCGCAGCTGCAGCTGTGGGCACTCAGATCATTTGTCACCTGGCATGAAGTTAGTGTTGGCAGCTCCCGAGATCCAGCACAGAGCAAATGCCAACTGATTGTTGTTCCTGCCCAGCTTGCTGGCTAGGTCCTCCTCATTCTTCAGATCTCTGCTGAAGTGTTGCTTCCCGGAGGTTCCTCTGCCCTAGCTCTCCAGAATGCATTTAGCACCTTTCTTTCCGTTCTCCTTGACTCCAATTCTCTTCCTTGCTCTCACACTTGCCACCTGAAGTTCTGCCTGCTCTTCTTCCTAGATTAGAGGCACAGCTGAATATTGTCAGCATTGCTCAGTATCTGTGCCTTGAATACAGTATTAATTAAGTGGTCTGTTACCAAATGCTTTTATTTCTGTTTACATGTTTTGATGTAAGTAAAGACAGCATTTGACTTAGCGTCAGATAAATATTGTTTGGATAATACGCTGAGGATTTATTTACTCATTAGATTTTAATTCGTTGCTGATATAGTCTTTAAAACAAACAAACAAAACTTCACAACTTTTCACTATTTGACGATCTGCACTGTCACCCCCTACTTTATATTAGATATAAAAGTACCTGTACACTCAGTTGACTCCCAAGGTCGCAGAGAAAATAATAATGACAAGAAGAGATGTAGATCCATACATGGGATAGAATAAACAAGTGTTGAGAGACAGATATGGACTATTTTGCTTTTATTTGGGGGAACGCTTGTTCTCAAGTAAATGAAAAATCAACCCCCACGCAGTGAAAAACAGTTTGTTCCCTGATTTCAGAGCCTTCTGTTGCAGATCTTTTATTTGAAGAATTTCCAATGCAAACCATAAATGGTCAGGCTAGACTCTCATATCCACAGCTTGAGAGGATCTTTATCCGTCATTGAATAACTCAAGCACTGGGCATGTTAGATACAAAAGAAACCCTTTTGTGGGAAATAGGTACTTGTTGGATCTCAGGCCAAGAAAGAAGCAAAAGATAGTGTGGTTCATTGCAGTAGTTCATAACAGTTGGAGTTTTGAATTTTATTTATGTAGTGTAATGTTCATTTTTCCTCAAAGCTGCATTTTTAAGAAAGTATGTCAAACATCTATGCTATGCCATGAAGGGATAGCATTGCTCATAGACCCTCAACTATTGGGAGTACTGTGCCATTTCATCTCCACAAGTTGAGATACAGTTACATGCAAATACATATGGATATGCACATAAGTACACACATATGGATTATAAGTAAATTTTATAGCAAGCTATGTTTCTGTTACCATATCTTCAAGATGTATTATTCCTTTACCCGTACAGTACTGTACCAAATCATTGTATCATTTTACTTTAAGAATTTTGCTTTTGCCTAATATGCTTCTAATTTGAAGTTCCATTGGTTCTGGTTTTAGCATAGTTGAGCAGGTTTGCTGTGGTAATTTTTGTAATAGATGCACCTCTTAAATAGTCATATTAATTTACCGATTTACACCCATTAATAAGATTGTTGGAGAGTCATTTCTCATCAAAAATCAACCAGTCACCGAAAGGATTTTAAAATAGGAAATACTAAAAAAATAAAAATAAATAAAAAAAGGAAATACTACGCAGTAAATGTAAAATCGAAGACATAAACGGATCAATATTTCTTGAATGATCACGGTATGGTGTGGCTTACAAAAATCAGTACTATAACCACCACTTTTCTGTGATTCACTGCTGCTCAAAGTAATTGAATGACAAAATCAAGTCCTTTCCGTGACACTGACAGGTTTCATGCATGCGTCTAACTCCTGGGTACTTTATCTTTGTATCTTGCTATACAGACCTCACAGTATGGTGGCAATGCTCGTTGCTCAGCATGGTATTGCTTTAGCTCTCAGTTTCCCTGTGTGTAAAGTCAAGAGTGGTACTTAACTACCCAGGCCTTTTGTGATGATGAATTTCAATAAATCCTAGAGAGAGCCAAAGAATCTATACCACTCTCTTCAGTGCCAGCAGTGAGGCTGAAACTATCCCATAAATTACTTTGTAGAGCCCGTCAATTCCTAGACAAGCACGGAGCTCACAGAAGGTTGTTTATAATCTGCTTTCCCCGAGACAAATTCAGAAAATTTAGATTCAGAGTCTGAGGTGGATCACTGTTTTTGTTTTTAACAAGAACCATTCATGACTCTGTTTCTATGCTGCATTGACAGTCACAACGAGAGGTGACTGGGAACTGAGGTTGAAAGAAGAACGAAAAGCTTTAAGAGACATAGCAAGCTATCACTGACCATACATGTGTTGAAAGTAGAGAGACTAAGACAGACACGATTGCACACGTCTGCAGTCCTAACGCCTGGGAGGCTGAAGCAGGATTGCTTTGAGTGTGATGCCAGGCTAAGCTATGTAATGAGGGCCAGGTTAGCCTGGATGGGTAACAGAGGGAGACCTAATCTCAAAACAACAAATACAGTGCTATCCTGGCAGAGTATGATTATTAATGTCAAAACAAAGCAGAACACTCAAGATTCGGAGGCTTCGTTTTCTCTGGCTATTTAAAATATAAAATTGCAAGAAATAAAATATATAGTAAGATAACAAAGCTAAAATGGGAAACAGTAAAGGTTTTTGAAGGCTGGTTGTGCTTGGAAGTAGCGAGGTTATAAAAATAAACACACGGACTGTTCTGTACTTGTATACATAACCAGTGTGCATTATCTCATCATCTAAACTACCTCAGCTACTGACAATTTGTGATTAGAAACAAGGATGCTTTCTGTACTGGAAAAACACCCTATCACTGAGATAACCCTTAACGTTTTGAAAAGCCGGATGCTACACATTAGTTCCTTCTCTGCATTTCCTGATAATCCTTTAGGATTTCATACTGGATAGTAGTCGATGAACCTGTGCTTGTCTGTTGCACTAGTGGACCTCGAAGGATAAGGGGGTGAGGGCAGGCGGTACCATTTAAAACTGAAGCCTTACCTTATATATAGATTTTTTTTTCATGAATTCCTTTTCAGCCCATATCATCATCATTTTCATTTCTTGCTATAAAACCTTATATCCTCAAGAAAGTTGTCTTGGAAAGACAAAAAAAGAAGAAAGGAAAAGAAAGAAAGGAAGAAAGGAAGGAAGAAAGAAATAAAGAAAAGTAACTTTTTTTTAAAAAAAATAAAATGATACCTGCCTTTGTGATTAATTTGTGTGTGTGTGTGTGTGTGTGTGTGATACCTCGCCTTTGAGATGAACTATTTGTGTGTGTGTGTGCTTTAGAATGTTCATGTTATGTCTGGCTTTAAATGATATTCAGGAGATACCTGCAGAGTTGTGCACCCCTGTAATAGCTGTACTTGTGAACTAGAGGTAGAGGATCCTTTAGACTGAGTGTACCCTAGTATATAGAGCAAGTTACAGGCCAGCCAGAGCTATACAGCAAGACCTCTCTTAACTGCTTTTCATAAGGAAAACTGTTTTGATGAAAACGCTTGTAATACTGAAGATCAATATCCTCCAGAATGTGAATTTTAAAGACTTGCAAACTGTCTGACATTAAAATATTTAGTATTATTAGTGAAGATACTAAATTGTGTGGTATAAGTTACATGCACATATTTCAAGTGGTCTACTAATATTTGTAGATCTTTTATTGAATAATAAAGTTGGGGCAGCTTAATGTAATTTCTAATAAGATAGTGATATTTCTCATTTATTGTAAAAAGGATGTTCTGCTTAAATATGACCTTTAAATTCTTTTAGTAGTAGCATTGAAATAGATCTTAACATACAATCTTAAAATACAGAGGGTTGAAGAATAGCTTGGATGTGCTATTTTGAATGAAATTTAAGCATTTATTTTATTGTATTGCATTCTATTTGTCATTATGCATTCAAGCATGGTGTGTGTGTGTGTGTGTGTGTGTGTGTGTGTGTGTGCGCACGCGCGCGTGCACGCATGCGTGTCCATGCATGGGGCATGTAGGTATGAATGTAGGAACATATTATGTTTGTCACTTGGTTTTCCTCCTCTACTGTGAGATTGGAGTGATATTGTCCTTCTTGGTGGCAAGTGTTTCTACATTTGGGACCATGTCCCCAACTCTTAAAACATTTTCAAAGGGTCTGTGTCTAACTTCTCTTTCAATCCACCTTCAACTACACCTTTGCTGTGAAATTCTTGATTAAAACTTATCCTAAAACACCCCTCCCCCGTCTGTGTGGAGCTGAAGAGACGATGGCCGTTTAGAAACTGGAAGGGTTAATTGAAACATCAGAGATGACCTGCGCATGTGTCAGTCTTTGACCTTCTTCACATGCCTGTTCCCCTACGACCTTTAACCACACACCTTCAGAAACAAACAGGTTAAATCCCAAAGAAGCGAGTTCACAGTATGATGTTTGTATGGACTCTTGTACATTTTGGAGATACTTGTACAGAGTTTAGCACCAAACTGTGAGGATGTTAAGTAACAAGAAGAGTCCTCCTTTGACCTTGAAGGATTTCTAACCCTAAGTAACACCAGCAATATCATCTATTTGCTGTGCATTGAATCACCGAAACAACCCAAGTGTAAGTAACATACACACACTGTCATTTCACCAATAATATTTTCTGGGATTGGAAGATGATACAGTCGGTGAAGTGTTTGCCATGAGGACTGACTTCACAAACCTAGCAGTCATATAAAAGGCTGATTGGGGTTCCCCGTGCTTGTAATCTTAGCACTGGCGAGGTGGGGACAGTAGATTCCTAGTGCCTCTTGCACTGGCAATTTAGCCAATCAGGTAGCTCCAGGTCCATTGTGAGACTCTGAGGAAGTAAAGTATAAGTGCTGGGGTGGGCAAGAGGCCACATGAGTTAGGAAAGTGGAAAAAAACGACCTGGGAGAATCAGGAATGACAGGCAAGAGGGAGATGAGAGAAGGCCAATCTATTAAAATACACTCTCTTCAAAATTGGCATAATGCTATCTAATACTTTCTATGCTAATTAAATAAAACGTGGTGAGCAGAATTGCTGGGGAATGACTCAGTAAATAAAATACTTGTGCCTGAAGTGTGGGAACCAGCGTTTGGCTTCTCACCATCCAATGAAAAGACACTATGATTTCAGCCTTCTTTGGAGTCAGGGGAGGGGTAAACTGAGGAGGCCCCATAGCAAGCTTGTTAGATACAGTACAAATTTATGAGGTCTGGTTCACTAAGAGACCCTGTCTTCATAAATACATTGCAAGAGACAGTGAAGAAGGCATTTGTCATTATACTTTGGCTCTCCCGCCCACATGCATGCATATAGTGCATTCACAATGCAAACACATTTGCACACCTGCGTGCATGTCTCATGGGCAGATAAATGAATACATAAGGTCTAAAGCAATCAAGGATGATGCCCAACATTGACATTAGGACTTCACATGTGCACACAGGGGTTCATGTTCAGGGTAATGTTGTCAATTGGCTCCTAAGTGATGACTTTTTCCTCATAAAAACAAGTTCTTCAACTCTGCAGTTGAGAAATTTCACTCTGCTTTTGTTCTTGGAATTGACATTTCCTGGGATGCTTTTACTGTACATCTTTTTAATGTGGCCCCCAATAGCAAGAATTCCATGTTTCCTTCCTGCTTTTTTTTCAGTTTCCAAGTCACTTTTTATTCTGGCACAATAGTGGAATATTTTTTTAAAGTTTTATATTTATAGAATATAATTGATTGTCACTTTCTATAGAGAATCTTTTGAGCAATGTCAATGGGAGCTAACTGCATGGTGCTTTCAAATAAAGGATGCTAGGTTGACTATAAAATAGTTATAGTGGCCGGGCGGTGGTGGTGCACGCCTTTAATCCCAGCACTCGGGAGGCAGAGGCAGGCGGATCTCTGTGAGTTCGAGACCAGCCTGGTCTACAGAGCTAGTTCCAGGACAGGCTCCAAAGCCACAGAGAAACCCTGTCTCGAAAAACCAAAAAATAAAAAAAAATTAAAAAAATAAAATAAAATCAGTTAAAATAGTTATAGTGAATTCATATAGTAAATTAGATTAAATTAGACTCCATATAGATCTTTACAAACTTCTTAGAGCTGCATCAACTTATTAAAATTGACAACAATTCATTATAATACATTAATTTGAAATGTATTCATGATTTTCATGTCTTTTTGTTCGTTTGTCCTTTTGTTTTTCATGGTAGGGTCTCTCTATATATGCCTGGCTATTCTGGAACTAACCAGGCTGGTCTGGAACTCAGACATCCATCTGCCTCTGCCTCCCTAGTTCTGGGATTAAAGATGTGCGCTGTCACTGCCAAGTCTGATTTTTGAATCTGAATCATGGAAATATATTTTATATTTACTTTTATATTTTAAAACTTATTTACTCATTTTTCATGGTGTTTGTGCTTGAGTATATGTTTGTGTATCAAATGTCTTCAGAGCCCTTGAAGGTCAGAAGAGATTGATGGATCCCCTGGAACTAAAGTTATAGGTCACGGTAGGCCACCATGTAGGTTCTAGGAAGAGAACTGGAGTGGGCCTCTGCCAGAGCTGCTAAAGCTCTTAAACCATTGTGTCACCTCTTCAGGCAGACACACACACACACACAAACACACACATATATACAATGTGTATGTATGTGTATCTCTGTGTGTGTGTATGTGTGTGTGTGTGTGTTTCATTGTTGCATCTTTAAATGTGTCAGAAACTTCAAAGTGGAGCGTGGTCCTAGCTTTTGCTTGTATCTCATTCAAAACTGGGCTAATCACAAATGGAAAAAAAAAGAGGGTGCACTGAGCTTTTGCATGAGACATGGAAAGGCTGCAAAGCTGTTAGGATGATGCCCTGCACTGGGAAGAAAGAGGCAGCCAGGTTCCTCTAAGGGTATTAGATGGGGAAAGAGAGGCTATAAAAAGTGTGTGCTCGGCTAAGAAATTCATTGTGGGCTGATAAGCATTCTGAGGCGCTTGAGAAATTGCTCTGTTTAATTTAGCCTAAAACACTACTTAAACAGATCAATTACTGATCTGGTTTTTATTATGAAGAGATTGTTGAGGAGGAGATTTCCTGTATAGGAGAAAAGGAATGAAAGCTTCCAAAATTGTACTTTGTGCAACGGTTTCTTAATGTCTGATAAGGTATTAATACATATCAGTTTTGATTTATTATAAAGATAAATACACAATACATGAAGTTGACAGAAATGGAAGCGTTTTAGGCAGTAAAACTTCAGGATGTTTTTAAAGCTGCAGTAATGACACAGATTGAGGAACTGATACCTGGGCTGTATTTCAGAAGTTTATTTTCCACAGCAAATAGCAGGAACACATGCATGACAACTCATTAAAATCCAAATAAAAGGAAACTACGCAGAGTGCTGATGGAAGGAATGAAACGCTTTTTATGTAGGAGAAGGATGTTTAACTCCTTTGTTCCCTTAATTTTAATTTTATTTTATTTTCTCTTTTATAAATGTCTTCATCTATCTTCTCTAATGTCTTACTCAATCCTGCCCATGCACCAGGTTGAAGCAATGAAATTCTGGGATACAGAACTTTAGTAAGTTGGAACTCAGTATGAACTGACCTGGGCAACTTGATTTATACAGCAAAACACAAGCTCTTGCACCTGCAAGAAGACTGTTGCCATCCCAGTAAACTCTTCATTCTTTACCGAACTCTCTGCTTTGTGGTTATTTGGCTGGAGCCCCGTGCGCACTGCCCTGGAACACCTGGCTCTGCTCTTGGCCAGCTTAGTCTTTGTCGGAAGAATATGGGTTAGATGTGGAAGAGACTGAGTGCGTGTGTGTGTGGCAGGATAAATCGCTTCCAATTCCAAAGGCAAATCGAAAAGGCTTGGGTACACTGGCTTGTTCCCAAGCTTATTTTTCTATCTTATTAAAAAACAATATTGAGATTTGTTTACTTTTTGTATGTCTCATTGTTGTACACACTCAAGCGCATTCCTCAGTGTCTTTGAAAATTTTACATTTTATATTTAAACATCTATATTTCCAGCCATTGCAATTTCGCATCCAAGAGATAGACTCGGTGAGGCAGCATGAAGCTGTAGAGGAGAACTTGAGGTGAAAATACTCAGCGCTCTGCACATGAAGTGAACATTTTTTTCTCTTTTTTTCTTTTTGTATTTATTTATTTATTTATTTATTTATTTATTTATTTATTTATTTATTTATGATTTCTGTCTCTTCCCCACCGCAGCCTCCCATTTCCCTCTCCCTCCCCCAGTCAGCCCAAAGAGCTATCAGGGTTCCCTGCCCTGTGGGAAGTCCATGGACCACCCACCTCCATCCAGGTCTAGTAAGGTGAGCATCCAAACTGCCTAGGCTCCCACAAAGCCAATACGTGCAGTAGGATCAAAAACCCATTGCCATTGTTCTTGAGATCTCAGTAGTCCTCATTGTCTCTATGTTTTTTCCCAAGACGGTTTTATCCCAGGCTTTTTCAAACCCAGGTCAGCTGGCCTTGGTGAGTTCCCGGTAGAAAATCCCCATTGTCTCGGTGTGTGGGTGCACCCCTCGCGGTCCTGAGTTCCTCGCTCGTGCTCACTCTCCTTCTTCTCCTGATTTGGACCTTGAGATTTCAGTCCGGTGCTCCAATGTGGGTCTCTGTCTCTGTCTCCTTTTATCGCCTGATGAAGGTTAATATTCAGGAGGATGCCTATATGTTTTTCTTTGGGTTCTCCTTCTTATTTAGCTTCACGTATTAGAGGCTCAATGTCCTTTGTTTATGTCTAGAAACCAAATATGAGTGAGTACATCCCATGTTCCTCTTTTTGGGTCTGGCTTACCTCACTCAGGATAGTGTTCTCTATTTCCATCCATTTGCCTGCAAACTTCAAGAAGTCCTTGTTTTTTATTGCTGAGTAGTACTCTAATATGTATATATTCCATACTTTCTTCATCCATTCTTCAATTGAAGGGCATCTAGGTTGTTTCCAGGTTCTGGCTATTACAAACAGTGCTGCTATGAACATAGTAGAGCATATACTTTAGTTGTATGATAAGGCCTCTCGTGGGTATATTCCCGAGAGTGGTATTGCTGGATCCAGGGGTAGGTTGATCCCAAATTTCCTGAGAAACCTCCACACTGCTTTCCAAAGTGGTTGCACAAGTTTGCATTCCCACCAGCAATGGATGAGTGTACCCCTTTCTCCATACCCTCTCCAGCAAAGGCTATCATTGGTGTTTTTTATTTTCGCCATTCTGACAGGTGTAAGATGGTATCTTAAAGTTGTCTTGATTTGCATTTCCCTGATCGCTAAGGAAGCTGAGCATGACCTTAGGTGTCTTTTGGCCATTTGAACTTCTTCTGTTGAGAGATCTCTGTTCAGCTCAGTGCCCCATTTTATAAATGGGTTGATTAGTCTTTTACGGTCTAGTTTCTTGAGTTCTTTATATATTTTGGAGATCAGACCTTTGTCAGTTGCGGGGTTGGTGAAGATCTTCTCCCAGTCAGTGGGTTGCCTTTCTGTCTTAGCGGCAGTATCCTTTGCTTTACAGAGGCTTCTCAGTCTCAGTAGGTCCCATTTATTCAATGAGGCCCTTATTGTCTGTGCTGCCGGGGTTATACGTAGGAAGTAGTCTCCTGTGCCCACTTGTTGTAGAGTACTTCCCACTTTCTCTTCTATCAGGTTCAGCGTGTTCGGACTGATATTGAGGTCTTTAATCCACTTGGACTTGAGTTCTAGCAATAGCAATTAGACAACATAAGGGGATCAAGGGGATTCGTATTGGAAAGGAAGAAGTTAAGTTTTCGTTATTTGCAGATGATATGATAGTATACATAAGCGACCCCAAAAACTCTACCCAAGAACTCCTACAGCTGATAAATGCCTTTAGTAATGTGGCAGGATACAAGATCAACTCCAAAAAGTCAGTGGCCTTCCTATACACTAAGGATAAGGAAGCAGAGAGGGAAATCAGAGAAGCATCACCTTTCACGATAGCCACAAATAGCATAAAATATCTAGGGGTAACTCTAACCAAGGAAGTGAAAGATCTATTTGACAAGAACTTTAAGTCTTTGAAGAAAGAAATTGAAGATGACACCAGAAAATGGAAGGATCTCCCTTGCTCTTGGATTGGGAGGATCAACATAGTAAAAATGGCAATTCTACCAAAAGCAATTTATAGATTCAATGCAATCCCCATCAAAATACCATCAAAATTCTTCACAAATCTGGAGAAGACAATAATCAACTTTATATGGAAAAACAAAAAACCCAGGATAGCCAAAACAATCTTATACAATAAAGGAACGTCTGGAGGCATTACCATCCCTGACTTCAAACTCTATTATAGAGCTACAGTATTGAAAACAGCTTGGTATTGGCATAAAAAAACAGAGAAGTCGACCAATGGAATCGAATAGAAGACCCTGACTTTAACCCACAAACCTATGAACACCTGATTTTTGATAAAGGAGCTAAAAGTATAAAATGGAAAAAAGAGAGCATCTTCAACAAATTGTGCTGGCAAAACTGGATGTCAATCTGTAGAAGAATGAAAATAGATCCATATCTATTACCATGCACAAAACTCAAGTCCAAGTGAAGGGAACATTTCAAACATGTTTTTTAGTTTGTTTGTTTGTTTGCATTTGGTGTTTAGGCTTTTTGTTTGTTTGTTTGTTCAGACAAGTTCATCCTAGACTTTCAGAGTTGATCTTGAATGCCAACTTCCTGTCCTTGTTCTGCCACCAGCACAAGTACTGGAATTCTGATATTCCAGGCATGTACCATGTGGCCCAGCTTTGAATGGACAAGGAGATTCTCTGTGGTTTCTCTGGGGTCAAAGAAGCAGGTGCTCTTGTGGTTTAGAGAAACATTACTGGTAACAATGAAATGGACAAATGAGGAAAAAACCTTGCTGTGAGAATGTGTACAAGTACTGCCAGTGAAGATAGTCATAGAAAGGGATAAGGGGAGTCAGAAAGACAACTTAGAAGTTGATCAAAAGCAAAAGTAAAAGCAAAACAAACAAAGGAGAGAGAGAGATCTGCATGTTTTGACATTAGAAGAAAGCTAAAGATGCATCTGATATTGTTAACTCCTATGACTGAGCAATTAATGATGTAGCGCATCTAAAACTATTCAGTACCTTAGCTTTATGGTAGGATGCTTGGGTGTTTTTTTTTTTAAATTCATTATTACTTATTTAAGTTTTGAGACAAAGGCTGGTGTGAAACTTACTCTGTAGGTGAGGATAATCTGGAATTTCTGATTTCTTTCCCTCCACCTCCAGAGTGTTAGAATTACAGGCATAAAACATCACACTGCTTTATGTAGTACTAGGAATGAAAGTCAGAGTCTAGTATGCTCTAGGCAGGCATTCAACATGTGGGTTCTCTATTGAGCTATACCTCCAGCCCAGATACTTGGAGTAAAGGGGGAAGTGGGGAATAGAAGAGGCAGCTCTGAGCTTCAAGTCTGCTGGACTGGGGTTGCTCACTGTTTCAGGTAAATAGAGCAGGGTTGATTTATCATCATTGGGATGTTTCACTAATGGCCCTCTGGTTTAGATTCTAGTTCCTAGTTTTTGTTGCTGATGATGTTTTGTTGTTTGTTTGTTTTGTTTTGTTTTGTTCTGCACCATTCCTGGCCTCTACCCACTAGAGGTCAGTAGCACCTTTCCCAAAGGTACCAAAAAGTCAGGATCTTTATACTTTTCCAGGTGTTCCCCGAGACAGGGACAAAACTGTCTCTGGTTGAAAAGCACTGACAGACAGCAAAGAGGATGTTACAATTACCTGTCTAGAAATGAGGAGACAGATAAACCTTTAAATCAAACTGCAGAGACAGCAGTCATAGAAATGTGAAGCTATGAGCTTGTGCGAAGCAAAAAGAAAAAGGACTTTGGCACTGTGGTCGTGTGGCTGTTTGTTTCTCTGTTTTAGCAGTTCCAGAGAGTGAGAAGTTTTAAGCTTTAAAATTTGTTCTTTTATTTTTACAATTGATTACATATTTTATAAATATATATGTATGTATATCATAACAACAATTTGTGAAAAAAGAGTCTATGAATTT
The DNA here is from genome assembly GCA_963919715.1 of Microtus obscurus. NCBI lineage: Eukaryota > Metazoa > Chordata > Mammalia > Rodentia > Cricetidae > Microtus > Microtus obscurus. The sequence continues at coordinate 5,456,135 of CAWTZC010002333.1, forward strand.
AAAAATGAGCAAGGGGGTGTATATAGGAGGGATGCCTCTTCACTTTCATCCTTGCAGGCATGCCTGTATCTCCTTCCTCGTGTTCAAATTCATGGCCTCTTTTCTAATATTTTTGTTTCGTACATATATGTATATATTCCTAAATACATAGACATTTACTATGAGACTGTATCTTCTAATAATGTCAGGAATAGCACACATAAAGTTTCTCTGATATACCTGTCTAATAATGAGCTGAACAAGAACACCAATAATAAACATACTAACATTGACTATGACCCAGGTGAGGGGCTGGTACCCAGGAGGCCTCACCCCACACTAAAAACTACAATCAACATAGAGCTGAGAGCAGCAGAAATAATCTTCCCCAGGCAAGCGTAGACCGATTAATTACCCAAAACCAAATGATTAATCCCAGTCATTTGAAATACACTCAAGCAGTCTATCATATTTTGAGATATCTTTAAATGTTGATATATATATATTATTGTTGTTATAGGCTGTACAAACTGTGGCAAATTCATTGTGTTGATCCCTAACTTTTATTTCTGTATCTAGCCCCCTTTGGTCCTAAATTTGCTTTCATGGAACAAAAAGCAAGTGTACCACTAAAACTCGAACTTCTTTAATAAATCTGTCTTCAGCTGTCAAAGTTTCAGTTTCCTTGTCCCTGTTAAATGGTTTTAATGTCCTCAACTTTCCCCTGTAAGTTACATCTTGAGAATCTGACGTCATGAATACTTTCAATTTAATTGCAATCATTTGAAATATCTTTTTTAAGCTATAGAGCATAGATCTGAACAAATTCTATGGTTGACTTCTTCAATTTAAGAGCAAAATGGACTGTCATCTTCCAAGTTCCATCACAGCATATATACTAAAATACTTCAATATTACATTAGTGCTTTCTCAGTCACATTATACATTCCTCCTGCTTATTAGTTTTATACCTTGCATGAACTTTCTGTCAAATTATATTTCATATAGTACATTAAGAATTTTAAAATCAGGAATGGAAATACATATTCATTGCTTTTAAACTGCATCCTTATTCAGTTTGCTGTGGTCACCTGATGTATTCTCATGGATTATGATTTAAGGACTCAACTTGTTCATTGTTGCTACCACTTTCTTTTCATCTGCACAGTTGGTCAGCACACCAACCACACAAAACCGTGCAACTCATTAAACGACCAAAGAAAACTTTGCTTCAGAGATCATCAGTTTTGATTTTGCTATGGATGTTTTCCTTCAAAGCTTTCCTATATTTTTATTTGATTTTATGAAAAAATCAATATTGAAAAAACACTATTGAATAGTTTTATTTCTATTTTACTACAGTGCTGTATAAATGAGAAAAATAGATATGTAGTATATATAGATAAAAATGTCTAACTATAGATACATCAAATACCAAAGTCTCAATGATAGTTGCCTCTATCTTGGTAATTATGATTGTATTTATGAGATAATATGACTTTATTAAACACATACACACATAATGGAGATGTAATCAAGGACCAAGAACATTGTCTGCTAGGTGAGCATTCTCCCGCTGAGCTCTACTCCTAATTCTTACTACATAATTTTGTAAGTACAAAATTAAAAACATAATCTGGGTTAAAAAAACAGAAGCAGAAGCAAATCATGGACGCCTCAGAACTTTATTTGAGGAAAAGATCTGTTCTTTATATAAAATGGAAAATTTATAATAGAGACACAAATTTTCAATGTTTCCAAATTACAGAATTTCTTTAGAGTCTTCCATCAATGAAACATTGCTCTGTAGAAAAGTCCAATAAGAGATAGTAAGTATCTTTGGAGGGAATGTGAATTTGTACCACAAACTCTTGGATGTAACTAGTGTCCTCCTGCTTCCTAAGAAGAGCCAAGTTCATCTTTGTAAAGTGCAAGCTAATACAGCCTCAACACCCAAAAAATATAAAATAATATTTCAAATGTGTTTAAGCGACTAAAAGACTTGGCTCAGCTTCTTGTGTTTCTCTCTCTTTTCTTTTTTCTTTCTTTCTTTCTTTCTTTCTTTCTTTCTTTCTTTCTTTCTTTCTTTCTTTCTTTCTATGTCTTTAACAAAAAGCCATTCATAGATGCCTTGCTGATGTTTCATATGTTTTATTTTCTTGTTGGTCTCCACTGATTTAAAAAGAAATTTAAAAGAAATGTCTCATCAGGTGGTCAGGAATAAGAGTGTGTCCTCGAATAAGTCATTGATGACCTGGATGGACAAAGGGAATATTTTATCTCAGAGAAGGGCAGCAAGAACCTTCTAAGGAGAAAGAGGAGGGTGCTGAGTGGCTCTCCGTGCAGAAGTGCTGAGCCCCGGGCAAAATGATTAGAGGAGAGTACTGCTCTAAATCAGACGGAAGACTTAATATCAAATTACAGAGAAACAGCAGAATAATGTCCATGTAGCAAATCAGAGGTGTCTGCATTTCTCTTATTGATTTCTCCTATCATTTCTCATCTCCATATCTCTCATCATGCTATATTTTAAAGAAAGATATCTGAGGGTATGAAGAGTCATCTTTCATTATTGATTTCATCCAAAAAAGTTATCAAAGATGCAAACAATATTTTTTTTATTGGAAAAAAAAAGCAATTTCTGCCTCCTCCCCAACTCCCATTTCCCTCCCACTCCTCCCTCTCCTCCTTCCCTCCCCCCACTCCTCCCCCGCCCTCTCCAGCCTGAAGAGCAGTCAGGGTTCCCTGCCCTGTGGAAAGTCCAAAGTCCTCCCCCCTCAATCCTGGTCTAGGAAGGTGAACATCCAAACTGGGTAGGCTCCCACAAAGCCAGAGCATGAAGTAGGATCAAAACCCGGTGCCATGGTCCTCGGCTTCTCAGCAGCCCTCATTGTCCGCCAAATTCAGAGAGTCCGGTTTTATCCCATGCTATTTCAGTCAGAGTCCAGCTGGCCTTGGTGAGCTCCCAAAGAATCAGCCCCACTGTCTCCACTGGTGGGCGCACCCCTTGTGGTCCTGACTTCTTTGCTCATATTCTCCCTCCTTCTGCTCCTCATTGGGACTTTGGGAGCTCAGTCTAGTGCTCCAGTGTGGGTCTTTGTCTCTATCTCTAACCATCGCCAGATGAAGTGTCTATGGTGATATGCAAGATATTCATCAGTATGGCTATGAGATAGAGTCATTTCAGGTTCCCTATCCACAGCTGCCCCAGGAGCTAACTGGGGACATCGCCCTGGGCACCTGGGAGCCCCTCTAGATCCAAGTCTCTTGCCAACCCTAAGATGGCTCCCTTAATTAAGATGTGTGCTTCTCTGCTCCCCTAACCAACCTTCCTTTATCCCAATCATCCCGTTGCCCCAAGTTCCCCCCACCCTCCCCTTCTCACATTTCTCTCCCCTTCTCCCCTTACCCCCCCTCCCACCACACCCCCAAGATCCCAAATTTTTGCCCGGCAATCTGGTCTACTTCCCATAACCAGGAGGATAGCTATATGCTTTTCTTTGGGTTCACCTTCTTATTTAGTTTCTTTAGGATATCAAATTATAGACTCACTGACCTTTATTTATCTCTAGAAATCAATTATGAGTGAGTACATCCCATGTTCATCCTTTTGGGTCTGGGTTACCTCGCTCAGGATAGTGTTTTCTATTTCCATCCATTTGCATGCAAACTTCGCGAAGTCATTGTTTTTTACTGCTGAGTAGTATTCTAATGTATATATATTCCATACTTTCTTCATCCATTCTTCCATTGAAGGGCATCTAGGTTGTTTCCAGGTTCTGGCTATTACAAACAATGCTGCTATGAACATAGTTGAACAAATGTCCTTGTCATATGATCGGGCATCTCGTGGGTATATTCCCAAGAGTGGCATTGCTGGGTCCATGGGTATGTTGATCCCAATTTTCCTGAGAAACTGCCACACTGCTCTCCAAAGTGGCTGCACAAGTCTGCACTCCCACCAGCAATGGATGAGGGTACCCCTTTCTCCACAGCCTCTCCAGCAAAGGTTATCATTGGTGTTTTTGATTTTAGCCATTCTGACAGGTGTAAGGTGATATCTCAATGTTGTTTTGATTTGCATTTCCCTGATCGCTAAGGAGGCTGAGCATGACCTTAAGTGCCTTTTGGCCATTTGAACTTCTTCTGATGAGAATTCTCTCTTCAGATCAGTGCCCCATTTTTTAATTGGGTTAATTAGCATTTTAAAGTCTAGTTTCTTGAGTTCTTTATATATTTTGGAGATCAGACCTTTGTCTGTTGCGGGGTTGGTGAAGATCTTCTCCCAGTCAGTGGGTTGCCTTTTTGTCTTAGTGACAGTGTCTTTTGCTTTACAGAAGCTTCTCAGTTTCAGTAGGTCCCATTTATTCAATGTTGCCCTTAATGACTGTGCTGCTGGGGTTATACCTAGGGAGCGATCGCCTGTGCCCATCTGTTGTAGGGTGCTTCCCACTTTCTCTTCTATCAGGTTCAGTGTGTTCAGATTGATACTGAGGTCTTTGATCCATTTGGACTTGAGTTTTGTGCATGGTGATAGATATGGGTCTATTTTCATTCTTCTACAGGTTGACATCCAGTTGTGCCAGCACCATTTGTTGAAGATGCTTTCTTTCTTCCATTGTATACTTTTAGCACCTTTATCGAAAATGAGGTGTTCATAGGTTTGTGGGTTAAAATCCGGTCTTCTATATGATTTTATTGGTCGACTTCTCTATTTTTATGCCAATACCACCCTGTTTTCATTACTGTAGCTCTGTAATAGAGTTTAAAGTCAGGGATGGTAATGCCTCCAGAAGTTCCTTTATTGTATAAGATTGTTTTGGCTATCCTGGGTTTTTTGTTATTCCATATAAAGTTGATTATTGTCCTTTCAAGATCAGTGAAGAATTTTAATGGGATCTTGATGGGGATTGTATTGAATCTATAAATTGCCTTTGGTAGGATTGTCATTTTTACTATGTTGATCCTCCCAATCCACGAGAAAGGGAGATCCTTCCATTTTCTTGTATCCTCTTCAATTTCTTTCTTCAATGCCTTAAAGTTCTTGTCAAATAGATCCTTCACTTCTTTGGTTAGCGTTACCCCGAGATATTTTATGCTGTTTGTGGCTATCGTGAAAGGTGATGCTTCTCTGAATTCCCTCTCTGCTTCCATATCCTTTGTGTATAGGAGGGCAACTGATTTTTTGGAGTTGATCTTGTATTCAGCCACATTACTAAAGGTGTTTATCAGCTGTAGGAGTTCTTTGGTGGAGTTTTGGGGGTCGCTTATGTACACTATCATATCATCTGCAAATAACGAAAGTTTAACTTCTTCCTTTCCAATTCGAATCCCCTTGATCCTCTTGTCTTGTCTTATTGTTATTGCTAAAACTTCAAGCACTATATTGAAGAGGTATGGAGAGAGTGGACAGCCTTGTCGTGTTCCTGATTTAAGTGGGATGGCTTTGAGTTTCTCTCCGTTTAGTTTGATGTTAGCTGTCGGTTTGCTGTAAATAGCTTTTATTATATTTAGGTATGACCCTTGTATCCCTAATCTCTCCAAGACTTTTATCATAAAGGGATGTTGAATTTTGTCAAAAGCTTTTTCAGCATCTAATGAAATGATCATATGGTTTTTTTCTTTCAGTTTATTTATATGATGGATTACATTGATAGATTTTCGTATGTTGAACCAGCCTTGCATCTCTGGGATGAAGCCTACTTGATCAAAATGGATAATTTTTCTAATGTGTTCTTGGATACGGTTTGCCAGTATTTTGTTGAGGATTTTTGCGTCGATGTTCATGAGTGAGATTGGCCTGTAATTCTCTTTCTTGGTTGAGTCTTTGTGTGGTTTTGGTATCAGAGTGACTGTAGCTTCATAAAAGGAATTTGGCAATGACTCTTCTGTTTCTATATTGTGAAATACCTTAAGGAGTATAGGTATTAGGTCTTCTTGGAAATTCTGGTAGAATTCCGCATTGAAACCATCTGATCCTGGGCTTTTTTTGGTAGGGAGGTTTTTGATAACAGCTTCTAATTCTTCGCGACTGACAGGTCTATTTAGATTGTTCACCTGGTCCTGATTTAACTTTGGTATATGGTATTTATCTAAAAAAGCGTCCATTTCTTTTACATTTTCCAGTTTTGTGGCAAACAGGCTTTTGTAGTAAGATCTAATGATTCTCTGAATTTCCTCTATGTCTGTGGTTATGTCCCCCTTTTCATTTATGATCTTATTAATTTGCAAATTCTCTCTCTGCCGTTTGATTAGTTTGGATAGGGGTTTATCAATTTTGTTGATTTTTTCCAGGAACCAGCTTTTTGTTTCATTGATTCTTTGGATTGTTTTCTGTGTTTCTATTTTGTTGATTTCGGCCCTCAATTTGACTATTTCCAGTCTTCTACTCCTCCTAGGTGAGTCTGCTTCTTTTTTTTCTAGAGCTTTCAGGTGGGCTGTTAAGTCTCCAATGTATGCTTTCTCTGTTTTCTTTAAGTGGGCACTAAGGGCTATGAACTTTCCCCTTAGGACAGCTTTCAAAGTGTCCCATAAGTTTGAGTATGTTGTTTCTTTATTTTCATTGAATTCAAGGAAGACTTTAATTTCTTTCTTTATTTCTTCTTTGATCCAGGTGTGGGTCAATAGTTGACTGTTCAGTTTCCATGAGTTTATAGGCTTTCTGGGGGTAGCATTGTTGTTGAATTCTAACTTTAGTCCATGGTGATCTGATAAGACACAGGTGGTTATGGATATTTTTTTGTAACTGTGGTAGTTTGCTTTGTTACCAAGGATGTGGTCAATTTTCGAGAAGGTTCCATGAGCTGCAGAGAAGAAGGTATATTCTTTCCGATTTGGGTGGAATATTCTATAGATGTCTATTAAGTCCAATTGATTCATTACCTCCATTAATTCTCTAATTTCTCTGTTAGGTTTCTGTCTGATTGATCTGTCCATTGGTGAAAGAGGAGTGTTGAAATCTCCTACTATTAGCATGTGCGGTTTGATGGCAGCCTTGAGTTTTAGTAATGTTTATTTTACATACGTTGGTGCTTTTATATTAGGGGCATAGATATTCAGGATTGAGACTTCATCCTGATGAATTGTTCCTGTTATGAATATAAAATGTCCCTCTCCATCTCTTCTGATTGATTTAAGTTTGAAGTCAACTTTGTTAGAAATTAGTATGGCCACACCTGCTTGTTTCTTAGGTCCATTTGCTTGATAAACCTTTTCCCATCCCTTTACTCTAAGTAGGTGCCTGTCTTTGTGGTTGAGGTGTGTTTCTTGTAAACAGCAGAATGTTGGATCCTGTTTGCGTATCCAGTCTCTTAGCCTGTGCCGTTTTATAGGTGAGTTGAGTCCATTGACATTAAGGGATAATAATGACCAGTGGTTGTTAACTCCAGTCAGTTTTTTAGTCATAGAGTTTGTGTGTTTGCCTTCTTTGGGTTGCACTGGTGAAGGGTTTCTAGATGTTTGAGTTATTGTGGTCATTGTTGGACTCCTTGGTTTGTGATTTTCCTTCTATTACCTTCTGTAAGGCTGGATTTGTGGCTACGTATTGTTTAAATTTGTTTTTATCCTGTAAAATTTTGTTTTCTCCATTTATAGTGAACGATAGCTTGGCTGGGTATAGTAGTCTGGGCTTGCATCCATGTTCTCTTAGCTTCTGCAGTACATCTATCCAGGACCTTCTGGCTTTCATGGTTTCCATAGAGTAGTCAGGTGTAAGTCTGATAGGTTTACCTTTATAAGTAACTTGACCTTTTTCCTTTGCAGCTCTTAATATTCTTTCTTTATTCTGTATGTTTTGTGTTTTGATTATTATATGGCGAGGAGATGTTTTTTTTTTTTTTTTTGGTCCAGTCTATTTGGTGTTCTGTATGCTTCTTGAACCTTCAAAGGAATATTTTTCTTTAGGTTGGGAAAGTTTTCTTCTATAATTTTATTAAATATAGTTTCTGGACCATTGAGCTGTACTTCTTCTCCTTCTTCTATCCCAATTATTCTTAGGTTTGGTCTTTTTATTGTGTCCCATATTTCCTGAATGTTTTGTGATGAGAATTTGTTGGTTTTGCTATTTTCTTTGATCAGTGTGTTTATTTTCTCTATGGTATCTTCAGTGTCTGACATTCTTTCTTCTATCTCTTGTAATCTGTTGGTAGTACTTGTCTCTGTGATTCCTGTTCGTTTACCCAGGTTTTCCATCTCCATCCTTCCCTCGGTTTGTGTTTTCTTCATTACTTCCATTTCTTTCTTTAAGTCTTGAACCGCTTCCCTTATCTGTTTGATTGCTTTTTCTTGCTTCTCTTGGTTTTCTTGGGTATCTTTGAGCGATTTATTCATTTCCTCTACTTTTTTGTTTGTCATCTCTAATTGTTTATGGCAGTTTTTCACCTCCTGTTTAAGGCCCTCTATTATTTTCATATAATTCATTTTTGAGTCGATTTCTTCTAATTCTTCTGGAGTAGGCTGTACAATTCTTCTTATTTCGGGATCCCTGGGTTCTGGTGATGTCATGTTGCCTTTCAGGTTGTTGGAGGAATTCTTGTATTGGCGCCTTCCCATCTCTTGCTTCAAATGAAGCCAGGAGAGGCCTGGTGTCTTGGTCCAGTCTTTGCTGTGACTGACTCTCTGGGTGTATCTCTTCAGTGTAGAAACAGGAACCAACCCGTCCAGATGGAACTCCTCAGCACAACTCAGATGGCAACCCTGGAGCACCAGCTGTAGGTGCCCAAGCTCCCTTACTGGGAACCTTGAGACCTGCCTGGAAGGCAGGCACTCCCCGCTCTGGGTGGATAGCCTTAGTGAAAGAGCTTAAAACCGATCTGAGCACTGGTCCTAGCAAACCACAGGGCAGGGTTGGGGGTGGGGTGCGGGGGATTGGGTCGTGCCTAAGAAAGGCAGCCCTGCAGAAGGAGCTGGGGGAGGGGGGTTTGTGCTAGCTTCTGAGGCACATGGCGCCTGGATAGTAGACACCCACCCGTCCAGATGGAATTCCTCAGCACCTAACCAGGGCCGCCTGGTAGCTCACAGATCCAGGGACAAGGAGAAGGAGGTGGGAGGCAGCACAGGGTGCAGGAGAACACTGGAGATCCTGGAGCACCAGCTGTAGGTGCCCAAGCTCCCTTACTGGGAACCTTGAGACCTGCCTGGAAGGCAGGCACTCCCCGCTCTGCGCAAACAATATTTTATTATTATTGTTTGTTTGTTTTATTTTTGTTTTTGTTTTTTTTCCATAGAGATTTTCTCTGTGTAAATTCCTGCACCACCACTACCTGGCTGTTTTTCTTCATTTTTGTAATCAAACAAGAGAACTTTAAAATAAAGTTCAGGCATTAATATTGGAAGACAAACAATTATCTTTAAAATGATAAAGTTCTAATGCTGTTAAATCATTTGTCGGTGTATTTCTAATTATTTTAAAATATTAAATTAAATCGTACATTAAATATAAAATGACCCTTCTCCTTTAAGACTATAAATTGAAAATTACTAAGGATATTTCCCGTAGTACTTTTGGAGATAATAGAAAAAAGAAAACAGTGAATCAGTACCTAACAATCTGTCCCAACGAGGTTCCAGGTATCCCATTTAGGAATTTTTTTAGGATTTTTCTAGGATCTTGTTTCACTCACTATAAACATCCGATTTGGAGAATGTGAGATTTATACTTGACTATAATCTAGCATTCTTGTGCTGGCATTTGCCTCATCTTTCCAGAGTTGCTTGGATGATTAAAGCCCATACCAGTGTGAGAAGAGGCTTTACATGATTGATGTTTCATTTCTCTACTCAGTCGATCCCTCGTCTCACTTCTCTGCTCCTTGAGAATTTATTCTCTGACAAGACATGAACTGAAAGTGGTTCACTGTAAGACCTCCAAGGTGTAATTTGCTCGGTGAAGAGTACTGTGCAGGTTTAAAGCTATTCCAATGAATACTTTACTCTTTTACTTAGAAAATGTGTGGTCAGTTTCCCTCTACCACTGCACAGAATGCAGAAGAAGGGGTGTCTGCATCCTTCTGATAAAGCTGTCACCCAAACATTTTCCTGTGTTCTGTAAGAGACTAAGGATGTGGACGGCTGATTCAGGTCTGAGATCCAAACATCCTCAAAGGTAGTACCATTTTAGTTAGAGCACAGCTTGGTCAACATAGTGCCAGGCTAGGCAGGGACATACTGTGAGACTATGTCTCACAAAAGCAACTAAACAAACTGAATCTTTGAGTGACCACACCACTACTCAATTGCTTTAGTTGCACCGGAGCCCACTTAACAAACTCCATGAACCAAAGGTCTCTAAGGAAGAATGGTGATGTGGGATGTCCCTCTATATGCTGGGATTAGCATTAATGAATAAAGAAACTGCTTTGGACCTATAGCAGGACAAAAGTTAGTTAGGCAAGGAAAACTGAACTGAATTCTGGGTGGAAGAAGGTATAGTCAGAGAGAAGCTATGCAGCCCCACCAAAGCCAGACAGAACTTTAGCTGGTAAGCCACAGCTTGTGGAGATACACAGAGTAATAGAAATTGGTTAAATTAATATGTAAGAGTCAGCCAATAAGAAGCTAGAGATAATGGGCCAAAACAGTGATTTAATTAATACAGTTTCTGTGTAATTATTTCAGCTCTGGGTAGCCAGGATGAACAAGTGTCCTTCTCCAACAGAATGGTTACACACACCAGCATTCATTAATTTTGTTTTCCTTTAGTATATCTGTACTGGTAAGAGAAAAACAAGAGAAGAGAATCAGGCTGAAATAGTGGTAGCCATTAATTATCTTTTAAATTGGCCAGTTTAAGATGAAGGGTGGACTTCAAGGAAAGGGTAGCAGAATCAAAATAGAGTTCTGCACAGATTCCAGAGGCACGGGCATAAAAAAAAAAAAAAAAAAAAAAAACAAGCAACCAATACACTGCTGAAATTATACTAACAACTTCTTTGCCTTTTCCTCCTTATCCCCTTCATCCTTACCTTCTTCTCTTTCTTTGTTCTTCCTTCTCTCCCTCTTTTTTTTCCTGAGTATCAGTCTTGAATATGTATGAACTAACCCTGGAATTTGCTGATGTACATGATTGCATGAAGGTATTTCAAGCAGCATAATCTAATTTTGACTATAAATGTATGATCCCACTCTACTTTAATGACTGACAGAGGTGTTCCATTGATGAATGATTTCTATATTTTCAAGTTAAGTACTTCTCCTGAAGCCCTGTAATCAGTGAGTAACATTTCTTTTCAGTGCTTGAGCCTACTGTAGTTAAATAAGTTACATTATAAGATAATGGTGCCAAAATATCCTACATCAATTTTTCTGTTTGGTATTTCAAATTAAAAAATGAATTACAAACTCTCTTGTTTAATTTAGGGCAACAGTTTTCCATATAAAAGTGTGTGTGTGTGTGTGTATGTGTGTGTGTGCATGCGTGCTTGAGCATGCACACGGGTGTCAGCATATGCATGCATAGAAGAGAGGGGAAGAAGGAGAGAAAAGGGGTGATAGGGAAAGGAGGAGGAAGAGGAGAAGGAGGAGGAGGAGGAGGAGGAGGAGAGAGAGAGAGAGAGAGAGAGAGAGAGAGAGAGAGAGAGAGAGAGATGATACATAGTGATAGGGTGATAATGATGTCAGCATCTTAGCAGCAACACAGACTATATTAAATCTGCTTTCATGCATGGGAAACATCCAGGGATTCCAGGGAAGTCTAAGAGACCTCCAACATAATATGTTACTGTCATTTGCACTTGGTAATCCATCAGAACTTGAAGGTAAGGTCAATTCTCCTGCTCATGAAACTACATACTTCAAGGATTGAAGGAATTGAGCGGGAACTGACCCAAGGTATCATATGTGAGTACCGGTTCTCATAGAACAGTTCTTGTACGCTGCCAAAGGAGAAAACCAAAGAATAGTTTGACCCGTCAGCAAAGCCTGCAGAGTCCAGTGATGCCCAGCCTGGCTACTATCACCAATAGCAATAGTGACACTTTTATTTTGAGCAGTAACCAAGAGCTGTCTAATTCTACGTAAGGCATTCGTGGGAACAAGGAACCATGGCTACAGAGGTCACCTACTCTAGAGATAAGCTTAGTACTGCCATTTTCCTGAGCCAATATAATTTCTGACTTTAAAAACATCCTTATACTCACACATAACATAAGTATATCTCTTACCCTTCCACAAATAACCTTCTTTTAGCAAGAAACTGACACTACTACAAAGGTTCAAACCTTATAAAAATGTAGAGAACATATTATAGTTATGTGCTCACCTCTAATTGAGAACAACTGCAGTGAAAACACCTACACCTGAGGCTCAGAGACCATTGTGGAAAATTCAGGGGAAAGAAGATAGATTGTAAGAACCAGAGGACCAGGATGTCTTCTGTGAAACAGTGTGTTCTAGACATGGCAGGGAAGCTTCAGACATGAAACCTCACCAATAAAATGGTTTCTTAAGCAAGGCTGATATAAAGAGAATGTCTATTGGTGTGCTAATGTGGTTGGAGGATACTTCACAGTTCTCACCTTAGATGAAGCACTACAGGAATTCAAGGGCTGCTGTGTGAGAGATAGTTTTCTCTAGTGACAATCCCCCAATTAGTCATCCAAGCCCAAGGAGTTAGTTGCAAACATGTGCCGCACTAGCAACATTAAATGGACTCACTGGACTATAGATGGATGGGCATATAATAGATGCATATAATCAAGAAGATGAGGCTGTGAATTTGAGAGAGAGAAAAAAATGGGGTACTGGAGAAATTGGAAGGGAGAGACAGTGGGATGCCATGATGTGAATACAGTACTCATGTTTAAAATTTTGAATAATTTAGATAAAATGAATTACAGCCACGGCTTTCTGAAAAACACTGGCTGGAGAGGAAAACAGTTTTCAGGGTGTTTCATGATGGTTTTTAATTATGTATTTTCCTTCTCTTTGAACTTGTCTTTAAAAGATTTGTTTCACAAGGTCACTACTGTTTTAAATTATTTCCAATTACTTGTAGATACATTTTAACTGTCTGTCAAGATTGAACAGGTTTGTACAAGGTTCTCAATGACAGAGCAAAGGCCTTCAGTAAGACCAGGGGCAGGAAGGAGGAGGGGGGAGGGAAAACTGTGGTTGGAATGTAAAATAAAATTTAAAAAATATTATGGTAGAAAATCACCACATAAAACTTGTAATGATTTAATACATTAATAAGTGATCTGAAAAAGAAATTAGAACAACCTTGCAACTTACAAAATTGATACAGCAATTACCTAGGATATATTTAAGCAGTGAAGTAAAAAGCCCTCCATGAAATTTCAAAACTTATATAAGAACGATTCAAAACATGAAACAGAATGGCCAGATATTCCATGTTCATTGGTTGGTAAGTTACTGGTGATAAAAAATGATCTACATTCAAAAGAAATGAGTAGAGTCAACACATTCCTTCAAAAAAAATTGGTTGTCATTCTTTAAGAGGGGTAATACTAAAATTCATGAGAAACCAGGGGCACACACACACATATGCGTGCATGCACACACACATGCAAAACAACCAACCTAACCAACAAAAATAAACAAACTAAACAAAGAAAAGATATCCCATATACTCAGGACTAGCATGAAAAATTATAATACGATCTGATTCCAAACTGTGCTACAAATACAATACTATAGTAAATAAAACACATGATATCAACAAAACATATAGATATATATCTAGAGAACAGAATAGAAAATCCAGAAATGCAAACACCCACTCTCAATTTATTTATGAAAAAAAAAATCACTGCCAACGGCACACACACACACACCACATAATTTGTATTTCTATCACAGTTATATGTAATTTTTTTCAAAAATTGAACATTTAGTGTCATTTTATGCTGAAGTTGACAGTAAGAGGAGAACAAAATAGACACACAGAATTACCAAAATACTAAGAAAAAGAAAATTATTGTCTGAATAAGAAATCCTGTTTTCTCTTTTTGTGTCACTAAATTTCTTAATTTTCTCCGAATTAAGTCCCACTGCTACAAAATTCCCCTTTTTTTTCTATCACCTGCCTTTAGACATACACTTTTCATATTACATCTTGGTAAAGTCTTTATAATATATTAAATCATAGAAATATTTCAAATTTGAGCCTTTTCTTTTGGTTCATTAATTTCACCTTGCTAACCGAAGGACATGATAAAATAGATAAGAAAGATACAGGGCTTGGCTTTAATTCTATTACATGCAACCACAGGAAATACAGGCCTAGCCATTCTTTTTATTATAATATAAAAATATTATCATCCACCTATTAAATCATAGATCTTTTATGAATTTTTTGTAGTGTGATAGTCCTTGCTTTGGTATAATAAATCCTGAGAGTTGGAAGCAGTAGCCCCACTTTCAGAGAAAGCAGAATTGCATGCAGATATGGACTTATCTATGGCCCCGCAGCAAGCGAGTCCTATGAGTCACTATGAGGAACCCTATACCAAGGCTCACACTTTTCCTGTTCACTATGGTACTTCTCTAGTGTTTTTGAAACAAAATTCAGTTTTTAATTAAGTTTCTTATTAGAGTACTAGGGGAAATTTTACAATTCCTCTGAGAAAAATGGTTGGAAGATTAGAGGTCTTTCTATAGGTAAGACAGCATTTATAAACCCATGGAGCATGTAATCCTGAGGAAGAGTATGTTGTGAAAGGTGCTTGAGTAATGAGATCTTCTTGCAATGTATTATTCGGTAGATATTGGAAATATAAGAATGAACCTGAAGTTAATAAATACAGATTTTAAAAGCCACTGCCTGAGGGTTTGCATGGTAGTTCAGCTTGCAACAGCCCTCATGTCTGAGCTTGAAGACATAGGCTTGGTCTTTTGAACCATATGGTAGGAGGAAAGAGCCAACACCAAAGTTGTACTCGACCTCCATAAGTGCACGGTAGTACCCATGGATCGAGGAAAATTAACAGATGTAATTAGGAAAATTAACTGCAAATATAATTTAAATTGTTGATATAAGAAACCCACAATGGAGCTTGAGACATCTAGAGAACAGGGCCTGAATGTTTGATTTTTCTCACTAATGTCAACATTAGTATAATAAGCCTTGTTAAATAAATGAATATTATGGAATGGGAGATAGAGTTTTTTATATATAAATACATAGCAAAATAATACTACCACAACTAATATTGAAATTCCAATATAATTTGAGGCTGAGCGTTCATTTCTTTGAAATGTTCTAGTGATATCAACAGTGGACAAACTACCCTGTCATTTATGGAGACATTGACTGGGGTCATGTTGCCATTTTTGTATTTAAAAAAAGTAAGAAAAGGATTATGATTTTGTAAGTTTGTAAAAATCAGTTGCAAATCCATCATCATTAGTCTTAGAAGAGACTTAATGTGTTTGATTTCCTGCTGTGTGTCAGAAATACCATCTGTGCAGGAGAAATCAGTAATATTTTTATAATTGTTCTCACTGATTGTGTTACATATAAATTCAACTTGAGTTTCTACTTTGTTATTATTTCTTAGCATATCTTATATGGATTAATTATTTTAATCATCTTAAAATAACTTGAAACTGTCATTTAAATTAGTACAAATTTTCCTAAATTCGATTAGCTCCCACTGGTCCTGTGATAGTTTTATTGAGTTTGTATTATTCTGACATTATAAGACCATGGGAATCTCAAATCTTATCTAAGTGGCTGAATATTTAATCAGATTTCTCTTTTTTTTGTCGATTTATCTTGAGGTATTAAGAATAAAAATGAGAGCTTCATAATGGACTGAAACTCTCATGAAGCTTCCTCTATTCATGGGAAACAGAAGGAAAAGAAAACCAGAGGGACATCAGATTTTTTATCATTTTATTGAGTGTGTTCGTTGTCAATTTCATACATGTATGCAGTACAATCTAATTATTATATGCCAACTCTCTTTATATCTTTCATGTCTATTCCCACCACTTCCCTTTAGAAGAAAATTCTGGTTGAGAGAATTATGCCATGATCCCACCTTTCTGTGGGGCTAGGCTAAGAAATAATTATTACTATAGTTTCTTTGAGACTGTGGTGTGGCATTTGATACTTAAAAGTTGTAATGGCCTTAGTTTAAAATAAAACCAGGAAAGATGTAATATCCAATGTCAAAAACATTTTTTGCAACGACTATATGTCCAGTTCTCACCAGAAAAACGTGCTATAATACTGCTAGCCAAAGAAAGCAGGGTTGGGGGAGGTTCTAAGCTGCTTTGGAACTCTTGGAGTCAACAGCCATGGGAGAGCAGATAGAAAGATGAACTGGAACAGAAAGCTGAAGACTCTTCAGAGATGACCTGATTTGTTTGGAAGCTGGACCAATCTATTAAATCCCCATGTGAATTGTAAATTATTGCTCACAAAAGGAAGGTGATAACCCCAAATGTAACTCTCCCACTGCAGAATTTTTCCTAAAGGTGCATTCTAACTCTAAGTTCTAGCCACGAAAGGAAGAATTTTCAAAGCTAGAACAGTAATTGTAAAGAAAAACATCAGACATTTGAAACCTGCACTTTACAGTGATGGGAATTTTGTCTGATATTTTATGTTTTTACAAACTTAAGTAAACAAAAGAAGTTCATGACATTAAAGCTGTATATTAACCTTGCAGAGTGAGCAAAATCATACTTTGCTTCTGTTAGTTCCATGTCTCCAAAGCACTAATGTACTGGTTGAAGATTTTTTTTCCCCAATTATGATCTGTGTTTCAATGTACTGTTGCTTGTATAATACTGGAAGTATGTGCTCGTTATTTTTAACTGTTCTTTCACAAATGTGCTAGATAAACATAGAAAAATCTGTTAATCTCTATGTCTTCAGTGTACTATTTTGAAATCCTTACCCAGAGAAACACAGACATGTGTAATAGCTTAAGAATCCCAAATAACCACACACCAATGAATGTTAGTCATAAAAATATCATCAGTTTTATTATGATCTTTGAAATCTATACTCAAAAGCTTAAAACATTGGGGTGGCGACATGGAAATTATTTAGCCACCATCCTCAATGAAGAATAGATAAATGTGGAAAAATACAAGAGCTTAAAGAACAGATTGGTGAGCCGTATGACAAACTCTGTCTTGGGGACATGTCAAGCCCCCCACATTCTTGAATTCCTCATAACTGAGGTTACCTAGTAAGAGTTGCACAAAGTTGAGCCCCACAACATTGTGTGAAGAGAAAAAGGGTTTCTGAAGCTCTGGTCGACGATTGTTTCAGAACTGTAACCACTGGTAAAGTGTCCGTTTCCCAATAACTCTCCACTCCTGTTCATGCAAACAACCATCAGTTGGACATACATGCATGTTTGCACACGCCTGAACACACACACACAAATGTAGAAGAGGGATTTATTAAGAACAAGGGGTTACTTTATGGGAGAAAGGGAGAGGGAGATTAAAAACAGTAATGGATAAAACCTACTAAAATTAATTTTAGGCTTGTAAAAAAATAAAAGAGGGGGGAAATCTGAAATTGTACTGATGTTAATTTTCTGACTGGATGGGTTACTCAGCTTTCCTTCACTACAAAAAAATATGCGGGATGATTTGTTGATGTAGGAGTCCCCTCTGTGTGTTGTTTGTATTGGTTAATGAGTAAAGAAACTGCTTTGGCCTGATAGGGATAAATTCTGGTGCCAGAGTGGTTCTAGAAATTTGCATTCCCATCAGCAATGGAGGAGTGTTGCCTTACTCCACATCCTCTCCAGCATAAGCTATCCTTGGTGTTTTTGATCTGAGCCTTTCTGACTAGGATAACATAGTATCCCAGAGTCATTTGACTTGCATTCCCCTGATGACTAAGGTGGTTGAACTCTTAACTGTCTTTCGACCATTTGAGATTCTTCTGTTGAGAATTCTCTGTTTAGTTCTGTACCTCATTTTTTTTATTTAAATTATTTGGAATTTTGATGTCTAGTTCCTTGAGTTATTTATTTATTTTAGAGATCAATCCTCTGTCTGCTGTCGGGTTGGTGAATATCTTTTTCCATTCAGTATGCTTTCTTTTTGCTTTATTGACTTTGTCCTTTGCCAGAAGCTTCTCGGTTTCGGGAGGTCCCATTCATTTCTTGTGCTCTCAGTGTGTGTCCTACTGGTGCTTTATTTAGGAAGCGGTCTTCGGTGTCCATGCATTGAAGGCTACTTGCCACTTGCTCTTCTATCAGGTTCAGTGTGGTCAGATTTATATTGAGGTCTTTAATTCATTTGGACTTGAGTTTTGTGAACATGGATCTATTTTCATTCTTCTACATGTTGACATCCAGTGACGCCAGGACTTGTTGAAGATTTGTTGAAAATGCTTCCTTTTTTTCCATTCGCTTCTCTGTCAGATCAGGTGTTCATAGATGTGTGTATTAATATCTGAGTCTTTGATTTGATTCCATTGGTCAACATGTCGGTTATTATGCCAATATCAGATTGGTTTCAATAGTGTATTTCTATAATAGAGCTTGATGTCAGGGATGGTGATGTCTCCAGAAGTTCCCTTATAGTACAGGATTGTTTTGGTTATCCTGGGTTTTTTTTGTTTTTCCATATGAAGTTGATTATTATTCTTTCAAGATCTGTGAAGAATTGTGTTGGGTTTTGTAATGGGGATTGCTTTGAATCTATAGATTGCTTTTCATAAGATTGCCATTTTTACTATGTTGATCCTTTCTCTTCAAGAGCATGGGAGATCTTTCCATTTTCTGGTATCTTCTTCAATTTTATTTTTCAAAATATTAAAGTTCCAGTCGAACATTTTCACTTTTTTGGTTAGTGTTACCATAATATATTTTATGTTATTCATGGTTATTGTGAAGGGTGATGTTTCTCTGATTTCTTTCTCAGATTCTTTATTATTTGTATATAGGAGGACTATACTTTCAGGGACGATTTCTATAGTTTATTACTAAAAGTATCTTTTGGGCCCTAGATACATTTTAAAGTACCTGGTCAAAGTCCATGTCCAAGAATTGAAAGAGAATAGATTCTAACACATTCTATTATCTCCCCCCCCCAAAAAAAAAACAAAGCAAAACAAAACAAAAATCCCTGAGGCTCAGTAATTTAACATATGGGCCTTTGAGGATGAACTTAAATTTCCAAATAATACAGACACTATCCAAACACTAATACAGAAATAGCTCTTTGGTAGGTGTAAATTATTTTTTTTTCACTGCCTGATGTATTTAGTGAATCAAGTTAGAATACAATGCCAGAAAATAAATCTTTGCTTCCTTTTGAGGTCTTTTCTCAGTTAAAAACATAAGTAAATAAAGGTGAAAACGGTAGTAAAGATAAATTCATCTCAAATGCACCCCAGAATGTTTCACCACTCCATCACTGTTCTAGTAAATTAGTTCTTAAAGACAAAGAAAGTGATGTTAAGCATTGAGGACTCCACAGCAGTGTGGGAGAACTGATGAACTGAGAATTCAGAAGATGGCATCAGGCATGTGTATGAAATTAAAGCTTGGCGATCAGCAGCACTTCACAACTATCTTGAGACCCCTTTCTCCTTAATTCTCTCAGATTTGAGGAATATCCATGGTATTGTAGAAATGATTACAGCATATGATACTATTTAGCAGTCAGCTTTCCTGCATTAGAATTGCTGGTCTGTCATTTAATCTTACCCTTTAATTGAGTACAGAATTCTCAAAACCAGTCCTGCAGATTTCAATTTTGTTTTTGAACTCTTCCATGCTCCTTACACCTAGGCAAGACAGGATGAACCTCAGAGTAAGATCTGTCTCAAACTCCAAAATAAATTGCTTTGAGTTAGGCATTAAAACAAGCCCGATATAGAAATGAAATATTGTCTATCTGTAATACCTTGCCACACTTTTCAGCAAATATTGAAAAATGTATACCAATACATCAATAAAGACAGAGTTAAACATAGTGCTTAAGGTTACACTTGAACATACACAGCTAGAACTAGCATTTTAACAAAAAATTAAGATGATTTTAGTGAATATTAAAGTATGAGAAGCAGTGAACTAAGAGGCATTCACTTAGTTTTAGGGAAAAGGATTCTCTGACAACAGGATATTTTACTTGTTAGTACTTTTGTTGAATGAGTTTATTATATTCCTGTTTCTCCTGCTCCTTCTCCTTTCCTCCACTTTCTTCCATGTTCTTTCCCTCTCTTTTCGTTTTTCTCTTGCCCCTGTTTCTTAATAACATTTTATTCTTTGAGTATTATTGGTTCTAACAGAATCTTAAACAGAAATAGGTTAGGTTCACTGATGTTTCAAATTTTTTTTTTGCAGTTTTTCTAATCATTTTCACCTTACCTCCTTTTATTATTCCTCACCAGTGAAAATGAGGTTTTAAATTGTAATCCCTGTCAAGCCTGGTGACACAGGCCCATAATCCCAGTACTCAGAAAGCTGCATCAAGAGGATTAGTATTTCAAAGATACCCAGGTTTATCTGGGAGAGCTTGTCTCTGATTAATTGATTAAATCGCCTCTTCACATACCATCCATGTTACACTTCTCATTGCTTACAAGATTCAGCTTCACTGGTTTTCTTTCTGTTAGTTAAATACAACAAAGAATTCCATATCTATGGAATTTGTCCTTTCTTTTCTCCTGCATATGACATAACAGTGGTTTGTTCATGTCTGTGTATCATAGCTAAAACTCCTCCAATCATCACTGAAATGTCATCCTATAAACACATCTTCTATGCAAGTAGAAAACATTTAAAATTATCATTTTAGAAAGTATGCATTTGGATCTATAATCACTATTTGTGGGCAGAGAACTTTGCATGCATTCTTATCTCTGTATCCCATATTGAACCCTGGACAAAACCCTTTGTGTTAAAATATTAAAAAATAAATTGATCATTTATTTTCTTTCTCTTATATTATCTCCATAATTTCAGTTTATTAACAAATAGCATCCTAAGCAATACTATACTCAGTTATTTTTCAAAACACTAGTAATATGATTTAAAAATCCAACAAGCAAACATAAATCAGTCTCAGATTTCCGGGATGTTCATGACTAGAAGAGATTGACAAGCATAATGATAGATTATTGTAAGTGAGTGGGATTTTAATAGAAGAGGTCATTTTATACTGAGAAATTAAATCAAAAGCTTTTATGAAAGGATTTGATTTATTAGTGAGATGATGACTCCTTGTGGTTATATATTTTGACATTATTCTAATCATGGAAGAAATCCACTGCCTTCAAGTTGAACTGAGAAAGGACACATAGAAAATGCCACAACCCACACATTACCAGAAGTATCCCCTAAGTAATGGGGAAGATCAAATTGAATGTATATATGAATAACCTTGCTGGAGGTTTGTTGGATAAGAGGCTGCTTACAGCATAAACATAATTTTTTAATGTTCTAGAAGCTCCAAAGGTTATGTGATTGATCTATACTTTCTGAGCATGAATAAATGAAAACAAAACCCCAATGTGAAAAGTCATAAAATATTAATGTTTAAAGGCACAGTTAGCTCTGGTCTAACTGGTGGGTCAATGAAGGGTTATTTCACAGAGCAACATGGCCCCAACTTCTATCCATCAAATTATAAAGAAGACAGTTCTGTGAAAGACATAATGTACAAGAGATATTTTTCACCCACAATAAAAATGTTTTTGTTTGAAATCATGGGAATATGGATGCATCCTATTAGAACAAAGGCACTATTGAGAGAATTTCACACATGTATACAATGAACTTTCTGACATATTCTCTCACACCTTCATTTCTTCTCCTCTTCCTGTTTCTCCTTCTCATCCTCCTTGTTCTTTTCTGTGTTTCTTTTATTGAAAATTTGCTTTGTAGTATATTATCTGGTAACGGTTTTCCTTCCCAGAACTATTCTGAGACACTCCCTATCTTCCCTCCCATCTAGATTCACACACTTTCTATCTCTCTTTGGAAAACGAATAGGCATCTAAACAACAACAATAATAATTATAGACAAAACAAAAGCAAACAAACTAGAATAGGACAAAATAAACAAGCAAAAGAACAAGAGTCAAAGAAAAAACAAGAGAAACATATATAGACATAGAGTGACACACAGTCACATACATAGAATTTTCACATAAACACAAAACATGAAACCATGCTATATCAACTAAAGAAATGAAAGCTAAAAATAAAATAATAATAAGCCCTGACAAATCGGTATGGCACCAAGAACCTCAAAAAATTGACATTGATTTTGTTTTGTGTTGTCTGTCTACTGCTGAATATTGGGCCTGCCCTTGAGAGTGGTGTGTATTTTAGTTAGATTCAGTTGGTTTACTTAATGCAGGAATTTTTTTTTCCATTGTGGAAAGCTTAAACATTATTTTTATAGACATATATTCAATAAAAGGTAATATATATATATATATATATACATATATATATATATATATATATGAAGAAGTAAAATCTTTTGAAAACAGTGTATTGATAATAATGGATAATAATACTCTGATGTGGGATTCCCCTCTGTCATTGGTTAAGAAAGAAGCTGCTTTGGGCCTATGCAGCACAGAATAGGGCAAGGCTGGGATTCCAAGAGAAAGAGAGAGTAGGCAGAGTTAAAGAGACTCCATGTAGCCGATACAGGAGACAGAAACCAGATGGAACCTTACCAGTAGGCCACAACCACATGGCAATACACAAATTAATAGAAATGGGTTAATTTAAGGTATAAGATATAGCATCATCGGTCATAAATTCTGCAGTTTCAATATGCAAAATAACTCTTTTTGCATATTGTGAATCAGTAACTATATTGAGAGGTTCTTTAGAAGAGTTTAGTACCATAAGAAATGCATATCATTCTGACTTTTGGACAGAATAAAAAGGGCTTTGTTACACTTTACTTAAACCTGCTTTTCCTGATTTATTTATGTCAGTATAGAATGTAGGGCCTTCAGTTATTGCTGTGTCATGTACAATGTGGAGAAGAATTCAACTATCTCTCTTTGTAAGTTTAATGCTCTTGCTTTTGCGATAGTTGCTATTAATCTCTTCTAAAAAAATTAGTCCAAGCTCTTTGCCAGGGTTCATAGTCTTTCCATAATTTACTAATTTCATCATTAGTAAAAGGTAATATAATTTCTGGTGGGTCTATTCCTGTTAATTGATGAAGTCTCAATTTTTCTTTTATAATTAATTCAGAGACATTTTCCACATAAGACTTTAATTTTTTACTCGGTTAATGTGGTAAAAAAAGATCCATTCTAAGATATTATCTTCCCTCTGCATTAAAATTACTGTAGGGAATATTTTGAGGGTGATATGACCAGAATACAGGTAAGATTGAAATCCACGTAATCCATATAGACCTTCTGCAATTTTTCTTCAATCAAAGTTGATTCTTTCTCAGCTTCAGCTGTTTATTCCCTGGAACAATTTAAGTCTTTATCATCATCTAAGGTTTTATTGAAATGAATTATTAGATTAGGTGTTATCCCAGAAGTGGGCCATAGATTGGAAATATCTTCTAGCAATCTTTCAAAGTCATCAAAAGTCTGCAATTGATATCTGCTAATTTCTCTTTTTTCTCTTCTAATTTTATGTAAACCTATTTTATAACTAGATAATTAGTAGAATCTCCTCTTTCTATTTTTTTTTTCTGGAACAATTTGTAATCCCCAACTAGGTAAAACTTTTTTTACTTTTTCAAACATTCTTTCTAATGTGTCTACATTTGAATCAGATAGCAAAATGCCATTCATGTAATGGTAAACTATACATTCAGAAAATTGCATAATACATAATAATATATATTATTTCCGATAACTGATTTACAAAATATTGTCATAGAGTGGGCCTATTTAACATTCCCTGTGGGAGGTCCCATTATTGATATCTATTGACTCAACACCGACTGTGTGCAGGATCTATTCACCTACTAATGCTGATATGAATTTTAAAGGCCCAAATATCTTTTTGTATTCTAAGTTGGCATTTTCAAAAGCCAGATATTTAATAATTATTGTCTAGTTTCTGGATCTGTCACCTATTTGTGAACCTTTAGTTAATCTTTGTAAAAAGTCACTAAAGGATTCTCTAGTGACTTGTATGACCCTGGTATATGATTCAATTCTTTTTTTCTAGTTCTTGACTCCTGTCCCCAACATTCAAGGTTGCTGTATGGCATAGGAACAAGATGTATCCATTGTAGATAGTCATGCTATTTACAATGGATAAGTATAATGGTCCTAGCCAAGAATTTGATCTTGAGAAGCCTCAAATCTCTTAACTCTACCTTGCTGTTCTAGGGCTTTCACCTCCTATCTCCAATAGCATTTCCACTGTAAATGTGGCCCATCTTCTAGCACTGCTGAGACTAATTGAAGCCAATCTTGTGGATAATTCAAGAAATTAGCCCTATTTCTTGAAGCCCATGTTTTTATTATCTCCCTAACAAATGGTAAATGCATCAGAAGTTACTACTAATTGCTTAATTTCTTTTAGATCTTTCATAGCTATAGGTTTCCATTAACATTCTTTGTATACATTTGGGCATTGAGTATTTGCTGGCTTTTCAGTGGTAACAACTAGATAAGTAGATAAAACTCTTGGTAAATCATCTATCTCCGACTCTGAGAGTTACTGCTGATGCTAAACCCTTTGTCTTTACCTCCTTTCCTTGCTTGTCAGTTCTGACAAGTTTCTCAATTGATTCAAATCTTTATATCACTGTCTTTTGTAAAGCCTGAATCTCTTGACCTGTAAAAATTTCTGATTATTTCATCAAATCAATTAATTTCTGGTTCTCATTTTGTACATGTGATTACAAGGTTTTAAATTTTCCCATTAATGTTACTTTCTCATCATTAGATATTATTTGGATGGCATATAGATTGCCTTCCTGGAAAAATATTCTATCTGCTATAATATCTTAACTTTTTAACAGATATTGAATGCCGATTTCAACAGTATGAATCATTTCAGATATTCTTTCAGTGCCCTTTTGTAAAGTTTCATAACCCATTGAAATAGATTGAATTTTGCCTGTCAAATTAAGGTTATTATTTTCAATAGCATGAATCCTTTCAGCTAAAAACTGTATTCTTCCTAATAGTTTCTCATTCTGTACTCTGTTATCAAACCATTTCTTTAAGGATATAACATGAAGAACAAAGCTAATAGCTACCATGATCACAGAAAAATATATGTATCAGTTTGCTTGCATAGAATTTCACCCATAGTAGAAACAAGAAGTTTTTTTAAATTCCTGAATGATGGTGTTGTCTGTCGTTCTCTTGGAATTGGCTTACAATTTTCAAATTTATTTATTAATCAATCCATTATAATTTTCAGAAAATTGTTGTAGGAGTAATAATCTTGATTGGCCAGCAGGCGTCACTGTTGCGGCAGTAAGGTAGGTCCTAGATCATTACCTGAAGTACCTGAGACTTTGAAATACTAATAAATTCAGTTAATTACTTAATATCAGCACATTAGCATATGGATGATTTAGTTGGGCAGAATACCAAGGAACACAGAGCTGACAGGCAGTCTCAAGCTGGGAGGTTACTGGCTGAAGCTCAGACCGAACTGGGAAGACAAGCCTGGATTCCAGGTGCAGGATTAGAACCCCTCGAGTCAGAGCTTGGTCTGGTCAGAGCAGGCCTGGCGAAGTCAGAGAAGCTGCGGAAGAGTTGAGGCAGAAAGCAACGCGTGGAAGTAGCAGCTGGATAAAGCCACATGGGTGCATACTGGTGGGAAATTGCCAAATTGCATCATGCATCAGACGAGCCAAACCTTGTGCAGCTGCCAAAAGTGAAGTTCAGCTGTGGAGGGGTAAGTTCAGCTGCATGGGTGGGAGAAGGCCATGGGGGCCTGTGCAGAGCCCTGCAGTGGCTTGGTTTCAGACCACGTTGGTACCAATCTGTTTGAGTGCAAAAAAAGAGTTCCACGATAGCCCAGAATAGAGTATAACAAGGGTTTATTTATTGGGGATAAACTTACAGAAAGAGTCGCAATCTGCAGTCTTCTACATATGCTGGGAACTAGAAATGAATCCAGCAGCCAAGAGGCCTGACCGCTTTTTATCTGTATTTATAGTACATGAGGCCACTTCCAAAGCGGGCTGGTATCTTAAAGGCTATTGGCTGAAGGAGTTCCTACAGCATTTGACTTTGGGGCATGCAAAGTACCTTCCAGTACTACGGCTGGTAGAGTTGAAGGTGGGCACCAGCATGACTTCTCCGTGTTCATGAGTTGTGTAGGTGCTGTTTTCAGCTATAGGTCCTTACAGTCAGATTGAGGAGAACAGCCAATGGCCTTGACAATAGACTTGATTTTGGACATTTCACACGGGACCCGTTTTGTATAATAACTCAGTTAGGTGTAACTCATTCCTGACACCAGAAACTTCCTTGGGTGACAAGGGATATCTAGTTAAGGTTACATCTACCCCTTATTTGTTGGTGACATTGAGATCACCTTTATTCATTTAGATATTTTAGGAAGCTTCTCTTGTATTAGGTTTTCAACAAACCCTCAAATGACCCTTAATGCAAGTTCTTCCTCCCAATAGAACTTCTTTCATACTCTTCATTTCTTCTCCTCCCATTTTGATCCTCATATCCCATCACCCACATTGTCCACCCAAAACTATCTATTCTGTTTCTCCTTCCTACGGAGATGCATCATGAAACACTAGTCCCTTACTCTGTTCATAACCTCTGGGGTTATATGAACTGAAGCTTGCTTATCTAAGACTTAACAGCCAATCTACATATATGCAGATATATACTATATTTGTCATTCTTGGTCTCAGTTACCTCATACATGATCCCTTTTCTCTAGTTACACCCTTTTATCTGCGGATTTCATGATTTTAATTTTTATAAATGGCTGGAGAACATTTCCCTGTATAAATATACCACATTTTCTTTATCCATTCACCCACCGACAGACATCTAGCTTGTTTCCAACTTCTTATTATGAATAGAGCAACAGTGAACATGGCTGAGCAGGTATCTCTGTGGTAGAATGAAGCATCTTTTGGGTATATGTCCAAGTGTCGTGTACCTGGATTTTGAGGAACTACCATACTATTTGCTAAAGCTGCTGCCTTTTTTCCAGTTTGCGCTATTGGCTTATCTATCTTAAATCAGGTGTCCTTAGTTTGTAGAATTATTTCTTGTTCTTTAGTTCTAGTTCATTTATTGTATATCTGTTTTTATATCAAAATAATGTTGCTTATTACTATGGCTATAGTTGTGTTCTATAATTTGAAATTAGGGATAGTAGTTTCATTAGTCTGGTTTGTTTTAGCTATATTTTTGGGGTGTCTTTTGTGTGTGTTTCTGTATGAAAATGAAAATTGTCCTTTCTTGATTTGTGAAGAACTGTGTTGGATTTTTGATGGGAATTGCTTTGAATCTGTAATTTGCTTCTGTAGGGTGGCGAACTTTACTATATTAATCTTCTTGTTTCATGAGCATGGCTGAACTTTGCCTCTCCTAATATATTCCTTAATTTTTTAATCAGTGTCCTAAAGTGTTTATCATACAAGATTTCACTTACTTGGTTAAAATTATTCCAAGACATTTTTGAAACTATTGTTAATAGATATTTTTCCCCCTAATTTCTTTCTTAGTCCATTTGTCATTTTATATAGGAAGGCTACTGATTTTTATGAATTTTGTGTTCTGCTAATTTGTAGAAAGCATTTTTCAGCTGTAAAAGTTACCTAATGGAAAATTTAGGGTCACTTGCACATATTATATCATCCTAAATTAAGATGCTTTTATTTCTTCTCTCCTTATTTCTATTGCCTTGATCACGTTCAGATGTCTTATTGCTCAATCTAAGTCTTCAAGTACTTTATTGAATGGGTATTTTTACTGATATTAGAGGAATGTTTTAAGTTTGTAATCATTTAGGTTGATGTTGGCTGTTCATTTTTCTTTAAATCATCTCTATTATTTTGAGGTATATGCCTTGTATTATTATTCTCTCCAAGACTTTTACCATAAAGGGGTGTTAGATTTTTGTCAAAGACTTTTCAATATCTAATGAGATGATCATGTGCTTTTTGTTATTCAGTCTATTTAGATGGTGAATCATATTAATTGATTTACATATTTTTTAATCATCCTTGTATCTCTGGATGAAGCCTACTCGACCTTTGTGGATAATTATTTTCTTTTGATTTCAGTTTGCAATTATTTTATTCAGATTCTATCTCATATGTTCATAATGGAAAATAGTCTTTAATTCTTTTCTTTTCAATCTTAATGTGGTATAGTTTTCAGGGTAACTGTAGCTTCATTTGAAGATTTCTGCAGTCTTCCTACTGTTTCTTTTCTGTGAAATAATTTTATAAGCATTTGCCTTAACTCTTTTTCAAAAGTCCAGTAGATTTCAACACTAAAGTTATGTAACCGTGGGATTTTCTTGTTGATGTTGCTGTTAAGTGATTTTTTTTTAATGACTGCTTCTGTTTCACTAAGGGTCTTTATATATTGCTTATGTTATCTTGATTTGACTTTTTAAAGGGTATATATATATATCTTTCCTTATCTGTTCATCTTTATATCTTTATTTATAACTATATCAAGAAATTACCCATTTTATTCATATTCTCCGATTTGTGGAGTGCAGGCTTTTAAAAGAATGCTTCTATGATTTTCTTTATTTCCTTGTATCACTTGATATGTTCCACCGTTCATCTCTAATTTTATTGATCTGGATCTTCTCTTTGCATTTTAGTTACTTTGGATAAGGATTGTCAATTTTATTGATTTTTCTCAGTGAATTAACTCAATACAGTCATTGCAATCTTGAGTCATGTGCCTATAGCTATCAATATTGGATCTGCAAGGGGCTGGCCACATCAACAATCCCACATAGAAAAGGGAGAAGCTAACAGGTTCTCATTGCTTACTGTTAAACAATTGGATGCAGCAAGAATCTGGTAGAGGAGAAACCATTATATTTAGTTGTGTACCCACTGCCCAAACCACCAAACTCCAACTGAAAATGCCAATCGTATGATCTCATAGATGTGTCTGGTTAAATTCAGTGTATCACAAAACAAATAGAAATGAACATGAGAACGAGATTTAGTGAGAAGGAGGACAGATAGGAGAGCTAAAGGGATGGAAAGTGAGTGGTTGAAGAGTGGTCAGTGGATGTTGTGCCCCTTAGTGAAAAAACACATTTAATTGTTTAAAAAAGCATTCAGGCACATATGAGACTGCATAAAATGTTTCATCTTATCCTGAGTCTTTAGATATTGGAAAATAGGAAATGTATGCACAAACAAGTTAAAGCAGTTTAGAATATTGAAGTTGAAACGCCTGAGAAGAATTTCGGGATATAGAAATTATGTTTTGCGATATTAAATTTACTTTCTAACTTCCTAAAATCATGTCATAGCTATCTGATGCAACTATGTAAGTTAGACCCTGTACCTTTTATTGAATTTGAATAATAACAAAGAGGAAGATGTAATTTACACATACTTGGGATTCTGTAAATATTTACCTAAGATGATTCTAGAGATTTAGACTTAAGTTAATATAATTCTTCTGCAATGATCCCAGGTTTCCTTTAAACTTGACATTTCCAATCCATTTCTTGGAGATGATGAACGTCCAGATAGAAAGGGCAGAATCAATGATTCTTTATTGGAAATAATATTACTCTCCAAGTGACATTTTTACTCCTGTGGAAATTACTATAAGCATTTTTTAGAGGCTCTAAATATTACTGATTAGCCTTCTGTGCACAAAACACCCACCACAAACAAAATTTTTAAAAGAAGTCAGTAAAATGAGGCTAAATGTCTTCAATAAAAAGGTGGTCAGATCTTAATGGATATATTATATTTCATATGTGAAATTTTCTAAGAATTCCAGAGTTCTGGCCAAATTTTTATTCATTAAAAAACCTATAATAATACATTACCATAACCACATGTAAAATACCATGATATATTCATTGACCAGTTAATTTGTAATGCAATAAAAATCTTTGGCTTTATGTAGAACAGAAAAATATCATTTTCACTTTTATATAAGATCATTAGCAAAAACATATATTCATATACAAAAATTCATGGCAGCATAAGGTGTATCTCTACAGATTTAATCTCTAAATTTCTATATTATTTTTATTATCAAACTTTTGTAAAAAATGAGGGAATGTTCAAAATATGTATTCAAAATATTTTATTTTAGCATAATGAGAGAGTAAGAGGTGATGGAGAGGGAATGAGAAAGAAGGGCTGTTCTTACCTTTCAAAAAGTAAAGACTTAGAGACATATATGTAGCTATGTGAAACAGAGAATATTCTAATTAAAATTGTGTGAGTATAGCCATATACTCAAGGATCAGTCAAAGAAAATGTAGTCCCTGGAATTGTAGGCAGTTCAAAACAAAACAAAAATAGAAAGGCCTGATTCTTAAAGCTGACACATTTGGGATTGTAACAAAAGAAAATATTTCAAAAATAGTTGTCACCCACATCATAGCATGTGTAAAGACAAACGGCATTTTTTTTTCAAACGCTTGAAATTGTCACTCAGCTGAATTTACAGAACAAAGGAAAAGTTGACAAGACGAGGAAATAATTGCTAGTATTTGTGCACATGTGCATCCATCAACCCGTTTCCTTAGTCTTTTCTGAATTATAATTTGTAAGACATATTGGCATTTCATACACTATCTCTAGATTCGGGAAGTTTTAAAATTAAAACATTCTTCCCCATGCACTTTTCCTTGTTTTCCTGTCTTCTCAGCCACATTGCCACTATTACTTCATGTCTTTTTAAAAAACATTTTTTTTTTTTATAATTGTACAGCATTTCTTAAGGTTGGTCTTTGCAGGAGACTTGGGTCACTGTGGAGAACTGGTATTCAACAAAGAATACAGTGATTTCACAGGAAGCCACTTTGTATCATATCCCACAGAATCGCCTTTATCTTTCCCATTGTCTCTCATAGTGTTAATATCCTCACCAGGAAACAGAAAGAGCAATGCTAAAGGAAGAAAGGAGTCTTCCCTTGGCTGCACACTCATTATTAATAAGGCAGAAACAAAATGATTTACTCAATACAAACTTTATGTGACACAAGACTCTTCCTAAGGAATGAAGACTCAACAAAATATACAAACCTATTCTATATGATATATGTAATTAATTTTAAGTGTTGATAGTTTGGCAAAAATGTGGTAGAGTTATGAGTGTATGATCCAATAGTTAGGTAATAAGCTGAGAGAATTTAACAATGCTCTTTCTTTCAGTCCCACCTCTGTGGTCCTGAATTTAGAGAAAAGGATCATTTCTATTCTTTCCTCAGTCTGGGGAGAACATTTTCAGGCCCAGGCTGGCACAGGAGAGCAGAATCACTTTACTTTATGACCCGCTGAGGAAAAGCCAGGGACTTTTCTGTCTTTTCTCTTTTTCTCAAATTCCTTAAAATATTCAACTTCTCAAGGTTCTCTGTTTCAGCATATTATACCTAGGGCCCATCAGAGACAAGAGTCAGCAAGTTAAGAATTGAGCAACCAGCAGCAAATATGAGATTGTGAGACATTTATGAAGTATTGACTTGAAATCTTTGGATTTTGTTTTCACACTCTATGGAACATCCACTAAATTTAAAAGACGCTTTTATTTTGTCTTTTTTTAACTTATTATTTTCAAATATATTCTATTATATGTACTTGGAAACAATGGTATGAAAATTATTGCTCAAATGATCAAAGCTAGGAATTTGCACAAAAGTGCACAAATAAGAATATTTTAACCTTTAAGTATTATTATATTTAAATCATTGGCATTGCTCTTTATATTCCAAAACCAGAATTTTCATTTAAAAAAGTGAATTGCACCCTGAAAGCTAACTAGACAAGTGAATAAAATTTGCATTGAATTCCCCAAACTATTGACAAAGCACAAGTTTGCTAGATATCTATTTAAATAGTAGAAGGAGGAGTTGCATGCCAACATTAGTGTGAAGGTCAGAGGACAATTGCAAGACTTGGTTCTCTCATGCCACCATGTGGGCTTTGGGAAAAGAACTTAAATACTTAGGCTTGGTGGCAAGTACCTTTGTCATCTGAGACATCTCATCATCCTCACAGTTAGTAGTTTATGAAAGTTGAATTTTAATAAGTCAGCTTTGGACTCAGATGGGAGTGCAGGTAAAATATTGAAGGCTGCATATATTCTCAGTAATATAAATATATGACTTCCTTTACTGATTCTCATCTTTTTCTCCTCTTAGTGTAGAGACAACAATCTCAATAAACTGATCTGGTTTCTGAGACAGATATATTTACGTTTCTACAGAGGTAAAAAGACAGTGGCATGGGTTGATTCTGATTTTCATACACTGTTCGATGCTGATGTGGAGGACATCCATAATCAATTTCTTTCAATTTTGGCTTCATTTTATAATTATCTAGGGAATTTTAAAAAAGTTTAATGCATTGTCTTAATTTCATAACAATTAAATCAGAGCCTTTCATGGGGTATGAAATTAGGTCAAACATCAGTATTTCCTAGACTCTAGTAGATCCTTCTAAGCAGAAAACTATCATTTCAAATAAATACTTTTTTACTTTATTTTTTTTTATTTTTGGCTTTTTTGATAAGGGTTTTGTCTGTAATATTAGATCCTGTCCTGGAACTAGCTCTCTCTCTATTTTTAATTTCTCTCTCCCCTCCCCTTCAACCCTCTCCAAAGTTCCCTATGCTCCCAATTTATTAAGGAGATCTTGTCTTTTTCTACTTCCCATGTAGATTAGATCTATGTATGTCTCTCTTATGTATGTTTATAAAGCAAAGGACACAGTCAATAAGACAAAACAATAGCCTATAGAATGGGAAAAGATCTTTAACAACCCCACATCAGACAGAGGTTTTATCTCCAAAATATACAAAGAACTCAGGAAATTGGTCATCAAAAGAATCAAATAATCCAAAAAAAAAAAAAAAATGGAGCACAGACCTAAACAAAGAACTCTCAATGATCAATCTAAAATTGCTGAAAGACACTTAAGGAAATGTTCAGCATCCTTAGTCATCAGAGAAATGCAAATCAAATCAACTCTGAGATTCATCTTACACTTGTAAGAATGGCCAAGATCAAAAACACTGATGACAACTTATGCTGTAGAGGTTGTGTGATAAACAAAATACTTCTCCATTGCTGGTGGAAATGCAAGCTGGTACAGCCGCTTTGATGTCAAGGTGGAGATTTCTTAGAAAATTAGGAAACAACATTCCTCAAGACCCAATACAACACCTCTTGTCTCTATTAGCCACGTGGATTGGTACCTTTAATCAGTGAGACATTCTTACCTTGCTTCCTCTATGTCTGGGTGATGACAGCCAACTGAGCCTTTCCTCTTCCCAGAATTCTCCTGTTCTCATTGCCCTGCCTCTACTTCCTGCCTGTTTGTCTCACCTATACTTCCTGCCTGGCTACTGGCCAGTCAACATTTTAAAACAATACATTATAAGTGACAGGGTATGAGAACATTGTCCCATAGCACCCCCCCCCCCCTTATTTTTCCAAAACAAGAACTCTGATTCTAATCTTTGTTCAGCTTTTTCCCTAAACGATTAACCATAACAACTTATAACAAACACTGTAAACAAAGATAAATATCCATAATCCATTTTGGGGGGAATGCGGGCATAGTTTACAGAGAATATTCCTGCTGTTTGGGGGCACTGATAATCTTATGGAGTCCTAAAAATTTAGAATTACTATCATGTTCTGACTGGAGTATACTGTGAGGCTTGATCATCTCAGCCAGCAGAACTCAGAGGAAACTCCAACAGAGGTCCTCTGAAATGTAACATCCACTCCTATTGGAGATTTTTCAGGAAGTCATTCCTGATCACACCTAATTTTTATTAACCCAGAATGAACCCACAACCTCTCATTGCCTGTGGGGGAGAAGAAAAGCAAAACCTCTTCTCCAAAGTAACATCTCTTTTGACTTAAATTTTAATGTCAAGCACTTTCAAAATATATATGTTCTATTAATCCAGCAGCATTTGTAATCAAATGTCTTTTAGCAGCTGTTGCTTCTTCCTCAGTCTTCAAACAATTTAAAGACAACAACAACACAATAACATAGTATCTGGATTCTCTGAGTATTTTTCATCTTTACGTGGCTTTATTTTAAATTCTATTTCTTTTATTTTTATTTTTTGAGTCAAGTTTTCTCTGTGTAACTTTGGCTGTCCTGGAACTCTCTCTGTAGACCAGACTTTCCTTGAATTCGCAGAGATCCACCTGCTTCTGCCTCCCAGGTGCTGGAATTAAAGTTGTGTGCCACCACACCTAACTACTCTCTTTCTTTCTCTTCTTAAGGACTTAGACCCTTTTCTTTGCTCTGCCAAGCCTACATATATTTTTAAACACACTGTAAATCATTTAGAGGGTTTCTTCATCTGAATCTATCTTTACTGTATATCTTTTTTTTTTCTGATCACATAATTCCCCAGCAAACAAAAACATGGAGGGCTAAATAAGTCTCATTTATGAACCTGTTTCATTACAAACAAATATTAAGGGCAATTTCATGCTGGATATTTCTTAAATTCAGATGCAAAGATGAAATATGTATATAATTTTATAAGATATATTAGTAAAACATATAGAATTCATAACAATATGTTAAATCTTTATGTATAGTGGTATTTTGCCTACATGTATGCCTACGAACTATAAGTGTGGCTGATGCCCAAAGAAGCCAGAAGGGGTTTTAGATCCCTTCGGAACTGACATTAAATGTCATTTTGAAACATCTGATGTGGGCTCTGGGAACCAAACCCAGGTCCTAGGAAAAGCAAACAGTGCTATTAACCACAGAACAAGATCTATACCCATGAATAAAATATTTTTGGTTCCTCAAATGTGTGGGAACAAGATATCAAGTGTTATTAGTTAGTGAATAAGAAAAATGCCTCCAATAATAAGGAAATTAATCTTTATTATTGGAATTTAATCTCAGGGTGGAAGGCAAAATTTAACAATAATGGTTAAAAATTTTTCCTGGAGTGAATCTAAACAATGGACAGATGTTTGAGGTCAATAAGATGAGGTAAGTGGACTGATGTAATTGCCACAGGAAAGAACAATGTGTACCCTTTGCTTGTCTGAATGCACAATTACTTAAAAGTTATAAAAACAATGTCAGAATTCATTTGTGTCCTTAAGAGTATAAATTTATCATTATAAATAGGAATATAATTGCTAGAATGAAGCTATCAATCTTTAATGCACATGAGGGCTTGATAAAACACACATTGACCGACCTTCATTTCTTCCCCAGGTTTTTACTTGACAAACTTGTAATAGGATAACAAGACTCCAAATCAGGATTTTCTTTTCTTTATTTCAAATATGGTTTCTCCTGCTGTTTGTCCTCAGCCAGGTACCTGTTCATATTCCTCCTGCCTCAACCTCCCACATGCTGTGGCTAGAGGCGTGAGCTTCTAAGTTTAGTGAAGAGTTTCAATTTCTAAGAAGTCCCAGCTGACACTGATGACTCTGTTCATAAAGAATATAGGAAAATGAGTCTCAGGTGAGCTGGCCTGGGCTCAGTTGTGTGCTTTAGCGTGTTACTTCATCTTTGTGATTCACCTCACCTGTAAATGAAGGAACTCCAGTTATAGTATGGTTCAGTTTTCTACTAAAATGAGAGAATACCACAAGGTGGTTAATTTACAGACATTTGAGTTTTGCGTCCCAAAGTTCAAAAGTCTGGGAGGTCCAGTGTTTACACACCAGCTCCTGTTATGGATGCTCCTCTGATATTAAGACATGAATGGAGGCACCTCACAGTGGGACAAACAACCAGCCTTCCTTTTTATAAGGCCACTAAGTGCACCGTGCAGGTTCGACTGCACGAATAGCTTTGTCTCCCTCACCTCCTAAGAGCCCACATCCATATATAATCAACATAGGAATTTAAAGATTATATCTCTTACATATGAAGTCGGTGGGTAACCTATTGAGGTTAAAACAGATCGGATGATACCTACAGCAAAGAAATATGGGCAATTTAAACTAAACATGAGTCACTTAATCTGAAAACAAAGTTACTCATTTATAAACGTTAGTATTCATCAGCAAAAGAAAAGCTCAGGAGTCAGTCTCGTATTTCATTGTCAGTACTGTTTAAGCCACCGTTCTTTCTGCCGGAATCCGGACATGACCAGCAGAATTAGCAAGAAACATTCCAGTATTCTCCAACCTAAGTCTTGTTCCAGAAAGGAGTTCTGAGATTTAAACGAACTATCATGACTTTTTCCTTCTACATCTTCACCGAAGACTTACTATCCCCGTGGCTATCACGTACCTGACAGCCAAGGTTTCATATTTTCTAGCATCTCTAGCATTCATTGATCTGTTCCCAGTTTGGCACTCACAAAATTTACACTTCAGAACGCTCACTGATGGTTGCGCCAGTGGAGGGCGCTGTTGACCTGCAAATTATGACCTCTGGTATTCGGTACCATGGAAGCACTTTTCCACTACAGGTGAAGAAACTCAACACTTAATGCGCTGACGGTTTTCACTGAGCTAAGTTGTTTGTTTTGCTTTGAATAGAAATTTACTTTACAAAATCCTTGCCCCCGTGGCTTCTGCTCTCTAGTAGGTGGTTGACAAAAGATGGGAATAAGACGGACGGATCGGACCAGAGAAAAGCTGAATGATGGGAACCGTTTCTTGGGGAGCAAATGTTAACCCGCAGGTGAGATACGTTATCTTTATTAAGAAAGATAAAAACAACTAATTCTGCTTCCATGCGTGTTTGGCTTTCAAGTCACATTGTCTTTGGAGTTACACCGCTAATGATTATTTATTCTAAGGGATTGAGTAGATTTAAAGTGATTAAATATAGTGTTGAATTGTAGGACTAATGAATAATGACACTAATCCAGAAGGCCATGTATGAAAAGAAAGCATACTCAAGGATGGCAAGTAGAGATCAAGCATGTGATGAAGACATTTTACTATTCCAAACAAAATTTTACGAATCTGCTGTCCATATTCCTCTCTACGCTATAATATGGTTCGAGTGTTTGGATGTGTGCCCTCTACACACAAATAATTGTAAAATAAAAGCAGGGGAAAAATACAATATTACTTTTCCAGCGGCAAATGTAAAGTAACCTAAGACTTGTGAATTCTTTGGCTGGGAGTTTTCTGCTCATAGTTGACTGTTCTCTTTGATTAAGAAAAAAATAGTGGGAAGCCCTTCCAGTTTGAAGCCCTTGCAGTGGGAAATGTTGGCTTTTACCAGGTCCAGACTCCCTTTTCATACTAAATCACTAATGCCATAACATATGCTTTGCATGTGCATTCAGGGACAATTACTTTGTGGTAATATACAAATTTAGACTTTGAAAGTAACTCAGGAAGTCAGAGATATTACTAAAGATTTTATGTCAGGTCAATATGTAGCTCTGCTTTATTTACATCTCATTCCAGAGATGTACGAGTTACTATGATTCCCTTCTCATCCAATCCACAGCAAAGGCTTGCTCGAAGGCCAGGCTGCTGGGGGCATTTTCTCAATTAAAGTCTCCTCTCTTTGCAAATGACTCTAGGCTGTATCGTGTTAGCATGGAACTAGTCACCACAGCCCCTATGTCAAATAGGAAAATACCTATGCAGTTATTACTTTCCTCTCCAGGAGCAGAGTCCCTAGTCAGTGATGATAGCTTCCACCTGATCATCATAGGTGATTAGATATGGAAGCCTTCTGGTTCGGAGCCCAGGTATGTGATTTCCAGCTTTTCTAGAAAAAAAAATATCTGAGAAAGAAACACAAGCTACTCTATGCCTTTGACCTCATGGATAGCTAAATAACCATTTTCCTTCCATAAATAAAGTTATAAAGAAGACAAATTAATATATATATATATACACTATTATATGATATGAGAAAGAGCAGAAAAAATTACCAATGACAGAAGCATGGCCTATGGATAAAGGCAAATTCTTTATCTCCAAAAAGAGAAAGCCAAACCAGAGACTAGAAAGTTTAAGGCCAGCCTTGTGTTCATAGTGAGATCTTGTCACACACCTAAATCAATTCTGAAAAGGTGGGGGAAAGATGACCAGATTTTAGAAAAGAAAAGAAAGTAGTTTTGTATTTAAAAATGAAAGGAAGGGGATAGTGTGTGTGTGTGTGTGTGTGTGTGTGTGTGTGTGTGTGTTCATACCCATGATGTACCATAGCATGCAAAAGAAAGTCAGAGGACACCTTGAGATGTTTTCCTCTTCAGTCATGTGAGTCCTGTGGCTAGAGCTCAGATTGTCATGATTGGTGGCATGCACCTTCACACTGAACCATCTCAGCTTGTTAATTCATTTCACCAATAAGTGAAATGTAATTATGACACACTTACTAATTGGCTCAAGAATAACAATAGTTAGCTGCTCATAATCACAAAAACCTCAACTAGAAAAGGTTCCATGAGGTGTTGAGAAGAAGGTATATCCTTTTGTGTTTGAGTGGAATGCTCTATAGATGTCTGTTAAGTCCGTTTGAGTCATAAAATCTGTTCGTCCCTTCTTCCTCTGATAAGTTTCTGGTGGTCAGACATGTCTATTGATGAGAGTGGAGTTCTGAAGTCTCCCACTATTAGTGTGTAGGGCTTGATGTGTGATTTAAACTTCAGTAATGTTTCTTTTACAAATGTCGGTACCCTTGTATTTGGGGCAGAAATGTTGAAAATTGAGACTTCATCTTGATGGATTTTTCCTGTGATGAATATGAAATATCCGTCTCCATCTCTTTTGATTAATTTTAGTTTGAAGTCTATTTTGTTAGATATTAGGATAGCTGCACCAGCTTGTTTCTTAGGTCCATTTGATTGGAAAATCATTTTCCAACCATTTCCTCTGAGGTTATGCCTGCCTTTGAAGTTGAAGTGTGTTTCTTGTATACAACAGGAGGGAATATTTTTTTTAATCTATTCTGTTAACCTGATTCTTTTCATAAGAAAATTGAGTCTGTTGATATTAGTGACCAGTAATTGTTAATTCCTGTCATTTTTTGGTTTTGTTGGTAGGGGTGGTTTTGTGTGTGTGTGTGTGTGTGTGTGTATTTTCTTTGTAATTTGCTGGTATGAGATTATCTATTGTCTATGTTTTCTTGGGTACAGCTAACTTTCTTAGGTTGGAGTTTCCTTGTAGTTCTTTCTGTATGGATGAATTTGTGATAGGCATTATTTAAATCTGGTTCTGTCATGGGATATCTTGTTTTTTCTGTCTATGATGATTGAAAGTTTTTCTAGATGTAATAGTCTGGGCTGGCATCTGTGGTATCTTAGTGTTAACAAAATGTCTGTCTAGGACCTTCTGGTTTTCAAAGTCTCCATTTAGATGTTGCATGTTATTCTGACAGGTTTACCTTTATAAGTTACTTGGTCTTTTGCCTTTGCAGCTCTTAATAATTTTTTTATTCTGTATGTTTAGTATTTTGCTTTTTTGTGGCATAGGAGATCACTTCCTAACTATAACAAGAGTAGCACAGACACTGAGAGTAATAATTAATTAATGGGACCTCCTAAAACTGAGAAGCTTCTATAAGACAGAGTACACAATAAATAAGACAAAATTTCATCCTACAGAATGGAAAAATATTTACAGCAACTACATATCTGAAAGTATAATGATCTCCCAAATAATATAAAGAAGTGAAGAAACCAGACTTCAAAATACCAAAAAAATCCAATTAAAAATGGGATACAGTTCTATATTTCTCAACATCCATAGAAATTAGGGAAATTGAATCAAAGCAATTCTGATCTACGATTTTACATCTAACAGAATGGCTAAGATCAAAAACACTGAGGACAGCTTCTGTTGGAAAGGATGTGAAGTTGTGGGATCATTCCTCCACTGCTCCTGGGAGTGCAAACTTGTACAGCCACTTTGGAAATCAGTATGACAATTTTTTTTTTTCCAGAAAACTGAGAATCAATCTATCTCAAGACACAGCAATACCACTCTTGGGCATATACCCAAAGGATGCTCAACCACACCACAAGACACTTGCTCAACTATGTTTACAACATCATTATTCATAACAGTCAGAACCTGGAAACAACCTAGATGCTCCCCAGCCAAAAAATGGATAAAGAAAATATGGTACATCTACACAATGAAGTATTACTTAGCTGTATAAAACAATGGTATCCTGTAATTTGTAGGCAAATAGATAGAACTAGAAACAATCATCCTGAGTGAGGTAACCCAAACCCAGAGAAACAAACACAGTGTATACTCCCTCATAAATGGATAATAAAGCAAAGGATAACCCGAAGGCAATCCACAGTCCCAGAGAAGCTAGGTAACAAGGAAGACCCTAAAAGGGTCATGCATGCATTACCCTAGGAAAAGTAAATAGATAAGATCTCTTGGGTAAACTGGTGTGGGGGGGGGGGCAGAGAACATGGGGTATGAGAACATGGGGAACAGAGAACATGGGGTATGAGAAGCAGAGAATATGGGGTATGAGAACATGGGGAGCAGAGAACATGAGAAGCAGAGAATATGGGGTATGAGAACACGAGGGACAGGACAGGAGAGCAATGAAAGAGCCATCTTGATTGAGGGAACGTTATAGGGTTAGTGAGAAACTTGGTGCTAGGGAAATTCCTAGAAATTCACAAGGATGAGCCCTGAAAAGTTGAAACCTCAGTTGAGGATTTTCAGCATATTCTGAATTGCTAATTGGTGTAGAATAACCCATCCTACTGTGGCCAGTGTCATCCAGAGGCGGGCAGGTCTGGATTGTATGGGGAAGGTAGGTGAGCATTTCTCTGCAGATTTCTGCTTCAAGATTCTGATTTGAGTTATTGCCTTTTCTTCACGATCAGTTATTGACTACAATCTGTCCACCATAATTAGCTCACTCCTTCCTGACTCACTTTAGGTCATGGTATGTGTTCACAGCATTGCAAAGCAAACTAGAAAAGCATCTGGTTTTATTAATATAATCTTTCTACCAATCTTCTTTGAAGAAGAAAATATTTCTATTTTAGTTTTATTGTTTTTTTCTTTCATTCTACTTAAGTCTAGCATGATGTGAGATCTCTCTTGCTCTGGCACTTTTGTTTCCGCCAATCACCTTGTAAGTTAGTTGTTCTCCTATTAGCGTTAGTCGACTTTTATTTTGTTATAGTTTAGTTGTTGGTTTAGCTTGTAAAGTTCTTGTCAAATTTTATTTTGTTTGCTCCGAAGTCAGGAGGTTCTTTTGCAAGTGTGCTTTATTTGTAAGGTAAATTATCTTGCATCTTATTTTTGCTTCCTTCATAGCATAGCTATACAGGATATGCAGTAATGTTTACCTTCAGTCATACAAATAAATATATTTCTCTTGTGCCTTTAAAAAGGAACACTGAACGTAATCATAAAATCATACCTCTAGAGATTTTTTTTGCCCTCACAGATGCTTAAAAACTGGTATTTTGGAAGGTTGAGTCTCCTTAATTTTCCCTAATTACACCAGAATATTTGTGATTTAGCATCCGTATTCTACAGAATTTCTCAGGACAACATTATTTTGGATATGTGTGCATTTAGTGGGCCTTGATGCCCACAAGACCAATTTTTTCTTGTAGTATTGAACTGTCCTTTTAGATACATAATTATATAAAGAACTTGATTTCATACACAGAGATATTTCTGTCCTCATGAGAGAGTATTAACAGTTCCTCGGAGCTGGGATGTGTGTAGGTATTGTCTTGATTATGTTTTGAGGTGGAGACACCTGTCCTCAATTTGGATGCTGAATGTGTGAAGGGTAATAGCTAGCAGAGCAGGTGCTGCACGTTGCCTTTTTTAAGTGTGGGCAGATGTGCCTGGCTGCTGAGCTGTTTGCTGCCTTGACTTCCCCCAAAGGGTGGTGTGTCACATGGAATTGGGAGTGTAAATAAGTCCTTTATCTTTTGAACTGCTTGTTATCAGAATGTTTTACCACATAGCAGAAATAGAAACTAGGACAGGATACCTGTCTATTGGAGTCATCATTCCACTCAGGACGAAATTGTGATAACAAACCTGAGCCAATAGATGTGTTGAGTCAGTCAAGTGGCTTTTATAAATGCCATTATATTATTCCATGCCTTGCTGCAGCTGCTGTTTCTAAGGTATTGAAGCATATAGTACTGGTGCAAAACCATTTCATT
This sequence comes from Microtus obscurus, assembly GCA_963919715.1. Lineage (NCBI taxonomy): Eukaryota > Metazoa > Chordata > Mammalia > Rodentia > Cricetidae > Microtus > Microtus obscurus. The sequence goes on from CAWTZC010002333.1 coordinate 5,498,304, forward strand.
TTTATAACACCCAGCCATTGATTAGTGATAAAGAACTTACCCCTAGATAGAAAATATACCTCGTAGATGGGGGACAGTGTTTCACACAGGTTATAGATCAACTGTACATCCAGTTGTTTGCTTTGTTCTGGGTCCAATATTTTAAATTCTTATCAATTTTAAATATACTGGATTGACAGTATGGTTTATTAGTAAGAAACATCACACTGTATTGAATTTCACCTAACATTGAAGTGGAATTTGAGACGAAGGTACACTGCAGACAAAAGTGATACTTCATTGTGTAGGATTAAAATTTTTGAGGATCAAACAAAGTCTAGTTCCAAAACAGCCAGGGCTGTTACACAGAAAAACCCCATGTAACAAAAAACAAACAAAGAAACAAAAATCAAATAAATAAATAATACATTTTTAAAAATAGTAAGCATACTAGAACTAGATGCTTCTTCAGGGGCCAGGATTTGAATCTCAGCGCCTACATGGCAGCTCACAACTGTCTATAACTCCAGTCCCAGTGCATAGACATACATGCAGACAAAGCACCCATACAAATAATAATAGTATAATAATAATAAAGTAATAAAAACAGCAATAAATAAATCTCCCCTCTGTCCCGCAGAAGACTTTTATTTTATTTTTTAATTTCATTTAAACAACATTCCCTTCATTCATTTTATACACCAACCACAGTTTCCCCTCCCCCTACACACTCCCTCTTTTCTTCTCTTCTCTTCTCTTCTCTTCTCTTCTCTTCTCTTCTCTTCTCTTCTCTTCTCTTCTCTTCTCTTCTCTTCTCTTCTCTTCTCTTCTCTTCAGAAAAACAGCAGGCTTCCCAAGGGCTTGAACAAAGCAAGGTGCTCAAGAGGAGGCAGGACCTAGCTCCTCTCCCTCCCAGTGTCTAGGCTGTGCAAAGTAATCCAACATGGGGAACTAGTTCCCAAAGACAACTAAGTGCCAGGGACAGGTACTGGTCTCGCTGCGAGGAGCCTTGCAAAGAGACCAAGCTAAACAACTGTCACACGCACACAAATACAAACACACACAGGGCCTAGGTCAGTCCCACACAGGCTTGCTAACTGTTGGAGTCCATGAGTGCCCATGAGCTTAGATGAGCCTTTTCTGTGGGTTCCTCCATCATAACCCTCCTGGCTCTACAATCCCTCCTCCCTTTCTTCGAAAAGACTCTCAAAGCTCAGCCTGGTGTTCGTCTGTGGATCACTGCATCTACTTCCATTAGTTACTGGATAGAGTATTTCTGATGACAATTGGGGTAGTCACTAATCTGATTACAGAAGAAGACAAGTTCAGGCATCCTCTTCATTTTTGCTAGGAGTCTTAGCTGGGGTCTTCCTTGTGGATTTTTTGGGGGTTTGCCCATTGCAAGGTTTCTCCCAAACACACAAATGCTTCATTCCCCCCCCCCAATCAAGATGTCTTAGTAAATAAATTTCAATACAACAGTATGGAGAACCATTAAAACACAGATCTAAAAGAGAAACAGTTCAAAACTGGATAATATAATATGTACTTTAAACATGATATTATGAAAGTACAGACTTTGTGTCCCGATGACTTTAATTAGGGTTACCTACCGTAACTAGCTGGGAAGAGGAAGAGAAGTGACAGGTGTGGGAGGAAAACAAGAGAGGGTAACTGGGGAGAATATTATCAAAATGCACGTACTAGTATGAAAACGTCAAAACCACTTTGTATATAACTAACTTATAATAGTCAAAATTTTAAAAAGTAGGTTTAATGATTATAATTTTCAAGGTGCACAATGAGCTTCCACACTTTAAAACTTTTGTAGCTCCACTTTTGTCATCTCTTTTCTTCCCGACTGTACCTTTTCTTCTCTCTGCCTCCCCTCCCAGAGGACTTTTCCTTGGTTGCAGCATCAGGGGACACAGTGAACAGTTTTGTTTCCATCAATACATTTGCTGACTCAGACCGAAACAGAGTCATATACATTGAGGCCTTTGGAGACAAGGAGTGAAATCCTTTTTTATTTTATTTTGGTCAAGTATTCTTCTAATATAATATAATAGAATACAATATAAAACAGAAAGCTTTGTAGATAAAGAATTTTATTTAGAAGATTCTCTGAAGAGTTTATTTAACTTATCCTACTCCAGGTTTAATAAAACCATCTTGAGGTTTATATTCACCATAGACTGTGTCTTCTCTTTGAGTGAATGAATATATACTTTTAAGGTATGACAGCAGTAGCTGAGGGACCTGATAAGTCTTTCAACAAATGACAAAAGTTTGTCTTTTTTATTTAAAAGAAATCTTGTTTTTATTTTAAAAAAGATCCTGTGCCACTTGCCTTTAAACCCAGCATCCAGCCAGCTGGGACAGTGGGAATGTAGACTTCTGCTAAGGAATAATGTGATATCTGCCCCCCCCCCCCGCAAAAAAAAAACCAAGCAAAATTATAAAACCCAAACAAGGATGGTCAGCTAAATTTCAGATTTTTTTTCTTAGAGTCATTGCTATGATCTGTCCTGTCACCTGGTTACTCTGTCCCCTCCTCGTAAGAGACAAGCTCGGCTCACTATTCCCACTTCCACCAGCAAGTGGATCTTCCACCTCCTCCAGCCTGAGCTCTCTCCCTCTGACCTACCGACCCTACTGATACTCTTCTGAAGAGGTGACTGGTGCCTCTCTCTCTCTTCTCTCTCTCTGTCTCTCTGTCTCTCTGTCTCTCTGTCTCTCTCTCTGTCTCTCTCTCTGTCTCTCTCTCTGTCTCTCTGTCTCTCTCTCTGTCTCTCTCTCTGTCTCTCTCTCTGTCTCTCTCTCTCTCTCTCTCTCTCTCTCTCTCTCTCTCTCTCTCTCTCTCTCTCTCTCTTCCCCCTTCTCCCATTCTCTCTTTCTGGTGTATCTGTCTTTCACCCGCCTCGGTCTTCCACAGTCTTGAGACTCACCGAGGCCTCCAGTGGTGGGACTGGCTGCCCCTTGTGGCCTGCCACTGCATCAAGGGAACCTGCTGAGTTCTTGGGTCATCTGTCAACTCGCTGGGGCTTCTGAGGACCTTCCGAGAGACCGTGGTGGGTCATTCATGGGACTGGCCTTCCCCCCATGACCACTATATCTTTAAAGGAGTAACAGTTGTAATCGTGTCAAACACGATTTGACTTGTGGATACCTTCTTTGACTTGTGGATATTTTCTGGTAAGATATGAACTCAGCCCATATGACTTGGCACCAAGATCAGAAACAAAAAACAATTGAACTGCGGTGTAGATTGGTGAGCCAATGAGATTAACTGGGATCCTTATGGTAGCATAGGAATTTTATGGGAAGCTACAGAACTGGAGGAATTAATCATCTCTCATCCAACAACTCTTAACTCAACTCTTAACTACGTATAACTGGGCTTTGTGACCCCCTACACACACACACCTATAACAGGAAGTTAATGGGCCCAATATAGTGCTAAGCCTTCACAGGCAAAGTCCATGTCATGCCCAGAGGACAGCAATCCACTGCAATAATAAAATTAAAGTCCATTTCAAACACAAGAAAAATAAAGGCTTTAGAATCATAAAACATGTGGGCTATGTGAACACAATATACAGGGAGTCTCTTTCAGAAGGACAGGCCACCTTTCAACATTTATAACTTTTGTGAAACTATTTTAATGGTTCATTGTTATCAATTTAAGCCCAGGAACTTTCAGGTGTACCTGAAAACCAACCAAGGAAAGAAACATTTGAGCTTTTCCAAACTTTATTCCAAATGTAGTTTTTGCTGGGTAACTTCCTCTTAGATCCATAATTATTTTCTGTTTGTTTCTTCATCTAGTGGTTTCCAAAATATATTATACTACGTAATTAAATGCTTACCCATGTGTTACTTTTACAAATTTGTTGAATATTGTATTTGTGAGTCTAATGTCACTTTTCACCTGTAATAGGTGTTAAGAACTCCAGTCTATTTGTATCAGTGTATGATGGGGATAAGGTGTAGGTAGCTCTTCCACTCCCTGCAGATTACTGTAAAGTCACCTTCACCATAGGCTTTATAGTCAGACACATATGAATAAAATACAATTTAAAATGAAACCAATTTCTTAGCACAATACATATTTCACAAAATCAATTTTCTTATATATAATACCATTTAGAAACCAGAAAAAAATCTGTATTGTTCATACACGTTATTGAAACTTTGAAGATATCTTAGGTATACTCTTTGCAGTTAAGGACTGACATACTATTTCCTATTTCAAGTAAGAAAAAAAAATCTGAGGAAGAAAAACAGTTGGATATGAAGCAAAAGATATTCAAATTGGTTCTTTTGGTTACTAAGTGCATTACATTTTTTTGGTTTTTGCTTGTTTGGTTGTTTTTTTTTTTTGCTGTTGTTGGTTTGTTTTTTGAGCCAGGTTTTTTTTTTTTTTTTTTTGTGTGTGTGTGTGTGTGTGTGTGTGTGTGTTGTCCTGGCTGTCCTGGAACTAGCTCTGTAACCAGGCCAGCCTTGAACTCAAAGAAATCTGCCTGCCTCTGTCTCACAAGTGCTGGGACTAAAGGCGTGTGCCACCATGGTCCAGCTTCACCTAACATACTTTAAAATTAACAAAAAAGCATAGACAAATCATGAAGAAAAAAGCAATAATGTATATTATACTTAGTATTTCAGACACAGTTTTTACTTTATTTAATTGAAATAATACATGCATAGTTTTAAAATATTGATCTTTTCCTCTTATTTTCAGCTTAAAAAATTTCACTTTTAAAATGCACATTCTAAAGTATTAATATAGTGTATAATATTTTAGATTGTAAGTAACAGTTCAATATTTTTGTTATAGTGTTAAAACATCTTTCTTTTATGTCATTACACATTTATATGCTAACTCTGTCTTAATTACTGAAGCACAATATGTCTTGAGATTTAAGAAGATGTGCAAAGACAAATAATTTCACATTAAAACGATTTATTGTTTCTCAGTTGAACTCAAGGCAGCACAATGGGTCAGTTAACTCAAAATGCATTATAATTATTAAGAAAGTTATGAAGTATAGTTATTTGCTGTTAAATTAAAACACATCTCAAGTTGTTCAGAACTCAAAAAAGAAACTTTGTAAGAATCAAATAAAACATAACCAAACTTATTGTTAATAATCCATTGACCTAATAGCTCATTTTTATAGACTGTTAGTATCAAGAATCTGAAAATATGATCACTATTTATATTTTCAGCTTCTATCAGCTCAACAAACATATTGCATCTGCTTTCTTAATTAACTGTAAACTCAAGAGCTTTTCTTGAACAAAAGTTAATAAAACACAAAGTAACTGAGCAAATCATTGTTTCAGGTGTGAAAATGTAGAACTGGTCAGAAATTGATGGCTGTGTAGAACTGGCTGACTTATGACCGAATATTAAAACAGTAAATTCTATTAAATTACTACAATTTGCATTCTAACATTGAAGACTATTATCTTATACTCTGTGTTGTAAGAAATTATTCAACAATTTTATTGTTTAATTAAGAATATTTATTAGTATCACTATTTGGGATTTTTTTAATTTATTTCCTAGGACGTCTTCACTCATACCTAAAAAAGACAAATAAGCTGAATGCTTTTTAAAAAATATGTTTTATTATTTTATGTATTTGTATGTGTCCACAGAGAGCAGAAGAGGGTATTGGATCACCTGGAGCTGGAATTTCAGGTGCTTATGAGCAGCCATGGGAATGTTGTAACTGGTCTTTAGTCCTCTGGGAGAGCAGGAAATGCTCTCAATGTTGAGCTTCCTCTTCAGTTTATTATGTGTGGTGCTTACATACTCTAAGCTTTTATTATAGGGCTTCCTTGCCTCCTGTGAAGCAGAGTTTATAAGTCAACCTGGTATTTATTTATTCCTATATTTATCTGGATGTCTTCCAAAGCTGTTAGTAATCTTCATTAAAAGAAACCAAAAAACAAAAAAATAAAAACAAAATTTGGAAGGATGTACATGTTACTAGGACCTTTTCATTGCTTTTTTTTTCCAGTATAGGAATAAGTTGGGTCTGTATTTTCAGTGCATGTGATCCAGGAATCCTCATTTGTCCCTCTAGTGTATCTCCTGACTCTTTCTCTCTGTAGACATTTCTTTTGAACTATTTATAATTCCACTGTTTGAATCACAGAACACTCAATCATTTGTTTATTATCTCTGTTGTCCCAAGTATGAGAAACAATGTACAGTTTATATTTATACAATTCTAAATGTGAATGAGGGTCATAATATCGAAGTTAATGAATCTCCGAGTAAATAGCCTCAGCTATTTTTTTAGAATTTACATGGAAAGCCTAAGAGAGTTGAAGCCACAGTTCCTAACGTGATAGCAAAGTGTCTAACCAGATTTTAATTTGCTTAGGAAAGCGACAGTGAACTGACATACTATATTTTTTCTACCATATTTCCCATTTAACATCAGGTGTTAATCACTTCACTATCTACTGGCAATATTCAAAGATGAATAAAAAGTGATCCCAACTACTAACTGAATAGTATATTATAGAGCACAGAAATAGTCAGAAGTAACTACAGTGACATTTTGGTAAAAATGCTGATAGAAGGCTCTTTGGTCTTTCTCTCAGGAGATATTCTAGCCTCCTCATGGTTCTATGATGCTATTAAAATTCTGAGATCGCTGTCAGTCAAGATATTGTTATGTAAGATGACCCCTGCCCGTGTATACAAAATAGCAACCATTTATTTCCTTAGAATCCTCTATTCTTTTACTTGCTCTGTTTATTTTCATGACCCCTACTATCATTTATCATATATTATGCTTTATTTACAAATTATCTGCCTTTCTACACTACAGTGATGCAATTTGTTTCTTTCTTAAAACTGTGATTGTCCTTTATATTTCTGTTATCACTGTATTTCTTGATTAGAAGTATTCATTGAATACTGTTGTTTTGTGGAGATTAATGAGAAAGAAATTCAGACAAGGTGATGCCCATTTTCCTCCAAGTGTTTTGCGTTTACTCTCATTGAATTTTGTAACAATCCACCCAGATTCATAGACCTGTCAGCATTTATTTGGTATTAATCAAAAGAGTGATCCTTGCTTCTCATGCTTAATAAAGAAACCGAACTGGGGAATCTTATGGTACAGAGCTCATTTACTTCCAATGAAAACTTAATAGTATACTTGCGAAATGCTTTGAAGAATAAAACAGCCGTGTGCAAATTTACAAGGAAAATATCGCAGAGAACGAAGAGGATCTACAAGAACAGAATTCTAAAACATTAGGAGATGTTATCTGCTTTAAATGATCTCAGATTTAATTTTTTATTCCTTTCTATACTCATTTCTTCTATAATGAATTATAATTTGAATTGAATGAATCTAAATAATTAAACAGAGAAATAATTAGCAATAATAACATTGCTCCTTGAGAAAAATCTTCCCTTACTATAAAGGAATAAGCTGTTGTGGTCCATTTTGAGCATGGATCATCTGAGATCTCGTCACATCACAGAGAAACACGGGCTCTTTCTTGTTTGACTGATGGCTGGTCTAGGAATTGCTATAATTAGTAGCAATGTAGTCATTAGCTACATTTCCAAGCCCATGGGTAGAAAAAGGGACAATCCCAAGCTCCAGAATGTTCTTCATTTGAGGCTCTACACTCTGGATCAGTGGGGTGGGGAGTTTGGGAAGGAGACCATGCTGGAAGAGCATGTAACTCTGGCATACTATATTCTGGGAAAAAAGGCAGGGATATCTCATGACCAGAGACTGAAAATTGTGTAAAAACTATGACTCATGATAAATGAGCCCACCGGCCCAATTCCTTTTTCTCTATGCTTCTGTTTTTTGTTACAGAATGGTCTCTCAAAAGACAGAATGTTTGCATTTGGAAACACAGGGTTGTAGGAGGCAGCTTAGTGGTAGAGGTTGTTGCCTCACGTGTATGAATTCATGGTTTCAAACTTCAGAACTTCAAAATAAATAAAACAGGAAGGAAAGGGATTTTATTAAAAAAAAAAACATAAAAAGTGTGGCTTAAAAGCTTTGTCTACAGAGATCTTTGTCTTCCGTGTGTGTAAGTGATGGATGGAGGTGACAACTTGTTCCTTTGCCTCGGGCTATGCTGGGGTTTTACGAAATCTCTCTATTTGGTTTCTTCATCCTTCATATAATCCAGTTTTTCCTTATATCTAAGCGAGCTGTTGTCTGACACCTCAGTTTGGTTTTGATTCCATAGTAAGTTTTTATTTCCTTACTTTTACCTAAGACACACGCCCCATCCATTCCCAGTGGCAGATTGCTAAACTCGCCACTGCTCCCATAGTCTGTTAACAGCTATTTATTAGAATCACAAAATCATTCATGAATATATAATTTGAATGTTTTTCAAAATTTCCAAAATAATGCTAACATAACCAGAACCTCTTCCTATAGAATGTACATACCAAGTGTAATTAATTATTTTCTTTTAGTAATACCAGTTAGATGTTTCATGATGTACATTAACATTAGTGATATTGCATCTTAGACTTTAAAAAAAATATTAGTTATCATTCTAGCATCTTCTTATTTTTCTATATTTTATTAAAAATTTACTTTTCATTTTACATACCAGCCTCTGTTCCCACACCCATCCACTCCTCAGAGGGGTAAGGCCTTCATAGGGGAGTAAACAAAGTCTGGCACAACAACCTGCAGAAGCACAAATCCCCTACCACTATATCAAGACTGAACAAGTTATCTCACCATAGGGAATGGGTTCCAAAAAGTCACTTTATGCACCTGGAATAGGCCCTGGTGCCACTGTCAGGCACCCCCTTCCCCCAACAGATCAAACCACATAACTGTCACCCACATTCAGAAGGTCCACCTCAGTCTCATGCATGTCCATATTTCATGAGCTCTCGCTAAGTCTTTGGTTTTCCCATCATGCTCTTGACTTCCCTTGCTCATATGATCCCTTCTCCCTCTCTTCAACTGATGCGCAAGGACTCACCCCAGTAGCGGCATGTTGGTCACTGCATCTGCTTCCATAAGTTACTGGATGTAGGCTCTATGATGACAATTAGGGTAGTCATTAATCTGATTAAATGGTTTGGCCCTTTCAGACACTCTCTCCACTATTGCTGGGATTCTTAGCTTGGGTCATCTTTGTAGATTCCTGAGAATTTCTCTAACACCAGGTTTCACCCTAACCCCATAATGGTTTGCTCAATCAAGATATCTCTTTCATCTGTCATCTTCTTTTAGAATTGTTAAGGTAAAACAAAAATTATTAGGATGTTCACTAAGATATTTTATGTAGGGATAAATATACAAAAATAAATATTTTATTAAAAGATTTTTCAACCTAAACCAAAGCATCCCATGCTGAGTCCAGTATGTTTGGCAAGTGGTTGCCTTTGAGGGATCATTTTCTGTTGTTTTCCTAGAATTCTGCACATATTCTAATGCCGAGTGTAATTTTTCTCACAACAGTGCAATGGCAAAAAACCACGTTTTCCATTTAGCTGCTATTACAGGACTCGACTTATTTGGCAAATATTTAATCATCCGTCAGGTTCTTGTTGGTGACTTTAGCTAATCAATATTGAATCATGCATTTATGTTATCTGTATTCAGGTCAGCTTCAAGCATGGGCCTGATTCTATTTAGCTTGGCTTTGAATCTGTTCTCTGCAATCCTGTTATCTCCATCGTATATTTCTTATTACTATAGATGTCTCCATTCTCCTTCTCTTCCTCTGAGGCACACCTCTTCAATGCTGATGTAAAACGCCTTTAGAAAACTTGATATACCCACAAAGAAAAGCTTAGTAACAGAGATGTAAACCAAACATTAAATTCCGGATTACAGGATTAAGAAAAAATGCAATGAAGTTCATTCATTCAGTAGGTATCAGAATCTGGGAAGCCTTAAAGCTATTTCCATGGGTAATACAAAACACAAACTGCTTCTTAATCACACTACGGTGTTCCTTTTCAAAGCATTCTCCTGTAACTATGCAGTGGTACTTGCTGTAGGACATCTGAGATGATGCTGGAAATGTAAGAATTCAGCTGCTTCTACAATGACAAAAAGAGGATTAGTGAAAATATGAACCAGAGTCATGCTTTTCAGTAATATTCTTTTGTCTACAGAAACATTATACCTTTGGTTTGTTATATTGGTTTGTTTACAGTTTTGAGACAGTTTCATTACGTGGTCCAGTATAGCCTTGAACTTCTGAAGATCCCTACCTCAGTGCTGAGATTGTAGATTTGAGTACTATTCCTTTATTTTATTCTATCCAGTTCTTAACTTACATGAAAAGAGTTTTGTCATTTTTACATGAGTTGGTAAGTTTTATGTCTTTAACTTCTATTGAAAAAGTCATCATTCACTTTCAACCATCAATTTGAATTATGATTAATATGGTCAGTCTCTTTATACAACCTAAAGCAAGTAAGTCAACCACTCTGATTTCTGTTTCTATATCAGTACCAACTAGACACTGTATAAGTACTATTTATTGTAATGATAATTCAGCATTTGTGTTGCCTTATAAAGAAACTTGCTAATTGCAATATATAATAATATATAATAATTTTATAAATGGTCAAATTTTAAAGATCTATTTTTTATGTATTTATATCTGTGTGTCTGTGGAGGGGAGTATGCATGGGTGAGTCCAGGCACCTACAGAGCTCAGAAGAGAGCAATGGATCACTCGGATCTGGAGTGCATTTTCTGGACTGCGTACTGGGTTCTGAACTAGGGTACACTTTGAGAGCAGTATACATACTTCTCTTAACTGTGAACCCACCTCTCCAGGCCCCAAATGATCAAATTTTGTACAATTCTATTAGATATTGTAGGTAGTGTTCAACAGGTTACATATATATGCCCCATATGAAATTCAAAATAACTATCTCTAGAATTGAGCTTCCCAGTGCTGTTTGCCTAATGGGGTTACTGAACTATTCTGTGGATTCAGTGTTGTGGTAATCTTCATGTCTACCAGTATACTAAGAAAACCAGTATTCATTCCTAGTACAGAAAACCCTACCTAGTTACACAACAACTCATTGATGGGAAAAGCATTAAAACGCTTGATACATAAAATATTTAAAATATTTCTCTAAACTTAAAAAAAAACCCTTAGACACTTTTTATGTCTTTGTATATGAAGGTTCAATTAGGTGTGATTCTTTCAGTGGTTGTACTTGCTGCAAGCTCTTAAAAATGGAAAGAAAACTTGGGGAGAAAACTGCAGCAAGCAATTGCTGTCTACAAAGCAAGTAGAAAAATCAAGCGTCTTTGGAAAATCAAGAATCTTGAACATGTAGACCAGAACAATTACCTTGCTAAAGAAAAGATGGAACCAGGTGGTGGTTATGCATACCTTTATTCGTTGCATTCAGGAGTCAGAAGCAGGTAGATCTCTATGAGTTCAAAGCCAACCTGATCTACAGAGCAAGTTTCAGGACAGGCTCCAAAGCTACAGAGAAACTCTGTGTCGAAAAACCAAACCAACCAAAAAAGGTTGGAGCATACAAAGTTACAGCACACATTCAATCATGAAAATCTATTCCATTAATTGTTCCTTAATTGCCTATTACTGCTAGATTTTTGAAGAAAACTAAAAGCTACCTCTTCCACTATAACACACTGTGAGAATGCTAAAGTTTCCTCATCTTTTATGACACAGATCAGGAGGGTCCTCTGACTTTCCATTTACTTTTGGTTTTAATGTTCTTTAGTTATTTTGATCATTTTATACAAAAATATATTATCATACTCTTTTTCTTTTTCCAACTTCTCCAAGGTCTCCCACCTACTCATTCAACTTCATGTTATTTCTTTCTCTTATTTAGATAAATAAATAAACAAATAAAACAAAACAGAAAAGCACGCATACACAAAACAACGGCATCGAATATGTGTTGGCCAACTACTCCTGAACTTGGGGGACTTTTCCTGGAATATGGTTGACATTCCCTCACCAGAGAAGCTTCTTGCAGTAGGTGATAATTAGCATAGAGACCTTCAAGTGGACAATGTGAAGAGAGCTAGAGACTTGATCACCCAGCCTTAAAGGGGTTGCTTTTAGCAAGTCCCTCCCTTCAAGGTTCAGGGATCTAGGTAGAAGAGGAAACTCGATTAACTTAAATGTCAGAAGTGGTAGATGACTCCAAGGAAATAGCGTTTTCCAGACATTACAGGATTGATGTATATAAAACAAAGACTCGGAGACTCCGATAGCGTGCCCCAGACCTGAGCACATTCAACCACATGAAATCCCTGCAATGAGAAAAGGAACTCGACATAAATTTCCACCCCTTATTAAGGAACTATTTTCAATTGATAGCAACTGGGAGATGGGAAATGGGTTTTCTTCCGTATAACATCACTGGACATTTTATTGTCCTTCTAATCCAGATTGGAGTTAAAGTCACCCTGGAAGGGGAAACTCTTTCTACATCATATTTGCTGTAGGTTCTTTGTAAGGCCTCTGAAAATATGCGTATGTGTTTGTAACCGGTAGTAGAATGCGAGATCTTAGCTTTAGTGTTCTTTTCCCGCAGTGATCCTTCATCCTTTCTACAATTTCCCAGAGAGAGATTCCCTTTGGCTTCTTATAAATCACTTTCTTCTTTACAAATTTAGCTGTAGGAGGAGAAGGAGATAACCTCTCAGAATGACTACGTAGGCCTGTCCTTGGTCTGTGATATCAGAAATAATCACCAAAATTTTATAGATTTACACTTTAAGACCACAGCCAGGCTTGGAAAATTAATATGTCAGTTGCACATTCATGCAAAATATAAATATGAGCAGAGATGAAAACTATAATATCTCAGGAAATTCAACTTCTAGTTGTTCCTGGACACACGTTTACTTTATCTATCACATTTTATAGTACTTGAAAATAAAATACACTTTACAATTACCTGGTTGGGGCTTGCAAAATGTTAGAGTGGTTAAGAGTATGTATCGCTCTTGCAATGACAGGAGTCCAGTTCCCAGCATCTAGGCACCTCCATCTGTCAGTCCTGCTCCACAGGGATTCAATGTCTGGGCATGCACATGCACACGCACACGCACACGCACACACACACACACAAGCACACATGCAGGCACAGACACATACACACAGAGACAAAATCTTAAATAAAGGAAGTACATCTTTAAAAATTAATCCCTTCTTGAATATGCTACTAAAGTGTTTCTCCTGGAATTCCAATCTCTACCCTAATAACTAGGTGAAAAGGGGGGGGGGAGGAAGAATATTTCATTTGTATTACCTAATTGTTGCCAAAAATTGTCTTATGATAAAACTGTAATTATAGATACAAGTTACAAAATTTACCTGTAAATTTTAAGCCAATTGTCTGTTTCTCTCTTTTTTTCTTTAACCTAATAATTTCTGGTTTAAACACAATATCTGTTCAGTCTGTCTTACATAATAGGGTGTTTATTTGTGAAAAAATATGAAAAACTTACATGGACTAAAAAAGATAAACTTCAATCAGAATGTCGGAGTTTTATTTTCCTAAAGGCAGAATCTTTCTAAAATCCCTCTTTAATCTCTAAAAATAATGGACCAATGATTTCTGAGGTCCCTTCCTCTCCCGCTGTTCTGTTCTGCAATAGCATGAAATCCGCCTCCCTAATGAAGGATAATGTTACACTGAATCAGGCCAAGGGGATTTGCTGCTACAAAATACCAGAAACCTCTATTAATCAGCAGAGTAAAGGACACTATGACTGGCTTAGAGCTTAGTTTTTACCAGAATAACAAAAGCAAAGTGGAACTGATTCTGAGTTGGAATAGCAAGGCTAAAATAATATTAAAAATGTCCAAAGCTTTCTTACATTATTTCAGATTTGACATTCGATGAAATAGGATATCTCAGAAAATGCAGAGTTTCTTGTGTTTATGAAATTAGGCTTTATATACAAGCAACTTTAAAAGTGAAATTTGTCATCCATAGCATTAGATACAATTAACTAGGTGGTCATAATAACTTTAGAGAAATGCAGCGGCACCTAATGGAGCAGAAAGCTTGACATTGCCTTGACTTGATAGCGTAAAAATACTTCCCCAAGCTGCTAAAACATGTGGGAAATCGCCACTACTGCAAATCAGTATCTCAGTGTGTGTGACTAGATATAGATATATGAATATACATGTGCATATATTAATTAGCATTTTCTTTGTAGAAATGACAAAAGGAACAATATACCTAATATTATAACTCACTAGACATGCAGGGAAAGAAAACCACCAGACCGTGTGTGCTCTTTTTAACCAAAATAATGACAGGAATATGAAAATGAATGGCAGTGTGATAAAAATAGGGAAGGGAAAATAAAAAATTATACACCATAGTGGAAATTTTAGTGACTTAAAGTCACTTGGTACAAGATTATTCTTAAACATCTACTCTAAAGCACAGTGAAGACTGTTTGAGTTATCGCAATATAAATATTGAGATTCTTTAAAGATGCTATTTAAGAAACTAGTCAAATTTGTAATAATTTATGAATGGTTACATCACAGATTACTAAATTATAAAAGCTTAGCCATCAATAATGCATGTAATTTTCATATTTTTACTGTGCTTTTGGTGGCACATAAATGTACTTATTTGTGGAGTGCAGCATGATGTTTTGACACAAGTGTACATTATATAATGATCAGTCAGGTAACTGGCATTCCTATCTTAAAAAAACAAGCATTACTTTACGGTTAGAACTGTCACTCTCTTCTTTAGAAATACTTGTTATATTATTAACAGCTGTCACTTTACTACGCGAAAGAACACAATGAGTGACACTTTTTGTGTATCTGTATTTATTCTCCTTCTGTTTCGCTTACATGCTCCATAGCTTCTCATAACTGCTGTCAACTTTCAGGGGGCCTCTGTTTTTGGATTGTACATAGTTGGATGAGATAACACATCTGTCTTTCTGTGTTCAGTTTGTTTCAGTTAACACGGTAATCTTGAGCACCATTTACATTGCATTGAATGTCAGGATTTTATTTCATTTAATTTTTTTTGAGGCTCAATGTATTCAATTGTGAATGACTACTAAATTTTCCTTATCCATTTAACAATCGTTGGACAATTATTATTGCTTTCATTTTATTTGTATACACACATGTGATGTTGCTGGATAGTTGATCAGTTTTAAATTTTTTACTGACCTGCATAGTGCTTGGATGTACTATTTTACTTCCCTACAAACAAGCTGCAATATTCGCAGATATTTCTGAGTTCCTGTTCACATTTTGGTAGTAGCAATTCTAATTGGAGCAAGAGTACCTCACTGCAGATTTGCATTTTTTGATGTTTATGATTTTGATTCCTTTTCTTTCATAAACCTGTATACTTACTTTTCAAAATGTCCACTGTGGCTTCCTCTACATTTTACATGAAGTTATGCATATGTTTTTAATGAGATGTTTATGAATGCGGTTTCATGTTCTATAGGTCATCTTTTTGCTTCATCATGGTTTTGACAGAAGACTGTGAAGCTAAACCCATGCCTTTATTGCACTTTTTTGTTGCTTACAGTTCATAGATTCAGAATATAAACTTTGTCTTTATTGGGACTATAGGATGCCTTGTTGAGCCAGGTTAACTAGGCTAGAAGTATTGCTTTGGTATATCCAACTTATTTATACTTTAAGGAAGAGTTTGTTGTTGTTGTTGTTGTTGTGTGTTCTGTTTTGACTTTTTTTTAATTTTTAAAACAATCTTATTTTACATACCAATCCCAGTTCCCTCTCCCTCCCATCCTTCCAATCCCCCTACCCTCTACCCATCCCATCCCCCATTCACTGTTCAGAAGTCTGTTATGCCACTTGAGGCAGGACCAAGGTCCTCCCCCCACCCCACCCCCTGTATCTAGGCTGAGCAGTGTATCACTCCATAGGAAATGGGCTCCCACGAGCCAGTTCGTGCACACCAGCGATAAACACTGGATCCACTGCTAGGTGCTCCACAAACTGGCCATATCATACAACTGCCACCCACATTCAGATGGACTGGTTCGGTCTGGTTTTAAGCTGGTTCCCCAGCTGTCAGTTTATGGTCAGTGAACTGGCACTAACTCAAGCCAGCTGTTCTTTGTGGGTATCCCTATCATGGTCTTGCATCCTTTGCTAATATTGCCGCTTCTCCTTCCCTATGACTACAGATAGGGGAGTGTATAGGGGAGAGGGGAGCAGGGTGGGGAATGTGAGGGATCAGGAAGATCGAGTTGGGTAAAGGAGAGAGAGAGAGAGAGAGAGGGAGAGAGAGAGAGAGAGAGAGAGAGAGAGAGAGAGAGAGAGAGAGAGAGAGAGAGAACAAGGAATGAGAAGCCTTGAAAGAGGTAACCAGACACTAGCAAAACTCCCAAGAAATCAAAAGGATGATCCCCAGCTAAGAATCTAAGCAATAATGGAAAGGGTACCCAGACTGCCCTTCTCCTCTAATCAGATTGATGACTACTTTAATTGTCATCATAGAACCTTCATCCAGGAACTGATGAAAGGAGATGCTGAGACCCACAGGTAAGCACTGGGTCGAACTTCTAGAGTCCAGTCATAGAGAGGGAGGAACAATATTGTTCAATATTGTTTTGTTTTTCAAGAGAGGGTTTCTTGGTGGAGCCCTGACTGCTGTCCTGGAAATCAATTTGACGACCATGCTGGCCTTAAACTATCGGTGATCGACCTGCCTCTGCCTCCTGAGTGCTGGAATTAAAGGTGTGTGCCACCACCACCTGGCTGAGCTTCTGTATTTTTTTTTAAGGTTCTGTATTTTCATTGTATAAAGCATAAGATGTCATGTTCAAAATTACTTTCAAATAGATCAACTACTTCGATCACAGTCATGGCCACACACTCTCCTGTGTCCTCACTCCTCCTTTTCCCTCTTGCCAGCTCCTTGCTTCCTTCATCCTCCCTTCTGCTTTTCTGTCATATATATAAATGATGTTTTCTGCAGCGCACAACGCCTGTCTACACTCTATGCACTACCATACAGTTCAAGAGCTTCCGCCAAGGGGCTGGAGGTTGAAACACACAAACACAAACACAGAGACAGAGACACGGACCTCTAGTCACTGGTAAGAAGCCCTTTATTCAAAAGCACTATGGAGGCTTATATGCCCAACAGTAAAGTGTGGGTCAACAGGTGAAAACCTTATCCTCTGATCCTAAAGGCCAAGGCAACACGTGTTCGTGAAGCAGAGCTGGTAAACAACTTTGACACAGCTTTCAGTAACTCAAATCACAAGGAAAGTAAAGATCTCTAGCAGGGAAGAGCAGCTGGAGGCCAGGATTCTGAATGGTCCCAACAGTTTTGTATCTATCTAAAATTTAAGACACACAAATGGGAAAAAGTATAATATTTTGCTTTAGAGTCTGGCTGATTTCACTTAATTTAATGATTTTAAATTGTATCCATTATCCAGGAAAGGGCATAATTTCATTCATCTTTATAGCCAAATTAAACTACATTGTATATATATTTCATACTTTCTCTATCCAGTCATCTGTTAATGGATGTCTATGCTGACCCCATATCTTGACTATTATAAATAGTGGTACAATAAACATAGATGTCAAGTATATGACTCTTTTGACTGTTCACAAAGGAATGAAATATCTGTGTTAGCTGATTTAACTATTTTGGATTTTTATTAAATCACTCTCCGTGTTGATTTCCATAGAGACTGGACCATTTGCATTAAGTTGGCAGTTCTGTTAAGTACTACCATATACCCAACTCCTCAGAAAAATTTGCTGCTATTTTTCTTTCTTCGTGAAGCCATTGACTGGAATGGAAAGCAATTTTCATATACTTTTAACTTGTATTTCTTTGATGGTTAGGGGTATTAAACATTTTCATATGTTTATTGGCCATTTGTCCTCTGTATTTTTTAGCCTTTTGTTCAATTATTTTTTGGTGGGTTTATTGGGGATTTTTATTTTTATTTTAGAATTTGTCCTTTTGAATTTATATATGGATTTTCTCTCGGTTTGTTAGTAAGAAAACATTCATTCCCATTCTGTCAGTTTCCCCTTCGCTCTGTTAGTTGATACTTTTCCTGAAGAGAAATTAAAAAAAAATGTGACTCTAGTTTCATAAAGTTCCTACCGTTGTCTATATATTTAAATATTTTCGCCAACAGTTTCAGTGCTACAACCTTTATGTTATTTTTTAAAAAAATATTTTTGGTGTGAATGAAAAGGTACTAGTTTCATTCTTGTGTATATGGATATCTAGTTTTCTCAACAGTACTCGTTGAATTCAGGTTTTTCTCTAGTGCATCTTTTTGGAATATTTGTAAAGTGTCAGGGAGATCTAGCTATGTGGCTTTGTTTCTGGGTCCCATATTCTATCATGATTTATGTTGCTGTTTGAAGGCACAGATATATTGCTTTTGTTTCTAGGGCTCTATAGTATGGCATCAAAGCATGTACTATGATTACTCAAGCACCGTTCTTTTGCTCATGATTGCTTACCTAGCTGGTGACTTTTGTGTTTCTGTATGAATATTAAAATCGTTTGCCTACTTCTGTGGAAAAACGTTGTTGAAATTGTGGTTCATTCATGAATCTGCAGATAACTTTAATATGGCTATTTTCACAATATTAACTATGTAGATATAGGAACATGGAAAGTCTTTGCCTCTTCTGTTATTTTCATCAATTTATTCCGTTTTTATGTTTTCACTGTAGAAGTGAAAAGAATTACTTTCTTAAGTTAGTTCTATTCTTCAGAGAAGCCTACATGCTGAAGACAAAGGTAAACACATGAATAAAGCACATAAAAATTAATTAGAGTAGAATAGCAATTAAGAAAATGAGTATTAGGAAACTACCAAGAGCTAAATGTGATAATGATTAATATATAACTGTATATAAAATACTAAATGTTAATGGCTTCGATAATTTATTATTTATTCTTAGGTATTTTGCTTTGAAGGTATTGTTAATGAGATTATTTTCTCCTCACTTCTTTCTTAGCATGTTTGATCTTAGTGTATATAAAAGACACAGACTTTTGTATGTTGATGTTACATTCTGCTACTTTGCTGAAAGTGTTTCTGCCTTCTAAAACATTACTGGTTATAGAAATGACAAAAGGAAGCTACTAATGCACCAAGCACAGGACCTACCACCAGTCTGAACTAGGTCCTCTGCGTATATATCATGGCTTTCAGTTTAGTATTTTTATGGAACTCCTAAGTATGTGACCAAGTACGTCTCTGATTCTTGTGTCTTCTCTTATCTCTCTTTTCCTTCTGTTCATTTGTCCTGTCCTACTTTGATGTGATAGTCTTGGTTTTATCTTATTATATTTTATTTTGTTATGTTTTATTGTTGTCTCTTAGAAGCCTGTTCTTTTCTAATGAGAGACAGAAAGGGAATGGATCCAGGTGGGAGAGGAGGGAGAAGGAACTAGAAAAAGTAAAGGGAGGAGAAACTGTATTCAGGATATATCAGACAAGAAAATAGTCTCTTTTCAATAAAAGAGCAATGGGGAAAGAAGAGGAAAAGGCAAAGAAATGCAATCAGTCATTATAAAACAATCCTGCCACTTTGTACAACCAGGGCCATCTGTAGATTTTGGGAAAGTATTGAAGAGTAATAATAATCTAACTGTATGGAAGTTCACATAAATGCATAGATTTGGGGTCTGGTTAATTTTAGTGGGTGACTTTTTTGCTTACTTGCAAAATATTTATAATAATGTTTTAATTAAAATAAATAAATCAATGAACAAAATGAAGAGAAAGAATCTGACCTGAGTAAATTTGACCACTAAATTAAAATTAGATGGTAAAAACGGGAAGTATAAAAATGGAAGGAGACCTGGGTTGGCATGGTACAGAGTCTTATATGGCTTAGAGTACATCTCTTATGTGGCTATTCATGTTCAGCCTATCTCTATGTATCCCTCTCTACATGTGGTTCCTGGCATGAGTGTGAGTGGTTAGCTCTAGCTCAGTTTGGCCCTTCTTGTTGCAAGTCTTTGTGCAACCTCACCCCTGTAAAACCACTGCATGACTGCAGGTTCCAGGCTTGTCTTTATATGGGCCACCCTAACATATTGTTCTGATAGATTCGTACTGGTCATCTTTCTATCTCAGAAATCATTGTTCTCTGTATATCAAATACTAGGGTTAAAAGTATGGTTGTAAAAAACCAACTAGCTTCATTGTAACAAACTATGAATAAGCTTGACAATATATAAAAGCATCTGTTATTTCTCAGCACCAGTTAAAGTTGTCTAAAATTACTGCTTTCTTTAAATTATGTTTTCTTATTTTGATTAGGAAATTTAAAAATTCTGGAAATGGCTCTTCATATTTTTTGTTTTGTAATGTAACAATAATTTTCAAAAAGTCTTTGCTTATGATCCCCTGATAGCTAATAGAGATGTATGTTTGCAATTTCATTGACAGCTATAGGACCACTGAGGGCAGCAGAGAAACTGAGAAAAAGTATTATTAAAATATTCACTGCAAATACACATTTTTAAAGTATATCTTAAATAAGAATTGTTTGACTGCTTAAGTAAATGATCATGGTAAATTCTACTTTCCTTTTGTGTGGATAGCTGTGGAGCTCAGAAGTGGTTTCTGGGAAGGAGCAAGAATTCCTATGCAATTCTGTGATCCATAGACCTCTGAGGGTGCACACAAAGGCAGGTGGTAGCTCAATATAGTCTAGAGTCGAATAGTTAGAGCAATCCTGAACTACTGAACAATGCAGTAAATTAATGAGTTAGGCAGAGAAAGAAAATAGCACAATAGTCTAAGAAATTTCCAGGGTAACATCAACAGAAAGACATAGGTGCACTTCATGGCACAGTTGGAATGACCGCACCGAATATTTATAAAGGGGATGGGCAGAAGTGAAAGGTTGCTTTGCAGAATTATAGTTTTGAGCATCTAATAAAATGTATTTGAAGGATGAAATGTGAAATTTTTATTTTTATTTCATGAGGTTTTCTATGACCAATGCTCTGAGAGTGCATGGATGGTCAACGCACTTGCATTTACATTTCTTTCCTACCTTCACTAATCTTTATTTATTTTCTTGACATCTACATCAGTCAGACTGCACCCAGTTACACAGCTTGTTTCTTGAGTTCTGATGTCTCTCATTCAGGAAGTAGTAGGAATGGTTTCTCCTAGGGCAGTCATAGAGCATCTTCACACTTCTGCCATCTCCATTGCCTGTTCTGCTTAAGTATCTGTCTACCGTAGGTTGCCTTACCCCACCCTAACCTCTTGCATCTCTATGGCTAGGTAAATCTCTCTTCAGCTTCAGCTTCCTCTTGAATTTATAAAGTTTGAGAGGGAAAAATCATCTCACTATCTGTTACCTCTACTATTGTCCCAGTTGTTTCTTCATGGAAATGTCACCTAGCGTTTTGTCTTTCATCTTTTATCTTTTCTACATTACAAGCACAGTCTATTAGTTGTTTTCCCTCTTGTTCTTTTCCACCTGGTAAAGATGGTCCGGGTCTAACCTACCACCTTTTTTCAGTGGTTCCTAAATTAAGATATTTTTATACAATCCTTAATTTTATCTTTCCTAAGTAATAGCAGATGTTTTATATTATAAAAAAAAACTAGTTGATACATTTATTGGCATAATGAATCACAGTTGGGTAATCCTGACACTACTGCAGTAGAACTGAAGGGTCACAGTTAAAAGGTCTTTTTGACTGAATTCCTTGTGGTTCTGACTTTTATATAGAATCATATACTGGGTCTGGTAGTAGATGAACCCGTGTGTTGATGTTAAAAATGTTAACTTAGTATAAACTGTAATTTGTGTTTCCTAATTGTGCTTGTTAGCTTAAAATATAAAACTGCAAGCAACCTGAACCTGAAATTACCTGGGAGCCTCATCTCAACTGAGGTGCTATCTGGATGAGGATGGCCTATGAAAGACATTCCTATGAAGGAGTGTCTAGATTGATCATTCTCATAGGAGCACAGAGACAATTGTGCATGAACCGTTTTAAGGGGTGACCCTGCACCACACAGAGTTTAGAAAAAATGGCTGAGAATGAGAAACACGGGAGCAAGAGTTCACGCATTGATTCTCTGTTTTTAATTGTGGACGCAGTGCTGTTAATTCCTGCTTTTGTTTCTCTGCAATAATGAATCATACTACTCAGGAATCATAAAGCATGGACACTAAGATGCTGTTAGTCAGAATATTTTATCACAGCTACAAAAACTATAACATGAAACTCTAACACTAACGTAGTTTATTATATATTTCATATTCATTCTAATGATATAATTATCTATCAGTATTAATATGTTAATCATAATATAGAAAAAAGCTCACTGCTAAGGCAGAATATATATGGGAATGTAATTATATATAATATGTAAGGTGTTTTAGGTATCTCTTCCTCAGATACATTGTGTGGGAAAACTCCACAGTAGGACCTGCAATTCCTGCTACAAGGCATCCAGCTGAGAGTCCAGATGTTGGTGACCACTCGGGCACACAATAAGTTGGCTGTTTACTATATGTGTCAGTTCCAGAAGGTCACAGTGTTCCCTCAAAGTAGTATGATAGACTGTGAACTAAAATTGCATGCAATGTTTGTTTAGGTCATTCTTTAGAACTGTTTCGTAAGAATAAATGAGACGATTGAGAAAAAAACACTTTGAGATTCCAGGAAAAATAGGTTCTATTCATTCGAGTTATTTTTGTTATAGGATTACTAATAAATGCTGCTTTGTATGATCTCGCACCTTGCAGTTGCAGTGCTGGAACATCAAGCATCTGCAAAATTGGTTGGAGTTCCTTCCAGGCTACAAATGTTGGGTGGGATCTTTCGCTTCATTGAAGTTAAACTTGTGCAATTGCTCCCCCTACCTAAGACTGTTTGTAATGTAAGCACTTTGCTTTATAAATGGAGGGAATTTTTCACAGCTGGCATGTTGCAATTCCTAACAGAAATGCAAGCTAAATTGATGAATTCGTTAGGAGGCATGTAGGAGAGTCATGCTCATTTATTTTCAAGGGATGAATACCGCACGAGTTCCTAGTTTGTTTTTTTGTTTTAATTTTTGTTGTTTTTCTGCACAAAAGAAAGAAGATATGTCAATATTCGGTAAGATAGGTAGAAGCTTATGAATGAAAATCTGCAGATGCTAAAAACGAAGGTGATAGAGAAAGTCAGGGTCATAAATTTCTATAGAAAATGTTAACTCTTTCTCCCCGTTATTTCCTTATCTTTATAAAAAGATACTATACAAAACTGTTCATCCTCAGGGTTTAAAATGCACAGTCTTACAAGTAGGTGGTCTAAGGAATCACATTATCCTCATGACAAATAAATACTTTTTAAATTTTTTTCTATCATCTTCATGCTCTTTTGAATATTTGTACCTAAGAAGGAACATCCCACGTTCTAGAACAGAAATGTCTTCATGTATTCCTGAACCTACTTGCCCAGATACAGAGTTTCCTCCCTCAAAAACTTAGCAAAACTTCTTCATGTATGACATTTTCTAAATAAATAAATCAAAGAAACATCAGAAAGGAGATAAAACTTTCCTTTTATTCCTGTTTTTTGAATCCCAGGAAAAGGCAGAACTAGAGCCACAGAATGTCAGAATATGTGTCTAGACCTTGCTTATGTTCTCATGTAAGAGCACAAACTCATAGAAAAATAGATCTCTTTGAAATCATAAGCATATATCAAATAAAGTCCTAATGTTAAAAAAGGAAATATATTGTTATTTTTATGAATAGTTGTAGAAAGAAGATGGCATGCCCGAATTCTAATAGCACACACACACACACACACACACACACACATACAAACACACAATGTATCATATGGATAGCATCAGAAGTGCTAATTTAAATTTACATGATATAGCCAGATAGTATAAGATGTTGAAATCTGTTTTAAGAAAATCAATGTACAATATGTGATAATTGCTGTATAAATTTCCAACTTGTTAATAAAAGATTGGGAAAGGAAAGATATATTCTTTTAAGGACATTAGTATTTTTAAATACTGTGTGCAATTTATTATAATATGCCAAGGAATTTATTTTCCTCTTGCTTCAGATACTTTCTGGCAGGGCAGCACCTAGAAAACATCTCATTTTCTTAGCATAATTTGCCCTCCCGTAGTAAAAGAGTTCAAATTTTATGACTTATGTTTTGGGTATTTTGAACCACTAATGTTCACGGTGAAAAAAACCTTTGGTGGGACAGTGGCAGAGTGCAAACCTAATTATCTACTACTATGCTGCTCTCTGTTAGAGATGACAGTATTTGTTCAAGGAGGAGCTTCACAGTAATCTTTCTTTAAATCGTCCATTATGATGTGATAGGTTCTATTTAAGGGCAACATTTACAATATATGCTAATAATATATAAGTTCTTAAAAATTACTAAATAAAGCCGGGCGATGGTGGCGCACGCCTTTAATCCCAGCACTCGGGAGGCAGAGGCAGGCGGATCTCTGTGAGTTCGAGACCAGCCTGGTCTACAGAGCTAGTTCCAGAACAGGCTCCAAAGCCACAGAGAAACCCTGTCTCGAAAAAATAAAAAAAAAAAAAATTACTAAATAAAAATCTTTAGTTTACTAGATCATTTTTGTTTCATGGATGTGTGTATTTATAGTGTGTGTATTTGTGTGTGTGTGTGCGCGTACACAATGCACATGCGGGCAATAAGGACAGGGACCCATGCCGAGCTGAGATTGATGCCTGGTGGCTTTCTCTTTCTCTTTCTGCTTTATTTTCTCAGGTAAGTTCTCTTGCTGAACTTGCAGCTGATTTATTGGCTAGGCTGACTGGCCAAGGAGCTCCAAAGTTCTGCCTTTTCCCCTCAGGCAAGAGTCTCATGTGTGAAGCATACCTCGTTTTCTCCTGTTGTTGATGGGAAATATAACCTAAGGTCCCCATGCCAGCTTAGCAGGCATTTTATTGATTACGCCTCCTTCAAAGCTTTGTACAATTTCCATTTCTGAACAGGAAGTTTATAGATACTGAACAGAGGTGCAAATGGGAATACAATATATGTATATAGATGGCTTTATAATTTGATGGTGCATGCCAGTAATCCCAGTACCAAGAAGATCGAGACACAAAGATCACAAATTCTGTGCTAGTCTGAGCCACAGAGTGAGACCTTGTTTCAACAAGCCAAAATTCCTTTTAGATAATTGTTTATGATTTTAGAGCAGTAATTTATTTGCTACTTTAACTTCTACTTCAGTGTAATAATATTTTCATTAAGGAAACATAACTAAGGACTTTGTGGTACTTTTCATGGTGGTATAGGCATATTTTAATCAAATATGCAGGTACTGGTAGATTCTCAACCTTTTGACTAGGCTCAAGTGTAAAAATCTAAATCTTTGCATTGACATTTTTGACATGTGAGTGATGTGTCTGCTGTGGATTGTCCCCAGTACTGGATGGAAGTGTTTCTCAAAAGCATTTAATCCAGACTTCCTGTAGATTATAACAAATTGAAAGGAGAGTGATAAATATGATCTTGACTTTTACATTAAAAAGAAATTATTTGGTTAAGAATTTATTGCCAAAAGTTAAAGTGAGAACAAAGCTGCCAAATTCTGAATAAATTAAAGAAAATAAATTACAAGCAAAAACTTGAGGTAGTTGCATCATTCACACAGAAGATTATGGGTGGTCAAGCTAGGAAGATGTGTAAGGTTGCAAGGATTATTAAGAAGGGGAGAACAGATGAAAGTCTGCAAAGAGAACAAAGAAATTCCTTGCTTTACAATAATAGCAATAAATATATTGGAAAATATACTTCTTATGTCACTTCAGATGGAATAGATTAAATCACAGCATGAAGATAGAAAAAATTAATGTGGTGCAGTGGACAGCAGGATGCTGAGACAAACTACTGAGCAGGAGACAATAGCATTAGAGTTGGCAAATTAAACCAGTGCTAAAAAGAATAAAGATTTGAGATAGAGGTTTCTGAGTATCTACCAGGTTTTATGTTTTTGAAAAGATAATAGATGGTTTGCTAACGTAGGCAAATAATGGGTGCATATCATGTATTGACAAACTTGACACTGGAAAAAAAGTATAACCATAAATGACAATGAAAATAAAAGGTTTAATTTTCTTCCTCTTTCTTTGACTTATTTTCTTATAAAGGACTTTTGAAGGAGTTTATGGAAAGGCAGGTTTTTACTATAAGTCATTGTTTTTATCATTTTACTCTGTGGGTTAATCATTCCATGTCATAAACTAAATTCTTCCCTCCATGTAAGAGAGGGTTGGGGAGAGCAGATTATGACAACAGCACTGAAGTGTTGAGAAACTGTCACTGAGTTCTCCACAGCATTGAATAGAAAGAAAATTTGATATTTTAAGTAGACAAATTTTGATTTTAAAGTCAGAAAGAAAGCAACTTAGAATTTTCAATGCACCAGCAGCTGAATTGGGAATCTGAACACTTATTAAGTCACCCAATAATCACAAATTCATTAGGGATTGCTAATATGTGCAGTCTCATACAACTAGCCTTAAGACCTATTGTCATACAGGTTCATTTCAGAATTATTCATTAATACACATTCAGGATTAGGAAGTGAATAAATGGCTTAATGTCAATGTTTTGGGAACAGTAATCCTTTCTCAACAAACATTGCTGCAGCGAAATTGGCAAATAAAAATCAAAATTGATATCCATATACTGTGTGAAGTGCACACCATAGTCAAGCTTATTAACATGGCAACCACTTACTGTCGTCATTTTCTGTGCTTCTGGTGGGAACACTGAAGGATGCTAGCAGACTTTATGCATACAATAAAGCATGTGTTATTGCAGTCAGAATGCTGTTCATTACCTCTCCAGGGTGTGTTCTTTGTAAAACTGAATTTTTATGGACTTTTTTCACAATTAATATTTTCGTGTCTAATGCACATCAACAACAACAGGCTAATGAGTCATTTCCACCATTTCCTTTTTTTCACTTACAACTTATTTATTTATTATGTTTATGTTTTTTAAAATGGAAAAATATTATGGTTCCCATTCTCTTTATCCCACCTTGCTATTCTACACTGCTCCTACATCTATATCCACTCTTTTACTGTTTCTTATTAGAAATCAAACCAGCCTCTAGAGGAGAGTAATAAAATATAATAATAAACACATTGCAATAGGACAAAACAAACAGAAAAGGAAAAAAAAAACTCTCCCCTCTTGTTCACATACTCAGGAATCCCATAAAAACACAAAAACAGAAAACATAATATGTACACAATGGACATGTAAGGTTAAACAAATAGATTAAAAATAAAAAATATAAAAGGTTTTAAAAACTGACATTGTGAGACAAGAAACTTCCAAAGATGCTGTTGAGTTCATTTTATATTCATCATCTACTGATGGGCATGAGCACTACCCTAACGAGTAGTTTTTCTAGGCAAACTCCATGGAGGAAATTAAGATTTCATTTGCAAGTTGTTATATAGTGGGGATTGCTTCCTGGTTAGGGATGGAGGCTGTGCTCACTTCTTTGAGCTACAGGACCTCAATCAGTACAGATTTATGCAGGCTGTGTGTATACAGCCTCAGTCTCTAGTTTATGTGTGCTTTGGTCATATTGATTTAGAATGCCTGTTTCCTTGGTGCCCTCTATCCCCTCTGACTCTTACGTTCTCCCTGCCTTCAGCCCAAGGAATCTGGCTTTAATGCAGCAGTGGCAGCAACATGACCAATGCTCTTCTAGCAGAATGAAGGGAAGAATGCAAAAAAGTAAGCTTTGCTGTTCTCCGTGGCCTTTTCTAAGATGTGTCTTATACAAGAAAAGACATCCGAGAGAAAGTGGTCATCCAAGGAGAGCTGTCAGGATAGCAACTCAGAACAGAACCACTTGTTTGCAGAATGGATTCCAAGCTTTCAGTTTTGACAGAAGACCCTTGATAATTTGTAATAGCTCTATTTGTCTTCTGCCAAATTAATGATATTAAATTAAATTTAAATTACATTTATTTTAAAGTGGTACATAAAACTTAAAACTAGATATTTAGTAGGATTCCACATGAGTTTTTAATATAAGTATATATCATGAGTCAGATTAAAGACATGATCATTAGTCATTTCATTAGAGTAAGTACAGAAATTTCTTTCTTGCACATTTTTGAAATATTTAGTAATATTTTGTATGTACGGACACACCGACATTCTTTTATTTTTCTATTTTTCTTTTTTGAAAATAGAAATTTTTCATATTTTAATTATGGATTCTCTTCCCCCAATTTCTCTGAGATCCCCCTACCATCTTTTGCATCAAAATCCACACATTTTTGTCTGTCTTTAGAAAACAAAGTTATCTAAAAAGACAGTAATAACATGAAGTAAGACCAAACAAAAACAAAGTAACAAAGAAATCGGGTTGGAATAAACAAAGTACTAGAATAGGAATCCCAAATCCACAAAAATAAAAAGACAGAGGCAATAATATATACAAATAGGGCTTGTAAGTTTTAAGTTTAAGCCAAGAATGCCATGACAAAACATTTAGAAAGAAGCTTCTAAAATGTCGCTGAGTTCTTTTTATGAGAGCCGTCTACTGCTGGGCATGGGGACTGCCCTATGGAGTGTTTTCTATCTCTTGTAGGATTTTGTTGGAGAGAACTAATTTTTATTTACAAGTCATTACCAATTGTAGATAGCTTCCAGGTTAGGGATGGGTGGCCTGTGTCCACTTCTTTCAGAGCTGGTTCTCCACCTGACACAGAACTAAACAGGCTTTATGTTCGCTGTCACAGTCTCTTAGTTTATATGTACACTGGTGCCTGCTATTCTTAAAGGAGCATGTTTCTTTGCTTTCCTCCCTCCTGACTCTCACAATCTTTGTGCCTCCTCTTCTACATGTACGCTAAGGGGAGGGATTTGATGGAGACATTTCATGTATGTCTAGGTAGTCCAAAGTCTCTAACTCTACATATTTTCCAGCCCTGTTCTCTACACTTGTTCTTACTTACTGCAGAAGGAGGCTTCTCTGATTATGACTAAACAATGTATTGATCAATAATATAGAAGAATAAAGTTAGCAGGCATTTCCACATATTTCTGTTCTGGTTATTTTTTTCTTTTAATATATTTATTGATTTTACATCCCGATTATGGTTTCCCCTTTCTCTTCTCTTCCAATTTCCTCCCCCACCCCCCTCCTCCCTCCCATCCACTCCTCTTCTGTTTCTGTTCAGGAAGGAAGGGGCAGGCCTCCCACGGTTATCAATAAAGCATGACATATCAAGTTGTAGTAAGACTAAGCACCTCCCATTCTTAAGGATAGACATGGCAATTTAATAGGAGGAATAGGCTCCCAAAAATCAGCCAAAGCTTTAGGGACAGCTCCTGCTCCCATTATTAGGAGTACCACAAGTCGACCAAACTATACAACCATCACATATACAAAGAGCGTAGATCAGTCCCATGCTGGCTCCCTGGTTGTTGGTTCAGTCTTTGTGGACTCCTGTGAGCCCAGGTTACTACTTTCTTGGGTTGTATTGTCATGTTCTTTATCCCTCTGGCTCCTACAATCCTTCCTCTCTTTCTTCAGTAGGATTACTTCTGCTTTGCCAATGTTTGACTGTGGGCCTCTGCTTGAAGGCTCCCTTATGACAATTGAAATAGTCACCAAGTTGCTCACAGGAAATGACCACTTCAGGCTATACATCCTTTATTGCTAGGCTCCTTAGCTGGGGTCATTTTTGTAGATTCACGGGAGTTTCCCTTGTATCAAGTTATACCTGACCCCAAAATACAATCCCATTTCTGGTCATCTATTTCTGTACACCCACCCACAATCTACCACTAACCTAACGACTCATCTTCCCATCCCCACCTGCCCCAGTCCACCAGGAGGTCTCTTCTATTTCTTTTTCCCAGGGAGATCCATGTATCCCTCATTGGGCTAATTTTGACCTAGTATCTCTCGGTCTGTGAATTGTAGTATGGTTATTGCTGGCTAGTTTTATGTCAACTTTGCACAAGCTTGCGTCTTTGTAATGGAACAGACTTCAGTCGAGAAATGGCCCATATAAGTTCTGGTTGTAAGCAAGACTGCAGGACTTCCTCTTAATTAGTTTCTGATGTGGGAGAGCACAAGAAATTGTTGGTGGGATCCCTGGGTTGTGGTTCTATAAGAAAGAAGGCTGAGAAAGCCTTGGGGAGCAACCCAGGAAACAGCACTTCTCCATTAGCCTCCGGGTAAGCTCTTGCATTTAGGTTCCTATCCTGTTTAAGTTCTGATTCTGACTTTCCTAAGATAATGAACAGTGATGTGGAAGTGTAAGACAAAACCCTTTCTCCTCGAGTTGCTTTTGGTCACAGTATTTTATTACAGCTCTATTAATTCTGACTAGGACATTTCCTTTAGCTGAACTGTAATTTCCTGTAGGTACCACGCTTATCTGGTCTCAGGTTCATTGAGCAGTATCAAGGATGAATTGCATTTCACGGAGCTTGCTCTATCCAGTCGGACAATGGTGGGTTACTCCTACAAGCTTCATGCCACTGTCCCACTAGTGCATTTGATAAGCAGGACATCACTGTAGACTGAAAAACTTTGTACCTGGGTTGGTGTTTACCTTTCTCCTTCTGTAGCAAGCAGAGTAACTTCCAGTATCATAAACACTAGTTCATATTTGTGAAGGCTCTAGGAAGGCACTAGCTCAATTTCTCTGTTGATCGAGTTACGTAGGTCTTTTCTTCAGCATTAGGACCTTACCACCAATAGCCTGGATTCTTTTAGGGGTTCTCATGGGGACCTTTTAGCCAAGAGCTCTATAAATTGTACCCCATTGCTGGCAAGAGAACCTGCATTTTTTGATGATCAATGACCTGTATGGACTGTCTCCCCAATTAAAAGATGAATTCATTCAGATTTCCTTAATGTATGTATATATTTAAGGAAGCTTCTACTCTATTTGGTTTACTTATAGTCTCCCTCAGTTTTAGCTGTCTCTCTGTATACCTTTTCTCATGGCTGCTTCCTTCCTCTTCCTTGTTTAATCCTCCTTTGTTTACCCCCTTCCATCCATAAACATTTATTCCATTTTCCTTTCCTATAGAGATCTACCTCTCCCTCCACTCCTTTATTTTATACATGTTCTTTGTGTTTATAGTAATTACAATTTGTTGATTAAAAACTTCACTGCTGGGGCTGGAGAGATGGCTCAGTGGTTAAGAGCATTGCCTGCTCTTCCAAAGGTCCTGAGTTCAATTCCCAGCAACCACATGGTGGCTCACAACCATCTGTAATGAGGTCTGGTGCCCTCTTCTGGCCTGCAGACATACACACAGACAGAACATTGTATACATAATAAATAAATAAATGTTTAAAATAAAAAATAAAAGTCATAAACTTAAAAAAAAAAAAACTTCACTGCTAAAATCCACATAAAAGGGAATTCATACCGTATTTGTATTTCTGGGTCTGGCTTGCTCACATAGGAAGATTTTTTTCTAGTTCCATTCATTTTCTGAAAATTTTATGATTCAGTTTTTTTATAGCTGAATAATATTCCACTTATATAAATATAACACATTGTCTTTAATTATTCATCCATTGATAGACATCTAACCAGTTTCCAAGTTTTGGCTATGATGCAGCATTGAAAATGGTGAAGCAAGTGTCTAAATAGTAGGATGAAGTATATATTTTTTTTTGTTATATGCCCAACAGTGATATGTTGAAGGGTCCAATAAGCAACAGGAAGCAGTTTGGAGAGAACTGCACTCATATTCCCAAGTATTGTCTAAAAAAATGTTAGTTTATATTTAAAGGGGGAAGGCATGGAGCTGCCGACAGACACAACGGAACATTGCCAGTAGGCCACGAGCTTCATGGTCAAATATAAAATAATGAAGATGGCTTTATTCTAGGTATAAGAGCTAGCAAGCAATATTTTTAAGTAATTGGTCCAACAGTGATTTAATTAATATAGTTTCTGTGTGATTTTTTAGGATGTCTGGGCGGCTGGGAAATAAACAAGTGGAGGGCGGCCAGGAATGCACTAGCAGCCTCTTACTCCAGTGATATAGCTGAATCTTGAGTTACATCTATTCCCATGTTTATGAAGAACTGCCACATTGATTTTATATTGACTGTGTGAGCTGCCACTCCAAACAGCAGTGGAAACTTCCTCTCCACACTCATTTGCTTGATTGACCTTGGCCATCCTGACTGGTATAAGGTGAAATCACAAATTAGGTTTGATTTGCATCACTCTTATGAGTATGTGTATGGAACATTTCTTTGCTTCTTGGTCATTTTTGTTCCTCTTTTGAGAATTCTGTTTAAGTCTGATTGATTGCCATTCTTCTACATGCAGCTAACCAGTTTGACCAGCACCATTTGTTGAAGAGTCTAACTTTTTTCCAGGTTGTATTTCTGAATTATTTGTCAAAATCTGCTGTCTGGAAGTTTGAAGTCTTACTTCCATGTCTTCAATTCAATTCTATTGATCAATGTGTTTATTTGTGTCAATACCATGCTGATTTTATTACTATATATAGCTCTGTAATACAATTTGATATTGGGAATGGTGATCCCAATTGTTTTTATTATCATTATTTAGGACTGTTTTTTAGCTACCCTAGGCTTTTGCACCCCATTATTCAAAGAAACACAAGAAATTCTTATTACGTGTTTTCAGCACCCCCCATTCAGTCTCCTATCCTCAAATAGAAACCATTTTATCCCCATATGAATATCAAACTTTATGATTCCATACATGAATGGGATATTGTACTACTTGCCTGGACTATTTCACTCAAGGTTCTCCATTTTTCTTTATTTACTCTGGAGTCTGGAGAATTCAAAATCAAGAACAATAGAGGACTGAATGTTCAACTGAACTTAATACTATGTCTCACAAGATGGAAGATTAAAGAGATAATCACACCCTCTGAGGTCTTTTATTTTTAAAACTTGGACAGTAACTTCTGTGAGTATAGAACACTTACAGCTTAATCATCTCTTAAAGGAATATTTCTTAAAGCCGTCAGTTTCTAACATAAATTTCAACACATATGACAGTTAAATCATAGTAAATTATTGAGTTTTATTTTGGGGTTAAGCCCCATTAAACCTCTCAGGATCCAGCTAAGTTTCACCATAGCAAGTGAAAATCTGACTTCTAAGATCTGATGGTAAATAAATTAACTCATGCACATGTTTTTTATTCCTTGGCTAAAGAAAGAGTGAGAGAAGAAGGGAAGGAAGATCTCCACCAGGTTTTAGTCTTTACAGATATGGTTAAAGAAATTCCATAGGCAGAAACAGTGATATTGATATGCGTTTCAGAATCACAAAAAGGCAGGTAGAATCCAGCAAAGCAGCGCTCCAGGAATGGGTGACACCACCTAGGAGGGGCTAACATCCAAGGGGAAATACCTGACCTTCCAAACCATCAGATAAAGATACTAATCCTTCCTGAACCCTGGACTCACCCATGCCTAGTCTGTAAGGGCAGTAAATCTTTCTGCGTGATCTGTTAGCAAAGGTAATTCTGGGGGATTGACTTTCTGTAAATTTGACTATTGGAACAAAGAATGGATTTATTGCTCTAAGGCCTAATGGAAGGTCATGCCATGCAGGAGGAGGAAGTTACACTGCTGAGGTATTTTGGAAATGAATCCCATTTGGAAAAGAGAAACACCATGATTTCACAAGATTTTTACAGAGTTGACAGTGATTTACCCAAAAGGCAAGTGTTCCTGCAACTCGGCTGAATAGGTTCCCTGTGTGGAGTGTCCATACTCCCATGGACTAGTCTAATAGATCTGTCAACTGTAAATGTACTGTATAATACTTGTGGGCTCACAAACAAACCCCTTATCTAATGTATGTTTTCAAACATTATTTTCTCATTTTAAATTTTGGATTTCATTATGTGATTTGTTTCTTTGGACATACAATAGCTATTTAGATTGAGGCAATATCAAAACCTTGATGCTTTGTAGTCAATATGGTCTTCAACCACATATGCCTTAATGCATCTAAGTATTTATTAGGCTCTCGATAGGTACACTTACATTATTCTAAAAGGTTTTATAACCTTTCCCATACTGTCCTACATGATAGATTTCACAGAACTTTAAGAGTTATTTGGATTACACATGGGTCCTCCGTGGAGATTTTAGAACTTTTTATAGCCATGGGGAAAAATGTAAAAACACATACATTAACCTGGACTGAAGCTTCTAGCCAGCTCATTTCAGTCTGCTTATATATCGCACGGTAGAAATCAACTAAGTTGTTAATAAGTGCATATTTCTGGATCAAATTCACAATGACTCATTTGTAATCCACCAAGGGCTTGACTAATGAATTTGTATTTTAAGTCAACCTCTTTTTGGATCTATGTATATGAAAGTCAGTAAAGAGTAGTTCATATACTCTAATATTTCCCTCCTTGACACACATGGGTGGAGTGAAAAGTTATACTCATGTTGCCATTGTTGCTTATTGTTAATAATGTGGAATATTCCATCTCATGAATCTAAAACAAGTTGAGTTGAAAAACCATCATCAGAAATAAATATTTTCTGTTGTTTTCTTCTAAAGAGATGTACATGTATACTTATTTGTGTACATATATGTGAATACATGTAAGACAAACACTAAAAAAAAAACAAATTGAAGCTAAGGGTGCAAGTCAATGAAACAGAGCATACATGGTAATTCAGATACAAGAAAATAAGTGGTGCGAAGTCTATCTCCAACACATTCACACAAAGGAATCCTTTGCAAATCAAATTAAGTTCTATTTTAAAGCAATACCACTGCACTTGTGCATGTTTTGTGCTGATTTTTGCTTCTCTTAGCTGTTCAATGACTTTCAGTGGAATAATGAATGCTCTGTCCTCCTTTGTAATACAGACTTTGAATTGCAGTCATGGAGATCATCTTAAAAGGTCATCCTGTCCTTTGCTTGACCCCCACAAGCCTTATATATTTGAATTCTATTTTTAAGATTCCCACAGTTGCAGTGTTCTGAAATCTTTTGGGAACCCATTTAGTGTTGAAGAACCATTTCTGTTATCAAAAGCTTCTTTCTGCCTTGGTTTTGTTACTAAAAAATTTCTCTATTATAGCTTAACCAAAATTGGAAAAACAGTGGTCTCTATAATCTTGGAAATAATTCTTATTGAAAAGAAAGATAATAATACACCTTTTAACCAGTTTTTTTCTGACTTAGTAATAAAAACTATTTTAAAACTTTACAAAATTTTAAACCTTGGAGCCTTTTGATTATTTATTTTAATTTATCTTGGGCTCATTCCCTTCTTCTTACATCCTGGAATATTGAACTCAACACAGTATGATGTCTCCAGTGCTGAATAAAATAGGAGGATTACCTTGCCATTCTTATTTACTCTGTTCCTATTTATGCGCCCTGTACAGCTCTGAGAGGTACAGATAAGATGAAAATGGGTTTTCGGATGCCCGTGGTCTCAGATAATTTAATAGTACTTTTCATAATGATATGGCTGTTATTCCCAGAACCTGTCTAGTTTATATCATAGGTAATTATTTTCTGCCTATCTATAGCGTTCTAAATTTCAATTAGATAAACGATTCTTCACTTCTACTGGATAAGCGGTTATTGTAAAAGGCAAGTTGCTTGTATAGAACAAATTACCTCTGCCTTTTAGAAGAAGGATAAAAAGCACATTAATGCATGGCCTATAAGGGCCTAGCACCTTAGAGGTATGAAAGTTAGAAATACAGATTTTATTGTCCTAAGTTGATATGCTAGGCCCTGTACATATATACATAGTTTCTGTGGGCATGTGTGCTTTCTTTTATTTATTTTGACTTACTCATTCTAAAACTTTTTCACAAAATCTACCTAATCCCGAGTTCCTTTTGTATATTCTCTGATTTTAAGAAAAATGTGTTAAAATTAGAACATAAAACTGACAGATATTTAAGTGAAATTTCCTTTTATTTTATTGATTTCACTGAAACCGTCTAGAATTTGCTTTCATTTCCAAATTTTGTTTTGCTTCCTTCGTCTATAGTACAAAAGACCATAGGGGAAATGTATACATTCTACTCACATGCATATATACAGAAAACATTCACTTTTTATAAGAAAATTGCTAATAGAAACACATTAAGTATGTGTGTTCCAATATGCACAATCTTCTATTCTTAGTTTTTAAAAGATGCTGTAATTGTCTAGCTTTTCAAATGTTTCCTTATTTTCAAATTCAATAGGTTTGTTTTGTGTTGTTTGCCTTCGGTGTAATTGTTCTAATTAAGAAGCTTGTTTGGTGGTTCTAGCAGGCTAGTGTGGCTACTTAAATTTCTTTGTATAAAGAATGGTTTTCCTTTATTCTAGAAGGCTGTTCTCTTAAACAAAGCAGAGCATAGGAGATATGAGGATGAAAGGAGACACCCACCTGGCCAGCCAGATCAGCTGATTCAACCCCAGGCACCAATAGTGTGACAGATGTTTCTTCCTGGTTTTCCTCTCATGCATTTTCTCCTATTTGGACTCTAAAGATTGCTTTCTTTCTTTAGTTTTTCCTCTTCCTTCCACCATCATCTAGAGGTTCCAGGTCTACGTTTTAACCTCTTAGTTTCTTCATATAATTGAGAGAATCTAAAAACAACAAACACTGGATAACCAATTTTGGTGTTCATGAGGATAATTTCATTACAGTTCTATATAAATCTTTCCTCCTCTCTTTCCTCACGTTTGAACACCAACTATGTTCTTTCTTTTTAAAAACGTTTTAAAGGGAATATAGGGAAGTTTAACAAAGAAATGGAATAAGTTCAATATTGATAAAATATCAGGGTTCCCTGCCCTGTGGGAAGTCCAAGGACCACCCACCTCTTTCCAGGTCTAGTAAGGTGAGCATCCAAACTGCCTAGGCTCCCACAAAGCCAATACGTGCAGTAGGATCAAAAACCCATTGCCATTGTTCTTGAGGTCTCAGTAGTCCTCATTGTCTCTATGTTTTTTTCCCAAGACCGGTTTTATCCCAGGCTTTTTCAGACCCAGGTCAGCTGGGGGACTTGATTGGGGGAGGGGAAGGGAAATGGGAGGCGGCGGTGGGGAAGAGACAGAAATCTTTAATAAATAAATAAATAAAATTGATAAAATATATGTCTCCTTGATATTGGTATGCTTTTTATGAGTCTGTTTTATTTGAACCTCTCTAAGATAGTATCTGTACACTGAAATACACAGCTGATAATAATTAGCTCAATCAAAAGTCTCAGTATTTCTCTTTTTCTATTTCTGTGCTGTATTTCTTCTATAAGCTCCTCAAGCAAAAAGGTAATTCTCTTTATGTTCAGTTTATGTTCATTCAGTTTATGTTACTTGACTCCTTTTTGTTCTGAATTGTTCCTTGATTTTGGGGAAGGACTATACAATTATCCTCCTTTTAATATGAGGGTCATAGGGTTAATATATTTGGAAAAATTCTTAAAATTTGCATTTATAAAATAGTGTTTTGATGTGGGAGTGTCATATATCAATCTATTGATTTCATTGGATAAGCAATAAATAAACTGCTTGGCCCAATTGGTTGGAACATAGGTGGGAGGAGTAAACAGTATAGTATGCGGACAGGAAGAGGAAGTGAGCTCAGAGAACGCAGCTCTGCTCAGAGAAGCCAGACGCTCCTGTCTAGCGGGCAGACAGGATGGCCCAGCTCTCTGAGGCATGCTCGCGATGAAGCTCCGACCAACCCAAGATGGACGTAGGCTAGAATCTCCCCGGTAAGCGCACCTTGGGGTGCTAACACAGAATATTAGAAATGGGTTAGACCAGGTGCAAGAGTTAGCCCATAAGAGACTAGACTAGTGGGCCAAGCAGTCTTTAAATGAATACAGTTTGTGTGTTGTTATTTCGGGCATAAGCTAGCCAGGCGACCGGGGTGTTGGGGATGCAAACCCCGACGCCCCAATTTCAACAGTGTTTCCTTTCTTACACTCGGCAGAAAGTTAAAATGACACAAAATATAACTATGTATTATGATCTGTCCTTCATTCTAAGAAATGGGTTTTAAGATACCATGAATTAGTAAACATTTACTCATTTGTTCATTCTTATGAGCACCCAGCAAATGTAACGAATTATTTTATGTTCTGTCTCCTAGGATAAATCAAAGAAGGATCACATTTTCTCATTGCTTTAATTTAATTTAATTTTTTCCTGTTTCAGCAAATAGAATTAGGGAATAATTGGACCAAAGATTATTTAGGTTTGTGACAGAAAGCAAAACAAAATAATATAATAAAATTTTATTCCATACATAGTTCACATTAAGGCTAATAGCTGAATAAATTCTGAGGATGAAATTTTTCAAATGGAAGTGAGTGAGGAGAGGAAGGGCTGTAAGGACCTGGGTGAATACTGCTCCTGAACGCCAACTCAGGGGGCAGGGGCGGACATTGACTTCAGAAATGTAAAGCAGCTGCTTAAAAATTTTCATTGCCAGGGCGAAAGGAACATGTGGAAGCAAGGGAAGAAGAGAGGGGGAAAGTTTCCAAAAATTTTAAGTCTGAAATTACTGAAGTAAATAAAGTAATTTATTATATGTAAATAGATGTTTTGTTGGCCAATTAGTCTGTGCAATCTGTGAATGCCATTTCTGAGAAAAGCAGAAGAGGGCAATAGATCCACTGGAAGTGGAGTCTCAGAAGGTTGTATTCCACCTTGTGAGGCCTGGGAATGGAGGTCAGGTTCCCTGGAAAAGTAGTCAATGTCTTATTTTTCTTTACTTTCTTTTTTTCCTTTCTTTCTTCTTTCTTTTTTCTTTTCTTTTATCCTTCCTTCCTTCCTTCCTTCCTTCCTCCCTCCCTCCCTCCCTCCCTCCCTCCCTTCCTTCCTTCTCTCTCTCTCTCTCTCTCTCTCTCTCTCTCTCTCTCTCTCTTTCTGAAGACAAGGTTTCACTATGTAGCCCTGTAGACCAGGCTGGTTTGGAACTCGAAGAGATCTACTTGCCTATGCCTCCCAAGTGCTGGCGTTCAGGAGTCCTTTAGAAGATCCTTTGACTTGGGTCTTTTAAAAACAGTTTGATCATTTAAGATTTTGATACTCTTTTGAATTCAGAAATAACATCAGAGTTCAATTTTTTTTTTGAGGCAAATTTTCTCTGTAGCTTTCGTGCCTGTCCCAGAACTAGCTCTTGTAGAACAGGCTGGCCTCCAATTCCCAGAGATCTGCCTGCCTCAGCCTCCTGAGTGCTGGGATTAAAGGCGTGAGCCACCACCACCTGGCAATCATCATCAGAGTTTAAATTTAAGATAAATTTAAGTTTATCCTTGTGTACCCTTGCTCCCTCAACCATGCCCTGTACTGTGCCTCTCTTTCCCAGCCACCATGAGCCCACTCCTCCTCATCACCTTCCCACTACTCTATCAGGTGACCCTGAACCAAAATATCTGACATTATAAACCTGACTTCTCTCCCTTATTTGTGTATGTCTGGATTTTGACAGACCCATAAAATTCTAACACTGAGACTATTGTCCTTCTTACTTCATAATAAGTGTATCATAAATAAATAAAATTTGGTTGAAACTTTTTTTAAAAAATAAGGAATGATACTATGGTCAGATATTATGGATTCCTAAAGTGTAAGTTTTAAATCAAATTTGTAAAGGAGAGAACAAAATACCATTTTAATTAAAAAATAATTACCCTAATAACATGATTTTTGAGTGTATACCTCTCTTTGGGTATTTGGATATATCCAAGGAATATTTTACTATATGTTTAGATTATAGGAATCATGTCTTTTAATTAGTCATCATACAGTATTTAATTATCATACATATTTAATTATTGCTTTCCAATCATATCTTCAAATGACTTTTTATTGTTTAAATAACTAATGAGTATTTCAGAAATATCAAAAATGATTAAAATGTATATTTGTTCTATTAGTCTCTTCCGTATCACTTTATATAATTTCTAATATTTCCCATAGAAAACATTTGTATCAACTCTAAAATAATTTGGTCCATTTAATCTTCTCTTTTATCATTTTATTATTTTTTATCATTGGAGTCGATGACTATCATATTTAACAAGTAACAAAGCAATATTGTAAAGAAAGATCCAATATTATAGGGTTATTTTTCTCGGAAACAATGGTTGGCAAATGGTGGCTACCATGCTCCTAGGGTGAGTGGGAAGCAAGAACACCACCACTTTGTGCCGTGCACATGAGTAGTATATTAAGATTTTTAGGGGAAAAAAATGATGAAACTTAGTACTTCATTTTCTTGTGAAGAAATTTTTGCTAAAAGTAACACCCAGTTTTAGGTTTTCTGGAGGCATCTGATCCATATCAAAGACTGGAATTCCTTGTAATATTTCATTAGGCTTGTCAACAAGATTTATTCATCAATGAGAATAAATGAGTATGTCAGCATAAGTTATTGTGGTAATTTGTGAAACTGTTAATGAGATATTTTCAGAGCTCATAAATGGGAAGAGCTCTGTCATTAAATTACTGCACAGTGATTTTATTTTGATACAGTAAGTGAGTGGATATTTTATCACAAACGACACCCTGATGCACCAGTGATCTGAAGATGAACAATTAAATATTCCAGGGAAAGAGTGTGATGATATTTAGAAATAGTTAAGACTCACCGAAAGACTATAGAGAAAACATACGATTACTTGGAAAGCATTACGTATGTTTTGAACTTTTTGGAACATAAATCATATTTACTAGCAAGCAAATCAGGGATAAGTATATAACTGCAATTGAGGCATTGGCAGAAGGAAAGAAAAGGAGAAATGATATAATTTCACTGTAATTTCTAAAATAAAAAATTACATGAAAATAAAAACAATGCATCCAAATATTTCACTACATAACTGTGTGTTATTCTTAAATACAGACCAAAACATAACATGAATACTTAGTTTCTAAAGAAAAAAACACATCTTACCAAGGACTCTGCAAAGACAATTACATCATCCTAGGTGTTGAAGGTTTTGTGAGGAAGAAATAGATATGGATCAAAGAGGAAAATTATGTGGTTATATCTCTACTGAGTCAGCGTCTAAGGATGAACAAGCAAGACATCAATAGACAGGCTAACTTGGACAGGAAAAAGCTCAGGAGACCTCAACCCTACACAGAACTGCTGGCAATTAAGGAATTTTGTGAGCTAGAGAAACCTTTCCTCAGGGAAGAACACAGCATTTGGTTATACAATAGTTGTCAGCCCGGAAAACATACACAAATAACATTATATATAGTCTGAAAAGGATTTATTTAGATATTTAGAAACACACACACACACACATAGATATGCACAATAACAAGTCAGAGGCCTTTAATTAGATTGATAGCAAAGTTGGGCAGAATTGATACAATTATAGTATAGTCTTAAATGAATAAAAAAGTGCTTTAAATGGGCAAATTTTCTAAACATTGAGGAAGGATAAGCAAAGTGGGTACATGAAATGCCCTCCATCCTAGAAGTCAGGTTGTGTGGCTTGGGAGTCATTGACACTGGCAAGCTGTGCTGTGTGAAGTTGATTTATGGAGCTGGCTCTGTAGGTTCACAACTGAGATCTCATTCATCCCTTGGCAGACTGACCATCAGACTAGGCTAAAGAAGGAGACTGTTCCATTAAAAAAGAAATCCAGCAAGATCAGAAACAAAACATGAAAACAGAAACAGCAAGAAAGCTGAATTGTATATGGGTGACTCTTTAGAGTAGTGGATCTCAGTCTTTCTACTGAGCGACCCTTTTATACAGTTCTTTATGTTGTGGTGATGCCCAACCAAAAACGTTTATTTGTTGCTACTCCATAACTGTAATTTTGCTACTGTGATGAATCATAATGTGAATCTCTGTGTTATCCAATGGTGTTAGATGACATCTGTAAAAGAGTTATTTAACCCCCACAGGGGCCACCAGCCATAGTTTGAGAACCACTGCTTTA
Source organism: Microtus obscurus (assembly GCA_963919715.1). NCBI lineage: Eukaryota > Metazoa > Chordata > Mammalia > Rodentia > Cricetidae > Microtus > Microtus obscurus. The sequence goes on from CAWTZC010002333.1 coordinate 5,540,283, forward strand.
GAACCGCGTCGATGCTAGGCTAAAACTAAATAGAATTTTTGTGATTCCTTTAGCAATATTACCTAAAGATGCTTCATCAAGGTTTGGCTACCTCGAAGGCAAGAAGCAAATATTTACAGATTCTGTGCATTGCACTGAAGAGGGAAAATGAGCACACCAATGTTTCTTGGATATAGCCTTAGGAGCATTATCTTATACAATCTCTTTCCTTGGAACTGAAGCTTTCTCTCTTTCAATGTACCTGGATACATTGATGCATTTCTTAAATCTTATATGTGACTGTACATAACGTAAGTAGGAGATAATTACTGACACTGAGCCGATAAAGGATGAGGAACAGGGGAAGACTCCTCTATTACTGGTGGGAGTGCACACTTGTACAGACACTTTGGAAATCAATATGGTCATTTCTCAGAAAACTGGGAATTGATCTAATGCAAGACTCAGCTATACCACTCTTGGACAAAGGACACGCTATCCTACCACAAAACACTTGCTTCATTATGTTCATAATGACTTTATTCATAATAGCCAAAAACTGCAAACAACTTAAATGTTCCTCAACCGAAGAATGAATAAAGAAAACGTGGTACATTTGCACAATGTAGTATTACTCAACTGCTTAAAAAATAACATAATGAAATTTGCAGGCAAATGAACACAACTATAAAAAACATCCTGATAATTGTACTACAACCCACAGACCCAGAGAGGCTAAGTAACAAGAAGGGCTCTAAGAGGGATGCATGGAACTCCCTTGGGAGGAAAACTAGAATAGATTTTGTGGGTGGACTGAGGACAGGTGGAAATGGAAACAGGAGGGATCAGGTACACCGGGGAGGGGCAAGAGGTTGAAGAAGAAAAAGAGTACAAGAAGAGAAAACTGGAATTGGATACCCTTTGGGGGTAATATGGAAACCCAGTGCAGTAGAAACTCCCAGGATTCTAATTTGATGACCCTAGTGAGGTTTCCTAGTAACAGAATTCACAGCCCAAATAGACTATTTTCTGTCACAGGCAACTTTATTTGGTTGGACTGGGACATCAACTTTCTTAATTTGGTTTTCTATTGCTATGAATAGGCACCACAAACATGACAAGTCTTACAAGGAGAACATTTAATTGAGGTGGTTCACTTATAGTTTCAGAAGTTCAGTTTATAATCATCATGGTGGGGAGTATCACAACATTCAGGCGGATATGATATTGGACACATTTTGATCAGAAGGCAACAGGAAGTGGTATGCAACACTGGGTATCTGGAGCATAGGAAATCTCAAACCCACTCCCACAGTGATATGCTTTGTCCAACAAAGCCACACCTCCTTATAGTCCCACTCCCTAAGAGCTTATGGGGCCAATTACCTTCAAACTACACCAACTCAGCCACAAAGCATTCAAACTATAGTCTACCTCACCTGCAGGATCTGTGGGAGCAACGGAGATACAGAACTTGTCAGAATAGCCAATTAATGACTCATCTAGTTTGAGGTCCACACCACAAAGGGTAGCACGTGCTCAACTCTGCCTGGAGGACCAGGATCCAGAGGCTGAATAGATGTAAGACTTAGGATAGAAGAAAAAGGCAATGAAATGATTGCTAATGATATTCTGCTATACTTATAGATCTGTGTCTAACCCATCTGGCAGTTGATGAGGGCAGATGTAGAGACCCACAGCCAAACATTGGACAGAAAGAGGCCAAATTGAATATCTCTATTGGTTTCCTCTCCACTCCGAGCTCAGGGAACCCCCTCAGAGAAGGGTATGGAAAGACTGTAGGAGCCAGACAAATAGAGGAAACCAGAATACTACCCACAGAATTAACTAAGCAGGTCTCAGAGGTGTTCTAGGAGAGTGAAGCAGCAAGCACCAAGCCTTCAAGGGTCTGCGCTAGGTCCTCTGTAAATATACTACGGTTGTTAACTTGGCATTTTCGTAGGGTTCCTAACAACTACAGTTGTGTCTTAGAGTCTTTCATCTGCCCTTGGGTTCCCGATATGAGTTTATTCTTGGGTGTGTTGTAATCTGTAATGACACGTTTAGTTGATATCCCTAGGAGGCCTCCTTTTTTTCTGAAGGGAAACAGAGGAGAGCAGAGGTGGAGGAGATCTAGGGGGAATGGAAGGAAGGGAAATTGAAGTGAGGTCAAGATGTATTATACGAAATAATAACTACCACCACCACAACAACACCAATAATAATAATGATAATAATAATTAATAATAATAATACAGATAACCAAATAATAAAGACACACTCATGTCAGATCGATCAGATACAGGAGGACTTGGGAAAATTAAACTTAAACCTTCATTATAAATGGATTACAAAGAATCCATTTGAAATTGGGATTTCTGGAAGTGGGGGCCTGGGAAATGAGCAGCTAGTAATTTTTTTAGCTACAGCAAGTGTCTCCTTGTTCTGTATGCATATAATTTAAATAGGAGAGGCATAATGAAAGACAAATCCATATGAATGAACTAAAGACTACAATACTCTTTAGAAAGATTACTGAGTAGGAGGAACATGGTACTTAAGCAGGCTTTGGGGGGAGGCAATGACTTCAGTTAGCTTGTAAAGTAAAGGCAGAAATTTCCTCAGATGACTTTACTATTATGCAAACATTTTATATGGGCTGTTTCATGTGTTAATTGCAAGAATGCCAAACATTAATTTCTCATATTTTAAGCAACTGAATCACAAATATTTCAAGATGCCTTTGGGCATCAAGTTATAGTTTTCTCTCTGTAGTCTGCTTTCCTCCAATGGCACTATTGAATTGGCCCTTTACAGGAAGGTTCATTACCAAAATTGCCAAAAAGCAAAAGGGAAAGGGCAAGGCACCCAGCATTCAGATCTGGCTTCATTCCATGTTGGCTATGTGTCCTCTAACAAATTACTGTCCTTCCATTTCATCTAAAAATTATATTATGCATACTTTAGGGGATTAAATGAAACAATATATGCAATATATGGTGTACACTCACCCACATTTGCCCTGTGAGAATTTTAAATGTACTTCTCCATTATTGCCATTTTATCTTTCCTCGGGAGATGTGAGCCAATTACTGTTCAGCTATGATTGCTATACACAGAGAAACATTAAGGCCTGTACTAAGGATGAACATACTAGATAAGTGTGTCTATCAGAGTTATGCAGAAAATCCAGGTGAAAAGTAAGAGCCATATTACAGAGAGGTCTGTTCTTCAATAGATCTGTGCTGAAATGCAGAAGAACAAATCAGAATCTTTTTTTTTTATTTCTCCCTTTGAAGAAGAATGTTTAAATTGTTATCAGCTGCAAAGCTGAAGAGTTCCTGCAATGCTTGTGGATTTGAATTCTTGACTAATGTTGAGATTTGCTATTATTATGTAAGATATGTTTAGCAGTCAAACACTCTGTGTGCTTTAGTAACATTCAACATAACTCTAAAAGAGTGACTGTGTATTTAATAGTGATAACTTTGGAAAACTGCCTCTAGGCAGCGTTTCTTTTATATGCTTCAAAGACAGAAGCATCATATTATCTCTTTCTGTATAAAGTTTCAATTGCAATTATGTTTATCTGAAAGGGAAAAATCACTAATCATATTCATTCTTCCCTTTATAGCAAAACCATCTTGGAAATACAGAATTAGCTGGTGAACATAGTACCTTCCATTTTACGGTAGTTTTGGTACAGAATCCTCTCTTTCAATATTCTGAAAAATCCTCTTATCCCCACTTCATTGCCCTTTCTACATGAATATTGACCACAACGCTGAGAATTGAGGGAATCACTTAATGTAGATTTTCTGTTTTTGTAGCCTCAAACATATATATCACAGTTGCCTCCAATTACTTTTAGAGAATTTGATTTTATGAAGTGCCACCACATACAGTCGAGTGTTAAAACCCTCTTGCAAATATACTTGTTAATATGGAGTGTTCAACTGACATTGTGAATCTATAGGACAAAGGCTGTGGCTCAGCCTGGCTTTGCCGGCAGAGGCTGCTCTTAGGTTAGTGTTTACTATAAGATCACATTATAGCAAGGAGTTAAATAAGTAAATAGAATGTGTTGAATGTGCATTTATGACTCAATTATATGGTTATTAGATTTAACTTGACTCTTGCATGTCCATTATTCTCATCCAAAACTATAGTGTGTACCAGCACATCTCTGGAGCAGAGCAGTAAGCAATACATATTCTTCAAGGGAAAGAGTTAGTAACTTGTCAGGAGGAAATAATTGCTAATTTAGAAATTAAGAAAAATCTGAGGTTGATCAGGAAAGATTTACAAAATCATCCACTTATTCTAATCATGGTATTTTTTTTTGATCTGCTGTGGAAGTTCAAATCAGTTCAATTACATTTAAACAAATGTAGAAAGAGGTGATTATGTATTTAGGATAAATATTTAGTAATACATGATTATATAAATTTCAAAACATACAGCACACATAAATCTAAGCCGTGTCCTTGAATATACTTTTAAAAATAGGTCCATGAACGTTTCAAGTTTCTTTAAAAAAAAACGTATAGGAGAATTTGAATTCTCTGTGGTAGTTAAGGTATGTAAAATTAATTAAGCTTGATATCCCACTATAATCCCATTTTAACAACCAATTGCATTTTAAAAGTCTTAAAATGCTGGCCAACATTATGAAATGGGGCATTTGTTCTCATTGTTAGCAATGTGAAGCTTCAAAAACAAAGGTACAGAACAGTAGAAAGAGTTTCTGCAAATGTACATTAGAACTCAAGGAAAGTGCTGATGTTTTAGCCAGTGAGTCAATTTTTGTAGATTATCTGTAACAGTGACTTATGCTGGGATTAGTCAAACTCTCACTGGGAGAGTAAATATTACCATGTTTGTTATTTTGTTTTAATATAACAATTATACTTAAAAGTAATGTACTTTTGAGGGGATGAGTTCAGTGATAAAGTCCACGATTAATGTGCAGAAATCCCTGCTTTCAACTACAAATGAAAGCTGTGTTGACATTCTGTTATACCCCAGTCTATTTGTAAGAAAACAAATAACAAGTGTTTACATTATTGTGGGGAAGGAGGAGGCATTCGACACTACTTGTGGGAATGTTCATAAGTACACAGTCACTATGGAAGTCAGTGCAGAGTTATCTCAACTACAACTAAACTGGAACTACCCTATGATTCTGATGTCCCATTTTTAGGTACACAGTGGAAGTAATCGGAGTGAGCTTAACACAGAGATAGTTTCACTTCAATGATTCTGCATTGCTATTTACAATAGCTCTAGATATAGACCTAGCCTATATGCCCCTCAACAGACAAAAGATGAAAAGATAAGGGGGTCATTATGTATACACAGACAGACAGACACACATACACACACACACACACAGAGCGAGAGAGAGAGAGAGAGAGAGAGAGAGAGAGAGAACTGCACAATTAAGAGACAATGATAGCTAAAAGAAGTTTATAAAGAGGTCTATTTTTGAGAAGAAATGATAGCAGTGAGGGAGCAAGAAAAGTATTGAGTGGTAAATATGAGCAAGATACAGTGATGTATGTTCACAAATGTCATAATGGAATTTATTTTTCTGAATGCTAAGAAGAAAGATAAATAGTCAAAGATTTAATTACTAGTGCCACACATGAAATAATTACACATTTAATGATGCATATATTTATATGGACTTATTCAAAATATTTTACTCCCTTTCTTCTCCATTCAACCTCTCCCATGCCTCCACAATCAACCCCTATCAAATTCATGGTCTCTTTTTCTTTATTTCTGTTATTGCATATTTTGAATAGGTGTATAAAAGCAACCTACTGAGTCAAATGTAGCTTGAGAAACCAATGAGTTTATTATTTTTTAAGGTTTATTTATTTTATTTATGTGTATAAGTATTTATCTGCATGTTTGCTTATGTGCCATGTGTATGCCTGGAATCACAAGAGGAAAGAGAAGGTTTCAGATATGGCACATGCCCGTAATTAGGTGAAAACAGTAAGAAGATCATGGGTTCAAGACCAACCTGAGCTACGCTGTGAGTTCTAGATCAGCCTAGGCTAAAGGTGAGATTTTCTAATAGGCAAAATACAGAACAATGCAAAAACCAAATAGCAAGTATCTATTCATGCTAATATTAGGAAAGGCCTTAATACCTCAGTGCTAAACTATCCTATTAAAATGTGTATATATCACTCACTTTCTATGTTAGTTTTAAGTTCTTCAAAGAAGAGATCTACCTTTCTTACTTTATTTAAAAACATAATAGTACATTTTTATGACTGGAAAAAGGAGAAATTTTAATTAAGCTACTTTCATTGTTTTTCCATTGATTGAAAAGTTTGCCTGTAGTTATACTCTACAATATTGATTAGAATCCAGAAGCCCAGTTACAGGGAATATGACCCCTATTCTGATCTTCTCAGGGACCAGGAAAATAAATAATGTGTATGTATTCATGCAGGCCAAACATTCACATGAAAATACAAAAATAATTAAATCTAAAAATCAAAAATAAAACAAATGTTTTTGAACAATTTACGGATATTTAAGAGAAATATAAGAAACATTGTCAACACTTGGGAGAACCAAGTTGGGACCACAATGCATTGGGCATCTCCAACAACAAGAAAACTTCCCTTTTTCAGGATATTTCTCTTCTGGGAAATGACATTGGCCTCTGATGTAAAACTTGTTCCTTTCAAAAGCACCTGGCTGCAGAATCTCTGAGTAAACCCCCTTTGTTGGCTGTGAATTTGCATCATTATTTCCTCCGGCACATAGGTACTGTGTGGCCATCTGACCTGACAACAAAGTTATAAATAAGTAAAATGGAATCTTCTCGGCGGCCTTTCTTTTCTTTTAAATATTGATCTATGTGAAGGGCTGAGTTTAGACCACAGTGTTCTTTTTAAAGGCAACATCTTAAAGTGAACTCTTTAGAAAGTTCATTAGGAAAAACAAGTTTAAAAGCAATGTGGCCTTTCCAAGCAGTAGGTATCAACTCTATCTGGGAAAATAAATTTTAAAATATTTTTATAAGTCCTGTTAAGAATGATTTATTCTTTAAAAACAAATATATTGAAGAAGTGTATTTTTGTCAAAAGTAGAAATTTGCTAAATATGTCAGTTTCAGTAAAGTTTTAGAAGTTTTTTATGGATCTGAACTGCCCAAACATTAAATGTATCCATTCCAAACGTTAAATGTACCCATTTAATTTCTTGAAAATTGAATTGTATGTGTATATTAGCTGTCTCTATTCCATTGTAGACCACTTTTTAATATTGTTTGGTTAATTCTGGTATCAGAGCAAATATTTGGAGGACACTATAAACTGAATGATTTTTTTCTAATTCCACAAAAAGGTTTAATAACTGTTCTAAAATTTTTCATAAGCTTATTATAAAAATCTTTTGCTATGAGAGATTAATAATTCAACACTGACAAGTAAATTAATGTTTTCTATTAAGAAAAATAATGACATCATTTATTCTTAAAATATCTGAACTTCCATTTTACTACTGGAATAAACAGTGTCTCAAATATTTTCTGAGAAAACTTAGGTTAATATTGGCTTTTCAGCCAAGAGAGGCAAATAAAATATTTAACATTGAGCTTCTTTGTATGTATTCAGGATATACATAAGAGAAACAAATATTCAAGAAGATATAACTTAATCAAAGATATCAGAAAATTCATATTAATGTAAAATATCTGAATTACATATCTTGACTTGAAAGTAACATTTCTATCTCATTTTATTTCTCTCATGAATACTAACTTTCATACTCAAAGTGTCTGATCAAGTAAACAAGGAGCAAAAAGTTTATATGGGGATTTTGTAGTTTGATCAAGAATAAATTTATACTCTGATTAATTTGCAATCCTAATCTAGTCACTAATACCACATTCATAAATTTAACTGTAAACTATCAAACGATTTTAAATCTAAATTGATGAAGTATATAGAGTGTGTGTGAGAGATGGAAAGATAAAGAGAGAGAGGAAAGAGTTAAAGAGAAATGAGGAGCAGAGAGAGGAGAGAATCTTGAGTCTAAAAATCAGATATTATTATATGTTTATCTCCATACATGATTTTTTTTCAAATGAATTCTGAATTCTATCTGAATTTTAAAGCTTTTTCTATTTCAAGAAAATCTTTTTTAAAATGTATAATTCACTCCTGTATCAAAAGATACTTGGAGAACATTCAGAATTATTTTTGTAGTAAGTATGAATTGTATACTTGTATGCCCGTATCAACAAACACTTTAATAAAAAATTATATGGAGTTCAGTAATATATTCATTTCATGGGTACTATTGAATATATAAAATCAGTTTTGAGTTACAAGTCATTTCTGTGTCATTAAGTCCGTAGACTTACAAAAAAAATCCAATTACAGTATTTGCCTTAATCACAAGGTTTTATTTAAAATTGCAACTCTTGATCATGGTAGATGATGGTTCTGATTTTTTCTTGGATTCTTTTTGCCAGTATTTTATTTAGTAGTTTTGCATGAGTATTCATGAGTAAGACTGGTCTGTAATTCTTCTTCTTTGTAATGTCTTTCTGTGATTTGGGTATCAGGGTAATTGTAGCCTCATAAAAAGAGCATAAAAGAGATTTTATGCTGATTTGTATACAGCTGACCTACAGGTGACACAAGACACAGTTTTAACATCAGAGCTGAAGGAAAAATTTCAAGATTCAAGAACTACGGGGGGGGGGGGGTTGTTTGGGGCTTTTTAGATTTCTAGACTCATAAGGACACTACTGTTGATGTAGCTCAAACTTGGAGACTCATTGTCCTTGGATTATGATGTCCAGCACATTGCAATAGCTTCTCACAGGAATGAGCTGTGTGCAGCGCATGAAAGTTAATAGACAATTATCATTATCGTTTCTCTTCACCTCTATTCTATTATTTATTCGAGTTAATCTGTGAAATCCTATGGTTTCGTTGTGTCATAAACTAATGACAAAGTATTTTACTTAAAGACAGCTGGGGTGGAAATGTTTATGTATTTGTGTTGTTTTTAAACTGATTCCATGAAATAGGATTTGAAATTTGTTCTTCAACTATCCCAATAAGATAGTCTTCAAAAAACAAAGAAACAAAACCCTTTTCTGACTGAACTGTTTTAGTAAAATTATTTTTGACTATAAAAAGCTAAAAGATCCTATAGAAAAATTTAGGAAATTAAGAACACTTAAACTATTTCATCCGTGGTACAACATATTACAGCTACTCTTTCTGCATCAAGCCTCTGTCTTTTAGAGTAAACTCTTTACCTGAAATTTAGCTAGAGTAAACACCAAGGATATACATTAGCATTTAAGAGATAAACAAGGTTCTGAACTCAACCATGTCTAGAAGAAGCTTTGAATAAGTAATGGAACCAGCAGTAAGAAAGATTTTGTGTGATAAAACTGAACAATACAGTTCAGTTAATTTTTGTGTGTTTTAAATTTTCAACTTGTGTTGAAATGGTTAATTATGGTCATGGTCAGTACTTCATCTCTTTCATTAGTATTGTTTTACTTCCCTGTAATAATGCAGATGTCCCCCATTAAGTTTAAAATATAGTATAAGTTGCACCAAAATTTGAATTGCTAATTTTAATTAAAATTCTTCTTAAAATATTTCTACATTATATGATTTTTGAAAGTATAAAAGCTCAGTCTTGAAACTAACACCATAGTAGTCTGGCTTTATGTACTGATAAGTCTGAAAACCATGTATCATGTTTTACTGTGAACAATAATACTTTTAATTATATTAATCAGTATATTTGTATAGATACCCATTACAGCAAAAGGCAAGGTGGTACTTATAGCTTATTATCCATTGAATTTTTGTTTTATTCTTTTTTTACTTTTGTCCTTCCAGTTCAAAGCATTCTGGGTTATTAGAGAGGCCAATTTCAAATTTGCTAACAATATGTACATAAGTAATACAATCTTAGGTGCTGGAAATACTTATAATGTGTCATTGCTATGAGTAATGTAAGCCACTTCTGTAACACACTCTAATTGCACCCATCATTTTGATAGACACCTGAAATGAATAACCATCTAACTTGCCTTAGTAAGTATTTGATTATAAATGTAATTTATACATCTCTTTATGACTGTGAGTCATCTGCCCTCTTTTCCAAAGAAAATATATTCCAAAATGTATTTTATGACATATTCTTTGAGGTTTGATGCTATAATTATTCGCTCTACTGCTGGTAGTGACAATTTATCTGTATTCCAGTATTACTAAATATGCTTTCATTGTCTTCTTTCTAAATCAGTGCTTCTCCTGGGCCCTCTAATACCTTATATCCATGTTTTATTGTTTCACTTTCTTATTGCTGACAAACACCGCCACATGTCTTGCTATAAGTTTCATATTTCTTCTAAAGAACTGTGAAGATACTTCCTTATTCTTACTTTTAATTTTTTTCTGTCATGTCTGTCTATTGAATTTTGAACAATAGAAAAGAAACAGCGAATCAATATTTTTATATAATACAGTTTATCTCTACACAATAGCACAAACTCTAAATGAAAGCATTTCTTAAAATTTCTCACAAGTATAAAATAATAAAATCTACCTGTTATCTTATCTCTGTTAATATTGTAAGCAAGTCATACATTATCAACTTTATACAGCTAGATTCCACTCAGAATACTGACATACAAGGAATATACACATATAGAAAGTGACATCTTCCTTTTTAAAAAAATTTATCGATGCTGAATTTCTCTGAGTACTCTGATTGTCCTAAAACTCACTTTGTAGATTATCCTAGAACACAGAGACTGGCCTACCTTTGTCTCCCAAGTGTTAGGAAAAAAAGTGCTAGTATTTAAAGTATTCACCTAGCAGGCACATTTTCTTGATACAACATTATTCCAATTTTCCTTCTTAATATAGAAGAGTATTTTAAGAAAGTGTAGGTTCTACAAATTCCTATGGTTACATTTTCCAGGTTTGACTGAAATTTGTACTCCTGCTTCATGTTAAAGTTTTTTATCACTCTATCTTGAAATTTTTGCAAATTTGATATTAGCATAGATTTCTTAAAATTTAAAGCTTAACGGATAAATTGTATCCTAATGTCAAGACAGTCATGATTGAAGAAATTCTGAGGATTCACAGAAAATAAATTTACTGTGAGCAAAGGGTGTTAGGCATGTAGCCACTGGCAGACATGTAAGCACAGACCCAGAACACAACCAAACACAGGTAACTGGCACACAGTCAGGCTAGTGGTAGGCATTCAGGCCTACAGACAAACATTCTGGTAGGGTGGCAAAGATGCAATGAAAGTTCTGGTCTCTGACCTCAAGGACAAATGTCAATAGAAGCCAACAATGGCTTCCTTCCAAAAATAGTTACATAATAGATCATATTTATTTTTGGGTCAGCAGACATCTGATGTCAGCCATTTTGTGCTGATTCATATCTCACACATATCTAATGCCAGCCATGTTTATCTGACACATATGGAATATCCATTATCAATGCCATATTTTATCAACCTTAAATGGCTTGAATGGCCTTTTTCCCTACAGTAGAGAGATACCGTTTGATGTTGATAAAAGGACACATTTTTTTTAAATGAGGATGAATGTGTTGTTCTCATTGAAGAGAAAATCATTATTAGTCAACTATCACAAATTAATTTCTTTAGAAATTATTTGATCATCTCATATTTGAACTTGGATATCATGGCCTCATTCAGGATGTCCTTTAGGAAGACATTCTAACATGATATCGCACTCTCAAAGGCTGGTTATTATAAAAATGAGAAAACCAGGGTCGAATTTTTTAGATGTTTGATATAGGTAATTTAGAAATATATTGAGAAACTCAATAATAATAACATATTAAAAGATTTTATTTAAACAAATGGCAAATGTAAAAGAAAATATGCCAGAGGGTCAACATTTCAGTACTATTAATATACAGCTATCAGTTAGATTTTGTCAATACATGGACAGGTACAGAGAAATAACCAAGTTTGGAGGTGGTTTTTATTTATTTTGCTTTATTTTTTGTTTGTTTGATTGCTTGACTTTGCTTTGTTTTGTTTTTCCAACATAGTGTTTTTAATATATATTTTATTTATTTTTGCAAACTGACCACTGTTTCTCCTCCTTCCTCTCCTGCCAGTCTGCCATACCTCCCCCCTCTGCCACCACCCATCCATCTTTCTGCATTGCTACTCATAGGAAGGCGGCACTCCCAAAACATACTGCACCAATTTGAAGGCTGAACAAAGGTAAGTTTTGTAATAATGAGCAGAAATAAGAATGGAATCGATTACAATGATTCAGAGGTTTTGCAACAGTAAAATCAAGCTACTCAATGAACATCCTTTCCTAGTGCGTGATGATGACATTATTGACAAAAGTTGGGGGACAAGAATATTAACTCATAAAATACTTTAAAGCATATATTTAGATGTTAATAATAGTAATAATAAAAATTGGAGGGTAATTGGGGATGGTATCTTGAATAACCCAAGTTGGTCTTAATCTCATAAAGCAGTTGAGGGTGAACTTAAACACCTTGTGTTGCTGCCTTCAACTTTAAATGCTGAAAAAGACATGTATCGCAATATCTACCATTACATAATTTTAAATAAACAATTTTAACTTAATAGTTATAATTTTTAAATAAACTAAGGAATCAGTTATAGTTAATCACAAATTACTATCCTTTGAAGTAATTACCATTTCAGTAACCATTTTACCAAAGACATAATCAATATATAAGTAGATAGAAAGATAGACAAGTAGCTGTTTATATCAGTATGTTCTAAACTGACTAAATTTTGGTTAGAAATATCAAGATAGAAAAATAATAGTAGTTTTAGAAACAACCATCTCTAAACTAATTGACTTTTGTTATACCAAGAAATCATCTTAGCTCAGCATTAAGTAATTTCCTCTTGTGCTATCATACTCATTAGTATTAACATAATTTTTCTAGATACATCGTTTCACACCTAAATAACAAATGAGTAAAAATAGTCTCAAAACAATAGTTTTATTTAGATTCATAAGCAAAAGTACACTACTAAGTGTGAAATTAATATTTGTTTTTCCATTTTTGAAATGAAAATGCTAGATTTCTCTTGGGTAGTGTTAGTTATAGTTTTGAGTTATAGCCAATAGAATCTGAGATGAATTTTTGAGCACATTGGTTACTAGGATCTGCTTTAGGAATTATTATCTATGCAAGAGAGGAGAAGCCAGTTTAGGGAAAAGAAGGATTTAGTTAGCTTCATCGTGGTATGGTAGTCTCAGGGAATTTCAGAGGGAGCCCTGGGGCTAAAATGGACAAGTCACAATTGCCTCAGGTTATGTCAATATCAAAATTATGACACATCTCTAAACTAGCCTTAGGCAGTATCCAATGACTTTTTACTGAGATGTTAACAACCATGTGTTCGCTTCTAAGAGCGCCAACAATAAATTCATAAATGATCCCACATACTCCTAGCTTAGTGAACCAATGAGCTGACTGAGATTGCATGTAGGAACATGAGGTGCCCCAACACATCTGCGTCACTGAGAAGCCCAATATCAGTGACAATTCATGAAACTCACATGCCTAGTGTCTGCACAGACCAGAGACATCTGGACAGGCCAAAATTTCTTAAGATTTGTTACTGATAGAAACCTAGCGGAGGGGTTTGGGGAATCCTGTACATATGAGGATGAGTCTTATGAGTCTTCCCTCTCTCTCACCACGAGGGAGTGCTTCAGTTGGAGGAAAGAGCAGCACAACAGGAAGTCAGTAGATGTGACTGGTAGTAAGGGAATGGGAGATTTGTCTGAAAAGCTTATTGAGTCCATTGATTGCTTTCTGTCATTTTCAAAAGCTGGGGTAACAAGTCTTTTACGGAAGGGGTACATGGATAAAGCTTCTACCAGTGCATGACAAAATTGCTAGACCAACAACATACAGCTGCAGCAATAATCTGCATTGAAACCAGCACGTGCATCTACATGGCCGGTTTTCTTCACCACAATCCAAATCCTCTTCTTCCCTCCATTGCAGGTATGTGACCTCCAGAAGGGAAGTGTCTGCTCTCGCTCTGGCTGCTGTGCTGCTGGAGCCACCAGCCTCATCTTTCACTGTCCTGCACAGAGCATGCCTCAGGACAGTAGGCAGGAAATCATCCCCATGATGATGAATGTACTGAACCGCACTTCAAAAATTTTGTCTTCAGTTTAATAATGCTTCTAGCCATATTCATTTGAGTAATTATACAACGAAACACTTATTAACGACTGAGTGTCAGCTACTTGCGAACCTTGATTTGGGAGAGAATGAAGAGAAGAACAGCAGGTTCTTGAGTCACAAGCGTTTTACATTTACTTCCTTTATACATTAATCACTGTTTCTGTATCTGTAAGCTTTGGGATAATTAAGCCTACAGATTTTGTGACTAGCAAGTTTAGCTTTCAAAATTTGATATCTTTGACATTCACTAGCATATTTAATGGCACCTGGGGCTTCTCTACCCCAAGTAAATTTGCTCTTCAGTTATTTTATGCTTTAAAGGTTAGGGCTGTTAACTATGCTATTTTTTCCCTGAACTTTTGTTTATATGATTCATCACTCAGAACCTTCCCATAGGATTTACAGCTTGACTATTTGCTTGTAACCCTGGTGGGCTATGATGCCTATCTGATTTGGACTTGCTGGTATTCATTTTAGGTCTGTCCTGGGTGTATAGATATTTTGATCCACAGCACTGAACGCCGTGCTGTTACAGGTATGGCTTTAAGACTGTCCTTACTGGAATGAGTAAATGAAGAAGCAACAGCCTGACAATCATGAAAGCTGGGATTGTGTAGGATATGCACTGTATTGGAGGTGCATTAACAGCAACTTGGGATAATATTATATATAACTGAAAAATCAAGCAGATCTATTATATACAGCTGAACAAGTAGGTAGCTTTGCAAATCTTTGTAGGGAGACTCTGTAGGTGAATTGTCTCAGGATGCAAAAAGCTGGGAAGAGAAAACTGTGGTTGGTTGAGAATTTTACAGAAACTGTCACCCTTTGTACTCAGAGCAGAGGCAGGCCTTGCTATTCCACTAAGACTGAGCTGAGAAAGGCATCATCAAAACACTTAATAATATATTTTAATGTTCAAAGGTCAAATATTCAGGCTGTAGGTACAATTAGTTACTTAAAATATTAATAAAGTTTTAGAAATTTCAGTTAATATAATGTAATCCAGAGGAGATGCTCTGAAAATCTGGCCTTGCTGGATGCTTGGGTAATATCCTTACCTTGATGAATCTATTGAGAGCACACTCTATACTTATATCTAAAGAGTAAGAAGTCAATTGTGTAGACACCTTGAAAACTGTCAAGTGTTAATTAAGATTAGCTAGCATTATAACATTTCTGACTTTACTCTTTCTTTACACAATACAAATAGAAAAACATAAATATTTTGGGATTGTTTTGATTCTAGTAATAGCCAAGTCATGGAATTCTGGAGGAAAATTGTTAGATTCATAAGAATGTTAATACATATTTGACACATAAACATAAGGTTTATTCCAGTTATGTGTCCCATTTCTTGATCCTAACTTAGAGGACATTTATAACCCTGAAAGCTAAATTAATGAGAGAGCACTTGACTGTCTTCATTCTTCTTTTTATGACAGATTAAATAATCCCTGTAGCACAAATAATAAAAACCCAAAGACATATATTGGGGTTCAAGCTGAAGATCAGAAAAGCAAAACAGCCAACTACTAGAGAGAACTTTAACCTCTATCAAATCTTCATATGTAAAGGGTGTGATCCTATCACCACGAATCCTCAAACTCCACACTCCAATGAGTTCCTGTTTCTTCCTTTTTATATTTTTTCTTTCTGCCCAGCCTTATGACTCCTGTCTCCACCTCCCTAGTGCTGGGATTAAAGGTGTGTGACTCCCAAACCCTGGGATTAATGGTGTGAGCCACCACCACCTGGATCTGTTTGTGGATCAATCTTGTTTAGCTCAGGGTAGCCTTGAACTCACAGAGATCCATCTGCCTCTGCCTCCTGAGTCCTAGGAGCAAAGGTGTTTGCCAACTCCCCTTGGTCCCTTGTGACATAGCTTTGCTCTCTGATCCTCAAACTTTATTTATTAAAATACAAAAAATATCATTACACATTCCTATTTTGCTAACACTTTTGATCCTGTATTCTGTATGTTGCAGATTGAAATTTATCTATTAAGATCAATGATTTATAACTTTAAATGATGATTATCATCTTGTGAAAAGAAACAATTTAGATCTAGACAATTCTAGTTTACAAATAGCAACTTCTTTTGATTCTTACAGACAGGAAACTGAATTATAATCTACTTGCAGAATTTAGGATGTGTGCAAATAGATTCCACAGTAGATAGAGAATTGAAGATGGAACAAAACATTTGAAATCCATTTTTAATCATATATTTTCTCTGAACTCCCTTTGGTTGAGTCCTGATTATTTTTGCTGCTCTGATTCTTTCCCAACTACTTCAGCTATTTAACATTTGTTTTGACAACTGTTTCTCCTTTAATTTCTGCACCATTTTTGATAGATAATTTTGTATCACTGTGAGGATTACATGAAAAGAACTTCAAAAAATTTAAAATACTGCTTAGACTATAGTGAGTATTCAATGACATGTATTTATTTTTTGTCCATTACTTCAGATCAATATTAATTTTTTGAAATTATTTACATGAATCCTGTTGAAATTATGCATTTATGTGATAATAATACATAAAGATAATCCTTTTGACTTACAAGAAATGCTCAAAGTAAAATATTGACGTATTAAATGCTTTTGAGAAAAAATGGAGATAATAATAATATTCATACATGCATACATATATTGTCTCTCATATCTTTTGTTTAGATGAAGTGTACACCATGAGTCATGGAGTCCAGACTAAGGGATTCATCTTCAACATAATACAGAATGTTTTGTGAGAGTCTCAAAAACCACTGATATTATAAAAGTACTGTAATTCTTGTCATCTTCTGCAAGAGTCTTTCTGCTGTGAATTCTTTCCTGCTTCCAAACATTGCTTAGGGAGTCAGAAACTATGTCC
The DNA here is from genome assembly GCA_963919715.1 of Microtus obscurus. Lineage (NCBI taxonomy): Eukaryota > Metazoa > Chordata > Mammalia > Rodentia > Cricetidae > Microtus > Microtus obscurus. The sequence goes on from CAWTZC010002333.1 coordinate 5,557,399, forward strand.
TCCACTTACAGCTTGTAGAGTCACCCATGAAACGTTTAAATGAAATAATAGTGGCAGCTAAACTTTGGAGGAGGCCCCAGGTGAAAACTTCTGTAAATAGGTACCACATCTTGAACCATTATCATTGTTTCTTCTTGTATTGTTTTTTTTTTTTTAGAAGAATGACTTCAGACTTCAACATGATGGATGCTCATTCAGAACAATAGGAGGGAATCTGTCAAGATGAAATAAAGACCTGAAGAGAATCTCATTGAAGAGAACAAAGGTTCAGTGTTTAAAAATCTGAAGTGTTACTTGAATCTTGAGAATCATATAGACAGTGCTGACGGATAGTGCTGTCTCCACTGAATATTCAAGATTTTATATTAGCTTACTGTAGATATTTAATGTTTCCTTTCTTTCTTTCTTTCTTTCTTTCTTTCTTTCTTTCTTTCTTTCTTTCTTTCTTTCTTTCTTTCTTTCTTTTTTGGTTTTTCGAGACAGGGTTTCTCTGTGGTTTTGGAGCCTGTCTTGGAACTTGCTCTTGTAGACCAGGCTGGTCTCAAACTCACAGAGATCTGCCTGCCTCTGCCTCTGCCTCCCAAGTATAAGCAGTGTTTTTATTTTCACGGTAATATTGAATGGCAAGAATGATGCTGCTGACTTCTGTTTCAACCTGGTCGATACTAAAATGATTAAGTAGTTGACTTGGCTGAGTTGGTAAAACATTTGGCATAGAAGCATCAGGCTCTGAGCTTGATCTCTAGAAAACACATATACACACAAAAGTTATACTCTAATCTCAGTGCTAGCAAGAAGGAGATGAATGTATTTCTAGGCTTCACTATTTACTTAGCTCCACCTACTTGTCTAGTTCTAGGCCAGTGACAGATCATGTGATTCTGTGTCCAGAAAAAAAAAAAAAAAAAAAAAAGCAAAACCAGGCAGTTCCTGAGAAATCTGAGGAATGAAACATGAAACTCAGGGTTGTCTAAAGCCCCACCCTCATGCACACAGAAGAACATGTGCCCAACACGTACACACAAATATTTTGTTTAAAAGATTTAAGCCTTTTAGAAAGGCAAGCAACTTCTGAAACTGGGGAGTCATCTTGTAGTTATATGAGAACTGTGGCACATTTCACTGGGGTTTCTGATGGCTCTCAGGTTTCATACTAGATTTAATTCCAAAAACTTCTTATCCAGTTATCTTAACTGGAAAATGTATATAGGAAAATACAGTGATGGCCATCATGAAAATATTTGCTGCCAATAACATATTCTGTTGCTTATTGTGGACCAGGATATGTGCTAAATATGTAGCCTACTGATTATCAAGTTATTTTGCAGCTTACTTTATTGTTGACATCATCTAAATTATACTGAAACTTAAAATATTAAATTATTGAATTACATGTAGTAATTTAAACTCAGTAACTTAAGCTTTAGATATTTGAGTCTAAAATATTAACTTTTAACAAACTACCATGCTTCCTCAAATATATGCAAACAAAATAAATAGTTATACTTTCTTGATGACCATGGATATATATTTTAAAATTCGTATTAGGTATACTGATTTCTTTTTATCTTATATCATTGAGCCTTAAACATAGTTTAAGTAACTAGTTTCTTAAATTTTATTTTGTCTCTGTTTCTTCAACTATATTGAGTATCAAGTTGCTTTTGTTATTTTGTACTTACGTTCAAATTTCTTAGGATAACCTGACTACTAATTTTGGCAAACCAGTTTCAAATACTACTATTTCTCTGTCTGAACCTTGAGCAATGATTCTCATAATCTTCATTTTATAGATTAAAATTTCCTATTTTCAGAATTTAACTATGAATCAAAAAAAAATCTATGCACATTCTTGTGATAGGAGCCAGAGAGATGTTAAAGCTCACACCAACTGAAAGAAAAGTTTAGAAGACAGAGCAGGCTTACACTTTGCTACTCATAGCGTCACAGAAGATGTAGCAAACACAAAATGCCTGCATGGAGTTGGCAACACTTCCTAAATACTTACCTCTCGTTTATTAAGCTAACAAAGAAAATGTTGTGATTTTATAACACCCCTCATTTCAAAAATCACTATTTCTGTAATTAAAAAAGTTGGTAATCTAATTAAAACCACCAGTAGTTGCAGCTTACTCCTTTAAAATGTTTATGTTTCTTAGAGGTAGCAACTTAGTCCTATATATTATCTCTGTTGCACTGGTTTCCTCAAAACATTGATTCAAACATATAAGATATTTCTAATGAAGCCAGGTAGTGGTGGCACATGTTCTTAATACCAGCACTTGGGAGGCAGAGGCAGACAGATCTTTGAAAAGAAAAAAGAAATCTCCCGTATTACCATTTTGTGAGGGTGAACTATATATGGAGAGATTTCCAATTCTTTTCTCACTTTCTTACACTGTCAGCCACAGGATCTGTCCGTTCAAATAGATTTTAAGACAGTGCAACTTATGTCTGCAACACATGACAGCATCTTAAAAATTTCCCAGAAGTCCCAAAGAACAGTATGGACCCAGACGTTGGCTTTGGTATTATCAGAGTAAGCACCCGATAAACCCATTTAACTATTTTGAGAGTACAGCAGTTACTGATTTCTCTGAAGCATAAGATTCCAATATATAGAAAGCATCAAAAAGATGCAAATTCCAAGATGGCAAAGACTACAAGTAAGACCTTATTTCACTAAAAAACTAAACAAGTAAATATATAAATAAATATTTTTATTGAGATCAACTACCTGTAGAAGCAAAACATATAAATCAAAGTTTTCTTGAAAAATCATTTTTAGTTATTTTTAATGGCAATATTTTTATTAATTAAATTCATTCATTTAATTTATATCCCGACTGCAGTTTCCCATACCTCTACTCCTCCCATTCCCTTTCCACAGATAGCTCCTGCAATCCACTCCTCCTCTCTTTTTCTTCTGAACTGGGCAGACTTCAGATGTATATAAATGAAGTGAAGCATGATATATCAAGTTGAGGTAGATCTAAGTTTTTTCCTCTTTAACTAAGGCTGGGCAAGGCAGCCCAGTATGAGGAATGGGTACCTGGAAGCCAGACAAAGCATTAGGGACATGTTTCCATCTTCCTATTCTTCCATTTCTAAAGACAGATCAAGCTACACAATTGTTACATATATGTAAAGAGCCTAGGTAGGTCCCATGCAGGCTCTCTAGCCATCTATTCAGAGTCTGTGAGCTCCTGAGTCCAGATCAGTTGTCTCTGTGGGTTCCTTTGTGATGACCTTCTCGGTCCTGGCTTGTACAATCAATCCTTTCTCCATCTCTTCAACAGAATTCCCCAATCTGGGCGCAGTGCTTGGCTGTGGATCTCTGCTACTGTTTCCGTCGTTCATTGGGTGAAGACTCTCTGATGACAGCTGGGGTAGTTACCAATCTGATTACAGAAGGCCAGTTCAGGCTACCTATTCTATACTATACTATGTGGCAATAACTTTTTAATCATATTACTAATTTCTGGACTGCTTTTGGTAAGCCAAGTATGCTAACTTATTATGTTGGCACTGTAAATGTATATAAACTTTTCATTAGATGCAATATGTTTATGCATATCATGACTCAAGAGAAATGTGTTTGATGCATTTGCGCCCTCTTTTCTCATTAAATAATTCAGTAGAAATAGGAAGCTAAAAACACTAAGCTATTCATTGTGGAATTACTTTATACTAGCAAATGTTATTGGAAGGAGCCAGAGTATCTGAAGTTAAAAGTGATTAATAAATAATACTGCTATGAGTAAGCAAACAGGAATAGTAATTTGATTACTAAAAATAGAATATGAAAACTGTATGGTCTAATAACATAGGTGTGCATTATAATGTAAGCCACATATCCAATTTATAAACTTTAGAAGTAAAATGTAACTACAAAATTTATAATTTTTTAGAAGTCATATTTTAAAAGAAAAAGGCAAAATTAACTTTAGTAACATGTTTTATTGTGCAATGTAAAATTATTATTATTTTATTGATGATCATTATTAAAATATTAATTAAACTTTTGATTTTTGAATTTATACTAGTTATACATATTTGATAGTTACATTTTAGGTTTGAGTAATTGTTATGGTTTTGGTCCTTTTAAGAGATCTAATCTGCTTTTTATTATAAGGAAGACCTGGGAATGTTATGGTATTGGTCCCTTTAAGAGACAAGCCACGCCCACTCCCTCCCCATCCGCTGAGGCAGGCTGATCTTCAGCTTCCGGCCTGAGTTCGCTCTCTTTTCCATCTTCCTCTGGGAGAGGCAGCTTCTCTTCTGCCTCTCTCTCCACTTCTCTGCTTCCCCCCTTCTCTGTCTTTTTCTCCTCTTCTCTTTCTCCTCTCCTCTCTCTCTCTCTCTCTCTCTCTCTCTCTCTCTGTCCCCCCCCTTCACCCTTCCTCCTCCATAACCCCCTGAATAAACATTCAACCTCACCCTGCCTGTCATGTCTATCCATGTTTCTGTCTTCTGCCCTCCCGCCATGTGTCTCCCTGCCTGGGACCAGCCATTGCTCTGAGACCAGCCGTCTCTGCCTGGGACTGGCTGCTCCCAGGGCCCGCTGTCTGCCGCCACATGGCCCGCCACCACCACTCAGGCCACCGCTCTGGGATCGGCAGCCATTTCTGCCTGGGACTGGCTGCTCCTAGAGTCTGCTGTCTGCCGCCACATGGCCCGCTACCACCATTTGGGACCTACAGCATTTCTGCTGCCTACTGCCTCGGGGATCTTGCAGTATTTTTTTTAAAAAAGAACAACAGTAATCATTTCCTTAATTTTAATAACTGTGTCTGGAAAGAGTCATTTTGGATAAGATATTATACACAATTATTCAAGAAAAACAGAAATAACTTATGTCTTATAGCTTCTAGAAGTACTAACCTATATTTTGGTATACAGAGAATTTAAGAAGGGTATGATTTATAGCACTTTGTATTTATCTTACCTTTTATTACATTGTCTTTGGGGTCACACAAGTAGATACATATGTACTTGGGTATACCATGGAGGGTAAAGGACATTTGTAGAAGTTGCTTCTTTTATTCTACTATGTTAGCCTTAGGGTTCAAATTCAGGTCATTAGTGACGACAGCAGGCACAGTGACCTACTGAATCACCTTTGCAGACCTGATTCTCTTTATATAAATTAAAACATTTCATTCTTTTGTATTTCTCAGTAACAAAATTTTAAACTTTAGAGAAAGTAAAAACTCAGTTTGTAAACTCCAGTGACTCAGAATGAATGACTTCATATTAAAAGAGTAGTGAGCTTCAATCTCTGTTCCCTTCACATTCTGACCCTGTTGCTATGGAATTAATACATCTTTCCCATTCAGAGCTATTTCTTATGCAAAATACACTGAACACTTGCATAGGGAATAATGAATAAATGACCTTTCTAGAACAAGTCATTCAGGCAGCTTACCATTTTTCACAGGTCTGACAGTTTATATAAGATTGATCCTCCGACTTATAAGCAGGAAAAAACATTAGAACATTATCAGAAAAACGACAACAATGTGCCTACACACAGCACACGCTCAAAGTGTTACTGTTTAATGTCATTGACTTGATGCTTCTGTCAGTTAAACTGGAGATGCATTTCCTGAAACAATTTTCCTGGTATATATATTTACTTATATACAACATTGTGCTATAACAAGAGAAAGATAAGCCATAGACACCAGAGAGAGATTTTTTGATGTTGTTATCAAGAGTTTCGTTATTAGCTTTTCCATTTGCAACAGATGCATAGATATGTTTCTTTTTTTTTTTTTTAGTTGAAAATAAGGTTTTCACTGAGTATACTCTTAATATGGTTTACCCTCCCCCTCTCCTCCTTAGATCTCCCCATATCCCCACGGAATCAACTCCATGCTTCCTTATCTCACTAGACAACAGAGACTATTTAAAAAATAAAAATAAAACAAAGCAAACAGACACAGAGGAAGAAAAAAAGAAGATAAATAGAAAAGCACAAGACACACACATCACCTGTATAAATATAAAATCAGAAGTGATAATAGATGAGCATAAGACAAGCAATTTTTTTTAAAAAAAAAAAAAGTCCCCAAAACTCGATAAAACAAAATGCCTTCAAAAATACCATTTTGTGTTGTCCTGACAATCTATTGATAAGTCTTGGAACTCTACAAAGTATAGTTTGTATATCCAGTGAGATTCCCTTGGGCAAAGTAATTTTTCCTTTGTGAGTGGTTGTCAATTTGAGATAGCATCTGGGTTAGAGATGGCGGCTTTTGTGCACCTCCCCTCTCCATGCTAAACCACATCTGACTTGGACCTGCGTAGGTTCCTTTCAAGCTTCCACAGTCTCTGTAAGTTTCCATGTTTTCAGTCCCTTTGTTTCTGGAAGTCACCGTTTCCTTTTCCATCTTCCTTCTCCCATGGTTCTTAAAATACTTTCAACACCTCCTTTGCGTAGCTCCCCGAGTCCTGAAGGGAGGGCTTTGATGGAAACATCCCATTTAAAATTGAGTGTTACAAGGACTCTCATTTTCTGCACCTTATCCAACTGTAGGTTTCTGTGTTAATTCCTTTCCACTGTAGGAGCAAAATTCTCTGACAATGGTCGAGTGAGCCATTGACCTATGGGTACAGCAGAATGCCATTAGGAGTCATTTTATTGCTGTGTTCTTTTAGTCTCAGGTCATCTCTCTCTCTCTCTCTCTCTCTCTCTCTCTCTCTCTCTCTCTCTTTCTTGATCTTTGTTGAGCTCTACATAATTTGCTGCTCCCGGCCCTGCCTCTCAGGTTCTTGACTACCCTAGCTCGCAACAGTGTAACAAGTAAAGAAATCAATATTGTACATGTAAAGGATTTTAGTGGTTTGGTGTTTAGCCTCTGGTCCATACAGAGTACTTTGTAGCACCATAACACTAGTCCACTTCACAAGGTCCACTTATTGATATCTATCTGTCTGTCTGTCCATCCACCCTTGTATTAAGGCATGGGACAGACCTAGGCCCTCTGCATATATGTGACAGCTGTGTAGTTTGGTCTTCTTTTGCGAACTACTATCAGTACCAGGGACTGTCTTTGACTCTTTTGCTGATTGATTATGCATGGGTATGTGAGGTTAGAGAGAGGTGATTGACAGGTATTTCTGCAAAAAGTGGATTTCATTTATTGAGAATCAGCTGGGCTTTTATTCAATTGTTTTGACTACTAATACAGATTTTCACACTGGTATTTATAAATGTCACATGAATCTCAGTACTACTTGAACTTTTAAAGTAGTAGTTGAACTCTATGTGTCTATGCAGGGTATTTTATAATACAGCGTGTACTTTGAGATTTTGCTCAGAATGTAGTCGGATGACTTTGTAGAGGAGTGCCTGAATATGTATTAATGATGCTTCAGTCTTTTTCGAATACCAAAGAAATTATACCTTTATATTTCATATAATAAATGAGAATTCCATAGGTTAGGCCTTCAGGAATAAAAAAAATCTACCAGTTTTCCTACATCTGAATATATATATATATATATATATATATATATATATATTCCTTCCATAGTTATCACTTTAATTGACAATATGGTTCTAATACCTGATTTAGGCCTGACCTGATAGATTTGTTCTCTGATTTCTGCTAAGGTATGATCTGTAAATTTTATAGAGTACTGAGAGATCCTGTATATTCCTACTGCTCAAAATCTTGAGTAACTTAACAACCTGTGCTTCAGTAAAATGAAAATTTAAAAATACTTGTTTCCCAAGGATTTGTCTTAGTACATTCTTTACTTCCTGTCTGTATTATCCTGCTAGCCAGTCTATCTGCCCTGTAAATTCTAACAGCAGTAAACCTTTCAGTCTTCCCGTCTTTAAATTCAAACTTACAAATATCTGTGTGATTTTTTTTCACTTAGATCTCAAAACACAATTATGATCTCATCATCCTGGCGTTCTCCCAACTTTCTCCCATTCTCTTCAAACCAGTCAACCACACAGCCGGGCCTCTGCTGTTTAGTCAAATCTAGGAATTACCACTTCTCTCTTCTGAAGCTTCCACACCTTTCCCATCAACAGATTTTTTTTTTAAAAAAAAAATTTCTCTAAAGTATGTGTCACTTGTATTTTTAATATCCTCTACCTAGAAATCTGTACTTTTCCAGAGTAACGGCCTGTCTGTTTCCCATTCTGCTTTCTAATTAGCAATTATCCACGTAGCTGTCAGTCTGACCTTTCAAAATCTGTGGAATCTTTCTGACCAAAAGCCTCCCGTGACTTTGATGCACGCAGAGTGCAGCTCAAGCTCCCTGTAATAGTATGGTCACTCCTTTCTTTCCTAGACTTCTTGCCTTTTGCTTTTCCCTCTCTTATTGAATTCACTGAAATCAAACTTAGACATTCTAAGTTCTTTAAAAATCGAAACTTTTTTCAACCTGTGTATATTTGCATCTACATTTTTCCTTATTTATAATTCTATTAACTCTGACATTTTAATTGCTTTCATTTGGGTTTAAGACATAAGTTCTTCTACAAAAGGATTACTCTCTAAGATCACGAATTATAGGCTCAATATGGCTAGAAACCAAATATGAGTGAGTACATCCCATGTTCCTCTTTTTGGGTCTGGCTTACCTCACTCACGATAATGTTTTCTATTTCCATCCATTTGCCTGCAAACTTCAAGAAGTCCTTGTTTTTTTACTGCTGAGTAGTACTCTAATATGTATATATTCCATACTTTCTTCATCCATTCTTCAATTGAAGGAATGGGTTTTTGATCCTACTGCACGTATTGGCTTTGTGGGAGCCTAGGCAGTTTGGATGCTCACCTTACTAGACCTGGATGGAGGTGGGTGGTCCTCGGACTTCCCACAGGGCAGGGAACCCTGATTGCTCTTTGGGCTGACTAGGGAGGGGGACTTGATTGGGGAAGCGGGAGGGAAATGATAGGCGTCGGTGGGGAAGAGACAGAAATCTTTAATAAATAAATAAATTATTAATAATAATAAAAAAAGAATTACTCTTTCCCTGACAATCAAGATAAAGAATATTGTGTGTGCTCTATTGCCTCGACTGTATTCTATGCAGTTTTATATAAACTACTAATCAACACCTGAATTTATCTTACTGCATTTTTTCTTCTGAAATGTAAATTGTATGTATTGCTGACTTTTTCAGTCTTCTCTTACCCTCTAACAGAGTAACTGAAACAGAAATACGAGAGAAAGATAGGTGGAAGGTGGAAGGCAAGAGAGCTCAAAATGGGTCAGGATAGAGTTTTCATACACAGTACTTTATAGAATTCTTAACACAAGATCAATGAAGTCCGTGTATTAATGTTTATAGGATTCTTAGAAAAAATTGTAATTTTTAGTAATTCATAAGTATTTGCTGTGAAAAGCCCTACTTAGTTTTATTTAACAAAATGAGATCTAAAGTTAGTTAAACTTTGAGAATTACTTTCTCATTCTAGCATATATTTAAACATTTGGATGTTTGAGCCATCTTATATCATTTACAATAAGAATAAAGTAAAAAGAAAAAATACACAGACTACAACATTCTTTTTTATCTTTAAAACAAAATATCAATAAAGAGCCTATAAGCATTAGCTTTTGAGAAATGGGCAAAAACTTAGAAATGACTATACGAAAGCAAATAAAAATATGCCAAAGAGAAATCTGGTACATAATAAAGTAATGGCTAAAATTGAAAATGAATAAATTTCAGTTTATAAATAAACATTGAGAAAATGTGTGAGAAGAGACTAATACAGTATGAATTTCAGTATAATAAAAATATATCATTTGTGAAAAGGTTGATAAAGGTAATGAAAGTCCTTGATATATCCGTGATATAAATAACTATAAGGTGATGCCAAGTGAGGCGTCCTATGTTAAGTCAAAGGTAGATCAGGAAGCAAAAATTAAGCATTAGTGTGTGGAACTCATCTTCACCCAATGTGGGATATTCTCCAATTCTGCATTTTCAGAATATAATATTCAGAAATGTCAGAATTTTCCAATATGGCTGTAGTACTTTTTGTCATCAATTTATAATTTAGTTTCACTTAAAATAAAAAACAAACATAAGTTTTAATGTTTTCTATTGATATTGTATGACAAACCCCAGATGAAAAAATAAGTTTATGCTTAGCCTACTTGTGTGTAGGATTACTGTTACATTTTTAAATTCCATTTCTGCATTGCTAATGTCAGCCAAAGCTAGAAAGTCAAAGGCTGCCACTGGGAATGGCATGGCAATGGGAGATGTGGAGCCTGGCCAAATCATCAGTGTGTGCCAAGCACGCAGGGAAACATGGTAGCCTGGCAGATAGTCCACCATTACTTAACTCCATGATCATTAGCGGTTTGTCCACTGGAAAAACTGTTGACAGTTACACAGGAAACCAGAGCCTGTGATTGTTGCCAAATGCTCCTGTGATAATTTCAGCAATAGCTCATTATGGGTTGTAATAATTTGAAAAATAGGGTTTCTCAAGCAAACACATTGAAGGAAAGGGGACTTTTAATAAGTTATGTGTTAAGTTCATTTTTTATAACTACCTGCCCAGTCATACAAAAAGTAAGGCATGAGCATCATGAATTTGAGGCTAATTCGGGCTGCTTAAAAAGTCCAAGTCTCAAAATACATAACACAATCAAATTCACATTCAGGCACACACACACACACAAGCTACACATATATAACTGCAAAAATGAAAATGTATATCACATTTAATTAGAAGTAGAAATGTAAAATTACATACTTAGAGAATAAAATGCTAAATCTATTTCCTATACATCAGTGATAACCAAATGTTTTATTAATGATCCTGGTCCAAATGTGAAAAGCACAGTCAATCAGAGTTAATCAGTTCTCTGTGTCTGGTTTCATTAGGCAAACGGAATCAGGTCAAGACATTCATCTTTAGTTTAATTATTTGATCCGTGATACCGGTCTAATGCCACCTGTATACATATATAAGGTTCATCAAGAAAATTAAGAACTGCCACTATTTTCATCATTGCTGATTCTCAAAATAATCATTAACCTTAACTTTATACAGACGGGAAAATTACAAAATTTCTGACCTGGTAAACATAGATGAAATTTGAACTTACTCTTCATGAGGTTAGAAAAAAAAGTCAGAATGAAATATCACTATTTGGCACAAAAAATTAACTGTCTTACATATTTACTTGCATTACAAGATATTTACTTCAATGTATACTAATATATGTGCTTAGGTCTTGCCCTATGCATATATACAGATGGATAGAAAGATGAAGATAGGTAATGGATATAGCTAGCTATATAGATAGATGGTAGATAGATAAATAGATGAGAAGCTTCTAGAAGTTTGGCTTTTGTGACAGTGTTACTCTATGGAGCTAAGGTTGTCAGGAACCTGTGATCTCACTGCCTCTATCTTCCAAGAAATGGGGTTATAAATCAGGCCAGCTCAAAATATTTTTAATTGAGTGCGTTATTTTTTCTGAGGTGTCTTTAAACAGAATTAGAATTAGCATTAATTACTTTAATGAATGGCATTTCCCATTCTATTTTATTATTTTGAACATGTAATATTTTTAGTTTAATGCTATAACCAGGACTGCCTTTGGGCTTGTGTTTGAATACCTTCTTGAGCAAGTATTTTTACACATCATGAACTAATCAATTAATCTAAGTATAAATTTATTTAATTTAAAAAAAGATGAAAAGTGTTCCTTAGAAGATAAATCATTCGCACCTCCATTGTAGCTTCAGATAGATTTCCTCAAACACAGATTGCATTCAGTATCAAATTTTCTGTCTTTAAAGCTTATTTTATAGATATTTTAACGTGTTTTGTTTAACCATAATGAAGTTAGGAAGACTACATACATGGCTTAGGAGCAACATAAATGTATTGCTTATAGTCCGGATGTTAGGAGTCCAACGTTGGGGATCCAGGCTGGCCAGGTCTTGGTGAGGCTGTAGACTGTAAACTGATACTCTCCCACATAGTAGGAATGTTATGGCACTCTCTCCACAACTCCCTCATGCCCTTAGAATGACGCTATTACCACCAGTGACGATGCCTTCTTGTAGCTGCAATCAGCTCCTTGACTTTCTCCTAGCGGCACTAGATAGAACACTGGAATTTAGGATTTCAACCTATTAATTTGGGAGGAGTCTATCAAAAATCAGTTCATTACAGCCAGAAAAGAAAAGAGATTCTATTCGAAGCTTTGGGGCAAATAATTTTGAGTTCATGAAAATTCCACCATAACTGTTAATTTTATTGTATTTCAAGGAAAATTTTGAAAAAAATAGCAATGAAACCAGAAAGCTTCCTTATGGCATAGTTTTATTCCACTGTAAAAATTTAAGTCCTTGTGCATAGTAATAATAACTGGAATGTGTATCTGCAGATATGTTGGTGATAGGCCACAAATAAAGCCTTTTATAATGATTGTATGTATTTATGTATGTGCGGAAACTTTCATTTACAGTTTAGTAAATGAGGTTGGTGATGTATTCTAGATGATTTAGATAGAATGTTAATTTTATACAGACATTCAGATTTAAATATGTTTATATTTCATCTTTTCTCAGTTATCTGCAATGATTTCATAATCTTTGAACATAGAAAAAGAAAGAAAATAATTAGGGATCCTTATTTAGTTGCAGTGAAAAGTTGCATTTTAAAAATTTATATGAAATTGACTTTCTTACATTATACTAATTATATCACTATTTTGGACAGGGTTTTATTCTAACAGTAATAATTGTTTAATATTTTATATGTCCTATGTTTATTATCCATGTTTAATACTAGATTTTCATATTAAATTTTTATTTCTGAAATTTTCAATTTCTTGCTTGATTTCTACTAAAAAGAGATTGTTACAAACATGACATGGTCAGCATTAAATTAAGTACTTAGTTGCATATATGTAGGAACCAAAAACATATAGAGTTGTCATGACCCTACAGAATTTATTTTCTCTACCTCTCTCATGTGTTTCATACTTCCTTACACTGTATAAGACCTCCACTAAATTGAAGGTAAGGATGAAATAGATCTACAACCCTTATGTCAAACTAAGTTTAATTGTCTGGGGTACCAATTGGCCAACAGAGGTATCACAAAGACCACAAATATATCTATTATCTGAGACAATGAAGGGTACAGGAATCTGAACTATGTCTGAGAACATACTGATCATTTCTTACACAGAATAATATACTTTATTTCTAGAACATATAAAAACAGGGCTATAATTTTTTTATTTAGTCAATCACGTGTTAAAATAAATATACTTTAATAAAAGATTTTATCCTTATTTAAAGTCAGAAACTGGAAACAAAACATGAAAGGCAAAACATGAAACCTGATTTTTGACAAAGAAACCAAAGTTGTACAATAGAAAAAATAAAGCATCTTTAACAAATGGTTCTGGCATACCTGAATGTTGACATGTAGAAGAATGCAAATAGATCTATATCTATCACCATGCATAACATTCAAGTCCTTAACTCTTTTTTTTTAAAGAAAAAACAGATTTTCTTTTTCTTTTTTTTCTTTTTTTTAGTTCAATTTGGACACCATCATCTGACTATAGAACTTCTTGAAGGATATACAAAAATATTCAAAAATATTAGCTGGGGTTCAAGAGAATGGCAAAACATAGATAAACAAGATTGAAAGTGCTTACCCTATATGTGTAGCATCTGAAAACTCTGGAAATGAATGATCTGGAAAGACATTTTCAGCAGGAACACATCCAATGATTCCATGGACATGGATAACAAGGATGAATTCTATTTACAATGACTTGGTTCCTAATTTTCTGTAGCTGTTGTAACAACTTATCCTAAATTTGGTGAATTGCAATACTGACAATTTATATTTCCATTTCAGCTATTAGATGTTTGAAATGGGTTTAAACCACAGGGCATGAATTGCAGTGTCTTCCAGACCTCACTGTCTCTGGAGCCCGGGTACTAAATTTCTCCCGGGTTTCTTTCAACCCTTGGAGGTAACCATGATTACTTGAGTGACAGCTTTGTCAATCACCTCATCTTCTGTCACCAAGTTGCCTATTTTATATTCTGTAAAGTAAAATATCGCTTTATTTTCTTTCCTAAGAGTGGTTAACATTAAATGAGGTCATACAATGTCAATTTGTATCTGGCTAATTTTAATTGCATTTTTAATTTAAAATGATGTTTTAATATAAAAATTATTTTTAAAAAATTTGGATGAGTCCTCTATAGTGCACTGTGATGATCCAGTAAATTATTCCCATCCCAAATGTCAAATCATATGTGAATACTCATTGTTATGTAATACATTCATGTTTCCAGGGACTAGCAAGCAAATATCTTTAGGAATTTACCAATAATCTACTGTGAATTGCATAATTCTCATTAAAGCTACTATGTGAATTTTTTACATTTCTTTAGTCAGGTTGAATTTAGACAGCTAAGGCATATACACACATGCACACACAGTTGTCTGATATCAGGAATGGTGTCATCCAATGGTGGAATCACTAGATAAAATAGACAATTAAACAAATTAAATATGGCTTGTCAGAATTATAAGGTGCTGTACATGTAAAGTAAATCATAATTGGAACTCTTTGTAGCATAAAAATAGTATAAAATATTGTATTTTGACTGATTATGGTTATAAATGATATTCTAATTATATAATATTGAATAAAAATACTCAGTTTTCCCTTTTATTTCAGCATTGCTACTACAAAATTAAAGGTTCTATCAAGTTCACAATTTATTTCAGTGAGGTCACACTCCTGTAGAATATGTATAGATTTTAAATCTCTTTATCTAAGAGAGAATGAAATGTTTCCTTACAAATAAATAATTTAAATTCCTGAAAGTCATACAGCAAGTTAATTAAATACTCCATTTTATTATTCTATGGCAGTACCGTGCGCCATTATAATTCATATTCATTCTAATTACTCACTGCTGCTTTTCTCTGTTTCACAGCAATAACCCAGCATCTCCACCTGTGCAATAATTAACCACCTCGTGCTGCTCCAGCTTCCATGAACTCCTCATTCTAGGCACCCACAGGCATCCCAGTACCTTACTCTCCTAGTTCTGATCAAGATTCTCACCAAGATAATTTGTTGGGTGAGTAGAAATCTTCCAGAACCCACACAATACAGCTATTTTGAGGTGTTTAGCATTGTCTTCTAATGTGCTGAGTGTAGTGAGTAAATGAGGGAAAGAGATTATAATGGAGAGGCTTTAACAGAAGCTTGCGGGGAAGGAGGAATCTTTCAGGAAAGGGTATTTGAGGTTTCAGACTCCTGTTTTGTTCTGAGAGAAGAATTTGGGAGTGTAACCAAGTGACCAATCTGAGAGGTTTTGAACAGTAAAAGTAAATTCAGGAGGATCAAGAAAAAAAAGTTACTGGGGTTTATGAAGCATACTTGTGTATCAAACACCACGCCTGATATTCAAATGAATGCTGAATGTTCTATTGCATGTGTTTATCATAACTTTCATGTTTGCATGGATGTAGATAAGAGCTTGTGAGAGGGTATACAGATGGTGAAACTCAGAAGAAGACCTCCAGAGGGAAACAGGAGGTGTTAGGAAGCAGTGGAGTGGACAAGAGGCTACAGGGTTGGAAGAGCATGGGACAGGGAAGAGAGATGGGAAAGAAGGTGGGAGAAGAAAAACAACCAAGTCAAAATATGTTTACAAATGCCGTGGTGAAACTCAACTCTTTGGAAACAAATAAAAAGCAAGTAAAAGATTCCAAATGCAGTATGTCCGATACCATCCTTTCATGAAAACAAAAGTTGAAGTGTCAGAAAATGAAATTATTTGTTTAAGGTCACACAAATGATATGTTTCACAGGAAAGAGAAATCATTATTTTTTGAAAGATATCCTTGCAGAGTGTTAAAGCTAGACAAAAGAATACATATTTAGGAGTGTAAAAATGATTCATGACTTGTGATAACATTAGAAATTGTTGATGATTATACAATGAACTGATGTGCAATCTGTGTGGAGAGGGAAGAAACGAGCTAGGGATGTGTTTTTAGATGGAACCAGACTTGACAATTGTGCAAACAGTAGCGTACTCAAGTCTTCTAAGAAATGGCGCATTCCTTAGACTCACAAGGGTCAAGGTTATATAAGACAATGTTGTAGCAAATACTATTTTTTTAATACTTGTTGATAGTGAGAAGAAAATTGTATTTGTGTAGGTAGTTATTTCCTATCCCTGAGTAAAATACCCATTCATTAAAAACTAATTGCCAGTGTACACCACTCTTTCTGTCGCAGAGACTCAGATACATTACTAACGTGTGCTGAATTTCATCATCACAAATACTCTATAATACAAATGTAATATGATTATGATAGATGAAAAGATAGAGATTCAAGAATATGAGCTAACTGCTAAGACACACACAAGACACACACAAGAATATGAGCTAACTGCTAAGACACACACAAGTGACAGAGCACGTTACACATAATAATGTTATCACAGAGTCTACTGTAGTAGAGCAAAATTATGTCACATAAAATATAACTTCACTGTAACATAAAATTTGGAACTGTGTCAAGAATAATTGTGTGTATGTGTTTCATAATTAAAGACTTCATCTTTCTTCTGTTAGTTTTAAAGCTACATTATAACATTTCTGTTTGTATCAGTGACAAGCTGAAAACAATTAATTATAGCTTTGAGGTGCTGGATGATGATAATCTCAGTGGATTAAATTTTGATGATATGGGACAGGTTCTCTAACATGATAGCATGAATAAATTCTTAACTCAATGGCTTCCAGGTAGCGTTCATTATTGTGAATTAATGAGTTAATCCGTAATGCAAAATATCTCTTTAGGAAGAAAATTGAAGTAAGACTAACACACTGTCTTCTCAAGTTTGTCAAAGTGAAAATGCCTAATTCCAAAATATAGAGTGTTACATTGAAATACAATTCTCAGTTTTTTAGTTCTTTGGAAATTTTAATTGAAACTCACTATTGGAAAATTAAGAAACATGAAAGATGAGGTGGACTTGTGAGTGATAACGATATTTTTAACAGAAAAATAGAATAGATTACTGAACCACAAAAGAAAGTAATTTTACATATTTCTAGGGAAGAAAGACATAAAGAGAATGTAGATACAATGAGATGAGCATTGGTTTAATTTTGTACTACCTAATTTAATTTGCCAGCTTGATGTAACCTGTGGTCTTATTGAGATCACCTTTGTTGTCCCTGGTTTCAATTCCCAGGTCTTCAATGGAAAAATATAATTTCTGATCCTTTAAAGTCTGAGAATTGTTCTCATATTAGTCCCTTTGGCACTGTTGTTCAATTTGAAGAAGAAACAATAGGGAAAATAGCTTGATATCTTGAAGCCACGACTGACCATCTGCCACCATAAAGGAAATACACTTATTTAATATAATAAAAATTGATTATACTGATATGTTTCACATGACTGAGAATGAAACATGGCTTTCATATTTCTTATATCAATGTTATAGGGAGTTGGACATTTTCTAATAATTAAAATGGAATTTATATAATAGAGAAATTATAGATTGTGGATGCATTGTCTGAAGAACAATCCTGTGTTTTCATCTTTGACATTGTCAACTTATAGAGTTTAGATAAATGTATAAGACACAAAGCATGTAAATATTTCCATCCTCATTAGTCAGATAATAGCATTAAGCACAATCATTTTTATTGACCTTTTTCCTTTCTGGTGTGTTTATTTTTCTTTTTTTTTAAATAGAAATCACATATATTTTCATTTTGAATTACATATGCAGATGAAACTTATAAATTGATAAATTAAAACAGTCAAGTCTAACAAACCAAGCAATGTTTCAGACAACAAGAGAAAATTTACTCACACTAGTGAACCTTCTAGTGGCTGTTGCTTACATCACCTCTCTGATGTAATCCTTAGCTTCTTTCTTTCTTTTTTCATTTCTTTTCTTTTACTTAAAGTAGATTTTTTTTCTTATGCAACAGATCCTAATTACAGCTTCTCCTCTATTATTCCCAGTTTCTTTTTTACACTCTCTTCCCTCCAGAACCACTTCTTTCCTTTTTCTCTTTACAAAAGAAGAGACCTCTATAATATAATGATCGAATATGGCAAAATAAAATATAAGATAAAACAAAACCATCGCTTTGATTCTGGACAAGACAGCCTAATACAAGGCAAAAAGTCCCACGAACAGGCACAAAAATCAGAGACCCACTGGAGACGACACACTTTGGAGTCCCATAAAGATTCCAAGCTGAATGCGGAGGACCTGGTTCAGACCTGTACAGGTCTTGCGTCTGCTACTTTAGTCTTTGTGAGTTCATATGAGCTATGCTCGATGGATTCAGGGCCTTGTTCTCCTGCTGTCCTGCATTTACTCTTGCTATTACACTCTTGCTGCCTCCTCTTCTGGAAGATTTCCTGAGTTCTGAATAGAAGAATTGATGAAGACTTCAAATTTGGAGATGTGTGTACCAAGGACTGACTCTGACTTCTGATCTCTCTCTCTCTCTCTCTCTCTCTCTCTCTTTCTGTCTCTCTCTCTTTCTGTGTGTGTGTGTGTAATGTATTGTTGTGTGTCTCTGCATCTGTTTCCATCCACTGCAGGAGGAAGCCTCTCTGATGGTGAATAAAAATGGCACTGATCTCTGAATACAGCTGAATATCATTATGAGTCATTTGATATATTGATACATTGATACGATGGCTAAGAAATTATTTCCTTAGTGTTAATATAATGTTCTCTCCATCATATTCTCTCAATATTAGTAAAGTCAGCAATTAATTTTCACAAGATGACAGCCAATCAGGCTACTTCAATTCTAAGTAGTTTACTCTGAGATCATTTCTATTTTTCTACTTTTTTTTTTTTGCTGCATCATGTTCAATATTTTATCTCTTTTTCTGGTTTTATTTTTTGAAGATCATAATGATTGTTGTGTGTGTGTGTGTGTGTATCTGCGTTTCTGTGTGTGCATGCATGCTTTGGTGTCATGGTTTGTGTGTATATATAAAGACTGAGCAGCATTTGAGAGTTTTTTTTTTCTACTCTTGCTTCTAGGTATAAAACTCAGATTATTAGGCTTGTATGGCAAGCTGAGCTATCTCAACACACCACACACCATACTCCACTTTCTTTACATAAATATTTAATATTTGAGTGTCAATTTAGACAATCTGCTTCTTTGTGTGATTTTTTTTTAATGAACACATCCCTTCCCACCCACACTTCCACAACTACAATATGAACTAAGCTACTTATTTTGGTTTACTTTATTTTTTTCCCTTGATGGATTCATTGATATCTTAGATTTGATGTCTTCATTTAATTGTCTGATAAACTAAGGACCTTGTTTTCTTGAAGCATGCATTAAAAACTAAATAGTCACATAAGTGTTTCATGTTATCATGGGGGTTCTAACATTTCTGAGTTGTTACTTATAATATATGTTCTAATGAATTGTTATTTCACCTTAAAATTTCAGTTTCATTTGAATAGTTTCAATTTTCATCTCTCAAGTCTTCAGTAGCTTTTGAGTCAGTGATCTTCGCTTAATGAAATCTTAAGTGACTTATTGAGGCAGGAACTATCTACCTTTGTGTCAAGACTTTTATTAATTTGTGTATTCTATTCTATATTCCTTATTGTTTTGAGTTTGAAGGGCACACACACACACACAAATATAATCTCTCATATAGTCTCTCAGCTTTTCTTGAAACTCCTTGTGTAACTCAAGGTGGATTAGAACACTTCCTGCCTCTCCTCTCTGTTGTAGCTACAGGAATGTGCCAATAACTCTGTCTGGAAAGGGCTTTTTTCCAATACCTTTATTTATTTATTTATTTATTTATTTATTTATTTATTTATTTATTTTTTCGAGACAGGGTTTCTCTGTGGCTTTGGAGCCTGTCCAAGAACTAGCTCTGTAGACCAGGCTGGTCTCGAACTCACAGAGATCCGCCTGCCTCTGCCTCCCGAGTGCTGGGCTTAAAGGCGTGCGCCACCACCGCCCGGCTCCTTTTTTTTTTTTAATAATTGACAACACAGTGATAAAAAATGAAAGGATATTTATTGGGTTTTAAGTTGCTTTTCAAGCATCTCCTCACAAGTTTCCATCAGCCGATGGTCAGGTTTGAATCTTGCCCAGCTTCCTTCTGAACGTACTGTTACACTTACATATTTGGATTAAAAATTTATGAGTGAATGTTTCTGGAATAATGATACCAGACTGCCGTTTTATCCCTCTTCCCATTTCTTCACCATATATTTGCTCATCATAGTGTCACCCACCTGGAAGGCCTGTGGAAATCTTCAGCCAGCCCAGACTGTGAGGAATTATGCAGGTGTCTGGGTGTCTTCCACTCTCCATGATCTGTAGGACACAGGCAGTGCTCTGAACTGTATTATTTGTAACTTTATAGACTAATAAAAGAGATGGGGAGATGTGAACTATAGACTTTAGAGTTAAAAATACCGAGTTCACATTTATCTGAAACTTTGTAATTTAGTGGCCGCTATGGAATGATATTAATATCCTGCTATGTTTTAGATATTGTGTGGTCCCTAAAGGCTTACTTGATGATGACTTCCTGACGCAGCAGTATTCACAGATGAGGCTTTTGGAGGTGACTGAACAGGGATATGACTTCATGAGGGCTGTTTTAGTAAGAAGGACTTAGATGTAAGGAAAGGATATTTGGGACACGGCCTCAGGTTTCTTGTCCCTAGGAACCCACATTTCTCTGTTTTTGTTCCCTTATGAGGTAAGAAGGTTTGCTACACTGATGCTCTCCCATCAAAAATGTTCTGCCTCAGCACAGTATAGAAAAAAAAATTAAATTCAGTGATTAATTAAGGATATGTATATGAACATTATTCCCTTCAAAATTGTCAGCTATTGTTATACGAATGTTTTCCCTGCTCAATTACAAGGTTATTTAGTAATGAGTTTAATTATAATAGCCTGGATTCCAATTTCTGACCCAGCAGACATTCATTATATGACCTTGGATGAGCTTCTTAGCTGTTCTTGTTTTATGTATCATCCCTCTGCTTTCTATACTTGGGACATTTGAAGAAATTAGTTGGGCAAAACCAAGTTCCACTTCTTTAACAGATTCTTTATTTGTTCCAGACCTTTTATTACACCCAAGCTAACCATCTCATTATGCACACTGCCAAGGTCAAGGAAAGGATGTTATGCTGCAAAAATCTCCTTGTTTTTCAAGCAAATGGCTCAGTATACAATCTTTTATTCTTCACACAAAGCTACTGCTTATTTAAATTTCTAATTCTTTCTGTACTCCATGAAAACTATGTGAAGTAGTTTGAAAGTTAGGTAACGGTAAAGATCTACTTAAGAAAGATGCCAACTTTTTTTTCAATGCATGAAGTAAATCTATCCCTAAAAGACATTGACTCCAAATAAAAACCTTCCTAGAGCTATCAACTTTTGATGTTTGTTTCGGTCATTTTATCCAACTACTCTCAGTCCCATAATATACCCTCAGAAAAATTACATTGAATTCACAATCAATTAGTCTTATTTTACTCTTTCTAGTACAATGGGAAAATGAAGTAAGATGCACAGGCAGTGTATTGTCATCCTAAGTTACAACCATGCTTGTGCATGCGACTTTTAGGTGCCTGGCAGCTCTTTGCCTGAGAGATTATTTAAAGTCACAATTTCCTTTGTTTTTCTGTAATGATTTTTAAAGGCAAACCTGGAGCAAACACTTTAGCTTTGATTCAATGTTTTACTAGATAGTATAAGACACTGATGTGGTCCAAGTTCTACTGTAATAGACATTTGAGTCATGCTAGATATCAAAAACTAGCCAGGCTGTTTTGAAAACATGTGTTGCATCTGTCTTCTAATTTCTGATAGGATTTCCTATTTGTCTTGTTAAATTTTATTTTATGAACATATTTATGTTTTTTACCAAATTGTTGTTTATTATTTTAGTAAATATGTTCTAAACTGTTCAAGTAATAAGTTCTCTGATATAAAATCATTTTATGTATTATGTTGGGATGGACTATACAATATTTTTACATTAAGATTTACAAATATTTTTGTATGTATGTTTTTGGTTATGTTTAGGCAAAGATTTTATAAGGAAGCTAAACTTATTGACTGATGGTGGAGAGAATTTAGCCTTCAGAAATTCAGAATCTAATGATTTAATTTTTATATAAATATGTCTTGCTTATTAAATATGATAAAATGAACCACTATAATAAGCATCATTCATAATAAATTGCATAAATATCACATTATGTTTATAATACTATAAAGCAAACACTTAAAAACCTTTTATCTTTCTGTTGTAAGTTTCAAATGTAGTTTATCATTTAAATGGCATAGAAATTTTGAATCTCTCTTTAAAAAATATGTGTGTTTAATTGTCAACATATGATAATAAAGTGAGTTAAAATTGTAATATATAAAATAGAAATCTGTACATTTAATATTTCATTTGTTAGTTATTATGCGAGGAATTGATTTCCTCAGTATTTATTTAATTGTAAATTTTTCCCAGGAGGAATAAATAGATTAATAGCTTAATTTCTTTGAAGATAATAAAGCTGTAGTATTGTTTAATACATTAAAAATGTGAAAGATAAAATTGGATGTTGTGGCCCATCATTTTAAATCCAGTTCTTAGGAGGTGGAAACAGGTATATTTCTCTGCGTTCAAAGCCAGCCAGTTAGACACAGGTCCAATCTAGTCTTGCCATCACGGTGAGTTCCAGGGATGTCAGAGCAAAATTAAATCATGCATCAAGAGATAATTTTAAAAACTTTGAAGAATAGATTAAATATTGCACGGGCTCCTAAAATATAATGCATAAATCTAGCCATAAAATTGGAAAAATTTTAAAATGTTTAATTTTCCTTTTTGCTCATAGAAGCAATGCAAAGTACAAATGATCCCTTTTGTTATCTACTGGAAGTTACTTTTCCTCTCTATCTTAATATTTATAATAGTGATTCTTTCTAAAACTTATTTTTTCTCACATGGGCAGAAAAAATTTAAGACCCATAGTACTGGGAAATTTTGTTTTGAGAGTGTGCCTTGTAACTATGACAAAGCAAATATACCCATGAAGTATCAAAAGAATGACTGCCTACACAAGGTCAGAAAATGAAAATATAATGACCCAATGCAGAAGGGAGAAAGCTCACACAACACATCCCGAGATCAAGAGCACAAGAAATTAACACCAGATGAAAGATGATGATTTAGTCTTGAGTATCCCATACCAGTAGTCAGTCCTAGATGAGTACACATTCAGTCAGCATCCAATAGAACCCTCAGGTTATATTTATGTTTATTCATTTGCATATATATGTATTAATAATGGCTAAATAAGAAGAGACTGTAAATTTTGGATGGAGTTGGACATAGGAGGTGTAGAAATGACAGAGAAGACTAAGGATTGTGATGCAATTATATATATAGATATAGATATAGATAGATACAGATATAGATTTGATTACAATATGTCTTTCTATCATTTTCTCCCTCCAAACCCTCCCATATATCACTCTCCATTTTTTTCAAATTCATAGACGCTTTCTTTATGAAATTTTATTGCAATGCATATATACATATAAACATATATGCAAATATGCAAACACAATATATACATATATATTACTAAAGATAACTTGTGTGGTAGATATAATGCTTCATGTATGTAGTTTTTCATGTCTGGTTATTTAGTATCGGACAGCCAATTGGAGTTCTCTTCCTTGTAGAATGGCACCTCTCCCACTCCCAAAGTTTTCTCAATTGTCTGTAGTTCTTTGTACAGGGTTGAAGCTTCATATAATTCACAACATGGTCAGGTTAGTATCAGTTAAGATTTTAAAAACTGCAAATATCTCTCTGGTAATATTTACAGTGATTATTTTTAGTTCAAAAAGAACTATAAGAATTTAAACTGTATTTTTCTCTCTGTCTAACCGGTACACTGAAAACATTATAGTTAGACTTATACTTGATACCCAGGAAATAAATTATTTGATACCTAAGAAATAAGCTACAGAGAACACTTGAAACAATTTCACATTCTCGGTTCAGGACTTGGTCTTGTAGAATATCATTTTAATGTGTGGTTCATGCTTAGTACATTTGAAGCTACCCTCTAACTTCTTGTCTTTACCTTTAAGGACTGAAGAACAATATCCTCCCCATAATCTCTGTATATCAAAGAGTAAACTTTATTTCTTAAAGATGTATGTTATGAATTGTGACTTCTATTTTCCCAAAACTAAGAAGATAACCTGAGTCAAACTAAAATGTGGAATGGTTTTAATCACGATAGCATATTTCCACTCTGGGGTGGACTTTTACTGATCACAGCCAACAACAGCAATTTTATGACCAATTAAAGCAATTTTAGTACACAATTGTTTCTTTGTCATTATTGTTTTAAATGACTGTGGAAGAAAACACATTTCTGCAGTAAAATATCTTCTAAATTTATTATTACCTCTTGATTACTGATTATCTGCATAATAAAATATAGCACATAACATTCCAAGGCTATAATCTTGTTTAATGCATTGAATTTCATTATATTTTTATAAAAATAAGTATCAAATATTAAATGTATATATGTGTGATTAATGTCATTACTATATTTTAAATTCCATTAATCAAACTTAGTATTCTATTTTGAATACAAGAGCATTATTAACTTGCATTTGATATGCAATTTTATTGCTAATACATTAAAATATACTGACTCAGGTTGTCAAACAGGTTGAGAGAGACTTACCTCTCTCTAAGACACTAAAAGGGATTTAAACATTGTTTAACAACTGTTAAAGACTGGTAAAAATCACTAATGTTAATTATAAGTATTTTATGCGATTAATCATTCTCTCTCCGTTTTATTCTAATGAAGCTAAGGTGTTGGGCAAAAGTGAGTCCTTGGATAACAGCTATCAAACCTCCTCCTGAAGCCATGGATGCTTGGAGTAAAGTCAAACAATCTTCTGGACCAAGCTGAGGACAAAACCTGCTTTTTTGAGCACTCTAAGAATGCCTTGAGGAAGATCCCTGACAATCACAGCTGTTTGCTACGAAAGCTTCCGGGGGCATTGATTCTGTTTTAATTGTTTCAATCATCTTTTGACAGATTTTCTTTTTACTTTCACAATCCTTGGAAAGCAATAAGTTCAGCAGAGGAATGTCTTCCAGCAGAAAGCTTGTAAGTGCTGCAAAGACAGTCAGTTGTATTTATAGGCACTGCTATGGCTGATACAAACTCAGTTTCTCATTTAAATGACATTTCTATTATTGGTACAAACACTGTCTTTCATTTCCATGAAGGTTTGCTATGATTGGTAGAAACATACATTTTTTTTTTTTTTGCCTATTTAACCAGTACCTTTGGCTGACTTTATGCATTGGAGAAGAGACACACTCTTGTTATTCCATCTATGATTGTCTCAAGATTAATAAAAACATCTTTCAAATGTTTTTTTTTTCCTGACCCAGAATTTGATTGTCATAGTCAATACAGAGAGCTAAGTTAGCAGGGGGGAGATAGAAAATTTGAGCTACCGTAGAAGGAGTTTATCATCTTCATATATGTGGTTTTAAGGTCTTTATTCTTAAGCTTCACCTATGTTTTAGTATTCAGGGCCTGTTGTGGTAGGATGACTGAACTTGAGTGGAGACAAGTTGTCCTGGCTTTATTGATTTTTTTTTTTTATTATGCTGGCGTCTAGGCATCTAGATTTGAGGTGATTAGAGGTCTAGGTACTGATTTCTGGGAGGTGATGATGGCATGGTCTGTGATCCACAAGAGGCATAGATGGAGGGGAGCAAGGCTGGGACAAGCCTGAAAGATTGGGTCTGCTGAGGAAACAGAGAAGGTCTGCAGTCAGCCTACCTGGTCTTCTGGCAGACATGGCCTGTGGCTGAGCCAGGGTGACCACCCAAGTAGAAGCTGAGACAGGGACACAGAGACTATTCTTGGAGGGAGACTCAGAGGGCATCATCTGTGGGGATCCACAAGGTGTGGACAGAGGGGGAAAGAGAGGTTTATCTGGTGTTCTGTACTAGGAAGGAACCTGAGGGATTGTGTCTACTTGGGGACAGTGATACTACTTGAATTTTTAAATTCCTTATGATGATAAATATTTCATTTAAACCCCCAAAACCCATTACCCATATTAGTAGGAGAATATAAATAAAGCATCAAATAACAACTTCAAATTTTTTAGTTATGACGAATTTTATATTTGTGATTATATGTTTCATTTTAAAAGTCTTATGTAAATTTATTGGAAGGATACAATGCACAAGGCAATTTTAAGATTCAATATTTAAAGATAATTTTTACTGATTTATTATTTGTGTATGTGTCTCATGGTAAATGTTTGAAATCGAGAGAATAACGCTATATAGTAAGTTCTCTATCTTCACAGGTCTGGGGATAGAACTCAAATCTGCAGACTTTGGTGTCAAGCATGTTTATTCATTGAGGCATCTAACCATCTCAGGAGTCAATCTTTTAGAGGACTAGAATAAAATATGCTTGGATTCAATGATTACATCCGTAATATAACAAAAGTAATCTGAGGGGTGAAAAGCAATAACATTCCAAATATCTCTTAGCACGTTTATGGCATAATGAATATTTGTATGTGGACCCACAGAAATTTCCAAACCTCTTTTTGTAAGAAATATATATCTCTGGTATAAATTCCCCATCAGTATGTCATATTTTCCCTTGTCAATGAGTATATTGATTCATTAGTTATCAGAAAAAGGCAATTAACTGGGGTGTCACACTCTATACTTAAAAGGATGACTCTTTTCCTCTTAGTGGTTTACCTTGTCCCGTCTCAATAATGCAGTTTTGCTTTTTCTTATTGCAAAGCAAATCAAGATTGGTTTTGGCTGTTGTCTCTTTGATACCTGATTTTTTTTAAGAAGGAATAAAGGGAGAGCCGAGGTGGGGGAGAGGAAAAGTGGGGGAAACTGGGAAGGATGGAGGGAGGGGAAACTGTGGCTGGGGTGTATAAGAAAAGAAACTATTTTCCTTTTTAAAAAGGAAAATTAAGAAAAAGAAATGCCAAGCTATGATGAAACAGAAAACTTAAATACACTTTTTTAAATGAATGAAGCCAACTAAATTTGACAAGCACAAGATCCTGTTTTGTTCAGATCTTTATGACTATGAATAAGACAAAAACTAGGAGTGGTTTCCAGGGGTTGCTGGCTGGGAAAGACCAAATGGCAGAGCACTGAGTATTTGTAATACAGAGAAATTACTGTGCATGATAATGGTGTATGTGTATCACTATACACAAGGCAAAGCATAAAAATATTCAATAACACAATTTTATGTTAGCCATAGACTTTGTTGATAATACAACAGTGTAGAATTGTGGATGAACTATGTGCCACTTGGTGGGATATTGACAGTGGAACCATCCGTGGTGGTGAGAATAGGGATATATTAAAACTTCACAAAATTGCTATAAACTTAAAACTTCTCTAAAAGTATACGAACAAAGTCAGAGAGGAGAGGGAGGGAGAATTGAACAGCAAGGACAAATCCAGTGAAGCCTAGAGAAATTATTAACCCAGGAGAGACCCAGGGAGCTAGACATGATAAAATTTTGCTACAGCTTAGTAAATTCTGTTACCACTGAGAGGAGAAAGTATGAATTATTCAAGCTCAGTCATGAGACCCTGCGAGCCCTTTCAAGCTTTTGAGATTATAACTCACAGGAAAA
This sequence comes from Microtus obscurus, assembly GCA_963919715.1. NCBI lineage: Eukaryota > Metazoa > Chordata > Mammalia > Rodentia > Cricetidae > Microtus > Microtus obscurus. The sequence continues at coordinate 5,585,202 of CAWTZC010002333.1, forward strand.
CTCACATTTTGGCATGAGGATATTCTGTATTTGCTCACAGACCCTTATCCTCATACGTAACTCAAAGAAAACTAACTATGAAACTATCCTTGTTATACATGCACTCTGTTCTTACTTTAAATTATTTAAAAATAAAGAAAAACAATTCCATTAATTTATTTTTATGACTGAATTTTATAACCTCCTCTGGGAAGCAGTTTTGCTCACTTCACAGTGTGGTACACACTTGATCACAGAAAGACAGAGTATTCTTTCGTGTTTTGAAAAATCAGAATGCATATGGGAAATTGTCTTCTGTCGTCATGGTCGTTTGCAAGGTGAAGTCAGTTGAGGAAATGAGGGAGGTGTTCCTGAAATCACTTATGAAAAACAGATCGATTACCTGTTCTATCTTCCTCTCAGTCTAGGAGCATGGTTTCAGTGGCTGATAGTTCTTGAATCTTAACTTTGCTGTTATCACTCTTGGAAAATGTCTGCACTAACTGGAAGAGTTTATGAAAGATGCACCCAACTAAAGAAAGGCAGGCAAAAATTTCCACACTGTCTGAAAGTTCTGTGGAACTCACAGGAAAAGAGAGAGATAAGACAGCCTAAATGGATAGTTGAAAAGGGGCCAAGGATGTAGAAAAACAAGAATCTGTTCTAGGTGAACAGGGGAATGTTATTTCGGGGTTATGTTGAGAGGAAAAGAAAACTTTGATGAGGCTCTTGTTTACAAGACGAGTTGAAGGTGATAAAATAAAGAAACAGGAATTTTATGAATCTTAGAACTCTCCTGAGAAGCTGTATAAAGATTTAAATTGTCTGCAGTCATAGTTTGGTTGCCAAGATTTTATGTTGTTTTGTTTCTGCTGGATTGTTGATTTCATCGTACCGGTCATCATGAGCACCACCATTATCACCCCATCATCTCATCTTATGATAGCTTCTTTGCAAGAGGAATTAAAAATATCCCAAGTCTTAAACTTTCACGGTCGAATTTTCTCTATATAAGTTATTGTTCCCCACACTTTCATGTTTCTTTCACAGTTTACATTTTTTTTTGACAAGAGAAGGGGATTAGATATTAATGAACCTAAACATAATTTTATAAACATATTATAAAATCTCTACTTTTATGTGTGTCTCCCTGTCTCTGTCTCTGTCTTTGAGTGTGTGTTGTAAATGATACATATTGCCTTCTGAAATGTAAGTCTATTCTGAAGGTAAAACACAGTGGCAAGTAGGTTATGTTTGCTGATCCCTTAAGCTCTTGTTTTGATCACTGATTAAAGACCTAATGGGACAGTTGTGATGGAGTCTAAGAATCACTCAATAATAATTAGAGGTAATTAAGGCTCCAATCTGACGAGAAGCAAACAAGTCTTAAAATTCAGATACAATTCAATTTTATAGTTTTCTTCTTAATTACTCAGTGGTTTGTTTGCTATGACTTATTTTAAGACTGATTTCACTAAAAGGCAGATGAAGCAGAGTGGGTGAATAGAGACCACTGTTCCCTGGGGACTGTATTTTATGTAATTGATTTGATATAATTTTTGACTAGCTAGATTTATATATATTTACAGTGAATAAGAGCACTTTAATTTCATTTTTTTTCTAATCTTATTTACCAGACTGGTTTCAGAAATCCTAGGTAGCCTTTTATGACTCATCAATCTGCTTCCCAATTTAATAAATAAAAAAATAATGTCTATAATACGGACATTTGACAGGTAGCTCTTCCATCTCCTATTTATATATAAAAAGGGAAAAGTCTTTTTTTTTTTTTAGAAAATTTTCATCTGGCAAAAGATCCATTGTACTGATTTAATAAATCCCCATCTCTACTACAATATTGCTTTGGTTTTAATAACAAACCTTAATATTACCAAAAGCACCACATAGCACAGTCTTGAGCCTTCCTCTCCTATAATTTACCGAAGTAGCAATATATCAATTGTATGCTGAGCATAGAGAAGTTCTTTTGACTTACTACTGCTTTATCCTTTGATACAACCCATGATGGTATTTTGTGAAGCCTCTCCTAAGTACTACCTTTGTGCTACATAGTTTTATGTTGACTTGACACAAGCTGTAGTCATAGCAGGTGAGGGAGCCTTAACTGAGGAAAATGCTCTATAGGACTGAATTCTAAACAAACATGAAGGGTGCTTTATTATTTAGTACTTGATGTCAGAGGACTCAGTCCATTGAAGGTGAGGCCATCCCTGGGCTGGTAGACCTGGGTTCTATAAGAAAGAAAGCTGAGCAAGCTGCATAGAGAACAGTAGTAAGAAGAACTCTTCTAGGGCGTCTGTTTCAGTTTAGGTTTCCAGGTCCCCTGCCGTATTTGAGTTCCTGTCTTGACTTCTTTTGATGATAGACTATGATGTGTAAGTGTAAGTCAAATAAACCCTTACCTCCTTAGTTGCCTGGGTCATGGTGTTTCATCTCATCAACAGAAAGCCTAACTATGACAACCTTTATCAGTAACTTACTTAAGGCTACTCCTCACTGTTTTTACTCCTTCTACAGTGAGAAAGAACAAACAGACCAAAAAGATACATGAGACGTGCTGGCAGCAAGGAGAAGGTTTAAAGTTATTGACAGAATGGGATCTGATTAGCACCCTTAAAGAGAAGCCTTGTGCTCTTTCCTAGGACAACATCTAAGGTAATCTGAGAACAAAACTCCATGCACTAGTCTGCATTTTATGAAATCATCATAAATTTCAAAGAAGAGAGATTAATCTGTAGTATTCCTGAAATAGTTCCCTTCCGTACAACAACTAGTCTAGGAAGTCTTTTCCTGAAGTCAGCCTGCAATGGCCAAAGAGTATGATGCAATATAGACCTAACAAGCAAGTCTATGTTTTAAAGTGGCAGCTGAACTTAATAGACTTTTGTACACATGATATTGTTTTTTGCAGACATGATGAATGAATGAGTTCATTAAGCTTGTGATGGGCTTACAAGAGGGTGAGAAAGAAAAGCATATTAAATTTTTTATATGATAAACTAGACAAGAAATAAAATTAAAAGTCAAAGATAATGCAATAAAAAGGAAATCTTTGACTCTCATACAGAGTACCTAATAAACTTCAAGATGTACAACTTAGAAGCCACATTTTACAGACTCACTTTCAAAAAAGAGGTACTGGTATATATTTCAAAAGAAATACATATATTCTAGAATCATTTCCCTTCATATTTTAATAAAAATTAAAAATTAAGAGACAGCTATCTCAAAAGAAGATGGATAATTTACAGTTAATGTAAACATTAAATTATATATCAAATGTCAAATACCTAAGAAAGAGCCAGTCTTTGTTAACTGTACACTAGATCTTAATAATCATTGGGCTATCAAGGAAACATATAACATACAACATATGTTGCATGAGAGTAAAACATTATGGGTGTTTAGAATAATATTCATAAATTAATATAATTGTAATATTTCCTATCACTTTTAGTCTTAAAAATTGTACTTGTTACGTAATAAGAATTACACTCCCCCCAGTAGGTTTATTATGTTAGATTACTTTGTTCTCAGCTAATGAGAATGAGTGGGAAGGAATAGTAGATGTAGCTTTGATAGAAGAGGTGTGCTCTTGCAGGAGAAGGTGTTTCACCAGGGATTGGCTTTGAGTTTCCAGAAGTCCACAACAGTCAGTCTCTCTCTCTCTCTATTACTTACAGATCATCATGTAAAGCTCTTTGCTACTGCTGCTTCACCATGCCTGTCTTCTTCCTGAGATGATGCCAATAGAGTAACTCTATAAACTGTAAGTAAGCCCCCAGTTAAATTCTTTCTTTTAAAGACTAGCTTTGGTCATGGTGTATCTTCGCAGCAATAGAACAGACACTAAGGCAGGGGTTGGCGTCAGACAGTAGTGCTGATCATCAAAATCAGGTCCTCGTGCTAGAGTAGTAAGTACTAGCAGATGAGCTGGATACCCCCTGCATGTTAACCCTTGCCCTTATTATTATCAATACTACAGTAGATTGGATTAACACAGAAATCATATACAGATTTAACTTTAGAATAAATTCCCGGACGTCAGATTCCTGTCAGTATCTCAATGTTTTTTATAATTTTAATATAAGCGCTGCCAGTGATTTTTAATTTGTTGCCCCATCAGTAACAGGCGATGATCTTTATTTCTCTACAGATCTCCTAGCCGAATGAGGGACTAGTCCAGTTTTGTCCTTAAATATGAAGACAGTGTTATCTGACTGTGGTTGTAGTGGTAGCTTTTTTTTTAAAAAACACAAATGAAGCTGGATTCCCTTTCAAGACAAGTTTCCATTTCTCATTCTGTTTGAATTCTTGGTGAAGCTTTAGAAATTATACTGTAGATCTTTTTCTCAAAAATATTTGAGATTCTTCTCACATGCTGATTAATCTAAAGCAATGTGATTGGAAAGAGGTTAGATGTGGCACATCTCTGGCTACATCCTAATAACCTGATTCAAAAAGAAAGGAATAGAGGAGGAAAGGAGGGAAAGTGAGAGAGAGAAAAAAATAGGGAAAAATGACTAAAACAGAGAGAAGAAGGGAGTGAACAAGTGAGAGAGGGGAAAACAGAAAGAGAAGAGGTGAAAGAAGAAAGAGAGTAAAGAAAGAAATTAGAGAAGAGGGTGTTTTAGGAGTCCATGTTTATCTGTATCCAATGTATTATGTCTACCCTCATCCTCTAGTACTAATGATTTGCATGAGTAAATACACTTTCAGGGCAAATAGATAAGCATTGAAACATTGTTCTGAGAAAATTTTGCTTTTTGTGATTCATTAGTTTTTACTCATTATAATCTCTTTTGAGACCCCTGTAAGATATTACAATAAGATGTCTTGAGAGTCTCTTTCAATTTCTCTTGGTTAAGGGAGATCTCAAATTTTCTTTTCCATATTTTGTATTAGTCTATCAGTTTTGAGGAGCATGAAGAACTTTTGTAAAATGGTCTTCTTTTGGAATTCACTGATTTGTTAAACTATTGTTAGATATGGTGATGTGTTTTAGATGAAGGCCTCAGGGATAAATGGCTGTTTTCTTCACACTGACAGTCAAATTTAATGTCATCAAGGTCATTTGTCAGTGCTGACTGTTATCAAGATTACTAAGACCCACTCACTTCCATCCTGTGCTCTCTGGAAGCAAATCACTTTGTGACATTATTGTTGCTTGTTGGGGAGCAACATCAATAATTTAGAACATTTCTATATGGAGAATCTCGTAATGCAATATATGTAATTATATCAAAGAATTGAATCATTGCTTTACCCTATAATCTGATGCAATTTTCTGCTCTACTTGTCCAAGCCTTGACTGGTGTCAGCCTGTGTAGTTGGCCTCTGTGTCCCTCTACTAAATTCCTCTCAGGGTCCGAGTAGGTTGTTGTCTGAGTGAGTTGTTTTGGCACAGTAGTAAATGATCACTTTAAACTGTGTTTCTTCTGCTCCTCATCAAATCATCCTTTCCTCCAATAAGCCTCAATTCTCTCTTTGCTTTTCCTTTTCTTTTCCTCTTACTCCCCCTTCTTCTGTTTATTTTGGTTTGTTTTCATTAGATAATGGAGCTGCATAAGATGCATAACAAGACAATGTAGACAATGTAGGCTCCACAATGTTTGTTGCTATTGTGTCCTAGTTACATTAGACCCTCAGCTGATAGGACTAGACAATGATTATGTATGCAATGTTATGATGGGTGAGTCTGTGTGGTGTTTGCTAAGAGGACATATGTGTTGCATGTATGAGTATAATTTTATCTGTGATCATCTAATTTAGTATTAATTACACATGAGTGGATGCAGTTTCTTCCAGCCCATTTCCCTGTTTTCTATAAATTATTACTGCAACAGTGAAAACCCTCATTTCAACAACCCAATGACTTAACTCTTCAAATCCAATTTGCATAAATGAAAGTGCCATAGTTGTTGACTAACATCACCCTACAAGCTAAACAGTGATGTTGACTTACATTTCTTTCTGTATAGAGCTTTCCTTTTCCACTGCTACTTAGAGCAGTATCCCAGGATAATCTCTTTCAGTGACATTCTTTCATATGTTTCTTTGATTGTCTTGAGACAGGGCCCCTCTGTGTGTCTCTGAATGGCCAGAGACTTGCTATATAAACAAAATTTACCTCAAACTCAGAAATTTTCTTGCCTCTGCCTCATAGCGCTGAAATCAAAGGTAAGCAACTATCTTACCCAGAGTAGTTATAGACATTTGTACTAAATTTTAATCTGCTGTTGTATTCTTCCCTGGATTCCCGAACACATTTCATCATTTTTTTCAAATGTTTTGCACATGTTTAGTTGGTATTAATTGTTCATTTTAACAGAATCTAGAGTCCCATTTGTGATGGGGAAAGGGGAGAGAAGCAAAGAAAAAAATGACAAGGGAAGAGAAAGGAAAGAAAGGGAAAGGTAAAAATTGATGCATAAATTTGTGTTTCTCACATGTTCTTTTCAAGAGAGAGAGAGAGAGAGAGAGAGAGAGAGAGAGAGAGAGAGAGAGAGAGAGAGACTTTGCATCCTCAGGTCTTAGTAAGTTTCCTTAATTAATTTTATATACGCTAATATTTTCTTTGAATGTATCATAGTCTTTAAATAAAATAATGTGACTTCTTTGACATTTTTATTCTTGTTAACTTGTTGAGAAAACCAGCAGACTGAAAAGGAAGCATGACTCTGATGGGGAACCTCCTTTAGCAAATGGACTTAGAGAGGCTGGACCAGGTTAGGTGAGGCTTTGGGTATCAAAACGCCTGCAGGACTGCCTGCTCGCTCACTCTCCTGGTCACTACACAGGAATGTTGGATTCCATTCATGTTTCCTCAATGTGATCTGTGAGTACCCTTTTAATACTACTACAACTATTAATAAAAACCTTAGTATACCCTATTCGGAGCTAGTGTGTGATTGTTTCGCATCCGCCCCACATCTGATGCATTCTACTTCATGACTCTATCCATTTTGCTTGTTCCCAATCACTCTCATCAAGGATATTGCAAGGAGATTAACTATAGCTTTGTTGAGCTGGTTTTTATTGGATTGACAAAGTTTCTCTTTAATCTATTTTGTTCTTAAAATAAAGAGTAAATGCTAACTTTTGTTAAATATTTTTTTCTCTCTTGATTCATATTATTTGATTTTTATTTTGTTCAGCTGTCATATTGTATTCATTGTTTCTTAAGTTGTAAAACAACCTTATTTATCACTATTAATGTACTTTTCAGGATACATTATTTGTTTTATATAATATTGGATTAAACTCACAAATGGTGCATTGTGCTGAGATTATGTGTATCTTTTTCGATAGGGTAGGCAAAATAATTCTTTCTTAAGCAGTGACAAATTAGTAAATGAAAAAGAGGTATCAGATGTTTACTAACTTATATTTACTATACACATGGGAGACACAGATGAACGAGTAATTCTCAAAGAGGTGACTCTGAATTCTCACATTAAGTATCTTTTACAAACAACAATCTCTTTCTATGGAAGTAACATAAAAAAAGGGCAGAGATTTTGATTTTCTTAGTGTAGCAATGTGTGAATAGACAAATAAATGCCAAATAAAGGCTACTAATTATATAGTTAAATAAATTTTTCTACATATGCTATCTTTAGTTCTGCAGATGAGGTATTTCCTGCCGATTACATACTTGCAAGGTAGGAAAGGGAAAAGGAATACCATTTATCTCTGGGAGCTAAATGAACCTAGTTTTTAGGAGTACAGGAGGGCAGAAACCTTTTCTGCCTCTCGTTCTTCTTGATGACTTTCAGTGTAAAATAATTCTTAAACTGCAGAAACACTTTATAGTGGCAGATTCTGGTCTCTCATGGAAAAAAAAAAAACCTTGCCATGGTTTAGTATCTGAATGTTAATGATGCATAAAATGTATAGGGACATGGTCATTCCTTTATTTATTGAAAGAGTTTAATGATACATGTTCCTCTTAAGCATTTGATACAACTCATCAGTAAATCACATGGGTCTCCATTTTCTCTTGGGAAAGATTTTTTTCTTTCTTTCTTCCTTCCTTCCTTCCTTCCTTCCTTCCTTCCTTCCTTCCTTCCTTCCTTCCTTTCTTTCTTTCTTTCTTTCTTTCTTTCTTTCTTTCTTTCTTTCTTTCTTTCTTTCTTTCTTTCTTAAAGATTTTTGTCTCTTCCCTACCGCCGCCTCCCCTTCCCTCCCCCTCCCCCCAGTCAAATCCCCCTTCCTCATCCACCAAAAGAGCAATCATGGTTCCCTGCCCTGTGGGAAGTTTAAGGACCACCCACCTCTATCCAGGTCTAGTAAGGTGAGCATCCAAACTGCCTAGGCTCCCACAAAGCCAATAGGCGCAGTAGGATCAAAAACCCATTGCCATTGTTCTTGAGGTCTCAGTAGTCCTCATTGTCCGCTATGTTCAGCGAGGCCGGTTTTAACCCAGGCTTTTTCAGACCCAGGGCAACTGGCCTTGGTGGGTTCCCGACAGAACATCCCCACTGTCTCAGTGTGTGGGTGCACCCCTTGCGGTCCTGAGCTCCCTGCTCGTGCTCTCTCTCCTTCCGCTCCTGACTTGGACCTTGAGATTTCAGTCCGGTGCTCCAATGTGGGTCTTTGTCTCTGTCTCCTTTCATCGCCTGATGAAGGTTGATATTCAGGAGGATGCCTATATGATTTTCTTTGGGTTCTCCTTCTTATTTGGCTTCTCTAAGATTTTTAATTACAATTTTTAATTTGTTACTACCATACATTCATACAGGGACCTCAGATTTCATTTTATTCTTTTCTTTGTTGTTGTTGTTTATTCTTTGTTCTAGCGATCTTTTTTTTTTCAGGGCTATATTTTCTTTGCGGAAATGAGGATGGGTGCCACATTCTCATATTTGCTGTGTTTATTATATTATATCCGTTTTTGAAGACAGTTTAGAAGAATTGAATACATAGCTTCTAATGACTAGTACCTCTTTAAACTATAATTTTTAATAACGGAGTTAATAGTATACATGCTTCTGATCTTTTAACTTATTTAATGAATTTTTAGGATTTTGATTAAAATGCATTTGAACTTTACATTCCTTCCTTACTTTTGCTTACTGTTTTTTAATTTGCATAGTATTATTTTATTGACCATATTTCATAACAGCTAAGTCATTTTACTTTGGGAATATGATTTCTCTTATTTGATTTAGCATAGGAAAACTTTTTTTTTTTTTGTTTTCTTGCTTGTTTATTTGTTTGAGGTGACGTCCCACTATTTAGCCTTGGATGACCTGGATGAGAAAGGCTTCTCACAAACTCAAAAGGTCTACCTGTCACTGCCTCCCAAGTGCTGGGATGAAAGGCATGTGTCACAATGCCAGACAGAAAACCTTTAAATCAGTATTGCTGGCAAGGATTAAATTTTATGTACAAATATGCAGAACAGCGCTTGATGTGCGACAGATGCTAATGTCTACTAGATCGGCAGTGCGTAACTGCCACCTATTTTTTTTCTTTGGGTTTACAAAATGACCTCGAAAGCTGAGATTAATAAAACAGACGCATAAGAGCAGAGACGATTCCTAAGCAAGTAAAGACGCCAGTTTTCCAATTCAGCCTTTCATCTCTAGTCACCTTGAAATTATAAAATGAAGAGAACGAAACATCCATTGGGAATTCCTTTATGAAGTTGTCAGTTTAGCTAGATACACACACCTTCCCTTTTCTCTACTCATCACCCTGGATGAGTCAGACAAAGCAGCCAGCAAGGGTAAATGAAATTAGAGAAGGAGAATCCGGAGAAAACTGTCACTGTGAGGTTCCCTTCAAATATTCTCTGGCTCTCTGCAAGGAGGTTAGAGTTGAGAGAAGAAGCTTTAATTGAATGGAATCTTGAAGCTTGAAAATGGACTCAACAAAGTGAAGGTGGCCATGTGAGAACATTCACTTAGGACACGGAAGGGGAAGGAAAGCTTCACAAAGAAATATTCAGGGAGAGTACACAAAAGGTTGATGTTGATTTTCTTCAACTTTTTGGTCCCTTCCACAGTCAGCTGCTCTGGAGAGGCTCTCCTGAAACCCTCTGAGAATCAGAGGCCCAGTGGAAACTTGTGTCTTAGCCTCTCCCAGGTCCCTTAGACAAGAAATTCATTTGTGAAATGCCAAGTGAGATGATGACCACTGGGTAATATAGACAAAACAACTATATTTACTTATAGATAAGTTGATGTGACACGAATATAAAATGGTAGTCATTATCAAATATTAGTGAGATAACTATCTCGAGTTTCTCTAAGATCATTACTCCTCAGATATTATCAGAACTTAAAATAGTAGGCCTTATGGTCCTTACTTTAAATTTTTGTTACATTCGTGTGTGTGTGTATACCTGTGTATGTTCACAGTGATGTACATGTCAGAGAACAGCTTGCCAGAGTTGGTTTTCTCCTTCTACCATGTGCGATCTGGAAATAGAATCTAGGCTGTCAAGTTAGGTGGCAAACATACTTACATGCTTACTAACCTCGTTAGCTCAGACCTTACTTTCTATATAGACATCCAGGATTTCTTTACACCCTAGCATAGCCTCTCATTTCAAGGTATAACTGAGAATTTTCAGAGGCCTATAAATGAACGTGGTTTCTAGAGAGAGTGGGGGAGATGGCTATGTAGGTTAACTCTCTCCCCCATCTACTTTCCTTTAATTTCCAGCTGGAAAAGGGTGGGGGTGTACTGAGAGAGTCATAAGCAGTCTCAGCTTGAGAAATTGAAATATCCAAAGGCATGGAACTCATGCTGGCTACATCCTCTGCTTCGGCAGAGCTAGCAATGGCCTAAAATACATAAAGAACGCAGGCACATTGTTCCACTTAAAGGGGAGAAATTAGCACAAAGAGCTGTGCATCTTGAGAAATCAAAGGAATGGGAGGGAACCCTAGGCAGCCAACTAGAGGAATCAGCACTCATGAAAGGGGTGTCTATGGGAGAGCTCCATAGAGAACAGAGGATCTTTGAAAAAGCCATTTATTGAAATATCCTACCGGGACAAAGAGAGCAATTGTGTTTCTTCTCTAGCAAGTAGAAGTACTCTGGATTTTAAGGTTTTCATGTAAGGTGTAGACAATGATGAGACTAAAGGGTAGTTGTGTATAAAAAGTCATTTCCCTTTGACCTTGTAACAATGCATATGTAATAAGCTTATTTTATAAAATATCAGTAACATTTATATTCTGTACCCATAAATTGTTTAGACATTGCTCTCAGTATTGACACATGCCTTCTTTCTTTCTTTCTAGAACTCTTTAGGATAGTATTGATTCAGTTTTCATGCCAAGAGCTTCACAGACACTGTTCTTACATGTAAGATTCATTATTATCCTCTCATGCAAGACTTGTCCATACTATAGAGCATGAAATTATTCTCAAATATGTCACGTCAAGAGTCCTCAATATTCTTATTTTGTTTATTAGTAAAGTGTGACAGTTGCTTGAGCATTTATGTATCAGAAATTTCTGAACTATCAGTATTTGACAGTTATTCTCATAATTATTACAATAAAATTGAGATAATTAAGAAATAGGAATCTACAAACCAAACCTAGTCATTTCACTGTTTTTTATAAAATAAAATAACAAATCTTTGTGGTTTATTTTGTGAAATCTCAAAAATAGCTTAAGTTGTGGTGAGTAGCAAGATGTTATGTTATTATGATACTTTTAATTTAGATTCTGTGCTTGCAAAGAGAAATTCAAAAGGTTTAATTATTGTCTTAGGGTTTTCATTGCTGTGAAGAGACGCCATGACCATGACAACTCTTATAAATGAAAATTTTGAGTGGCTCGCTTATAGTTTCAGAGGTAGAGTCCATTATTATCGTGCAAGGGAACATAATGCTGAACAGGGAGACATGGTGCCACAACTCCTAACCCTGCCACCCTCTCTGGGATCTACTTCCTTTTAAACTTCTGCAACTGTTTTCTAGTAAAATAAAGAAAACATCATTGGCAAGTGGAAAACTTTGCTGTATATGCAAAATATGTATACGTTACTTGAAGATATGAAACAATTTAAAATAAACATAGAAGAAAATAAAAATACTAGAGGGAGATCTATGCATGTAAACATGTTGTACAGACATTATTTAAAGTAGTCAAGTACTGGGCAGGTGGCATACAACACTTAATTTTTTAACATTTTATGATAATAATTCTGACTAATTTAATAGGATGGACCAAATATTGTACCATTTGCTAGTAAAGAATACAAGCTACTTTCTTATAACTAGCTTAATTAAAACAAAATGATCTGAGAAAACTTTGATGTAAATCTTTGTTTTGTTTAAGTCCCTATTACATATTTCTGTTTTTCATAGAAATCAATTTAAAATATTTTGTACAAACCCACTGTGATTTTTCTAGAGAAAAGAATTGTTCCTTTGTTTTCCTCCTTCACAGTCTAGGTCATAAACAATGCAATCACCAAACCACTTGCTTTTCAAACTGGCAAACAAAAGCACATCCCATTGTTCTTTGTACACATTCATACGTCCCTGCCAACACGGGCCCAGTATAATCTCACCCACATACAACAGTTGTAATTTTTAATTAAGTAAATGGCTTCAATTTCACAGAACAAACTAGGAACCAGTCAGACAATTGATTTGTGCTGTGCATAAGCACTTCAGTGAGCGGAGAAATGTAAAGCAAAGCTGGCTCCATGTGACATTATTTTAATGTGCAAGCCCGAAATCCTTCATTAGCCTAATTCAAAGGCGTATTGAATGAACATACAGAAAACACTATACACTTGCATCAAAGCAAAACAGTACAGAAATTTGTGACATAACTTTGAGTCAGTTTATTTTAATGAATTTGTCAGTCCTACATGTTGAATCTTAGCTTATTTGAAAGATGCATTGCTAGAAGTATTGAGAAAGTAAATATTATATATTGTTTGGGAAAATCCAAATAATTCTGAAGTTAAAAAATGTATGTTTAAGTTATTTTCTTAATATTCTTAATATTTCTTAATATTCTTTGTATATTGTTATACAAAGAAAAGCCATAGTGTTATATTTTAAACAAAAATAAACATGTTACTAAAAACTAAATTTAATTATATTTATGGAATTTTATTTAAGAAAAAGAAATTTGACTTGTATCCTTAAGGCATTAGAAACGTACTATCATTGCATTTTGTGAAATTTAGGGGCATTAGGTTCATGTGTAAGGAGTTTTATCTTTGTAAACCAGTTGGAGCCAAACCAGTTCTAAGATGCCTAATAATCTAATTTATGAATATCCTGTGGCAGCAGAGGCCATTCTCATCAGGAAAGGTAACTACTCTGAACTGCAGACATAGTTTAGAGCTGTTGTTCAGAATATCAGAACTAAACCATATAGCAAAAGCCTGCCAACATATCAAAACACTGCTTCTCATCTCAATTGCTATAGAATCATTAGGCAATTTGAGTCTATAAGTAGGTTATGAAAAACAGAAAGCTGACAAATCATGGGCTTTATCATTAAGGTGACACGTAGATGATAATCAACCCCCCACTGGTGGAGATCATTAAGTGTTTCCAGTCACATACCCAGATTCCAGTAGGTACCAAGGCAAAGAAACTTCTAAACACCCCGCAACATAGGTACAAAAGCAAAAGTACCCAATCATCAGTAAATTATAGATATGATTTAATTGAATTTCAAACTAGACCCGTAATGGTAGGGAAGATGGAATAAAACAGGAAGATCTGATCAAGGACATTTTCTGTAAAATAGCAGCTTTCAGACAAGTCTACAGTACACCAGGCCATGTTGTAAAAACTGTACACTAGACTCTTCAAATTTTAAGTTCCAGGAGTCTTTCATAGAGCTTCAAACAAACAAACAAACAAACAAACAAAAGAGGCATTTTTGGCCTTTAGTACCCTTAGTGTATACTTTCATCCAGCAAACTTCTTTTTGACTAAATCACATAAGACAATAAAGACATCAAACCAAAATTAATGAACATTATAATGTTTGGAGCTTTAGAAAGTTCAAAGATCATTGGTTGACTTTTTTCCAAATCAATATTAGGGAGAGAATGAATACCGTGTCCTTTATCATTATTCCTATGAAGGATGTGTTAATCTGTTAGGTTTTTTTAAGCATTGAAAAGGGCATTGATAAAAATCAAAATAAAACAAAACAAAAAGATTTCTATAAACAGAAAGTCTGAATATACCTAGGTTGTGATTACACTTAGGAACATGTCAAACTGTTTTTTCTCATTTATCTTTATTAATGAGATAATTTTTACCCAAAAAAAAATCTTTTTTTTTGTTTTCATTTCTTTTTTTTATTTATTTTTTTTGTTGAAACAATTTCCGTCTCCTCCCTGCCTCCCATTTCCCTCCTCCTCCTCCTCCCACTCCTCTCCTCCTATCCCCACTCTCTACTCCTCTCCTCCTTCCCCGACTCCATTCACCTTCCCTCTCTAGTCTGAAAAGCAGTCCAGATTCCCTGCCCTGTGGGAAGTCCAAGGCCTTCCCCCCTCCATCCAGGTCCAGGAAGGTGAGCATCCAAAGAGTCTAGGCTCCCACAAAGCCAGTTCCTGAAGTAGGATCGAAACCCCGTGCCATGGTCCTTGGCTTCTCATCAGCCTTCATTGTCCGCCATGTTTAGAGAGTCCGGTTTTATCCCATGCTTATTCAGTGCCAGTCCAGCTGGCCTTGGTGAGCTCCCATTAGATCAGCTCCACTGTCACAGTGGGTGGGTGCACCCCTCGCGGTCCTGACTTCCTTGCTCATGTTCTCCCTCCTTCTGCTCCTCATTTGGACCTTGAGAGCTGAGTCCGGTGCTCCAGGCAAACTCCCTTTGCTGTCATTCATTTTCTTGCTTTGTAGGTGTAATGTATGGTCATCTTTAACAATAGAAATTTTTAATTTTATCTTTTGGATCCTGAATGCACTGTAGTTTTTTGTAGCATCTACTATGTATTAATAGGCTTTCTGCCCCCAATAATAAGTTTTTCCACTGACCTATTAAGCCATATTAAGCCAAATTGAAAACAGATAACAAGCAACTCCTGGGTGAGTTCTCCATTCCCAGAGATCTAGGCTGGAGAAGCACTTCCCACTAACAAAAGAAGAGCGACTTTATAGGTCTTTATAGGTTGTATTCAAGGGGTGATAATTTGACCTCAATGAGCTGAGTTTATACCCAAATATTGTCAAAAACTGAGCACCTGGGTGAGGACTTGGACAGCTGGCAACCTCAAGGGGAAGCTTCAGCATTAACTCCCAAGAATGTGGAACCGGGCATTTTTTTTTCCACCTTTCTTTGTTTGGAGGCTCTCTGAGTAGGTGGGGTTTGGATAGAAAGAGACAGAATAGGCCTTCTCAGACATGTAGTGGTGTGCTGAAGACCTGTTTCAGAGAGAGAGATCATTCACCACAAGGGGAACAAGGAAGGATTTTGAAACGAAAAGATTGAAGAGTTTTATTTGTCAGCTCTACCGGTATGGGTTCAGAAAATATATATGCCCTATTTAGTTCTTTATATTATTTTACTAATCGCTCAAAGTTCTGGAAATTTGTAGGAGTACCTTTGTGGTTGTCTTTTGACACTAGTGAAAGTTAGAGTTAGCTTTAGTGGTTCTTTTATTTTAGTTAATAAAATATTTAAGAATGGACTCAAACAGAGGATCAAAGACACACTTACTAGAGGTAAAAAGAAAATCTCCGGGATATGCAAACTCCAAATCGTGATGACCATCTGTGATGTAATAAGAGAGACAAGAGAAATTGGAAACACCAGCCACTCAAGAATATTTGGAGGACAACGACAGGTGGGCGGGAGAGTTTCAGAGAAAGAGTGAAACCCAGACTGTTAAAGAATGTGTGCTTAGAAAGGGAATAGAATGGAGAAATAGAAAACATTTCCTGATTAATTCTGGAAAACAGAGACTTTGTCAACTGCATGACTATAACTCTGCATGTCACATGTAGGTGACAATTCTGGAAAGCAAAAGTACATTATCTCATTAAAGTCTGACTTACAATAAACTTGCCTTAGGAATAGATGGTCCCTTGGATAGGTGACTGACAAACCCAACTGAATTAACTCTTTTATGATTTGGGTAGCTTGATAATCTCCTCCCATACCACAGAAATATCTTTCTCTAGTGGGCTCCACAGTGTCTACTCTCTTGCTTATTCATTCATATTAATGAATAATATACTACACGATCATACAATAGATTGGTGATGGTTTGTTCTGTGATATTTTAAATAAGCCTTATTTACATCTGTACCGAGAATTTAACTGCTCAGTCTAAATTCACCACACATAAGTTTCAAATTCAAATAGGTTTGGAGGACATTCTTTGCCTCCGCTAAATCCCTCCAGATCTGTTTCCCTTGCCTATCCAAGAAACTTTCTCCAAAACAAAAAACCAATGCAACAACAAAAAACTACAAAACAAAGGGGAAAATATACAAACATAAACAAACATATAAATCATAAAACCACATTGAAGGTAAAAAGAAAGGATCAAAAAGTAACCAAATAAATTCGCACAAATTATGTGTTCAAAGGCATATACTCCTGAACAAGAAGACTGTCCTGTAGTGCGCTGGTTGTCACTCTACTGGAGAAAAAAATGATTTTTCCTCTCCCAGTATGAGAAATTGGCAATACAGTTGTTAGCCATTACTCTAGTGCCTGGGATTCCATTCATTCATTTAAAAAATAGTGAAATAAAACATAATGAAATAAAACAAAAACTATCACATAGAAGTATGCCAAGACAAACCAACAGAAGAAAAGGAGCCCAAGAGAAGACATAAGAATCAGAGCTCCTCTTGTTCTGACACTCAGGAATCTCATAAGAACACTAAACAAAGCTATGATTTATGAAGGCCCTCTGCAGGCCTCTCAGAGTCTGAGTTCCTGTGAGAGCATTGCTCATGTTGATTTAGAGGGCCTTGTTCTCTTTGTGTCCTCCAACCTCTCTGGTTCTTGGACTCCTTCTGCCTCTTCTGTGGAGTTCCCTGAGCTCTAAGGGGAGGGATGTGATGGAGACATCCTATTTAAGACAGAGTGTTTCAAAGTCTCTCACTCTCTGCATATTGTCTGGCCCTGGGTCTCTGTATTTGTTCCCGTCTGCCCCAGGAAGCAGTTTCACTGCATTCTGCTTACAGAGTGGGCTGGTTATAAAGGTGAAGTGGGATAAAGGTAAGGAAGGAGTCTAAAATCTTCCTCTTTTGGCCTGATGTTGTTATTTCTAGAAATGATCAGAGAGTGTTGAATACAGGATTAGCATTGACAGTCGTTATCATTGATTGGAGAACAGCAGGACAGGGACCTTAATAAGGGATCTATAAGGTGTGGGAGGGGAGGAATCCAGAAAAAAAAATGAATAATTTAGTTCTGGAAATGTAAATTACTATTGTCCAGTAACAATCATCAGAATGAAATTTAAGGAATGGCTCTACATGTCAAGAATATTTAATTTATAATGGCTTATGCAGAAATGTTACGTATACAGTTGGTGTTTTATCTCATTAAAACATAAAACTGATTGGCTTTGAGTCTCTTTGAGATGCAACAGGTAAGGGAAGAAGACACCAGTGAGCAGAATGAATAAGCTGAGGTACCTGCCGTGAGGTAGAATAAGATGTTCATTTTCCTCAAAGGCGTGTGAAAGTGAAACTAGTTGATAAAGCAAATATTTGATAGTTTGCTGCAATCTCAAGCAATTCCATGATAAAGGAAATGCGACTGCTTTCTGTTTCTATTCTTCGAGTGTTCCCTTTGTTTTGTCCTGCATTTGTGAAGGCAAATTGAGTCTTATCACTCCCATTCACTCTCTCCTGTGTCATTATAACTTTTAGAGGCGGCATTTGTTGTCATTGACAGATAGGCTATTGGATTTTATCTGATCTTTAGGTGAGCAGGTTTTTTTTTTTTCTTTCTTTCTTTATATCAAGGGTCCTAAAACTGGAGTTTCTTCTTTGTTCCTCTTTTCAATGGTACAGAACACTTTGAGCCCCCACCTCTCTTTTTATTTTTTTTCTCTGTTGTACCTGACCTTTCTCCATCTGACAGGGGCAGATGTAAGTCATGGATACTTTGGTTTGTTGATGTGGCTCCTTGATACTCTGAAATACCTCAGGGAAAGGGCATTAAACTCCCTTCTGACTGCTCTCCTTTGTTATTCCAGTCACCTTTGTTGATATTTTTAGAATATATCCCATAACAAGAAGGATTCAGATCAAAGACACAGCTGAATATTGTTCTATATTGTGCCTTATTGTGGCTCCTAATTCCTGTCAGGTGTATTCCCTCAGGCACGAATCAGCTTAGAGGTGCAAGCTGTATTTGTGGGAACTCCTTGATTCAGTATTTTTGTGTTCAATTGGTAAACACCCTGGTTTCAAGTTTCTCAAATACAGAAATTCCCAAACATTTAGTCCAGCTATTGCTGCTTTTAAAAATGAGCATTTAAAATATTTTAAGTAGTGGTACTTATATATTGACAACAACCAATAGTTCTCTAAGTAGATACAAGTTCTAATTGATAGTATGAAAGTCATGTGTTATAAGCCCAGACAACTATTTGTAGCTGGTGTGGTCATGGAACTTAGAAGAAAGCCTACAATCAGACTGGCTACATTTTAGCTCTATTCTAAAACTTATACCCACAGATAAGTGTTGTTTTCACCCCCTCATTGGAAACAGACAAATAAACCCCTCTTTTTTGGGAACAGGAGATCATTTTAGAAAGTCACAACTACCTAGAGACCAACTGATGGTGGGGTAATTGGGCTCAAGTGATACATCTATAAAACATTTCCCATTCCTAAGGTCCAGGGAATATAAACGAAGAGGAGATGGAAAATTGTAAGAATCAGAGGCCAAAGGGGTCTGCTGCAAGACTGAGTCTTCTAGATAATAAGACAGGAAAGCTACAACCATGAAATCTGAACATCATGACTGCCGAAACAAGGCCTAAACAGTGGCAACAATTGTTGACGTCCTGATGTAGATGTGGAAAGTTTCATGGGTGTTCCACTGTTGATGAAGAGCTACAAACAATTAAAAACTGTCGAGAGACAGACAGAGAGAGAGAGAGAGAGAGAGAGAGAGAGAGAATTAGACTCCCCTAGGAATGAACTCCTTGATTGGTTATCTAATACTAAGTTATCACCCTCAGTAATGGTCAAGCAACACAGAATTGATTTGGCAGGTTGTATTTATTTGTACATACAACAAGAGTGGTTAAAGAAGAGGAGGTGTGAGAGCTACAGTTATGTGCTAAGTTTTAATTACTGTGCCTAAGAGATCTATGAAACAAAAATGCTTCTAACTTGTAAACTCCTTGTCAAAGGACAGATTCTTCCTGAAATGCTTGAGGCTATTGTTTATAGGAGATAAAAAGCCTCATGGTTTTGCTACCCTAAAAGAGTTTGTTTGACCTAGATACACTAGATGTGCTATATCACTTTTTGGTGGGAGGTACGTGGCAGGAAATATGTCAGGATGTATATTCACCCCTGATTGGATGTAGGCAGCAGGTATGCAGTCAGGAAATATGTCACGATATATATTTGCTCTTGATAGGACCAGCGGGTGAATACAGTGACCTTACGGGTTGCCTTTTCAAACCCATGCAAAATATTTTTTTTGGCCTTTTTATGATAATCCTGAAATGATCTTGGCCAGAGACCCTCATTCTGGATAGTATTTAATTAAAGTTTGTTTCAAATTTGGCTCAAAATTGTGGTAGTGGTCTTATGCTCAATCAGTAGGATTAACAGAGGCTATAGATTTGGGAAGAAAAGGGACATGGGGTGATGAGGATGGGAATGCGAGAGAGAAAATGATGTGATTACTTTTAAAAGGAAACAAATCATATTTTTAAAAAGTTTTCCCTTCTCCAAAAAGGGAAGGTTAAAAGTTAAAGGTTTCTATGAAACTCACGGGCTTTGTTTTAGAGAGTTGGATTGTTACACATCCACAACCAAAAATAATATTTGGTTTTCTTTTACCATTGTTTTCTTACCTGAGTGGTTTCGCTATTATACAGTGATGTGGGAGTGATTTCTTATTAATAAAGAAACTGCCTGAGCTCATTGATAGGCCAAACCTTACGTGGGTGGAGTAAACAGAACAGGATTCTGGGAGAAGGAAGCTGAGTTATGAGTCGCCATGAGGTTCCCACGCCAGGCAGATGCAGATTAAGATCATTCCTGGTAAGCCAGCTCGAGCGCTACACACCTTATAAGAAATGGGCTAGTCCAGGTGCGAGAGTTAGCCGAGAAGAACTAGCCAATAATGGGCCAGGCAGTGTTTAAAAGAATACAGTTTCCTTGTAATTATTTCGGGGTAAAGGTAGCCATGCGGGCGGCTGGGTGCCGAGGACACAGCCCTGCTGCCCCTCTTACAACAGAGTGGCGCCCAACGTGCTAATGATCTCCACATTAAACCTGAGAGGGCTTAAAAAGGACAGAGAGAGAATTTAAGACAGCTTTTTGCTGTTTCTGGGTTGCGTACCGCAAAGAAATTGTCCTGACTCAGCAGCAGGAAAAAACTGGCTGTTTTAAAATGCCAGCTTTCTGGGCTGTGCCGCCATTGTGATCTCTGTCTGGCTCCTGGGGGAGACAGAGCTTTTAAATGGAGCATTTGGAGTAAAGTGCTACGATTTGTTTGATGGCAACTAGACTGCTGTGTGCCTAAAAGGGGGACGTTGTGTGCCACAGCTCAGAAGCACAAGCAGCTCCGCCATACTACTGATGCACTATGCAAGGATCAGAGGCACTAGCGGCTCTGCCATGTTGGACTGGGCAGGGCCAGCAGGCAGTACCTGTTTTTGACCTAGGAATGTCACAACTTAGATTCTTAAGCGCTTAGTAATTTAAAGGTGCAAAACAAAGTGCTCCTGGATAGTAAAAAAAATTACAGATTTACAATAAAACAGATTCAGACAGATCACTAAATGGATCACAATGTTGGATAAATGTACATAGGCTTGAGAGAGAAAAAAATAGAGAGAAAATAAAGTTAATGCCTTTAAAAATAAAAAGGTAAAGTCTTTAAAGAGACAGAGTACAGATAGTTAAGAGATTAAAAGAAATAAAGAAAAATAAGCCACGTAAAAATGGAAAATTCACAGAGAGTCTGGATTATATACATTGTGTTTTCTTAAAAATTTTTGACTGTAAAAGAGCTAAGTACAGAGAGACATTTCATTATATGGGCTGCCAAGCTAAATCAGAATGGATATAAGTACCGGTATTATGATTTCAAAATTTGGGTTTAAGGATATGATGCTTCGAAAAGGGTCTTCTTTTGTTTTCACAAAGGACCAGACCCTATGGATTTCTTCTATTTCAATTTGGTATGATAGACCACGCCCTCCTGAAAGGTTGCTGTGAACACCCTCAAAAAATTACTTCACTCAACTGCCAACTGAGATGACCCTGGCACACAGGTTACACCATGAAAGATCTAATTAACAATGCCCCCATTCAGCAGGAAGCAGTTTAGAGAGAAAAAACTACGCCCATGTTCCCAAATACTGTTTATAAATGTTCTTTTACATTTAAAGGGGGATATGATATAGATATGAATAATTTGCATTGATGTGGATTTTAAAGTCAATTTTGTTATATGTATATGTATTTCTGATCTTGATTAAGGTATTGTGATTGTGTAGTTCATTTTTAAAATGTAATGTATAATTAGGAAATATAGGTTGTTGATGGATAATCATCAATAATAGTCAAGCTTGTAGTCATGTTAGATTTTCTACATATATGGAGATATATTTCAATTAGATAGGCATTCTTCATATCTTTCAAGGACTGCAGAATATGGCATTTAATGTTTTAATAATTTAGGTCTTTTCATGACAATGAGACACGTCTGCTCCTGGCAGCACCAATCTACTTCAAGAGGAAGATGGGCATCGAAGAGGATCCTTATGGAGTTTGATAGCCATTGGGCAAGAAACTGCTCTTGCCTGGACTGATGCATAAACTGGACACAAAGAACCCGCAGAGAGAGGACTGCTGAACTTGCCTAAAGGTGAGATGGTCTTTTGGGGTTCCTGATTCATGAAAGGTCTACGAGACATTCTGCAGGACACAGCAGAAAATGACTGAACTGTCTTTGAAATTTCCTGCTTCATGGAAATGTCTGCTGGATACTGTGGGCCTGAAGATGGATGCCCCAACGGTACAAAAGAACTTTGTGTGACTGTCCAGGCAGCGAGATGTCTCTGTCATTTCTAGAGCGTTTGATTTCTTGTTTACTTAGGTAGTTTATCCTTCTGGAGTCTTTGATGGAGTTGAAGAATGGATAGTTATAGTTTTCCTTAGTTATGATAAAAGATAAAGTAGATATAAATATTGTAACTGTAATTCTTACTTGATAACTGTTTTGCTATATGTAATTTTACTATGTTAAAATGAAAGCCTTCTTTTTTGTTTAAACAGAAAGAGGGGAAATAATGTGGGAGTGATTTCTTATTAATAAAGAAACTGCCTGAGCTCATTGATAGGCCAACCCTTACGTGGGTGGAGTAAACAGAACAGGATTCTGGGAGAAGGAAGCTGAGTCATGAGTCGCCATGAGGTTCCCACGCCAGGCAGATGCAGGTTAAGATCATTCCTGGTAAGCCAGCTCGGGGGCTACACAGATTAATAGAAATGGGTTAGATTAATATGTAAGAGCTAGTCAATAAGAGGCTGGAACTACGGGCCAGGCAGTGTTTAAAAGAATACAGTTTCCGTGTAATTATTTCAGGGCATAAGCTAACCATGTGGGCGGCCGGGTGCAGGGAACACAGCCCGGCTACTCCTCTTTCAACAATACAGTGTCTATAATGTCACAGGATAATATACTACAACAGAATACACTATATATATATATATATATATATATATATATATATATATATATATATATATATATATTATATTTTAGAAATATACTAACAAACCACTAGCATCCACTAATACTACAGGCATCTTAGACATAGCAGAAAAATCATAGCATTCTCTAATCCTCCTACCTATTCTCATGTCTTTTTTTTTTTAAATAATGTCCGTTGAAAGAGGAGCGGCCGGACTGTGTTCCCGGCACCCGGCCGCCCACATGGTTTAGCTTATGCCCCGAAATAATTACACGGAAACTGTAATCTTTTAAACACTGCCTAGCCCATTAGTTCCAGTTTCTTATTGGCTAGCTCTCGCACCTGGACTAGTTCATTTTTTATAAGGTGTGTAGCACCCTAAGGTGTGCTTACCGGGGAGATTCTAGCCTGCGTCTGTCTGGAGTGGGAACATCATGGCGACTTCTCACTCAGCTTCTCTTTCCCAGCATCCTGTTCTGTCTACTCTGCCTACCTAATTTTCTGTCCTATGAGAGCCAAGGCAGTTTCTTTATTAGTTAACCAATGAAAGCAACAGATAAGATACAAGACCCACCTCCATCAAATGTCTTTATTTATTTTTGTTGTTGCTATTGTTCTTTAATTAGAAAAGCTTCATGAAACGATTTCCTCCTTGGAATACGTTATTCGGGGCACTGTAGTTCTGGTATTGTGCATTGCAATCACTTATATTTGGCTCAAGAAAAAAATTCTCTTATACTACCTGTGAGAGCAAGGTTTCACTTTATCAGTGTTCTTAGGGAATTAGTGACAGATACAAGAAAAGTTTCTTCAGTGATGGCAGAAATAAATACAGAGATGGAGTACACATTCTCAGGTAAGTTTCCTTTGGAAATAAAAGCAATCGAGGGGAAAGGCTGGTACTAATTAGGAAAATCTGGACTCTTCTACGGTCAGAAAAAAAGGTGCAGGTGATTGACTGTGATCTGGGAAAGGTCAAGGACTTGTCTGTTTGTCATCAGGGTGACATTTTAAAAAGTTATTGTTTCCTGGTTCAAAGACACAGATCAATGGCCTGTATGTTACTGAGGACTTGCTGTTTTTAACTTGTAACTTATAAGATATTAAGGAGATAAAAGACAGGAACATCCAAATACTATAAGCAAGTAAGATAAGAAAAATCCAGAAACATCCTTCTTGTCTCATTATTTTGGCATCATGGAATAATAATTCATAATAAATAAGTCATGTTTAAATATATAGAAATTATAAACTAAGTTTAAAAACTTGTTAAAAACTACCAATGGATTTGTGATTAAAATGATTTACATGTTAAGACACTTTAGCTAAGTGCTCTTTATAAATTCTATATTTTTTTAATTTTTGTTTTTATTGAACTATATATTTTTTCTCCTCTTCACTCCCTTCCTTCCCCATACCCTTCTGACCTCTCCCATGGTCCCCACGCTCTTTATTTACTCAGTATATCTTGTCATTTTCTACTTCCCATGCAGATTAGATACTTGTATGCCTCTCTAAGGGTCGTCTTTTTTGTCTAGGTTCTCTAAGGTTGTGAATTGCAGGCTGGTTTTTCTTTGCTTTATGTCTAAAATCCACTTTTGTATGAGTACGGATTATCTTTGTCTTTCTTAGTTTGGGTTGCCTCATTCAGTATGTTGTTTTCTAGATTCATTCATTTACCTATAGTATTGAGCCTTGGGTAGGAAAAGCAACTTCCAATGATATGAAGAGACACCAAAATGCCAAATGTTTTAATTGTGGTAGAATAAGACATTTGAGAAGAAATTGTAGGCAAGGAATTCCTAGAAATAATATAACTTCTGGGAATGGAAAGAATAGGTGATCTCAGTCTTCTGGAATATATAGGATATGTGGCAAAGGCTGACAATGGACCAATGAATGTAGACCATCAAAAGACAGACAAGGCAACCTGATACCATTGGGAAACTCATTGGGGGGACCTCTTGCAGGCTCTGTGATGAACATGTCTCACCAGGAAATTTAAAATATCCAATACCTACTGTAAAAAATATATACCGTTCTGGATAATGAAATAGACATGGAAGATGAATAAAAAATTCTAACAGGAAATAGAAAATGTATATTCCAGCAGACTTCTATAAATGATCAAAGACCAAAGCTAAGAGTATGTATACCTTCTTAGTATACCCTATTTGGAGCTAGTGTGAAACTATTTGATTCACGTTCCCCATGTAATGTGTACTGCATCACAATCCTGTACAAGAAAGGAACTTTTAGAGGCATCAAAATCCCTGACTGCAAACACTACTACAGAGCTACAGTAATGAAAATAGCCTGGTATTGGCATAAAAACAGACAGGAGGACCAATGGAACTGAATCAAAGACCCAGATGAATACACAAATCTACAAATACCTGGTTTTTAACAATGAAGCAAAAAATATAAAATGTAAAAAGAAAGCATATTCAACAAATGGTTCTGGCGTAACTGGATATCAATGTGTAGAAGAATCAAAATAGATCCGTATCTATCACCATGCATAGAAATCTAGTCCAAATGGATCAAAAACCTCAGCATAAAACTAACAACATTGAACCTCACAGAAGAGAAAGTGGGAAGTACACTAGATTCCACATTTTTATGACATTTTAAGATTGTGTGACCTTTTAAAGCACACATCTCAATTAAAACATTATTTTTAGTGAAAGGACATGGTATTTTTTTTAAAGTTAATTGCCTCAAGCAGTCTGCCTTACTCCATTCAGAGTGTTATTAAAATATACCATAAATCAGTTTGCAACAGAATGAAAAACAGAATTTTAGTTGTCAGCCAGTTTTTTTAAGTGTCAGACAATTAGTTATTTTTAAGTGTGGAGAATTTTTATTTTATTTATTTTTCTTTTATATTTTAAACAATCTTTTCTCATTTTACATACCAATCCTAATTCTCACTCCCTCCCCCCTCCTGCTCCCCACCTTCCCCTCAACCACACCCCTATCCACTGTTTAGAGAGGGTAAGGCAAGTCAACAAAATTTGGCATAACACTTTGAGACAGGTCCAATCCCTCCCCAAAATATCTATGCTGAACAAGGTATCCCTCAAAAGAGAATGGGCTTCAAAAAGCCAGTTCAAGCGTGAGAGATAAGTCCTGTTCCCACTCTCAATGACCCCACAGACTACCCCAGCCACACTACTGTCCATCACATTCAGTGGGCTTAGTTTAGTCCTATGCAGGTTTCCTCACTCTTAGCCTAAGAGTTAGTGAGCTCCTACTACCTCAGGTCAGGTTGCTGTGGGTTTTCCAATCATGTTCCTGACTGATTTGCTCTTATTATGGCAACTCCCTCTCTTCTACTGGACTGTGGGAGCTCAGACCATTGCTTAGCTGTGATCTCTGCATCTTGTTCAATCAGTTGCTTGATGAAGGCTTCATGATGACAATTAAGGTAGTCATAAATCTAACTATAGGGGAAGGACAGTTCAGGCACCCTCTCCACCATTGCCTAAGCAATATGTTCTCAGCTGGGGTCATCCTTGCGAATTCCTGTGAATTTCCCTAGTTCCAGGTTTCTTGCTAGCCCCATTATGGCTTTCTTAATCAAGATATATCTTTTGTTGCTCTACCTCTCTGTCTCCCATCTCGGCCACCTCTTCACTAACTTGTTTAAGAACTTAGGACTTTTTGGGAGCACCATGTTACTTCAAGAGGAAGATGGGCTCCTTATGGAGTTGGCTAGCCATTTGGGCAAGAAACTGCTACTGCTTGGACTGCTGAACTGGACATGCAGGATCCACAGAGAAATGACTGCTGAAATTGCCTAAAGATGAGGCAGGGAGGGGTGTAGAAAAACTGTAGAGCTCAACAAAAATCAATAATAAAAGGTGAGACGATCCTTTGAGGTTCCTGATTCATGAAAGTGTCTCCCAGACATTCTATAGGACACAGGAGAAAGTGAATGACACACTGCTAATATAAGCAGAAGTGTCATTGAAATTTCCTGCTTTATGGAAAAGTCTGCTGGATACTATGGGCCAGTAGGCTGAAGATGGATGCCCCAATAATAAGAAAAACTTTGGGTGACTATCCAGGCAGCAAAATGTCTCTATCAATTTTAGAGTTTTAGAAGTTGCTTACAAGGCACTTTCGATTTACTTAGGAAATATTATATCATTCTGGAGTCTTTCATGAAGTTGAAGAATAGATATAGTTTTCCTTAGTTACGATAAAATATAAAGTAGATATAAATATTGTAATTATTGCCTGATACCTGTTTTTTATACATAATTTTACTATGTTATTTTAAAACCTTTCCTTTTGTTTAAACAGAAAAGGGGAAATTGTTTGGGAGGTCCTGCTGTCTATATGCTGCTTTTATTGTTTAATGAATAAAGAACTGGCTTGGATTATAGCATGGGAGGAGGAAGGTGGAATGAGGAGATGCCATGGAGCTACTCTGCCAGAGATTGATGTGCTGAAACTTTGCTGGTAGGCCACTACCTGGTGGTGATATTCAGATAAATAGAAATGGGTTAAATTATTATGTAAGAGTTAGCCAATAAGAAGGTAGAGCTTATGGGCCAAGCAGTGATTTAATTAAAGTTTCTGTGTGATTATTTCAGAGTTAAGCAGCTAGGAACCAACAAGCTCTCTCCTGCAACAAGAATTCTCTGTTTAGATCTCTGCTTAAAATTGCACTATTTGGTATTTTGATATCTAGCTTCTTAAATTCTTTATATATTTTAGAGATCAGTCCTCTGTCCTATATTGTGCTGGTGAAGATCTTTTACATTCTGTGGGCTATTATTTTGTCTTATTCACTGTTTCTTTTGCCTTCTTAGTTTTAGGAGGTGGTCTCATTTATTTATTGTTACTCTCAGTGTCTGTGGTGCTGGTGTTATATTTAGGAAATGTTTTCTGTGCCAATGCTTTCCAGGGTACTTCCTACTTTGTCTTATATGATGTTCAGTGTGGCTGAATTTATGTTGAGGTCTTTAATCCATTTGGACTTGAGTTTTGGGGATAGTTATGGATGTATTTGCCACCCTGTTATTCCAACACCATTTTTTGAAGATACCTTCTTTTATCCATTGTATAGTTTTAGTTTCTATGTAAATAATCAAGTGTTCACAGGTGTGTGGATTAATGTCAGGGTATTCAATTTGATTCCATTTGTCTATCTGTCTGTTTTAATGTCAATACCAAGCCGTTTTCATTACTGTAACTTTATACTAGAGCTTGACATAAGAGATGGTTGATGCCTTTAATCCCAGCACTCGGGAGGCAGAGGCAGGTGGATCTCTGTGAGTTCGAGACCAGCCTGGTCTACAGAGCGAGTTCCAGGACAGGCTCCAAAACCATAGAGAAACCCTGTCTCGAAAAACAAAAAACAAAAAACAAAAAACAAACAAAAAAAAAAAACAAGAGATGGTTGATACTCCAGAAGTTCCTTTATTGTACAGGATTGTTATTGCTGTTTTGTTTTTATTTTTTTTTATTTTGCATTTGAAGTTGAGTATAATTCTTTCATGTGAAGAATTGTGTTGGGATTTTGATGGGGATTGCACTGAATTTGTAGACTGCTTTTGGTAAGATTGCCATTTTTATTAAATTGATGCTATCCAAGAGCATTGGAGAGCTTTCTATTTCCTGATATCTTCTTTAATTTCTTTTTTCAAATTTGTTATTTGTGGCTATTGTAAGAATAAACGTTTCTCTGATTATTTTCTTAGCCCTTTTATCATTTTATAGAGGAAGGCTACTGTTTTTTTTTTTTGAGTTGATCTTTTATTTTGATAAAAACTCGGGGTGTTTATCAGCTGCAGGAGTTCCCTGGTAGAATGTTTTAGGTCACTTATGTAAACTATCATACCATCTGCAAATAGATAAAATTTGACTTTTTCCTTTTAAATTTGTATCCACTTGATCTCCTTTTGCTGTCTTATTGCTCTAGCTAAAATTTTGAGAATTATATTGAATAGTGACAGAAAGAGTAGGCATTCTTGTATTGTTCCTGATTTTAGTAGAATCACACTGAGTTTCTCTTCATTTAATTTTATGTTGGCTATTGGCATGCTGTATATTGCTTTTATTATGTTCCCGATCTCTAAGGTTTTTGTCATGAAGGTGTGTTAAATTTTGTTGAATGCTATTTTTAGCATATAATGAGACTATTGTATTTTTTGAGTTTATTTATATGATAGAGTACATTGTTAGATTTCCATATGTTGAACCATTCCTGCATCTCTGGGATAAAGTTAACTTGAGCATGATGGATGATTTTTTAATGTGTTTTTGCATTCAGTTTTCCAGTATTTTGTTGAGTATTTTTGCATCAATGTTCATGGGGGAGAGTGATCTGTAAATCTCTTTCTTAGTTGGGTCTTTGTGTGGTTTGGGTATGGGTAACTGTAGTCTCATAGAAAGAGTTTGGCAATGTTTCATCTGTTTCAATAGTGTGTAATAATTTGATGAAAATAGGTATTAGCTCTTCTGTGAAGTTCTGGTAGATTTCTACACTGAAATCATCTACCCTATTTTTTTTTGGTTGGTAGCATATTTAAATTGTTCAGCTGGTCATGATTTAATTTTGGTATGTGATACTTATCCAGAAAAATTTCCATTTCTTTTAGATTTTTCAATTTTGTGGAGTACAGGTTTTAAATTATGACCTAATGATTCTGTGGACTTTCTCAGTCTGCTGTTATGTCTCATTTTTCATTTCTAATTTTGTTGATTTGGATATTCTTTCTTTGCCTTTTGGTTAGTTTCCATAAGTGTCTATCTTGTTGATTTTCTCGAAGAACCAGCTCTTTGTTTTAATAATTCCTTGTACTGCTTTCTTTGTTTCTATTTTATTAATTTTACTCTTAATTTTATTACTTTCTGCCATCTATTCTTCTTTGGTGGGTTTGCTTCTTTTGGTTTTAGAGCTTTTAGGTGTGCTGTTAAGTTGCCAGTAAGGGGTTTCTCCACTTCCTTTATGTAGGTACTAAGTGCTGTGAACTTTCCTTTTAGCACTTTTTTTTTCATAGTGTCCCACAGATTTGAGTATGTTGGGCATTCATTTCCATTCAAGTAAAAGATCTATTTAATTTCAATTTTTATTTCTTCCTTTACCCAGTTGTGATTCAGTTGAGCATTGTTCAGTTCCCATGAGTATATAAGCATTCTGAAATTAGTTTTATTGTTGAATTCTAACTTTAAGTTATGGTGATACAATAAGGTGCAGGGGTTTATTCCAGGTTTTTTGGTGTGTATCTGTTGAGGTTTGCTTTGTAACCAAGTATGTTATCAATTTTAGAAAAGGTCCATCAGATGTTGAGAAGATTTTGTGTGTGTGTGTGTTTGGATCAAATGTTCTGTAGACATGTGTTAAGTACATTTGAGCCATAACATCTGTTAGCTCTCTTATTTCTCTGTTAAATTTCTGTCTGGCAAACATGTCCATTGGGTAGAGTGGGATGTATTAGGCCAAGCATTGCTGCAATTATATAGTGTCTGTGTGATCATTTCAGGTCTGAGAAACAAACAAGTTGCCTCTGCCTACAATTTCTCATGAACTTACCACCATGTTTACACGACAAAATTTCCTCCTTACTCTGTTGTTCATTTATTAGGCTACAATGGCTAGCCAGCCATGCTCAAGAATCTGTATCTTTTGTTCTCGACAGCACAGATGTATATATCACGTTGTGCATGAATGCTTATGTGTGTGTATCAAATCTGTGCAATGGCACATGGGTGAAAGGCAGAAGGCAACTTTCAAAGTGACTTCTCTTTTTCTGCATAGGTTTGGGAGACTGAATTCAGGTAGTCAAACTTTTGAAGCAACTGTTGAACTGTTTGAGTGTGTGTGTTTGTGTGTGTGTGTGTGTGTGTGTGCATGTGTGTGTGTGTGTGAGAGAGAGAGAGAGAGAAAGACAGAGACAGAGAGAGAGACAGCGAGAGAAAGAGATCTTGAACCTTTTCTTACCTAGTCATAAGGTATGTCAAGTAGGGTTTCCTAAACTGATGGTGAAATTACAATTCTTTTTTGGAAGATTGTATCCTTAATTTGGGCTACTGCTCCAAATATAGGAGATGCCAACAGAACTCATATTTTTTTATTTAAATAGATGATTGATAATATAGAAAATGCACTTTTTATACATTTTCATACTTTTGATTCGCAGATAAAGGTAAATATTATTTTTATAGTTTTGTATTATATTTCCATTGAATAGTCAAACATATTTTCAGTTTTGAATGTATTTTAGAATCAGAAATTATGTGATTATATTATGATTTCAAGCATATTTAAATTTCTGAATTTTGTCTTTTTAGAAATAGTTATGTCATCTAAATGATCTAAATTACCTTTTTAGATTTTATAAATTGATACCTTGGTGCTTTTAAAAACAAGATGTCTTTCTCTTTATCTTCAGCAAATATAATTGATACATAATAACTTCCTTGCTGTTTTATGGATTGTGGAATTTTACATGTAATGTCTTGTATTACATTATTAGACATAATATAATCTTTGTCCTGCGGGAGTGAAATATGTTTTTAACTTTATTTGTATTTCATGAATAGCTTTGCCTCATTTTTTAGCACATTTTAGTACTGCACATATGTAACAACACCTAAAATAGGAAAAGAGACCATAAATATTAATGAACAGCAAGGGAATACATGAGAAAGGTTGGAAGAAGAAATGGGGAGGAGGAAATAAGGTAATTATATTATGATTTCAAACATGTAATGTTTTACTTTTGAAAGGCATAAAATAATAAGAGAGTTAAAACTAAAGCATCATAGACATTCACAGATGCTGTGGGTCACAGCTTCTTCTAGCTTCAAAGACATTGTGTTAAGCAGACTGTATCCAACCGCCAAGAGGTTCATTCCAATCTCCCGGACAATACAAATACAATTTCTTCCAAAACCACGTCTTCTTAGCAATTTGCTCTGCAGAATTGGGCTCTTGCTGGATGCAGTGTTATGCTGCCCACACTGGTACTGATTGGCAGTCCCATCGCATTTTGCCAGTCCTCATCTGCCAGCTCCATAATGAGAACGTTTTCTATTCTCAAAAGTTCTCACTGGGTGAAACACTTCATTGTATAACATCAGAATGGTGATATTTGTCAGAACTTGTGCATCTCTTGCATTATGCTAGGAATCTATAAAGTTTGAAACCGTGTTATCCTATATTTATGACTAGCAAAATTATTTCACATTGAGAGTACATTAAAGCTGGAGTTATACTTTACTCTTGATAATAAAACATGTTTAATTTATATAAGATTTATTGTTCATTACCATTTAATGAATATCATCTTGAGGCCAGGCATCGTGCTAAGTAGTTTTCTGTATTCATTCTCCTCTTTCTTTTGCTAAATCATCACCAAGAAGATAGGGCTTTCATTTAAAGCCAGTACAGCAAAAATACAGATTTTTGCAGTAACATATTTAAAGATCTTCAAGCATTACCTGGAATCTAGTAGATAAACTAGGTACATTCTTCAAACCAATAAAATTAAAACCAACAGGTATTTATTTAGGATCACCACATTAATAATAATCTTCCTAAATAGGGATTTTATTGGCTTCATGGAATAATAGTTACATGACAATAAGTTATATATTAATGTTATTTTTTACAAATAACTACTTTAACTACTTTAACACTAAGGTATACCCAACAATTTTTATTTACATAGTAAGCAAGGTTTGTACCCTGGAGTATTTGATCACACCTCTAATTCCATCACTTGTGAGGCTGAGGCAGGAGGATCCTTATTTGGTTAGCAAAGTTCCTTGGAATGCACTCTAGCCCAGATGAATGATGAACTTGAAATTCCCCTGCCTCAGCTACCAGAAGAGTGGAGAGTAGAGATCTGTACTGTAACGTCTGCTTTCAATATTTAAAAAAGGTGAATTAAGCAGTTATGGTTATTATGCTTTACCTATGAGTGCTGGAACCAGACACGCTACTGTTGTACCATGATGGGAAGATATTGGTCTAAGAATGAAAATGAACTTGATTATAGTTGTGAAGAAGGCAGAGATTTTCTTTTTTTGTCCTTTGTGCTGTTTGCCTAGCAACCCTAGGGTATAACTCTGGGTCAGAGCAAGCAATAATTCATCCTGGATAATCCTGTATCCCAGGTTGGCATGGAACATACCTTAAGGAAGCAGGTCGGAGTCTCTATTGCTTTCAAACGTCTCTTTGTGACTGGGAAAGTCACCACAAAGTCACCATGTCATCATAGTCATTTGGGTTACCTCTTATATTTACTCAGTTTAGCTGAACTATGTGATTGCTTGTCATGACATGGTCATCATCTGAGAGCTTCTTTAACTGGTCTACATAGGAGGGTCCTCTCTTCGCTAGTAACTCCAGTAGGATCAGTTTCCCCACATGGCACTCCCAACTCCGTGATTCAGTCTTTCTCCTTTGACTAGAACAATATTCCAGGCAGGCACTTCCTGGACAAGACCAGACTCTTATTGTGAGTCTCTGGTGACAAGATACAAGGATGCTTGACTTTTAAGTCTCTATCTAGACTCAGATAGAAGCTTTTCAAATTGGCTTTCCTCCACCGTGTCACAGCCTGCTTGGCAAAGAAGAGCGCTTTCCCAGTGTTCCAACGCTTTGGAGTCCAGGACCCACAGCTGTTTAGAAGTCAGCTCAGTGTTGATATAAATATAGAACTTATTTGTGACGATACTTTCTTCTGTGTTCCCCGTCTTTTGTTACAAGCTTCTGGCAATTGCACTGGCCAAAACTGTTTCTCTCTTCATTTTCACTTTGGATTTTACTTTTTAATAAGAAACTGTCTGCTGGAAACTAAAACTATGGTACTCTCCCTCCCTCCCTCCCTCCCTCCCTCCCTCCCTCCCTCCCTCCCTCCCTCCCTCCCTCTCTGCTTCCTTCCTTTTTCTTCCCTTCTTTCTCTTTTTTCATTCCTTCCTTTTCCTTTCCTGTTGCCTCTGCTCCTTTGCGCCTCCATTTCTGTCGCTCTTTAGTCCTCACCAAGCATTCCACAGCTGTTTGTGTTCAAACTCAGTCTCCCACATTTTCCTGACCAGAGCAGTCTAGTGACTAATTAACTGTCTAATTCTCCTGACTCTTCGTTCCATTTTCTAAAACTTGTATTGTTTTGTTTATTTATATTTCATATGCCACCATCTATTCACTACTAAAACTTTAAGTGTGTTTCCCGCAACTCGTGTTCCAACTCTGTCCTTCAAAGATATTGCCACCACCTTTCCCACATTTTGTTTTGGAGTAAATTTCTATCTATCTATCTATCTATCTATCTATCTATCTATCTATCTATCTATCTATCTATCTACTTTTCTATCTATCTATCTATCTATCTATCTATCTATCTATCTATCTATCTATCTATCTATCTATCTATCATCTATTTATCTATCATCTATCTATCTATCATCTATCTATCTATCTACCTATCTTCTCTTCATCTACTTTTCATCTACTATTATTTTTTATTAGTTTTTAACCATCCTCACACTTCTGAGATGAGTCTCATTTGATCATGGTGATTTAAATTTTACTGGGATGTTAGATTTGATCTTCTAGTATATTGTTGAGGATTTCAGCACATTCGCCTTATCTGTCCTTTATGGAGTTAATATTTTTATTATTGTTGCTTCCCTTGTCTGGTTTCTGTGGTCAGACAAGTCTTCATGTCACAATTTGGGGGCAGATGGTCTGAAAAAACCTGCTATGTGGATCCTGGGACTTTCTGTTGAGAGACAATCATTGGTAGAATAAATAGACCACAGCAGTAAAACCACTCTAATAATCTATCTATCTATCTATCTATCTATCTATCTATCTATCTATCTATCATCATCTATCTATATGTATATGGATGTATGTGTGTTTACAAATATACATGTGTAGAGAAAGGTTCATCCTATTATTTCTGTTTTTCCAGAGAACCCCTACAAATACAAGAGCTATAACATCACTTTAAATTTCTATCTCTCTATATAAACCAAATTAATTATCTTCCTTTGAAGAAATATAATAATATGGATGACTTTTATAGCTATACTGTACTAATTAGCTTTTGCAGTGTTGGGATAAATCAACACAACCAAAGCAACTTGTAGAGAAATGCCTTAACTTTCAGGTTGCAATCCTCATGGGTGATGCCAAGGTAAGAACTCAAGGCAGAAACTTGAAGCAGAAACCTGTGAAGAATGCAACTTGCTGACTTACTATGACATGCTTGGCTTGCATTCTTACACAACCATTGATTACCTGCCCAGGGAGAGCCCTACCCAATGAGCTGGGTTCTCCTGCATCCAGCATTAATTGAGAACTTAAAAAGTGCTCCATAGGTATGTATGCTCATAGGCCTATCTGTGAGAAACCAAGATTTTCTACTTCCAGATAAATTTAGTTTGTGTCAGTCTAACAAAAACTAGTTAGTACAGTATCCTCAGGAGAGCCCACCTAAAACTACTGGTAAATGCAAACTATTATCCATAATATCTCCAAAAGGACCTGAGAGGATTCTCAGAAGTTTTGGGGTTTTGTGGCCAGTACTACCCTCTACCTCTAGGATGATCATGTTAAGTTTAAACATTGCAGGAAAATACATCTTTATAAAGAATATCTTTATCCATTAATCAAAGCTCCAGCCAATCCTTGCAGAGACAAAAATGTGCTATATGAAGAAAAAGCGTTGATGGAGGAAGGTCATTGGTTAATTAATAAAGAAACTGCTTGGCCTGATAGGTTAAAACATATGTGGGTGCAGTAAACAGAACAGAATGCTGGGAGGAAGAGGAAGTGAGTTCAGACGCCATGCCTCTGCTCTCCGGGGGCAGATGCGATGAAGCAAGCTGCCAGGTCAGACATGCTGAATCTTTCCTGGTAAGACTGGTGTTACACAGATTATTAGAGATGGGTTAAAGCAAGATATGAGAGTAAGCCAGAAGAAGCTAGATATAATGGGCCAGGCAGTGTTTAAATGAATACAGTTTGTGTGTTGTTATTTGGGGGCATAAGCTAGCTGGTGGCCAGGAGCTGGCGGCAGAAACACAGCCTGCAGCTCATTCAACAAAGTGTCATTTTTTTTTTCTTTGTGAATGAGACTAACTTAACGCCATGCTGCCTATGCTGGCCCCAAACTTTCTATCCTTTGCTTCAAACACCAAAGAATTAAACTTCAACTGTGCACACACTATGTTGGCAGGGACATTTTTCTCAAAATGTCTTAGTGTGAACTTATTTCCTATTAAGCTAAACTCCATAGAAAGCTCATCATTAAAACAAATAACTTTCACACTTCTGATTTAATTTTTAGATAGATTCTTGCCTTTTGCTTTCAATAATTCTATATTTTATGCTAAATCACTACATTATTCTACTGGAAGCCCTTGCATTTAGGAAGACATAAAAATGTTACCAAAACACAAATGATGAGCAATCTATCATCTGAAGGGGAAAGAAAATACAGAGTACTTATTTATTTATATTTCATAGCATATAATGTCCTTTAAAATAGCAAATCAAGAGTTAGAGCTTGGTGACTGGTAGATTTTTAGGGAAATTAGTGCAGTTTATTTTTCCCTACACACAAAACATGAGCGTAGAAGAAGATAGTTACCTATAGAGGATATATGTGAAAATTTTTTCACTTTACACTTCTAAGTTTTAACACCTTGATCAGCAATTACTTTTAGTTCAAACAGTATAAAGTCATTTATATACAATACATTTTTAATGCTCTAATCCTATTGCTCACAGCTTTCGATTCAACTCAGGAAACGCCTTGGATGCAATTTTGCAGGAAATGTTTTATTAAAAGGAATATATCCTTTATAGAGCACAGACGATTATGAACAAAATATAGCTGTGATCTTGAAAATAGTTTATCATTGCACATCTTTAAAAAGTAATAATCACAGTGGCAATAAGATCCCTCACAAAAGAGATATATTGGTGTGTTTAATCTCCAAATTTCCCTATAATGTTGATGCTTTCATTAGACCATTATACATATGAGGAAGTTGGAAAATCAAAGCTCTCTCATTCTGGCTTATCAAATTGTCTTCTCAAGCCCTCTGCTCTTTTGCAGAGCAAGGAAGCTTTCGACACCTGAACTCTTCCCTACTATTTGACATTGACAGATTTCAAACATTTTCAGACACATTTGCCAGAATATTGCATCAACAGAACAACGTTCAAGTGTTTTCCTAGTTTTGCCAGTGAATGTAAATTGTGGGCAGTAATTGGTGATACGTGTGAAAATCTAAGCTTGGGTACATCTGTGCTGATCGTTGTTGAAACAGTAAAGTTGTTACTTATGAGAAGATTGTTGTGGTCATCTTCCTAAGGACATTTTTTGTGGTTGATTTTTTTTTTTTTTAGTAAATGAGGATTGACTTGGACTATAATTATGATTTGAGGGGTGAGGTCAGTGGTTTACAAACAAAGAGACCGAGGACTTAGGTCCTACTTTACAGTCTTCATTTGACTTTAGCAAAGCTCTTTAAATCTATGGAAGCAATTTTGCTTTCTTTTTAGCTGAGGTTGTTGAAGTTTTAACAGAGATTAACTTAAATATTGCCTCTCAGGCTATCCTATACTGCAATTCTGAGACTTAGACTTCATTAGCCATGTGATAATATCTGTAACTAACACTCGGTGGAATGGATAGATTAATATTTGTCCTTGGTCAGGACCATGATAGTTGAGACTCTCAGCTGTCTTCTCTATCATTTTTTTCAGAAAACTTTTTTTCTAGAAAAAAATCTCAATGGAGTAGTTGTGCTAATTTTAAAGTTCATAAATTAATTTTTAAAAGACTATTTGATAAGGACTGAAAATGATCAATAGGCTGAATATCTAAATTTTAAATGTCAATGATAAGTCAGTCTATCAGTTGTTCATTGCTTGAACCGGAAAGACTAATAACCCTCATTATCATATTTTATCCATGCAGAAAAGTTGAACAATGTATAAAGAGGGAAGAGTGACTTTGGACCTGCCCTTTGAAAATGATGTCCTTTTTGGGCATCTTTATTGTAATTGGTGAGCATGTGCCTACCTCACTGGAAGCAGTGGAAATAATCAAAAATTACCGAGGAGAATGGACCCCCTTCTATAGCTGAGGCAACCTGAACTTTCTTTTTCCACTGAGATAAGCAACTTAGCTCCAACTGTCTGAGCTCAGACATCAATCCATCCCCAGGCAGGACAAGTGTGGGTGATATATGGAGAGGGTATTTTAAAATCTACATGAGCTTGCCATTCTGGAGGAGTGCCCGGGAAAGAGCCTCAGAAAAAAATCACAATGGAAACAAGAAAATTTTATCAAATTTATGCAGACCTTGCGAGCCATGGAAAATAATTGGACAACAGCCCATCACTAAGCAGATAAAGATTTCATCATTAATAACAACTCTGACAGCTCTTCCCACTCTCTTTTCTCTTATGTAGGTTTCAGTGACTGAATAAGTCTGTGTATAAGTTTTGTGCAGTATCATGATGGAAAAATGTTTTCTCTACATGTCCTTATAAAGTCAGTCCTGCTCGCTTGTACCTAGCTTAATCTAACTCATTTTTCAAACATAGTTACACTGTCAAACAGAAGTCATAGTTACATTTCCATCCATAACCAGATGTATCTCCTTTTAAATGTCCAAGAAAAACAACAAGAAAAATGCCATATTTCATTAAAATGAAGATATTATCTTTAGTTATGGAAAATATTGAAGTAAGTTATAATAGCACACCTTTTTACATATAAACAGTTTTTCAACAAAATCACATCATTTTATAGGGTGATATAATATACATTAAAATATAGGTAGAACTCACTAACTTTGTGTGTTAATGGATTACAGACATCAAGTGAATTCTGCGCTTTATTTTAATAGAGGCACTTTAATAAAATTTTATCATGCAGAGACACTAAGCCCCTTTCAATAGTCATGCAAGAGTTTCAAAAGAAGGCACAGTTGCATTAAAGTCAACATCTGATTTTTGGCGTACATGCCGGGGAGCTGCAAATGGTTACTCAATCCATTACTGTTTACAACCACAAATGAATCTTTAAAAAAGACATTGTTTTTCACAGATATAGGTATAATTTCTCAAGAGAGATATCGAGGATGAAAATATGCCAAAATGTTTCAGATAGTTTATTTTTAAAAAAAATAGAACATTGTGTACTCTGATCATTTTTACAGTTTGTAAGGGAGTCTTGAGTTCAAAGAACTCAGAATAAAGTGTAATTATTCGTTTTTATTTTTGCTTATTTAGCTTTTGGATGATTGTTGTGAAGACTTACTAATTTAAGATGTTAAGTTTTAGTATCACATATTATCGTGGAATATGAAGACAGGAAGGTATAAAAGTTTATATTTACTTAAAAAGGAAAAGTTAAATATAATGGAGTCCAGAGCAATCAAAGTATAACACGTTTTACTTGAAATTTAGTAGGGCTGAACTCTTTTGGAATATTTTATTAAATTATTATTTTTATGTACATGTGTGTTACATTTTTATATTTTATGCTCATAATCATGTGGACACATGTATGTATACAGAAGCACATGGTTACAACTGTGAAGAATGTTAATTTGGAGGTACTTTGATGTCTATCCACCTTATTCATTGAGAGTCTCTCAACTGATTCTAGAGCCCATGCGTGAGGATTAGTTGAGCAAGCAACTTGCTCAGCATTTCTTCGTTGCTAACCTAGAACTGAAATGACATGTTATTTGCCATATCCATTGGTCATTTAGATGTGTTTTGTTGAACTCTGATTGTCATACCTCTATGGCAAATGTGTTACGTATTGTGTCATAGATCCATCATCTATTGGAATATTTTAGTATTAATGTATTAACTTTAACACTTCAACATTAAGATCATCAACCAAGATATTTTAGATCCCATGCATATAACCAGGCAAAGATTATTAATGGACTTCAGCAATGGGGCTACTGTTTAAAATTACAGTGTGATTAAAACTTGAAATAAATACTGACCAACAACAAAAATTTCCAAGGAGTTATGTTAAAAGTTATATTTCAAAAAGTTATTCCATAGCAAAATGCTAGAAATTGATCTCTATTGCTCTTAATCATCTCTGAAGAATGCATTCTCTATTTTCTTATTTTTAGCATAAGCAGTGCAATATACAACTTTTTTGGTGAAACTATATTTTGGGCATTCTACAGTTTTGAACAGATTTTTACATTAATATTTGTGGACAGTTTTAGAGATGATTAAAGGTAAGGGAAATTGCTTTCTAGCATTTTCCTAATGATTCATTTTTAAAAATATCATTTTTTACTTAGAACATTGCTCCTTAAAATTTATTTTGTAAATTGCGTTAATTAGACCCTTGTGTAACTACCTAAAATGACAGTCATTGAGTAATGAAACTATATTTCTGGAATCATAAAAGTGTGAAAACTGGGCTATTATAGGCCTTGGGAGCCACAAGCCCAAAACTTAACATAAAGACTTTCACAACAAAAGATTGCATAATAAAGTACTCTCTATTATATGAAAGAAATCTCAATATGGTCAAGAAATAACAGAGAAGATAATGTCACAACCAGATATATTTCATCACCAAGTGAAACTTCCTGTGTCAGGAATGAATTACATCTCTTTGATCTGTTGGCTGAAGACATTCAGTGGAAATTTGAAACAACTTTGACCAAAGGCTATAGGTTTCTTTCTACAAATAGGTAAGGTTCTATTGCTGAAGAGAAGATTTACATAACTCAGTGAACAAGGAAACATTAAGCTGGTACCTACCTATAACCTTCATTCTACTAATGAGTGTTCATGATACTAGAAGGTACTCTATATACTATCAGAATAGAAAGTTAAACATCAAAAAAGCTAGAAACCTGTGATCTACAATGGCAACCAGTCTGCATGGTTTGCTGGTAAACAGTAGCATAAACATTCTGGTAATACCAACAACTGTCTGATTGGATTTGAATTCCTCTCCATGAAATAAAACCCATGACTTACACTGCTTGAGAGGAAAGAAGCTTGATATTAGATAGACCGTGTGGCTAATGGAATCCATAAACTACTGTTCTACAGAAGGAACATAGAAGTACAATAATTACTAATGACATTCTGCTATATCCATAGATCAATGGCTTGCTCAGTCGTCATTAGAGCTTCCTCCTGCAGTAAACGGGAACTAATTCAGAGACCCCCACTGAACAATGTGGAGGAAGCGAGAGACATTGAGAGACTCAGACCTAAATGATGATGAAGCATTATCATCAAGTTCCTCCCCTCAGGGCTCAGGAAACTATGAAAATGTAGAAGCAGGAAGATTTAAGAGCCACAGGAGATGATTGATACCAGAGAAAGAAGATCTTCAGGATACAAAAGAATTTAGGCATGGATGAATTTGGTATCTTCCAAATATTAATGGGAAGGGACAGGAATTCAAGCCAGGGTGCTGATTTTGTGCTTAGAAAATTATTTGAACTTGAAAATAAGAGTATGATAAGAATGCTCTGGATGTGTTTGCCACTGAATCCCAATACTATTGTTTAATAAACCATGTGTATGGTGGGTAGCTTTTCTGAATCTGATTATTCTTGCAGTATGATTCCATGGATTGCTATATTTGGAAATACCTTTAATGTACAGTTCGTAAGGCACAGTATATTCTGAGATAGTTCTTGCGAGGCTAATTTATTCAATTCTCCAATGTAGACCAAATTTTCCAGAAAAACATGTTTTGTTTTGTTTTTTTTTTCCACACAGTTTGTAATTTCAACTTCGCAGAAAATGTCTGTTTTGCTCTTGAGGAAAGGTCTTGGATGGAGAATGAGCAGCTACCAGC
Organism: Microtus obscurus; assembly: GCA_963919715.1. Classification (NCBI taxonomy): domain Eukaryota; kingdom Metazoa; phylum Chordata; class Mammalia; order Rodentia; family Cricetidae; genus Microtus; species Microtus obscurus. The sequence goes on from CAWTZC010002333.1 coordinate 5,626,920, forward strand.
CTTTTCCACTTAAAATCAGAAGCCACATGTTGACAGTCAGGCTACTGTTAAAAACTGTTTTAATATACCAAACCTCCCCCTTTGTTCTGAGTACATATTGAGTTAATAGCAACTAAATTACGTATGTTTCCTTTAAACCTGAAACTGGTACTGTAAGATAGATCAACAGGCTCATATAAGGAGCTATAGAAATTGTCCACCTCAGATAGGTGAGAAAATGAGAGATTTATCTTTCTACTCTTAGTTACCTCAGTTGCTCTAAAGTAAATAAGACAAAAGAAATGTCTCTCTGTGTATATGCATACACGTGTGTTTCTTTTTCAGTGAGTAGAAATATCTAGATCAGTTTTTCTCTGTCATATTTCCTTAATCATTGATCATCAAAGCATACTACCAATCTTGCAAGTGCTTAGTTATTTCCTTGTTATTTTATTGTGATATGACATTTTATTTAATCTTTTAAGTGTATGATTATATTTTATTAATAATATTTTAAATTTTTCTCTTATTTAGTGGATAGGTCAAAGGAATCTCTATATACTAACAGAAACAAAATTTCTTCAATGTACCTAACACAATTCAGCTCAAGGTATTAGAACTTTCCAGGCAGATGGAACTGCACAACAAAAAGAGATGTATAGATACAGACTTTTTCATTAGGGAACTGTCTGTTATGCTTCTAAAGGCTGAGATCTGCCAGAGCATGCTGTATACAAGCTGAAGATCCTGGAATAGCCATTGCATGTCTCAGTACCATTCCAAATGTCCAAGAAATGGGAAAAGAGTGGTGACAGAAGGCAATGTGTGTCTTGGATTTCAAAGGCCTGAGTTTTTTCTGCTCAGATGTGTCAGGGGAGCAAAAAGAAATAGAGATGAGAGAGAGGGGATCTCAGGTGGGTCATGGGAGTGAAATATCATCCAAACTCCATAAGGATGAAATAGACCAATTTGTCCTTTCATTGTCTTTGAAAACTACATTTCAATAAATATTATATTGTTTTATTAACCCATTAATGCGAGTTAATTACTCTAAGCTAATTCATGTGTTGAGTTAATATTTAATTATCTACCTCTGGGTAAGAGAGATGTGTAATCTCTTTCTCTGAGAATTTCTAGATAGGGGAATAAAATTAAAAGCAGAAACTTCCAGAAGTAGCATTTGTGTGTGTGTACGTGTCTGTGTGTGCTGTTTTTCCTGTTTTGGTAGGGTTCATTGTTATTTCTTTTACACACAAATTGTTCTAAAGAATTCTACAATACTTAGTTGATTCAAAATCATTCTTATATTCAGGGTAGTAAAATAAGGATTCAAATTAGCTTAAATCAGTGCACTTCATAAAATATTTTACATTTAAGAACAGTATTTTAGGACATCCTTCTAGAGCCAGGCGGATATGTGCCTCACTCACACAGTGGATGGCATATTTTGGTGGCCTTCAATTTTGTTCTCAGACTAAACAAGGGCACTCATTTTAACTCAGCAACCAACTTCTCTTTCAATTTGTGTTTCGTTTCAGTAATTGTTCCCCACATTTTCTTGTAAAGCAAATCTCATTTGATTACTAGACCAAATCAGCCTATTTGTGTACAGAACCCCAAAGGACTAGAATTTAATCCCTTGGAGTGCTTAACATTCTTGTGAGTCAGGAGCAAAGCTAAAGCAAATTGCTGATCTGAGACACCCGTGCCTAATTCGTGGATAGAGCTGACAGATATACACTTTGTTCTATTAAAAGCTTGTAGGCATATTGTTTTTCCTCTAGTAACCTCCAAGAGATACTGAAAGTGAACACATTTTAGGATGCCAACAGGAATATTTTGAGCCCATAGCAAGAATGAATTGATGGTCTCTGTCAACTCTTAAAATCTTCAATTTAAATGAATATGCTTGGCTGGAATTTGTTTGCACTCTGTTTACTCTGAAACAAAATGACAGCATGAATTGGCTCTGCCTGGGTTTTGTCTTGAATATTCTCTAAGTTGTGGCCTCAAACAGTAAAGCTTGTATGATTTGCAGAGCCTCAGCTTGAGCTTTGTAGTATGTTTGTTTTTCTTTGCTATAGCTACATTCATATTTATTTAATCTACCTCACTCATAAACTGGTGGCCCAATAGAAAGAGCCTGGTAAAAAGTTGGCATTGAGATGCCCACATGAGAAGTAACTAAAATGAAAAATAGACAAAACGTCCAAGTAGGTGAAAATAAGAAAGCCAAGTGAAGAAGCAGGTGTGAAAGAGGCCTTTCTGTGGAAGGGGGTGAATTTTGAAGACACCTTAAGAGATTACAGGCAAAAGGAGCTGAATATTTGGAAAGTCGTTTTCACAATTAATAGGCTTAGAATATAGAGCAGTTTAAATGGATTTGATGATTATTTCCAATTGGCTTAAACAACATCCTTGGGAACTGAAAATAAAATCAAGCCATGACAATATGTTTGATTTATATTTTCAAAAGATAAAAGATAACAATTATATTAACATATATCATGATGCAACCTGCTTCAACCATTCCCCAGAAACCCATTCCGGCATGTACTGAGTACCACCTCATCTTTCATCTTTTTTACTGATTTTTATTGCACTCTACATTTTTCTCTCCTCCTCTCCTTGCCTCTCCCCTCCCCTTCAACCCTCCACCAAGGTCCCCATGCTCCCTATTTACTCAGGAGATCTTGTATTTTTCTACTTTCCATGTCGATTAGATCTATGTATGTCTCTCTTAGGGTCCTCATCATAGTGTAAATTACCTGGGATTGTGATTTGTAGGCTGGTTTTCTTTGCTTTATGTTTAAAAACCACTTATGAGTCAGTACATGTGATAATTGTCTTTTTGGGTCTGGGTTACCTCATTCAAAATGATGTTTTCTAGTTCCATCCATTTTCCTGCAAAATTCAAGATGTCGTTACTTTTTTTCTGCTGTGTAGTACTTTATTGTGTAAATGTACCACGTTTTTCTTATCCATTCTTCAGTCCTGTCAGAATGACTAAGATCAAAAACACTGATGACAACTTATCCTGGAGAGCTTGTGAGGTTAAGGGAACACTTCTGTGTGGAGGTCAGAGTTTACGAAGTTCCTTCTCTCATTCTACCTTCTATTTGAGGATCAAACTCAGGAGTGTAGGGAAAGTCTTACAATTTCCCAGCTAGCCCTGGCTTTCTTTTCTGCCTTCTAAGATCAATTTGCTCAGATGCAGAAACAACTGTTATACGAGGCTGCAGGATATTGGACAATGAAGTGGAGCAGCATGGTCTCCAGCTATTATGTCAGAAATCTGAGATTCATGTCATTCTGCATCCTGGACTATGTTTTTGAACGCTGTTTTTGGCTGATAATTATATATTTTTTTCTTCTTCATGTGACTTAGCTTAATTTTAGGACTATCAGTTGCTTTCCCAAAGGTCTCAGCTTATCTGAGATGCTCCTGCATTAATCAGTACCGTGGGAATGACAAATGGCTAAATTACAAAAGAAAGTAGCTGAAGCAAAATTCAAGATAAAATAGAGGTCTCTGTAGCTGTTTCTTCCCCAGAAATCCCTTGCTCCCTATTGTCACAGTATTTCACTTTTCTCTGCAGCTCTTTGAATCCTTTCTGCAAGTGAGTTCCTACACTGGAACAAATAGGACTCCTGAATCAAATATATGTGCTCAAGTTGCCTGCTGCATATTCCAGGAAAAGCAAAAGGTAATTCCCTCTATCATCCGCTAATGTCAATACCATTAAAGGGTCGCCCTTCCTTGAGCACATGTTTTGGGTGGATTACATAATAAACACAAAAGCCTTGAGTCATGATCACATTCCCCATGGCATCCAGAAAGGACATGGCTGACAACAGAAAAAATAGAGGAGGAAATTATCAGGACATGTTTCCCCACAAAGAAATCATTTCATCTTTTTTTCCACTGGGACATTTTTTTTTTTCATTTTAAATTCTGTTATTGAATAACCAATTCCCTCCATTTAGTCCTCTTCTCATCTTAGGTTTTGTGTAAGGCATAAATCCCTGTGCTTTCATGAGGACTAATGCAATGGTCCAGATGCTGCATGGAGGTTATTGAAGCAGACAGACTCACCTAAAAGTTATCAAATATTTGTGGGCTGGTTTTCTTTGCTTTCAACAATGAGGACCCTAAAAGAAACACACATAAATCTAATCTACAAGGGTAGTAGAGAAAGGCAAGGTCTACTGAGTAAATAGGAGCATGGAGGCTGTGGGAGAGGGTTGAAGAGGAGGGGAGCAGCAGGGAAGGGAGCAGAGAAAAATGTAGAGCTCAATAAAAATCAATAAAAGAAGTTACCAAACACGATGCATGGCTTCAAAGAGCTCAGTCTGAAAGCTTAAAATGACTCATGACTCCATTTCATCGTTCCTGAAATAGAGACCATAGAGTTACTTTTTACTACAGCATAGTTATGGGTTGTGTTCCAAGTACTCATGTGTTACAAGTTTAGAAGTCAAGCAAGCTTTGGAAATGGCGAGAGACTTAGCAGAGTTCGGCTCTAGAATGAATGTTAGGTGCTCAGGGCAGTTGGAAGTAAACTTTCAGAGGCAATAATTGGAAGATTTTCTTTTTGTATCATCTCAGCACATGCTCTCTCTTTCTGTGTTATATCTTCACCTCCAAGTTGCTTATTTAATTATATGATATCTCAATCAAATTACCTATAAGATCCCAAGAGCTGAAAATAGTCTCTCCTGCCAATCCATTGAATATACAGAGAATTAAATTTATTTTTAATAAGAAAACATGCCTTGATCTGGGCACTGGTGACACACGCCTTTAATCCCAGCGCTGGGGAGGCAGACACAGGCGGATCTCTGTGAGTTCGAGACCAGCCTGGTCTACAAGAGCTAGTTCCAGGACAGGCTCCAAAGCTACAGATAAACCCTGTCTCGAAAAACTAAAAAAAAAAAAAATACCCAAAGAGAGAGAGAGAGAGAGAGAGAGAGAGAGAGAGAGAGAGAGAAAACATTTAATTACAGTAAGAGAAAACATTTTTTGTAACATCAATTTGATTATTAAATTAGTATTGATAGTATTGAGACTGTAGAGTAATGACTGGTATATGGTAAAATTATACTAGCATTAGGTTTAATATTAAGAATTAATACCTCTAGCACCCAATTTTCTTCTATGTTGTGTGTGCTCTCGTTCACATTTCATTGCTGTGGTAAACACCTCCAGGAAACAGTTTATAAGAGTAAAGATTTAATTTCACTATAAGCTTCAGAGTTTGTAGTCCATTGGCACTTGGCTCAGTGACTTCTGGTCACCAGTGTGACTGAACACCATGGTGGCACTTGTGGTAAAGGGAACCGAATCAGCTTCTGCGGGGCAGAAAGCAGAATGAGGCAGGAACCTATTGTAGGTAGTGTGTATTCTTCCACACGAAGTCACCAATTTCCTCTAACCAGGTCACACCTTGCTTTACATCACTTCCCAACAATCTCATCACAGTACACATCAATGGATATACTGACTAACATATTGACCCAGGGATGAAGTCAGTCTTTAGTGCCTAATCACCATGCCAAAGCCCATCAGATGACAACCAATTGAGGTTCAAATAATACCTCAAATATCATAAATATACTGTACACAAGAATCTCAGTAGTGTTTCATCATGACAAGACCTAAATATTTGGTGTAAATATGGAAACCAAATCTGAAGAAATGGGTGGATTTGAGAAGAACAACAAAAGCATCTGGATCATGTGTAGGGAGAGGTCACATCTCATCTGCATCATCTGTCCCTGGTGTAAATTCAGGGTTCTCATTCCTAAAAATTATATCTTTGCCTTTTCAGAGTCCATATTAGGACGGAAACACTGTTTTTTTTTCTTTGTCTAGAGGTCATGATTTGAAAGTTTAAAGTACTACTGGCTGTTCTCCTAGGTTAAATTACCAGCACCTCATTGTGACTCGTAGCCATCTAATTCCAGTTTCAGGAGATCCAATACTCTCTTATGGTCTCCACAGGCACTAGGCACACATGTGTTTCTCAGATATACGTGCAGACAAAACACCCATACACATAAATTTAAAAAAATATTTAAAAATAATTTTCATTGTTAGATATTAAATGTGATCTACTTCTTTGCCACATTCTATTTTCATGTGTAACATTTTCTTTCTGAAAATAGCTTCAAACTTGTAAGCTTAATTAACTATCAGCCTTAATGGAAAAAAAATGGTGCTTGTCCTTCCAATGGAATATCCAATAATACCTGTGAATGGGCTATCAATACATCTCACAACTGGAATAATCTTATGAACATTATGCTCAGAATGAATAATTCCTCACCAACATGCAAACGTGTTAAGCATAATTGCATAAAGTTTCAGAAGACGAAAAGCCAAGCTGGTGAGAGAAATGAGAGCATGGAAGCTGGTAGTGAGTAAAACTTTCAACTGTGGTACAGATGATAAAAGTCTTTCTATTTCCTGTGGCTGTGGCTGTTCAGATATGTATTTGAATATACACTAGCTATCTCTATATTTATCTTACAATTTCTTGCCATTAAATTATCAAAGGTAGGCATTTTTCTATATTTAGGGTAGTTAATAAAATATCCCTCTCAAAATATTCTAATAAACCATCGGCATATGTTGGAGCTAACCTTCATGATGCCACTCGACTGGACCTTGGAGTGCACATGTGTTGGGGGGAAGCTACATTCTATTAAGCCATTGGCAGAAAGCAGCTTCTTTATTCATTAACCAATAAAAGCAACACATAGACAGAAGGGCTTCCCACATCACACATTAATTCAGACCATGTTATACTGAGTGCTTTGCTATTGAATATTTGGGTGAGATCACTCTTTGGATCAGTAGATTGAGGAAAGCAAGTCACTTACCATAATGTGGATTTCTTTCTTCCAGTCAATTAAGGACATTTTTACAACACACATGGAGTAAGTGGAAGTTTCTCTGACTTTAATGCTTTTAATGGGAAATTAGGCTTTCCAAGATTTTGAACCTGAACTGAAACACTGTTTTTTTTTTTCCTAAGCCTAGAACTTGCTGGTAATTAATGTAATACTTAATCATCATATTTCTTGTACCCAAACTTTCAGACTTGGAATAAAAAAGCACATTGTTTTTCTAGGTCTATAACTTGTTGATTGCAGACTCGGACCCCTCAGCTTCCATAATTGCTTGATGCCATTCCCTATTTTATATGTAGATAAGGAATACATATTTATGACTTATAATGTGGGATATAAACATTCATAAGAGATGCTTTTAATTCTGGTTTTGGAGAACTCTAAGACAATTATACATTTTTTATTAATTTATTTATAATTACTTAAAAATAGTAATACAAATTCCTACTCTCTTCCCTCTTCCCACTCCCCTCCTTTTCCCTCCACAGACCCTCCCAACCACCCCTCCAATCCTAAGAGAGGGCTATGCACCCTACCCTGTGTAAAGTCCAAGGCCCTTCCTATACGTCTAGGTTGAGCAAGGTTTACATCCAAAGGGAAAGAAGCTAGTACATGCAGTAAAGACAAGTCCCAGTGTCACTATCAGTGGTCCCTCGGTCTACTCTGTCAACCACATTCAAAGGGGCTTGGTTGTTCCCATGCTCCATCACTCCCGGTCCAGTTGGAGATGATGAGCTACCATTAGCTCAAGCAATCTGTCTCAGTGGATGAACCCCCTCATGGTCTTGAATTCCTTGCTCGTACTCTCCTTCCACTCATATACATTCTTATTTTCTTTCAGAAGTCTAATTTAACTTTGGGTCCTACAGGAAATAAGGATTTATTTGTCTTCACTCTAGATGCATTTGGAGAAGGTTGATTTTGTTTAATAACCACACTATTATTGGGCATATACAACTCATAGCAAGAAAAAGATTGAATTTTGTACCTTCAGTTCAGAAAATGTTTATTCAGTCCTCCCACTGTGCTGTGGAAGCTCTAGCCATTTGTAAACAAATTTCCTCAGCACAGTTCTTTTTCACCTGCTCTCTGCATTTTATTCTTAAAATTGTGCCCCATTTATTTAATTTGCTTTCAACTGCATAATCCCCAGTATTATTTTGTTAACTACTATCATCAATAACTTTGCCATTAGAAGAGAAGTACGCTTTATTAGTGGTTAAGGTAATAGGCTGTGCATTAAAATGACTATTTTCAGACCTCAGTTTAGACACTGCACAACCAGGACCTGGCAGATATTGTTCATAATATATAATAATATAACTCAAATAACTGGAGAATACTGAACATAGCAAAATATTATATTACACATATAAAAAGGATATAGCCATGTCAGTACATTGATAGACTTTTCAGTGGTATTGATTGCACATTACATGTTTCTGCTACAATATCTCAGGTTTTCAAAGGAAAAATAAATGAAAATAAGAAGTAAGACATTTAGTTTTATGAAACTTACATTGTTACGTTGACTGTTATATAGTTTTACATAAACTAAGATATTAATTGAAAAGCTATGTAGTAAAAATTCAATTGTATATGGTTACAACCAAAATGATTAGGAAATTTTATGCAAGTTTAAATTCTTTTCTTTCATAGTAAATGCATTTTACCTAAAATATATCCTGATTCCCGTTTCTTCTTGTTCTGTTCTTTTCAGTTCCTACCCAATCTCCCTCTCATCCAGATCCACATCCTTTCTGTCTCTTATAGAGATAATAATTATAATAAAATAACATACAATGTAATATAATACAATATTATATAACAATAATATGATAAAGCAACATATTGGAATAAGACAAAACAAATAGAAAAGAGCTCAAGAAAATGGACAGGAAGAGTGTAAAGATCCACCCCTTTGTAAACTCATGAATCCCATAAAAACATGAATCAGTAAGCCATAATATATAGACAAAGGATATATAGGGTATAAACTGTGATTATTAAAATTTAAAAAAAATCAAAAGAAAAAAGCCCCGAAACAACATTATGAAATAAGGCCCCTACAAGGATGGTGTTGAGTTTGTTTGATGGTGGTCATCTATGGTTAGGAATGTGGACTACCCTTAAGGGTAGTTTGTTTCTCCAGTGAAATAACTTTGAACAAACCTGAATTTTAATCTCTAAGTAGCTGTCAGGTGGAGATAGCTCCTGAGTTAGGGATGGTCATTGTTGTCTACTTCCATTCTTAGTACCAGAGCCCATTTGGTTCAGACCCACTCAGCCCTATACATGATGCTCCACACTCTTGGTTCTTATGTGCATTAATTCTGTGGTGTTTAGCAGACCTTGTTTCCCTGACATCCTCCATCTCCTCCAGCTCTTATACTCTTTCCACATCTTCTTCTGCAGGGTTCCTTGAGACCTGAGAGTAGGGATTTGATGGAGACATAGCACTTAGGGCTGAATGTTCCTATGTCCCTCATTTTCTGCAACTTGTCTTCCTATAGCTCTCTCTAATTGTTCACTTCTGCTATAGGAAGCTTTGCTGATGATGGCTGAGCAAGGCACTGATTTATGAATATAGTAGATTGTAATTAGAAGTCATTTTATTATTATATCCCTTTAGTAAAAGAGTAGTATTTGATTTTACTCTGGGTCCTTGAGCATCTAGTCTCAGGGTCTTGGTCACCAAAGTAGCATAAGGTATAGCTTGCATTTCATGAAGTTGGCATCAAATCAAATCAGATATTTATTAGTTACTCCTACAAGCTTGGTGCCTCCATTGCAATAATATGCACTGCAAGCAGGGTGCCCCTGTAGATTGTAAGGTTTGTAGATAGGGTGGTTGGTGTTTCACCTTCTCCTTTGGTAGAAGATAGAGTTCCTTATGGTACCAAGAACACTAGCTTATAGATGTAAATGCTCTAGGTAGACGCTATCTTGTCTTCTCCATGTTCAGAGAGTACAATAAGAGTTTTCTTCAGTAATAGGGTCTTTCAGTAAGTTTGTGGAGAGTATGTATGAGAAATAATTTTTGTTGGGAATCAATCTCCCCCATTCTTTGGCAATTTTCTTTAGATTACCTTCATTAATGTCTGTATTTTAGGAAGCTTCTATTTACTCGGGTTCCCATAAACCATGAAAATGCCCTTAATTTTGATTATCTTTCTCCCTATTTCATATCTCATCTGCCTCATTCCTGCCTCATTCTTGCTTGATCCTTCCAATTCATTCCACTGACCCCTATGCTGTGGGACAATGGTCTCGTAGCAATAGATGAGTGTTCCCCTTACTCCACATCCTGTCCAGTATAAGCTGTTATTTGTTTTATAGGTCTTTGACATTTGGAAATAAGTATGATGAAATCTCAAAGTAGTTTTGATTTGCATTTCTCTGACGATTAAAGATATTGACCATTTCTATATGTGTTCCTCAGCCATTTGAATTTCCTCTTTTGAGAATTATCTGTTACATCTGCATTCCACTTTTTAATTGGGTTATTTGTTTCCTTGATATACAGTTTTTTGATTTCTTTATAAATTTTAGATATTTATCTTTTATCAAATGTTTAGTTTGGAAAAATATTACTTCTGTTCTGTAGCATACCACTGTGTCTCCCTGATTATGTCCTTTGTCATGCAGAGGCTTTTCTGTACCATAAGGAACACATTTATTAATTGTTGATTTTAGTTCCTGTGCTAAGAGTGTTTTGTTGTTGTTGTTTATAAAGTTTTCTTGTGCCAGTGAGTTCAAGGTTATTCACCTCTTTTCTACTGAATCAATTCAGTTCCGTATATCTGGGTTTATGTTGAGTTTACAAAACTCGAGAGTTGAGTTTTGTTTAGGGTGATAAGCATAGATCTATTTGCACTCTTTAACATGTGGATTTTTATTTTCACTTGGTTCTAAGAAAGCTTTATTTTGTTCTTTATTTTCTGTTTTGGCCCATTTTCATTCAGTAGAGAGCTGTTCAGTTTTCATGAATTTGTAAGTTTCTGTTATCAATTATTGTTGATATTAAGCTTTAAATCCTTGGTGGTCTGTTGGGACCAATTGGAGTCCTGGCCTTCAGCTTCTCTTCCCTGTCTAGAGCCTTCTAATTGGAGTTACTAAAAGCTGTGCCTTCCCTAGAGAATCAGAGGATGGGATTTTCACCTGTTGGCCATTGACTACTGGGTATGTAAGCCTCCATGGTGCTATTGAAGAAGGGCTTTGTATCAGTGATTGGAGGTCTGTCTCTGGGTGTGTTTCCCAAACCTCCAGCCCCTTCCCCGAAGCTCACGAACTGGACTCTAGTGAATGGTGTGCGGCAGTGGTCTGATAGTATGAAGTGTGTTTTCTTATATTTGTTGTAACTTGATTTGTGTCCAAGTAGATGAACAATTCCAGAGAAATTTCTGTGAGGTGCTGAGAAAAAGATATATTCTTTCATTTTGATGTAAAATTTCTTTATGTATATCCATTAGTTGTATTTGATTTATGATACCAGTCAGATTCAGCAATTGTTGTTTGCTTATTTTTTTGTTTTGTTTTTGATTTTGTTTGAATGGTCTATCCATTGGGAAGTGTGGCATATTGAAGTTATCCACTATCAGTGTCAATGGGTTAATATGTAACTAAAGTTCTCCTGATATTTCCTTTACGAACCTGGGTGTCTTTGTGGTTAGTGCAAAAATAGTTAGAAGTACATGCAATGTTCTATTTGTGAATTTGTTGTTGTTGTTTTGATTAGTGTGCAATATCTGTTTCTATGTCATGTGATTATTTTTGGGTTGAAGTCTATTTTATCACGTCTTAAAATGGGGTCATGAGCTTGTTTCTTGGTGTATTTACTGGAACAGTTTTTCTATCTTTTTATCTTTAAGTAATGTGTAACCCTGATGGAAAGGTGTGTTTTGTAGACTCAGCAAAATGATGGTTGCTGGTTTTGCACTGCTCATGAATAACTTTCAATATCAATGGTCTTAATTAGCCAATGAAAAGACACAGACTAACAGAATGGGTGTGAAAACCATTGTTCCTGATAGTTATTATTGAGGGATGGTTATCAATGATCTGTGTTTGGTGATTCTCATTCTTTTGTTGTTATGGTGTGCTTCTTTTGCACCCTCTTGATTTGCTTATCAGAGATTATTTATTCCTTGTGTTTTATCAGATGCGATCACCCACACGAAGTTGGCTCCTTTGAGCACATTATGTAGGTAGGATTTGTAGATTTGGGCAGGATTTATAAATATATATGCTTAAATTTCATCTTGTCGTGGAGGATCTTGTTTTTTCCCTCTATTGTGATTAAAAGTTTTGTCGGGTTTTATAGTCTGTGCTCACATCTTTTATCTCTTAGCTTGTAGATTATTTGGGTAGGCTTATTTGGCTTTTAGAGTCTATACTGATAAGTCAAATGTTATTCTTATAGGTCTATCTTAATGTTACTTGATCTTTTTCCCTTGCAGCTTTCAATAATCTTTATTTGTTCTGTAGGTTTAGTGTTTAAAGTCCTCTGTGCTGTTGGGATTTCTTTTCTAGTCCAGGTCATTTGGTGTTCGGTATGGCTCTTATAAGTTGATAAGCACCTGCTAATGTAGGTTAGGAAATCGTTTTTTTATGACTAGATTTTTTTTCTATTTTCTCACATTTCCTGGATTTTTTGAGGCTAGAATATTTTGGATTTGACTTTTTCTTTAACCAAGGTATCTATTTCTTCTGTCTCATTTTCCACTCCAGAGATGATCTCTCTCATCTCTTGTATTTTGTTTGTAAGTCTTGCCTGTAAGGTTCAAGTTAAGTTACCAAACTTTTAATTTCCAAATTTTCATATGGTTTGGTTTTCTTTATTAATTCTATTTCTACTTACAGGCCTTGAGCACTTTGATCCATTTCCTTCCACTATTTATGTTTTCATAAATTTCTTTAAGGGATTTATTCATTTCCTCTCCAAGGACCCCTATCATATTACTAAATGCTGTTCTCTCAGGGACAAGGCTTGCTGGACTCCTTCGAGACATATTTTCATTGTTGTTAATGATTGCGTTTTCATACTTGCATCTGGACATCTGGCTTTGGGATTGTAATGCTAGGTTTTAATATCTAGTTTGTTGTTGAGTGTTCCTTGTCTCTGTTTGTTGTTGTTGAATGTTCCTTATCTCTGTTTCTTTTTCTGTTTTTTTTAGGAGGGTGGGGTGGCTATTTGTTGCCTAGAATATGTTTAGAGTTATTGAGATCTAATACTTAGAAATGGGAATGGGTTAGTATGAGGGTGGAGCTCACGAAGTCCGTAGGAAGGTGAAAAGAAGAACATTTCTCCAGGATCTGCTTGGTTGTCTGGAAATGGCAAAGTCTACAATACACATGCAACCAGAGAGCTGAAAATGAGATAGCAGGTTTGGATTGGGAGGAGAGAAGAGAGACCTGCAGCTTACCTAACTGCCTTGCCTGCCTACTTGCTTCTTTGGCAGACATTGTTGGCAGGTTCCTAGGGAATGTCTTGTATATTTTGATGTTGAAACAAAGGGAAAAGTGTTGGTGGGGAGGGGGTTTGGAGAAAATATGTGTGAGCTACTGGAGGTAGTAACAGAGAGAAGGCGAGGACACAGAAGGTGTTTTTTTTATAGAGTTGATGAAGAGACAAAGTGTCTGGACTTGGATAAGAGAAGGGAGAAGTGATGGGCTGAAGTTTGCCTATTGTCTTTCTTGGCCTGAGTAGTTTTTGGATTTACAGTGAGTGCCATTTGGAGTTGGGAGCTGGGGTAAAGGAATGAGTAAGGAAGAAGGCAGGCTGAGAAGGTACATGTTTACTTGGGCTTGAGGACAGAGAGGAAGGGCTGCTACAAAGGAGGTTTGTTACAGAGTTGGGAGTGAGTCTGGGGTATTAGATTTGGAGGAGAGGGGTGAGAGATGAAAATCTGCACCCAGCCAACTGCTTCTCTGGCTGGCCACAGAATACATTGTCAATGATATGTCTTTGAGCCTAAAAGTTAAAATAAAAGAATCCGAAGTGTCAGAATCTCCCATAGTTATGGATTTTCAAGATACTATTACAGTTATTATCTTATAGCCCAAATATCCTATCCCAAAAGTCAAATTACCTAAGAACTGATAAAATTCACCTGCCAATGTTAACTAATTCAGTAACAGCCTAAGTACTCAAATATAATTTGACTGACTCTAAATTAGTATTCTATAGATAAAGATTTCAGAGATGCAGTTCTAAAGGGTTAGCAGAGGAAAGAAAAGTTAAATTTGGGGAAGGATGACTTTTGCTTCAGATCACTAGAGATGAAGATGTGCTTAATGTGAAGAAATAATTCTGTAGTCTCGTGAAGGCTTTTACCTTAATTGAAAAGGAAAAAGCTGGGTAGGAAAAATACAAAGCATATATTTTTAGGAAGGAAAATATGGAGCACCAGAAAGGGTACAACTATGTCCTGAGTTCAAGGAGATAAACAGATTAAGAAATGGACTAAAGAGGGTGTTGATCTCAGGGCAAGATCCCACCCAGATAAGTTTACAGCTTGTGAAAAGGAATTAAAAAAAAAAAAAGACAGAGCCAGGTATGAGGGTGCACACCATTAACCCCAGTCCTTTGAAGGCAGAGGCAGGGAGATCTGAGTTTGAGGCTAGCCTGGTCTACAGACAAATTCCAAAACAACCAAGACTAGGCAGTGAATATTACTACCAAAAACAGAATGTCTGTGAAGATGTAATTGGACAAAGAGGCCATGTTTCATTCCCAGCAAGTAGCAGAACTTGGCAACTTCATCCAAGTTGTTCTAACTTTTAGAAGTTAGGATAGATATATGGGGTTATGGAATTTCCTCAAAGACTAAGAAAAACTGCTGAAGCCAGGCAGGTGTCAGGAATATCCCTGAATGGAGGCCCAGTGAGGCCATTGTGTGAAACTGTGAAGGTGAAGCCTGGGTTGCCTTGGAAGCCTGAGATGTTGGAGATGAGAGACCCATGAGATATCAGCCAAGGAAATTTGCTAATAAAGGTGAAACCAGACTGAAAAATAGAACTATGTTGCAGTCAACAAAGCTGAAAGGAGTTGGAGACCTGAAGAGCATTTTGGCATTAGACATGGAGATGTGGAGTTTGGAGTTTGCCTGGATAATTTTTGGTCTTGATTTGATCTAGTATTTCCTCATTATGCTCACTTCTCTACAAATTTGGAAGTTAATATATGTTCTATGATATTAAATGTTGGAATTACATGATCTACTTTTTGGTTTTGATGCTGCAAGATTACAGTTAAGAGATTTCATAAAGCAAAGAAAACCAGCCTACAAACCACAATCCCAGAGAACTTAGACAACAATGAAGACACTAAGAGAGACTTACATAGATCTAATCTACATGGGAAGTAGAAAAAGACAAGATCTCCTGAGTAAATTGGGAGCATGGGGACCTTGGTGGAGGGTTGAAGGGGGAGGGGAGAGGCAGAGAGGGGACTGGAGAAAAATGTGGAGCTCAATAAAAATCAATAAAAACAACAACAACAAAAAAGTGATCTCATGTATTTTGGAAGAAACTTTGAACATTTTAATTTTAACCATTGCTAAATATGGCTGTTTTTTTTTTTGTTCTGTTTTGCTTTAGTCTTTTTTGGGGGCTGCCAGTTAGCTCCAAAATAAACACATGGAGACATATTACTACTTATGACTGTCTGGGCTTAGCTTGGCTTGTTTCTAGCCAGCTTTTCTAACTTAACCGGTTTCTCTTCTTTTGCCTCTGAGCTTTTGTCTTTCCTCCATTCTTAGTTAGGTTGTGAGGCTGGATGACTGGCCCTTGACATTCTTGTCCCTTCTCATTTTTTTTTCTTATTCCTTCTTCTCCTCTCTAGACTAGATTTCTCCTTCTATCTATTTTTCCTGCATGCCAGCCCTACCTATCCTTTTTCCTTCCTAGTTACTGGCCATTCAATCTCTTTATTAGAGCAATCAGGTGTTTTTAACAGACAAAGGAAAACAGCTTTACAGAGTTAAATAAATACAACATAAAAAATGCAATATAAAAGCACAAAAGAATGTAACAGAGCATAAGCTAATATTCCACAACAGTTCAGTCTGTGATAGACTATGGGTACATTTGAAGTTGGATTAAGTGCATTTTTCATAATGACACTATTACAAGATTATATGGGCTAGGGGGTGGAATGTGGGAACCCCATATGCTCATAGGGAGTGGCACTCTTAGGAGGTTGGCCTTATTGGAGTAGGTATGTCCTTGTTGTAGGAAGTATGTCACTATGGAGGTGGCTTTTGATGTCTCATATATGTTCAAGCCATGCCCAGTATTTCATACTACTTCCTGTTGCCTTTGGAAAAAAGGTATAGAAATCTCAGCTTCTTCTCCAGCACCCATGTGTATTTGCATTCTGTCATGTTTCACCATGATGCAAAAGGACTAAACTTCTGAAAATATCAGCCACCATATAAAATGATTTCCTTTATCAGAGTTGCCGTAGTCATGGTGTCTCTTTACAGCAACAGAACTTTTAATACAAAAATGGAAAAAAAATTAAGATCCCAATAATGTGAAAGAGGCCCATAAAGCAGTGTTTCCTAAGCATAATATAGCTCATCCACTCATGAAAGCCCAGCAGTGACGGTTCCGGGAACAAGTTTTGCTTATATTGCTTATATCAGCTACTGAAATACTGGCTTCTAGGTGACAGGAAGTCATTTTTAATGGCATGTCCCCTGATGAGTTATCCAGCCTTATCGGATAGACCTACATCCAAGTCCATGTCCTGGTTAAATTCCATGCACCAAACCCCCCCCCCCCAAAAAAAAACAAAAACAAAAAGACAGGGCATTGGGAAGGTTACTAGCTGAGAGAGGAGATTGTATAGTGAAAGGGAGGAGGATAAGAAAGGGGGATGAACGTGACCAGAGTGTGTTATACATATGTATGACATTGTCAAAGAATAAGTTAATTAAAAATTTCAACAGCTTCCCCTTTTCAAAAAAAATGGTATTAATTACCCTAATGATTTTCTTTTTGAGGAGGAACAATAGCTTAAAGCCTTATTATACTTAATTGGTACCCTTTTATGATATAACATGATAGTTGTAGTTTTCCATTACTTTCCTTGGTATTTCTTCATAAATTTCCATTTCAGAGAGGAACATAAAGTACTTTTAGTTTGAAAAACGTAACAAAAATGTCAGGGCTTAGGCCAGGAGACAATCTTCTCTGAGTCATCCACATGGCTGCTCGAAACAGCTGCTACTGTTGGCATCGAAGTCTCCGGGGATTAGTACTTGACAGACGCTAATTTCCTATTATCTCTTGCTCCTTCTCTATTCCTCTGATAAGAGCGACAACTTGAGTCTCCAGAAGATTTTGCACTTTTAACATAATAATAATAATGCAGTTCCACTTAAGGATGAACACAGCAACAGGGATCATTACTTAATTCTAATGCCTAGCTCACGGAAAAGAATCAAGGCAATGCTCTTAACGAGCAATTCTTACTGCAAACACACCATAACATACCTTTGACTTTTCAGAGTCTGATTCTCTTGATTGGCGAAATATTATACTACTTCCTATTTATTTCACAGTTTTAAAAGATCTTTATTATCATCTATAATATTGCCCCACAGTTCTTCTCTAATACCTCTCTTTTCCCCCTTACCTTTTCATTTTTAATTATTTTACTTTTATTTGTCTGATGGAAGGTATCCAGATTGGCCTCAGTCTTCTGGTTCTTGTGCCACAGGCTAACACTGTAATTGCAGGTGTGGATACTCATGTCTAACTCATTACCTTTTTCCTTAGACTTCTGCTTAGTTTCCTCCTTTGTGAGTGACACTTTTTTGATAGTCTCTTTAACTCCTCCATCACTCTCCACATATCTTACTGACTTTATGTCACACTCTATTTGTGAAATACAGAAAAGACTGATAATATTTGTACTTTCTAGAGGATAAAACAGAAGAGTGGCGGACAAACATTTAGCAGAAACCATAGTCTGTGGACTTTGTTTGAGTTTAATGGGTGGAAAGCAGAGGTAAACAGCAGAATATTGAAGTCTGACAGAGCAATGATGACCAATAAAGATTTAAGAGACTGAGAGTTTAGTGGTCCAAGGCATGAATAACAGACAAAAAGAAAAAGGACAGACCTTCAGATTGATGATTCCTATTCTGATAAATTCAAAGTACATTTCAATCTGAAGCTCTGTCACCTCACCTCACTGCAGGACAACTGGGAAGGGAAACTCATACATATCATCTTTCTCTTCCAGATAAGACCCTTGTTCATAAATAATTAAGTAAATAATACTATAACTGCACTGAGTTCTGTTACTGCCATTGCATTGCCTTTTCCTTTCACCATAAATTCAGTTTCTTCACAGCATTTGACTTTATCTGATTAACATGATATTATGCTGATTCATTCAACTTATTTAAAATTAGTGTTAAGCACTTTGGCTTTATTTTACATTTCGTACTGTGAAAGAAATGACTCCTAATTTAGTTGTGGTTCTTGGTATAGCACTTGAATGACTGTACCAAGGATAAAGGTAAGAAAGCTACCTACTTACTTACAAGTGGCTCTACTTGCTTGGTATTTATCTATTATTTCATTCAGACTTTTTTATTACCCTGAATGTTGGGTCCAGTCTTTGCTGGCTTCCTTCTTTCTCCCCTTCTTTCCTTTCTTTTTTTCTTAATCTTGTTTAAAGGCAATGTGAACAGCTGTAGATTTTTTTTATTGACATGGATACAAAAGGTGACTTTAGTATTCTGAAATGTAAAATTTTCAAAATATATCTCCTGACTCTGGTGTCAGTTTTATAGTGAAGAGTTCCCTCAGCAGGATGTATTGTAATTGGTGCAAAGAGAAAGCCAACTTAAACAAACTCATGGGCACAAGTTTCATTTTATTAGAATTTACAATGAGGTAAATTGTGCCATAAATGTGGGAAACTAAAAAGTAGATGGTAAAAAGTCAGATTCCTTTTCACAGATTTTGCATAAAGAAAAGCAGTTGATAATTTAAAGCAAAAACACCTTATAAAAGGTGTTGGACGAGAATTAATGCTATGGATAAACAGAAAGCTGGAAAATGACATAGACATACAGATGCTGCTTCAGAGAGAATGAGTGTATATGTACGCAGAAACTGTTAAGTAGTTATGTAAACAAAAGCTGAATGAATGAATAAGTTAGACTTTTATGTAAACATGTGAATGAATAGTTTCAGGAGAGTAGAATAGCAAGTGTCCATGCAGAAGTGTAATCAGAGTGTTTAAGCGATGGGGAACATTGAGAGGGATGGCATAGAAAACCACTATGAATTAAAGGTGGTTAGCCCATAACAAAGTCTAGAGTTAATAGAGAGTCGCGACTTAGATGCAGCAATAAGAATTAAGAAATCATTTTAAGTGTCTTTAAAATGCGTGTAAAAGAACTTAAAGGTTCTGAACAGGAGAAATATCTTGTTTTATTATCTAGTAGCCCAGAAACTATAATTCACAGTATCACTTGGTGAATAACATACATGAGGCAAGAGAGTCAGACTTCAGGTGCTGCGGATAGTGTTCATGACATACAGGAAGACTTATGTCAGCAGAAAAGGAGAAAATAAGGATTGAATCCCAAGGAGTCATTCTGGTTACTTTGCTCTCTCTATACTGACAATGAGAACAGATGTGTGTCTTAACAGAAAGAAAGAAGTGTGATTGAAAGTTATTAATCATGAGGACTGAGATGATAATTTTTTTTAAAAATATCTAGAAGCAAAGTCCCAGTGGTGTGCTCCCGCGGTTATATTTAGGAAGTTGTCTCCTGTGCTCATGTGTTCAAGTGTATTTCCCACGTTCTCTTTTATGAGGTTCAGTGTGGTTGGTTTTTTGGTTGAGGTCTTTGACCCATTTGAACGTGAGTTTTGTTTTAACGATAGGCACAAATCTATTTTCATTCTTCTACATGTTGATATCCAGTTATGCCATTTGCTGAATATGTTTTCTATTTTTCATTTTATATATTTTTTTTGGTCCTTCATCAAAAATCAGGCGTTCATAGGTCTGTGGATAGCTCTCCAGACCTGAATCCTGAGACTGAGAAGTTTCTGTAACGCAAAGGGCAGTCAACACGACAAAACTGCAGTTTGTAGAATGGGAAAAGCTCTTCACTAACCCCATACTGGACAGTGGACTGATCTAGAAAATATATAAAATATAAAATAAATATAGAAAATCTAGTTATCAGAAGAAAAAAATAATCCTTTTAAAAATGGGGTATAGACCTAAACAGAGAACTCTGAACCCAGGAATCGAAAATGGCTGAAAGACACTTAAGGAAATGCTCAGCATTCTTAGCCATCAGGAAAGCGCAAGTAAAAATAACTCTGAGACTCCACATTACACCTGTCAGAATAGCTAAGATCAAAAACACTGCTGACAGTTTATGCTGGAAATGATGTGGGGCAAGGGGAACACTCTTCCATTGCTAGCTTTAGTGCAAACTCATATAGCTGTTTGGAAATCCGTATGGTGATTTCTCAGAAAATTAGGAAACAACTTACTTCAAGACCCAGCAATACCACTTTTGGGTATATTCCCAAAGGATGCTCAATCATATCACAAGGACATGTGCTCAACTATGTTCATAGCAGCATTATTTGTAATAGCCAGAAGCTGGAAACAACGTAAATGCTCCTCAACTGAAGAACAGATAAAGAAAATTTGGTACATTTACAAATGGAATACTAGGCAGGAAGAAAAGTAATTATATCTTGAAATTTGCAGGCAAATGGATGACTCTAGAAAGCATCATACTGAGTTACATAAATCAGACCAGAAAGACAAATATAATATATACTCAGTCACAAGTGACTTTTAGACATAAAGTAAAGAAAAACCAGCCTACAATTCACAATCCCAGAGAACCTAGACAACAAAGAGGATGCTAAGAGAGACATACATGGATCTAATTTACATGGGAAGTAGAAAAAGACAAGATCTCCTGAGTAAATTGGGAGCATGGAGATGATGGGAGAGGGTTGAAGGGGAGGGGAGCAGAGAAAATATATAGCTCAACAAAACCACTTAAAAAAAGATTAGAATGAACCTGAAAATAATTCTGATTGCAAACATTGAAATATGAAAAAAATATTAGTGGAGATATTTTAAATCAAGAAACTTTTTGGAGCTGTGAGCGAAAGAGACTTTGGATTAGAGGTCATTGTGAGATTTATTAAGTCAGTCACAGTAATCTGGGGTTTTCCCAAGTTTCTTGTCTTAAATGGTTCCACGTGGATTATAAGATTTTGTTTTAGATGAGAGTCAAAGTTGAAACAGTAGCCATATTCCTTTTATCTTCAAAAGGATAGCACAGAGGCAGGGGAGCTGAAGTGTTGTGTGTACATACTCATATTTTTGGCTCACCTTGCTGGTGAAATTACTATGCAGAGCTCTGCAATTTAAGAAATATCAAAATTAAGACAATTAAATGGAAACACAAATATTTTTCTCTTTATTCTTTGTAACTGACAGATGTATATTACAAATGTAGCTTATTAGAAAGAAATAGATTAATGATTCCAGTTATTGTTTAAGAAAACCTTCACTAGAGAGAATAACAAGGGCAGTTTCACAAAGTTCTCATTGGTCTTGAATCCTGCCAGATACTGACTGTTCTTCTAAGAGATTATAGACCATGATTAGCTAGAGTTTTGATGGGTCTGTTAAAAATAGCCTTTAACTAGACACATGCCATCCATCAGCAATAAGTGAATCGCTCAGCACCTTCTTCCTGTGTCCCATCTTCTCTTCTCTGGGTGCTTTTCCAAATACTGATGGGTCCTTGGCCCTTGCTGTAGGTATAACACTGAGCTCTGCCCAGAAGAAAAAGGTAATGATCCTCGACCGTGATATGCAAGCCAGGCATATATTTATCATCTCAGGATTGTGTTTCTATTACCAAAAATAGATGCATTGCATTGAGTCTCCAAGCTGTGCCAAGCTCTTACAAAACACATTCCAGATCTTATCGCAGTTAATCCTGGCAACAGTAGAATAAAGCAAGGCTAAACTATGTTATTCCAAGTTTTTAGCGAAGCAAGTTTAACTGTTATGAAATTAAGCAAATCGCTCAGTCAAATAGCAGAATAATAAAGATGCAGATCTGTGCCTTATGCCTCTAACGTCTGGCCTCATTGCATAAAAGTTTTTCGTGAGTTTAAGAGAAGCATAGGGAATTCTTCTTTCTTATAAACTTCTGGGAGTTTGTAACTGGCTGCTTTGAAACTGAACTCTGCTGTCACTCTTAGATACGTTGAAATCTTAAAAGAAAGAGGAGAACTCACAGTAACTCTTGTGATATTTCAAAGGAAGTGAAAAGATTTTGTTTCTAAATAGAAGTAACGGATATATCTTCAGAAAATAAATCCCTTTTTTTTTCTAGAAAGAAATCACTTGAATGAGCTATGTAACTGGAAAGAGAAAGCAGATTCTTCTAACAGAAAAGCTATTTCAGACTCTTCACTGTAAGAGGTGAAATGGCTTCGTATAAGGATAAGCAGTATAGTCTCTATAGAACATCTCTGAAAACTGACACTGCATCTTGGTGCTCTTGTTGATAGAATGAGGTGTGGCTGTTCTGGAAAGCTACAACCTGCACTGCAGAGAATTCTAAGCCCTTGCAATGAGAACTTAGAAGCTGGGTGTTAGGGTACAGAAATTGGTTTCCCTAAGAGTCATTTGGAGATCCTGAAAGATTTGTGTCTGTAGTTATCTCCGTGGGATGGAAGTAGGGCAACATATGAATCAAAAGAAGTTCAGTTAAGCAGTAACTTGGAGCTACAGAAACATAGATGAACTAAGAGACAAACACATAGTATGTAAAGAAAGATATAACAGGTTTCATGGTAACAGAATATCAGAAGCTTCTTCATTTACCTGGGTCAGGTGAAAAATTAGAATAAACCTCAATAGACTATTTTCAGGAAAGATCTGAAGAGGAAGAAAATAAGACTTTACAGGGCTTCCTCCAAGGCACAACTGAAAGCAGACTCTAGTCACTGTTCGCTGCAACGCACCAAGTGTATTAGAAATGGATCACTGAGAGTGACGAGGGAGGTACTTCTACTGGACATGGGCACAATGGACAGTGAGGTGGAGAGTAACTAGTTGGCCAGGCTCCAGAGATGTGATCATTCGAGATAAAGCATAAAAACATGAACAGTTAGACAGAAGTTCTTCACTGTTTTGAAGTGAGACATAAGAATTAAATGAAGGCTGATAGTGAGATGCTACTGTAGGGATAGCCTGGAGTATGAATGTCACCTTGAGTGGCTGTAACTCTCATTGTGATGCTAGAAATGAGGTGCAGGACTTACCACAGTATGATTGCAAGTACAGATGGGAAGATACCACACAGTGAGAAAAGCCAATCTCCCCCTCCCAGAGTAACAGCAAAGAAGACCTTGTGTGGGAAAGTAATTCCTAAAAAAACGGAAAGATACTTTATCAAGTAAAGATGGAGTTTCTCAGATTGTGGCTGTCCAGCAGAAGTTGGAAGCCCACACAGAAACACCACATGTCTGTGAAGTTCCTTGAGCTGTAGATGGAGGAGTCTTGGTGGAAACACAACTTTTAAGGCTTGGCTCTCCACAGTCCTTTTGTATCATGTCCTTTATTGATTTTCTGTGAGTCCCCATTTGTTATAAAAAGAGGTGTCCTTGAAGAGAAGTGGTAGCTATGCTTACCTGTGGTTATAACTGTAGGCTTTAGAATGTTGCTATAAAGAATTCAAGGGAAGGAAGCTTGGGGGAGCTGGAGGGTAAAAGGGCTAGGAAGTAGTATAATTCTATTTCAATAAACATATCATTTTAAAAGGACAGTAAAATAAGAGGAGGATGAAAAAATCAACGGAAGTAAAAAGACACACCAAATCAAGTGATAATACCTTTGATTTCGTTTTACTTATTTTTTTAAGAATTTTTATTTTTACTATATTTTAATACTTGATTGTTTGGTTTTACCACTTTCTAGTCAAAACTGTCCTTAATGGTTGCCCTTCTTTGTTCTATATCTTTTCTATACCCTTTCTACATATTTTTTAAATTACTAAATCATTTGTTGTCTGTTTCATTCACACTTTTGTATATTTTTCATCTTTCTTCCTTCTCAATAATTTTGGTGCAAATGTCAACATTCTCAAGGTACTTAGTAGCTGAATGAAGCTGAATGAATTAAAAAGCAAGACCCAACCAACTGTTGCTTCCATGAAACACACACCACTGTTATTTTAAACACAGAATGTCAAGAATCAGTAATCAACCCAATGAGAAAATAGAAGCAGAAATAAAGCTGGTCAGCTATTTTGATATATAATAAGGCAGATTTCTAAGCAAAAATGCCTTAGAGGGAATAAATAAAGCCACTGTATAGCACTAATAAAATAAAAGAAAGCAAAATTTTGTGATAAATATTGTGGCTCCCAATTATATAGCAAAACACTGAGGTCAAAATGATTCTAATACAATATGATTGAAACTTCAGTATCCTACTATCAAATTTTGTGAGGACTCTCAAAGTAAAAATCATCAAGAACCTTCTGAACTAAATTACACAATGTGATCAAGTAGATTTAGTAGTGTTTTACAGACAATTCCATCCAATACATTCTTTTCAATGGCTCCTGGAACCTTCTGTAGAGTGATAGCATTATATGCCACAAAACAAATCTTATCAAATACAAAGGCCCCAAGTAGTATTTTGTATTTTAGCAATTGTAGAGTAACAAACCCCAAAACTATCAGAACAAGAACACACAGAAACTGTACAAACACCTGAACACTGAGAAATACCTTGCTCAATGAACAAGGCTCATTGGAAAGACAGGAAGGACATTTGAAAACTCGTAATCAAATGAAAATGATAGCATATTTCACTAGAAGCTCTGCAGTATGGTAGAGCAGGTTCTATAAAGAAACTTAGCATATAAGGGACAAGAATAAATGCAGAGAGATTTAAGAAGCATAAGCTAACAATTGCATCCATAATTGTGGAAAAATAAGAACAAATGTAATTGTAGAAGCAAGCAAGAAATAATAAATATTAGCACTGAAAATAATAAAATGGATATTGTGTGAGGAAATCAGGTAAGCTACAAGCTAATTTTTTAAAATAAAATCTGCAAGATTGAAAAATTCTTAGTCCAACTAAATGAAGGGAGAAAAAAATTCACAGGTTAACACTAATAGAGGTAAACCAGGAGCTTTGTTCATACAGATATTAAAAAAAATCAAGGAGTCTTTCTGGGATATTTTACAAACATAAATGGCAGAATAAAAGATACTGGTATTACAGAAAAACAAATGACTTCTCATCAGCTATGACCTACCAAAATGATGTCAAAGAGAAACAAACCAAATTAAAAATATCTATATGAAGCAATGAGATTACTGCAGTACCTGTTTCCTCATGAGGAAATATATGATGAGAAAGATTCACCATTGAAATATACTATGCATTTATGGAAGAAGTAACATTGGTTCTTCTAAAATAAATCTACAAAATTTGGAAGGAACATAATCAAAATTATTCTATAAAGCCAAATT
The DNA here is from genome assembly GCA_963919715.1 of Microtus obscurus. Classification (NCBI taxonomy): domain Eukaryota; kingdom Metazoa; phylum Chordata; class Mammalia; order Rodentia; family Cricetidae; genus Microtus; species Microtus obscurus. The sequence goes on from CAWTZC010002333.1 coordinate 5,652,396, forward strand.
CTATAATACCAAATCTGTATAAGAACATAGTTTAAAAACAAAACAACAATAAAAACATATAGACCCATTTTACTAATGGATATACATAATTAATATTACTAAAGTACTTGCTATTTGAAATAAACAACATGCCATGACAATCATACATTATGATAAAGGTAGTTCTATCCCAAGGATTATAGTTTGCATCAACATATGCAAATCAATAAATATAATGTAACATGATAAAAACAAAACCAGAAATCACATGCCCTTAATAGACATAGCAAGGACCCTTAAAAAGCTAAACAATTTTTCATAATTATATTACACAGAAACAAAAACTAGAAAGAAGAGAAATATAAATATATATAATAAAAGCTGCATATTACATACTTAAATCTGACATTAATTAAGAGGGGAAATTGAAAATATTTCCTGTGATATTCAGAACAAGTGGAGGATGCCAATTTTTTTTACTTTTATTTACTATAGTACCCTAAGTCTGAGTGAGGTCAGTAAACCACAAGAAATACAAAGGATAGAAATAGGAAAGGAAGGAGTCGAATTATCCCTATTTATAAATGAGCATGATTCTGTACTTAAAAGATTCTAAAGATTTTCCAAAAGATTCTTAATTTTAAGAATATTTTATGTAGTAGAAAATAAAATCCATATATAAAAGTTAATACATTTTCTAGTTATGAATAATAAGATAGCTCTGGAAGATGGCAAGTTCATCCATAGTCATGGGCTGGTGAAACTGATATTTTGGAAATGTTAGATCACCCAAAAATATTCTACAGATTCAATTTAATCACCATCAAAATTCTGATGTCATTGAGCACAGAACAAAAATCGTAATCCTAAAATTCATATGGAATCACAAAATACCCTTGATAGCCAAAAGGAATTAACAAGCAAACAAAAAGCTTAAACGGAAGAGTTTTGCAGACATTAATGTTAATAATACTGCAACCAATTTTGCTTCAGGACCATAATGACAAATACAATATTTTAAAACAAGCATGTAGACCAATGGGGTTGATTAAGAATATCATAACAAAGATTTTTATGGTACTGTAAAAGCTGGGTATCCACATGTAGAAGTATTAAAATAGTATCTCCCACTGTAGTGGTTTAATAGGAATAGACCCTATAAGCTCATATTGTTGAATGTTTGACCATTAGAAAGTGGTGCTACCTGTCAGAGATTAGGAAGTCTGGTATTGTTGGAACAGGTGTGGCCTTGCTGAAGGACATGACTCCCTATGCTTAAGCTTTGGGTTTCAAATTCTCAAGTCAGACAAAGTGTTTTTCTCTCTTTCCTCATGCCTGTGGATTGAAATGTAGATCTCAACTTCTCCAGCACCCTCTCTGCCTGTGTGATTCTGCTCTTCCTTCCATGCAGATAAACACCTAAGTCTGGTTTGTGTGTGTGTGTGTGTGTGTGTGTGTGTGTGTGTGTGTGTGTATTTGTTGTCATTATTTTTTTTTCTTTTGACAAGACTTTCTTTAAGTATCTTCATTCCAAGTACTAAAACCCAGAAGATCACAGGGCCTCTAGATTCACAATAGGGCTACAGCTAAGTAGCTACAATCATCATCACCATGCCCCAACGCACAGTGTTGAGAGTAATTACATCCCCTGGGTGTGGGCAGGGTATGAAAAAGCAAGAAAAGGACTGAACATTGTAAATCGGTGCTAGACTGATGCAATAGAAAACTAAGAAAATCCCCAAATGCACTTCTCCAGGATAATGTCTAAGGATCGTGCCTAGAAAAGAAACACTTTACTATTAGCAACTCGTATTAGTGACTGGACGGAGGCGGATTCTGATTTATTTCATGTTAGGTTGGCTGTGGTGGCCTCAAGGAGCAGCATTGCTATTGTTGGTCCCATCCTTGTGCTGCCCTGATCTAAATGCATGGTGAGCCTTGTGTGAGCCTTGGCATTTTGGCATTGCTAGCCATAAGAATGCCAACACCATCACTTCCCCCTATTTACAACATCATATATAAAGCCATTCAAAATCTGCTTTGGAGAAGAAAAGGGAAGCAATTTATTACTTGAGAGCCTAGGGTTAGTTTCTTCATGGGGAATTCAAGTGTTGGGCAGACCTTAGCATCTGCTCATATATTTCTAACTGCGGGCATGCCTGTTGTAACCATAGGCACAGGTTTCTGTGAAGCGTGCACTACCCCTTTTAGCTACCTTTGCCCATCCAGAATGACATACCAACAGATCTGGAGTAAAGCTGGACTCTGGCACCCTCTATTGATGACACAGTAACAGCACATCAACCCAAGGCTTAAGAGAAGCTTCCATGAAAGCCATCTAACAATAAACCATTAGCAAGGATCTCAAGATCAGAAACTAGCAGCTAGCTTATTTTAGTTTCTGAAAGAAGGAACACACAATTAGGATTGAAAGATGTAAATACCAAGTCCTTTACACAGAGACACCAACTCATGCTGTGACGACTGCAGCATGAAATGTTGCTGACTTTGTGTCTAGTTCCCAGCTGAAATGCTTAAGAATGGGAGGAGTATTGACAGATCTAACATAACTGATGGACTAATCTGGGCAACTACTCATATTGGCCAATGGCTCTATAAGGAAGTCACTTGGGTATGAGACAGAGAGCAAGTGAGCAGCATTTTTCCAAGGCTTCTAGTTCAGTTTTTGCTTGACTTTCTGTCATCACTTCCCTCAAGAAGGACTATAATCTGGAAGTATGAGCAGAGGTAAATTATGTTCGCCACTAAGTTGCTTTTGGTTGTGGCATTCATCATAGAAAGAAAGAAATAGAAAGCAAACTAGAACATGGGTTAAGGACTAACAGGTGAAATTAGGTCAGTGGGGCGTGTGTTCCTGGAGGTTGGGCATTGCTACAGTCTCCGTATTTTTTCACACTGCTTCTTGAATGACTTGATGTGTACTAGTATTCTTTAGTTATAATTTTTCATTCATTGGTTGGTTCTCCTTTGCTCCATGCTATTGCTGCCCAAGAACATAGGGTCCAGAGAAAATGGACTCATCTCTCTAAATAATGAACCATTTCAGTGCTTTTTGATGATATTTTGGTGACAGTTGCCCAGATGTATCTATAGTTTCATAACAAGCATTAAGAAATTTTAATGACTAACGGTTCATCTAATGGACAAAATAAGCATATGACTTAATGTAGCTTATGTATGCTTTCCCATTACATGGAGAATGTGAAATAATTATTTAAGAGAACCCAATAATCTATAAGAAAATACAGATAAACATTTCAGCAGATTATCAGAGAAATTAAAGTAATTTTAAAAATCAAGCAAATGCCAAATTAAATGCAAATTCAGCCAATTAAAACATGACAGAAGACACTACTAGCAGAAGAGACCAAATACAGAAAGGAATTGTGAGCTTTAATATTAGCTACTTGAAAATACAGTTAGGTTGGAAAAGAGTTAAAATGAATACAGAAAGCCCATGACATTTGGACACGGTTATATGGATAAATACATATTTGAAAAGTACAAATGCATAATTGGAAGTCAAATATCAACAGTCAGGTTCATTTTAAAGACATCTGTTCTGAGACATCCTGTAATCTAGCTCTCAAAAATTAAGACAAAAATATTTTTATGCAGCAAAAATGATATTGTGTATATGTATTATAAGGCTGTAAACAGTTTATTCTGATCATAATGCTTACACTGAAGAAAGATGGAACTCTTTAACAGTGCTAAAAAATATACTATGCTCCACCATTATATCTGTTGTAAATGAAGGAGAAACACAAACATTTCTAAATTATCAACAGCCATAAGATTTTTCAGTTACCAGAACTGGATACACAAAAACTAAGGGGAGTTCTTACAACTCAATGAATTGGAAAATACAAAACTACTTGTAAAGGTAACCATAAAGATTGCTTTAAATTGCTACAGTATTGTAAATATGATATGCAAGGCACTATATATCAAAACTAAAATAGTTAAAACTGTTGGTAATTATATAAATATCTTGAGAGAGAAATAATTTAAAGTTATAAAATGGGCGTTAAAATGCAGAGCAGTAAAATCATAACGCTTTCTTTCTTGTTTCTTTACCTTTCTGCAGAATTGAAGTTAAGTGGCTATTTATTCAATATAGTTTGTGATAACCAAAAGACATTTCTTGTAAGAGTCATGGCCACCATAAAACAAAGACTTATAATAATGACACATACAATTTAGTAACTACAAAGTATCCAGATTTCCTCGGAGTTACATAAGTATATAGTTATATAATTGAGTAGAAGCCGTTCTGTTTAGCCAAAAGAATTTAATCATCTGTTTTTCATTACTTATCTGAACTAATTACATTTAATATGAGTTATTGTCCTTATAAATTTCATACTATCTTTAGATATTTACTGATCTAATTGAGTTAGTAAAAATGAATCTGTTAGATATGCTAAATTTCCTTCTAAAAGCAATTATTTCTCAAAATACGTGAAACATGTGGTTGAATCCAAAGTTCTTAAAAGGCATTTGACACATCCGTCCTGATAATGAAGAGCTAGTTTGAGCCCATTGCTAGAATGTTCTACGTTACCACATTGTTTATTCAAAGGGGAAAAAATACACAGCCAAGATAAAAATATAGTGCTAAAAGTTTTAAAAGTTTATAGTTTAGAGATTATTAAATGAAATTCTGGTGTTAGAAATGAGCATCTCTCATTTTAACTAAGCAGAAAGTATACACCATTGCCATTTTGGTCTCTATAGAGTTTAATCCTTTATTTTATTTCAAGTAGACTTCATTCAGCTTTTCTAATTCTCCATTAAAACGAGAACAATGAAAACAATTTTGTTATCCTGCAGTTCTCTCTGAAAAGCCTTCTGGTCATCAGTACTATGTTATCTATTTTAGTTATGTTATTTACCTATGTTATTTAATAATATCTTATTATTGAGTCCCCTAATAGTCAATTTACTAGTTTAGATGCTGGAAAAGTACACTCATGAGATAACCTAGCCAACAGGCTGATTGTATAAATAAAGTCTCATTGGAATGCAGGTGTGTTCAAATCTTAAATGTCTTACCCACAGTTGTGTTTTTGCTAGAAGTTGAGAATTCCATGTCCTGCAATGGTTGGACTTCTGCTTCTCCACTGTCACTTTCTGCTTCTCAGAAAAACATTTGCTCACTCCTAAGAAAAAGCAAATTCGCTCTTGTGTCACACCCTGTCACCAAAATAAAATATTCCTGGAAAAACACAGTCAACATTCAGTATGCTGCAGCTATCGTGTTGAGAACTGTAAAGAGGGAACACTATCTTATCAGCCCTTCAGAAATGAGTTAATCTGTTATGAATATATGGCTTCTTAAATCTCAGCACAAGCACACCTAGGTACATTCTTTATACCTACCGCTTTGTCTTATTCCAAAACATACTGAAAGCTTTGCAAAAGGAACGGTAGCCTACACGGATCTAAGGATGACTATCAATCGACACACCAGTAACACAATGGTGCTCTGTTAAGAGCCAACATATCTTTGAGCATAGAACACAGGACTTTCTAGAATACTGTGTAATGATCGAGGTCTTCAATTTTTCTCCATTTTCAGAAATTTGCAATCTCTTTTGGTTAGGAGAAGCTGAAACCATTTAGGAATTACTTATAAAGTGAGAAAGTTATAAAAAAGAAATGTCATATTATTAAATGTCACATACTATCTCTACTCCTTTCTGACGTCCTCAAGTTCACTGCAATACTCTTTCATGAACCATTTCAGTCACTAGGAATACAGTATAGACATCTGAATCTGCTTGAAGTCCCTTTTCCATATGTCTGTCAAGGCTGCACAGGAAATGCATGCATATATTCTAATATTAATATGAAAACATAATTTAAATGGAGAGCAACTAGGATCATTCTCATGAAGGTGTTCTAGAGTATTTATACATATTTTCACAGACCTTCTCTTTATATAACAGTCATATATTAAAGATATTAATTCCCTAAAAGAAAGGAAGTATTGAATAATGGTTCTTATGTGAATTAAGTAAGGCAGAGATGAAGTATACTATAATATTGTTAATGCTGGATCAATTTTTATTATGAACTTACACAGGAATCCACAATAGATGCTTTTATTCTAATCAAATATATCCTCCTATTAGCAATGTTTAATAAAATGGGTTAATGAAGAGTCTATTCAATACAGCATGAAATTACAAAAGACTTGCTCAACTTATATAGAAAGAGTTTCTTACACTATGGAAACATATAACTAAACAAGACAAATATGGAAAACACTGTGTCAAATAGCTATTACTGGCATTCAAGCTTGTCTGTGAATTACTACTGACACAGGTGATATATTAATTACTGTCACTAACATACCTAAGACAATAGCATAGAGAGAAGAGTTATTTACGTTGTTCATGATTGCCAGTGGTTTAGTTTATGGTCAATTCTATCCATTTCTCTGTGTACATTGTGACACCAAGTCACAGGGACATGAAAAAGAAGCGACTGTTCATCTCATGGTGAACAGTATCCAGAAAAACAAAGAGGAAGTATCTAAGACAAATCAGTTAGGCCTAGGGAACTGCCTCAGTGACCTCCTTCCCCATTTGAGTGTCTACCACCCTCAAAATCTCATCAAAGCCTCAGGAACAAATGTTCAATACATGAGTCTGGGAAGAACATTTCATATTCAAGCCATAAAAAATGCTAAGAAAATCAGTACTTTACAAATAATGTATGAGCTTGATCGACAAGGTAAATCTTATAAGCTATAAGAATTTTTCTTACAAAGGATTCTCATAAGACAAAACATCAGGTCTTGATTACTATAAAGCTATGTCCACATAAGAAATAAACTGGTGCTCCGGGCTGGTCATACAGTTAGTTCTGTTACTGCCGTAGCTCAAAGCAACGTTGCTTGGTATCTTACCGAGGTGCTACCAAAGAAACCAAAGCAAAACATAAATCAGGGCTGGAAGACATAGCTCAGTGGTTGAGAGCTTGTCTCATATTCAACAGTCCTTGCTTCAGTACGTGGTGTGTGAGAGAGAGGATCACACTTCGTTAAATGTAAGACTAACATTACACCTATATTTGCACACAAGTTGGTGTTTTCTAAATGCCTTCTCAAAGATGTAATCTGTCTAAACCTGAGTCCACTTATGCTTTGTGTAATAAAAAAATTAAATTAGAGATTGATTGTTTACTGTACTCCATCTCTGACATAAGCAGGGTCCAGGACCTGGTAGTTACCCCTGCCGTAATCACTGTTCTAGAACAGACCATCAGATTAGTCTGGACCAAGCATGAGTGAACCTGAAGAAGCAATTGCAACTGTAGATTCCTTTTATTGGCCTCCAAAGCATCAAATAAACAGAGCAGCTGATGTAAATGAGGTGCGAAAGTAGGTGAGCAGTAGACTGAATGGGAAAGTTCATGGGGAGCACATACCTTTCTTCTGAACCACTTACTTTTCCTCTGTTGAGCTCATCCAGGTTAATCCAATTGGTTGTTTTGTCTGCCCCCTGGGCAGGAGAAGCTGTTGAGAAGTGCAGATCTGTGGGGTCACAGTTGCATATGTACCCACTACCCAATTCAATGCACAGAAGCACCTTACACCCTCATAAAAAAGCAAGTTTCATTTCGCTTAAGAACCTCATTTGTGTCTGTCTCTCAAGAACCTGGGAGGTCTCCTTTTAATATTTGAGCCCACCTCACCAGCAATACCCTATTTCTTTTATCAACAGTACAAAACTGTCTTTCAAAACAAAGAAACAATACCGGTGCAAAGGATAAAGACAACGAAAAAGAAAAACAATTACTTTTTCAATTGAAAGATTCTTAATTATTCTGATAAAATAAAAAAAAGAATCCTTTAGGTGTTTCCCTATCATAAAATGATCTGCAGTTTTTCTTCTGATTGACTATCTTTGTTAATCTTTTCTGCAATATACTCAGGAAATTTGAAATACAGATAATTTTTGTTATCAGAAAGGCAATAATGATCACATTCATATCAAGAGGTGCCAGATGAACCTCATCTGATGTGCTAGCATCTTTCACACTCACTCTTCCTCTCAGAATAGACTGTGGCACATTGCAAAATAGATTCCCTTTAGTTCATGACTTGTTCAGTTGCAAATTCATGTAAACTACAGAACCAGTTTGGCACCTGCTGTGATCATGAGTCTACTGCTGTTTCTCTAATCAGAAAACATTCCTATTAGATAAACCATCTGGCTTGAAAAGATTCCCTTTTGCATTCAAAATGGCTTTGTTAGAATTCAGCCAAAGAATATTTTAAAAGGAAAGATGTGTCAGCAAGACCAGTCTGTTTACTAATGGAACCGTTCTCTGTGATAAGGATCGTTTGTGAGTTAAAAAAATATACAATGGAAACATTACGCAACATGAATGTGCTCTCTTCATGTGTCAAACATGGATAGGGGAGCCGCTCTTCATAGTTGTGAGCTGAAATTTAGTCACTTGCAGTCATTATCTGAAAGAGTTGAGGGATTGAATTTTCCTCTGGCCACAGTCATTTCTATTGAAGTGTGACATATGAGTCCTGCTTCCTGACCATCAGTAAATACCTGTGGGTGCCAGCCTAATGCTTGGGGAGACCCCGAGTCTTGTTTATTTTGGTGGCTGACTCATTTACTTACAAAAAAATTTTTCATGGTTTATAAGTGTTTGAAAAATTGTTATTCAAAAAGCAAAAACAATACAATGGTACTTTAGAAGCAATTTATGGAAACAAATATATATATATATTTAATATTCTGAATGAGTCTTGAGTAATGTGAAAGTAAGTATTATATGTTTAGATCAGAATTTATGAACAAGAAAAAATACTGAAAAAAATTTAACTATTAAACTCATTTATTAAAATGTTTTCTTTTATTGTTCTCTCTGTGTGTCCATGTGTATGTTTGCGTGTGTATGTGTCTCTGTGTGTATGCTACTTGTATCTTATGGCCATTGTAAGCCAGAAGGGCACATCTAAAGAGGGCATTGGATTTCCTGTTTCCCGGAGCTAGAGTTAAATGTGGCTGAGGGTATCCTACACCGGTGCTGGTGAATGAACTCAGGTCATCCACAACAACAGAAAATGCCCTGAATTGCTAAGCTCCAGAACCTTGTAAGCTATAAAAAGGAAAAACGAAAAGAAAAAAAAAAACTTAGTTTTTTATTTATTCTTTTAATAAGGTATCTATTAGAATATTATTGTATGAACTTTTTTTGCAAGGGTGATATTAATGGTGTCTGTGATATTAATTAGATGCGTACTTTTAGACTGATTGAAATCTTTCAAACTGGGTCCTCAAATATCCAATGATATACCAGTTTCATGTAGCAGATTTTCCAACACTTTGATGTGCAACTGAGCTAAATATGTAAAATATCAACCATAACTGTATGAATTAAATGAGTGGAGTATCTACATTTCCCTGTCTTTTTATTTTCCCTTTTCTTTTTCTACTTCCTATTCATTTTGTCCCTCCACCCCTCCCTCTCTCTCTTTCTCTCTCCCTTTTTTCCTCCATCCCTATTTATTTATTCATTTATTGACTTATTGTGTTTTAATAGGTTCTCATTGTGTAGACCAATCTTGCCTGGAACTTACTGAATAGTTGATGGTGACAGCAAGCTTGTGACCCTCTTAGTCTCTAAAATGCTGAGAGGAATATAAAGCCGTATGCCAAGTGTCTTGATTTAGCATACTTTGTATCTGAATCAAAGAATGGCACTGGAAACAATTGTATTGTGATCAATAAAAGTCTGTGGGTTTCTGAGGTTCGGTTGATAATATAGACATCAGAAAAAGAAAATCAGCAAGGGGAAGATATTTTCTGAGCATTTTTTGGAATAACAAATTACTGTTCAAAGTACTGGTGATACCAACGTTCAATATAACAAAGAAACAGAATCAAGTTTCAAAAAAATTAATATGCACATGGTTATTTGATGTTGCAGTGCAAGACTAACTACTTGACAATTGCTTATGCAGTACACTCATTCCTTTGTGTTCTCAATCGGATTTTGAAATCCTAACTCACAGGATATACACAATATCCTGGCATATCTAGAACCTTCCAATACTTTGTACAATAATGCACTCACTTGGCACGGTTTTCTGAGCACTTACATTTAAAGGGTACATGATAAATACTACTTATGCGCTTTAAAATATGGGTATCATAGTCTTTGAAGAATTAATTGTGTTGGGATTTGGATGGGGATTGCATTGAAATATAACCATTTACAATAGCAGCAAATAATAAAAAATATCTTGGGATAACTCAACCAAACAAGCGAAGGACCTGTATGAAAAGAATTTAAGTCTTTGGAGAAAGAAATTTAAGAATATGGAATAATTCCCCATGTTCTCAGATAAGTAGAATCAACATAATAAATTGTCAATCTTACCAAAAGCAGTACAGATTCTATGTAATCCACATCAAACCTCCCAACACAATTCTTCACAGACCTTGAAGGAACAATATTCAACTTCATATGGAAAAAGAAAAAATTCAGAATAGTTAAAATAAAGGAATTTATGAAGGAATGATCATCCCTGACTTCAAGCTCTACTATAGCACTGTAGTAATAAAAAAACAGCTTGTTATTAGCATAAACACAGGTGTATGAACCAATGGATTGAATTCAGGACACTGATATTAACCTACACACCTATGAGCAATTGTTTTTGACAAAGAAGCCAAAACTGTACAATGGAAAAAAGAAAACTTCTTCAACAAATGGTGCTGGAATAACTGGATGTCAACATGTAGGAGCTCTTAAACAGATCCACATCTATCGCCATGCACAAAACTTGAGTCCAACTGGATCAAAGACTTCAACATAAAACCAGTTACATTGAACCTGATAGAAGAGAAAGTGGAAATACATTGAATTCATTGGCACAGGAGGCCATTACCTAAATATACCAGCAGCTCTGACACTGAGAGAAACAATCATGATATGTGATCCCTGAAACCGAAAAGCTTCTGTAAAGCAAAAGACATGGTAAATAAGGCAAAAGAACTGCCTACAAAAGGGGAAAATTTCCTCACCAACCCCACATCAGACAGAGGACTGATCTCCAAAGAACTCAAGAAACTGACCATCAAAATACTAAATAATTCAATTTAAAACCCTGTCTCGAAAAACCAAAAAAATAAAATAAATAAATAAATGGGTACAGATCTAGAGAATTCTCAAAAGTAGAATTTCAAATGTTTGAAAGACATTTAAGGAATTGTTCAGCATCCTTAGTCATCAGGGAAATGCAAATCAGAATGACTCTGAGATACCACCATCTTACACCTGGCAGAAGGACCAAAGTGAAAAACACTTAGGACAGTTTATGTTGGAGAGGATGTGGAGTAAGGGGAACACTCTTCCACTTCTGGTGGGAGTGCAAACTTGTACAGCTTCTTTGGAGATCAGTATTGCAATTTCTCAGAAAACTGGGAATAAATGTACCTCAAGACCCAGCAATACTACTTTTGGGTACATACCCAAAGGATGCTCAATCATATCACAAGCACACCTGCTCAACTAATTTCATCGCAGTATTATTTGCAATAGCAAGAACCTGGAAGCAACCTAGACTCCTGTCAACCGAAGAACGGATAAAGAAAATGTGGTACACTTACACAATGGAGTATTATTCAGCGGTAAAAAAAAATAAAAAATAAAAAATAAATCTTGGAATTTGCAGACAAATAGATATAAAATTTTACAGTAATTGCTCAGCTAACTTCACAAGCAACTTATCAAAACCAAGGTATCTGGTAAAGGCTGAACCAAGAGGCAAGGTTTTTTGGTGTTATTGCTTTGTGAATAAGTGGCTGTCCTTTGCTGTATATTTTTTTTTGCTGTAGCTAACTTCCTTTATGTTACTTTGGGAATTAATTCCTACAGTTCCAAACTGTTTCATAAAAACAGTTTTCCACAGGCAGGCCTTGATTCTTTCTCCTAGGTAAATGCAGAGATCCGCCTTCCTGCAATTATCTTTAACAGCAGGCAGTTGGTCAGTGCTTAGCGTCCAGGCATAGAGCATCCCATCTAAGATAGTCACAGATCTCCGAGGACATAGAATTACTACCTGCCCAAAGCTGCTGCTCTGACTTTACCCCACTTAACACTTTCTTAACACCTTATGCTCACTTTCAGCTGTTTCCTGATGATTTTAGTTCAGGACTCTCAAGGAAAGCAGAAGAGATAATTAACTGCAATGCTAGAAAGAACCAAAACACCAACGATCAGAAAGGCTGATAATAGCATAGCCAGAAACTGATCATTTAGAGTCCTGAGTGTGTTCTTCGCTTAGAGCAATAAGTCTAACTCCAGTCGTAGGCCCTGAGAAATTGTAGCATCTGTTGTTATGTGCTATCTGATCAAGAGCCATCAACTTCTACCTGACTGTTTAAGTAGGTCGCCTAGCTACCTGGTGTTGTCTATGAACACTGGGAGAAAAGAAGTGGTGTGCTGATTTAAACAATCCATGCCCTTTTAATAATTTTACTGAAAATAAACCTTTAGCTCTTACTTAACACCTAAAAATGTAGCGTAGTGCACTAACCTTCCCCTCTAGAACTCCCTGATGATTTATTTACTTTTTTTTTTGTCAACTAACTTTCTCCATTAAGAAGTTTACTGGATGTGTACCAGCACTCCCACAGTTCTATGTATGTGTGTGTGTGTGCAAAAACCCTTATGTGATTTTCTATAGGAAAAAAGAATTTTGGCCCTGGTACCTGCTAGGGCTGAGGAATTGTTGATTTTAAGGGTATATATGATTGGGAACATTTGTAAAGGGTAGAACATGGAAGAACAGTGTACAGCTAAGAACAAGGACAAGGAAGAACAGTGTAGAATTAAGAAGAATGCAGAATGGAGGGAGAACAAGAAGGAACGATGAGAAATGATGGATTGAAGCGATAAGAATAAAGAAACACAGCAGATGATTCCTGTTGTGAAGAGACTTCTGTACCCTCAGATTTCTAGCCCCGTTAGCTAACCTGGAGTTCTTAATTGATCCCCATTACAATTTGGTTATATTCATATAGTAATTTGACTACTGTTGAGATCAAAGTAATGATAATATGAAACTGAGCATCTCTGGAATGATAACACCTTTAATATTTTGTTATCATTCTATATTGCTGTGATATTTTTTCTATTGACTGTGAATTTTCACTCATGGTAGTCTAGTGATCTTTGTCTCTGGTAGACTGTAATTCTATAAATATGCATTAGTAGAATATGTTACACATTTCTGAGGGTTCTGTTGAGTTGTAACTATAGGGATAGTTACCTAGTTCAATTTTCTTTTAACTATCATATAACTAGCAGGACAGCTCCCTTACGTTTAGCAGATAACATTTTTTAGATTAGAAGAGATTTTTCCTTTCTCTCTTAAAAAAGAAAATTATTACATACAGCTAAAATTTAGGAGACAGAAAAAAATTTCTAAGATGTGAGAGAGAGCTGTATAGTTAATGCCTGTAGTGACTGTGGGTAGTGATAATGGGAACTCACAAGCATAGCTATGTATGTGTTCTGTGAGCATGATTGTCATTATGTGTATATACATCAGCACATATTTGATAAGGCAGTATAGATAATTAATCTTTCTGCTTATTATTTCAGATGATAAAACTGATAACTGCTATTTATCTAGCATTTATAGAAACCAGGTGTGACCCTAAATGTTTATATACTAATTTTATAACTTCTTTCTCACAATAGTTTCATTTGGGTTCTTTAGAAGGGCAATCTCCACACAAAGCTCTGGGAGCTTTGAACTGCTCCTGAATAGACTGCCTTGTTTCTGTGTATGTATTCCAGGTGCATGGTAATGGAAGCCAGAAAACAAGGAGAAAAGTGGTGACACTTCTAAAACTATTACTATGTTATGGTTTATATTCGTCTAAGTCTATCTTTTTGATTAGATAATAGTAAAGATGTTGCCTTGCATTAATTCCTGAATTAAATTCCCTGAATTTGTGATATTTAGGTGTGGTGAGTTGGATGTAGCAACTTTAGTGTTGATGTTCCAACTGGTGATAAAATTCAGATACTCTTAAGTGATCTAGTAGATGGATGTACTATTTATTATAAATCGCTGATTTTTAGCTATAAAATGGTAACACGTCAGGCAATTCTAAGATTATCTGAAAGTTTTGATGATACATCCCCCACATCTTTTGCACAACATTGTTATCTTTATCTAATTTGGCTGTTATGGTAAGCTCTGTTGAGATGCCTTATAGGTCCACCTGATGAGGATGATTGGTGTGGTTGCAGGGAAGTTTGCAAAGCAATGATTTAAGCGCTGCTTGATTACATGTTTTTGCTGCTTAAGGACAGCTTTCGTTTACCCAGTTTGGTGGTGTGCTTCATGAGCACACTTTGAATCTTGCCTTAGGACGCAATCCCTTACAGTGAGCTCAATATCCATTCCCAGGGCCTCAGATATAAATCCCCAAGAAAGAAACTGCTTGCACAGCAAACTGTCATGAAAAAAGTGTGGCTCTCTCTACTCTGAGGAATATTTGCTATGTTCTTTGAAAGTTTATTCTTTGTGAATTTCCTTAGCTTCTGGTCCTACCTCAACAGTATACAAATGCTTTGTGACTAACTCTTATACGGATTTATTCAATACTTAGAACAGGGTTGGCTCTAAATGGCTGAAAATTCATGTGTTGTAATAAATCTTTATGCTATGGTGACAAAAAAAGATACAGAAGTAGATTTGGTTGTGAATTTTGTAAATTATTGTATATCCATAAATGTATAATATTCAGGTACTTTAGGCTTTTAATTATAGTTAGCAAAATTAGATTGCAACAAATTATTTTGTAGTTACTGTTTTGCACTGTCTACTAATGTAGAAACACCATCATGTATGCTTTTTGCATTGTGGATATTCTTAACTTCTTCCAAGTTAGCTACTGACAGGGAGGCAGTCTTTTAGAAAAATTTACTGCCTTTAGCTAACAATTTCCTGAAGGTGGTAATTGACTTATTCCGCAGAGTTCAGGTACCTTGTCAAGAATATCAAGTGCAGTCTGATCTGCACCTTCTCAATGGTATTCATGTAGTTAAACATAATGTGTGAACACATTTTAATGCATTTATAAAGAAATGTGGCAAGGCAAATGGAACGGAAAAATCTAACTTTGTCTCTATGAATGCATATTTCATAATTTTCCCAATGCAATGCTCAATTTTTATCTTTTGAAACTATTTTTAAAATAATTAATTTGTAGTGGCTTATGTCTCTAGCCCAGGATACAGGTTAAGTTGAAGCAGGAGGGTTGTTTGTATTCAAGTCCAATCCAAGAGCATACCTAAACTCTATAGCTCAGATAGACAGATAGACATACAGATTGATAAAAGATAGATAGATTGATTGATATATACACAATTGAGTGATAGATTGACAGCTAGAATTGTAAAATCTTTAAATGCTGCATAATTTTATTTATATGAATAAATCATTTGAATTTTCTTTCATCAGTTCCTTAATAGCTTGATAATTAATTCTATACTTTTGAAAATATCTGTTTTAAATTTTTCATTCATCAGTTATACTCTTTCATACTTATCTTGTTATGGGAGCCCAAAATATAAATGGTTTTTTTCCTTTCTCCCTCTTTCTTCTTTGGTCCCTATATATAATTCACTAGACATACTTACTGTTTAATTTTAAAAATACAGTTATTTTTTTCTTCTCCAGTGTTATTAGTGGGTTGACTAAATAAAATTCTAATGGACTTCTCTCTTTTAGTATAACTCATTATTTCTCAATGTACTTATTTCATACTGTGAAATAGCATGCCACAATCTATAGTTCAGGCCGAGGGGCCTAGTGGGGCCCGTAGGGAGCACAGGAACTAACTTTGCCAGTTGCCCGAGATTGATTTTCTTTCAGTCCTCTACTGTGCCCTATCATTTCCACGCTGGAACTTCTCAGCAATGCCTGCTTGGCGTAGGTCTGGCAGTCTGCCTTCTGAGCATTGGGTTTCAGCTCATCTATCACAGCTTCAGAATGCCAGGTTTTGCCAGAGGGTCTGGCAGTGTCTGCCCTCTCATTCCCGGGATGATCCAAATCTGTCGTTGACTCCTCTCTAGGCACCTTGAGTTTGTATATCTTTCCTCCCTAGCCAAGCGTTCCAAGACTCTGTCTTTCTTAGTTTAAGTCGAATGACTCATTTTTCATTAGGCTAAGCCTGAAGTTCGCAACTGATGCCTGAGCCAGACTCACAGAGATCCAAAGACTCTAACACTGACCTGAGGTTGAAAGGCAATTTTCTAACCCAGTTCCAGCCATTGGAACCCACTTTGGGTTATAAGATATAGGAACTGACATAGGCTGTAATTTGGTAAATGAAAAATGAAGGAAAGATTGTTGATGGGGTTCTAACAGATGTTCTTTTTCCTAAAAGGTTTGAAGATGTCAACAATAGACCTAATTTTCAAAAGCCAGATGTGTATCGCTGTGCAAGAAGTATAGTTCAGCATTGATGGGGCTGTATTGTAAAACAAAGGCCCAAATCCAAAGTACCCTGAAAGTGCATATGTGTGTGTTCACACAAGCACAACCACTTACCAAATATTGAGAAACTAAATTTAAATGGATAAGCCAAGCTTGCATGAACTCATGCCTTCTAAGGATGTATAATAGAAAACTCACTTTCCCCTAAGCTATTTCAAGATGGCTTCCATATGTGTTCAACACCAATTAACTCAAATGATGTGTTTTCAACTTCATTACCCTTTCTAGTCACCTCCATCTAGCCAATAAATCTGAATTTACTTTGATTATGTATTTATTTGGTCTACTCTATTTCTATGCATTTAAAGAGAACAAATATTGTGTTTTATATTTTTTATATTGAAGGCCCAGAAAAATAATTGCTGTGCAGCAGATAGCAGATATGAAAAAAAATAAAACAAATGCATCCAATTTATCAAACTTATCTCCTTAACTTGTTAAGATCAGCTTTTTATAGTGATTTTTATTAAGATGTATTCCATCAACCTTTTGAGGAATGCTTTAACATTTTCAAGCAAAATAATTCCTTCTGTAGTTTGATATTCTGGTAGTTTATCTTTCACATTGCTGCTAGAATAGTAAAAAGTTTTCCCTGTTTAAAATTAAATGGTAGTGCCCCATTGCCTATAAAATCAAGCCCAAATTCCACTAAGAGACAAACATTGCATTCTGTCTACTTATCTAGCTTTCCTTCTCCCATTCAAAGTCATTGTCATATCCTAGACCCGTTGTCTCTCCCAATGCATTATTTGTAGTTGGTCAAGCTCCAAGATGGCTTTTAAGATTCCTATGTCTTGGTGTGTACACTAGGTAATCCTCTGTCCTAGAGTATGAATATACTACCACAAATCAAGGGAGCCATTCAATTTATTTATAATTAGTTTAAACTGAAACATAAACATCCTTATTCATGACGTAAATGTACTTATGAGGGTGATTGATAGCACTGGCAGGGATTAAGTTGAAGATCCAGATATTTCCCTCCCAGCCAGAAAGCAAAATAATAAAATAATAAAAATAAAATGAAAGCCCATACCTTCCATAAATTAATTGATGTCCTGATTCTGAGCCATATATCTTTTTTGATTTGTAATTTATTTTATTTTTTTAAAAATAAAACAAGCTATCTTTTTTCATTTTACATACCAATCCCAGTTCCTACTCCCTCCCCTCCTCCTATTCCTTCGACCAATCCCTCAACCCAATTCCCATCCACTCCTCAGAGAGGGTAAGGTACATTGCTTTGAGGAAGGTCCAAGGCCCTTTCTACTATATATAGGCTGAGCAACATATCCATTCAAAGAGAATAGGTTCCCAAAAAGCCAGTACAAGCAGTAGTGATAAATTCTGCTGTTTCTGCTGCCTATAGCCCCACAGTGTGTCCCAGTCATGCAACTGTCACCCAAATTTAGAGGGTCTAGTTTGGTCCTATGCTGGTTCCTTTCCTGTCCGACTGAAGTCAGTGAGTGCCCATTAGCTCAAGTAAACTGTTTCAGTGGGTGTTCCCATCATGGTCTTGACCTCTTTGCCCATATTCTCACTCCTCCCACTCTTCAACTGGACTTTGGGAGTTCAGTCCAGTGCTCTGCTGCGTGACTCTACCTCTGTTTCCATCAGTTGTTGGATAAAGGTTCTTAAGGCTTTCATGTCCTCATGGCAGCATACTAGGGAACAAGCTTTTAATCCATGGACCTTTAGCGAGCACTAACAATTAAAGCCACACTAGCACGAATGTGCCTTAGGAGTGTACACAAGTATGAATAAGGCCGGCAATCTAAAGCACATAACATAGACTCTTTCGTCTATAGTTACAGAGCATAGACCTTACTGATTTCATAACACTGAAGGTCCTTCATCTGTTGGTATTACTCTAATTGGTTGTTTCGTGAGCCCTTTCATAATTTGTAATCATATAAAAATACAAAAACCAAGTTTTCATGATGATAAAAGTGATGGAGCTGCCTAAAAGAAGCCCAGACATACTCAGTGTACTATACACAAAAATCTATGTAGAGTGATCCCTTCTATTGTAGGAGTTGGTTGATAAAACGACAATTCTTTTGAAGACTCCTCTTCCTAGATCTCATGTAAAACTTGAACTTTCATGAATCCTTGATGCTCTCCTGGAAACAATGATTTTTTGATTACTCAAGAACTTGTGTAAAATGAGAGTTCTTAGGTAAATTTGAAGGTACTGAAAATACTATTGTCTATTATGAAGCATTATAAATATTTTAATTACATTAATAATGTAATAATATAACATAGTATTGATCAAATTAAAGCAGTAGTGAAAAGATCTTGATACATTGTAAATATATATGGGAAATGAGTGTGTGATAAAAATATTCTCTATTAGTAGAGAAAAGCAGATTAGTTAAATTAAATTTTCATTAGTCACTTAAAATTGTGTCAAACTATTTCTTATTATGTAACAAAAACAGGGTAAATAAATTCAGAGGGAGAAAGATAAGACAGGAAGAAGAAAGGGGGAAAAGATAAACTATTATTACAAGAATTTTTCTCATTGTTTAAAACTAACTTTAAAATAAAAAATACATGTACAAGTATGAAGCACAAGTCACAAGAGGTGGAACCACCTGCATCAATATAATTAGTGATTAAGGCAAGAGATCTGAGACCACCTGTGTTAATATTAAACTGCTAACTCCAAGAAAGTCTTGCTTAGGAAGATAAAACTGACAATCAATAATTAACTTTACTGTTTGCCAGAGGAAAGTCTTTCAGATCAATTAATCTGGGCAAATAACCTGACACCTGAGTGAACACCTCACTTGTCAGAAGAGGCACCTGCTCATGCCAACTGCTTCTGAACCTTTGTCTTTCTATGTCCACCCACTCTGCACAACTGTGCCACAGACCCCACCTAATTCTAGCCAGTTTCCCACCTGGAGAGCTTAAACCATATAAACATTTCCTCAGGCTTCTGTCTCTTTTTTTGAGAAAAGGAATTAAAAGTTTATTTCATGAGTATAGTTAAGAAACCAACAACAAAAACCAACAAACAGAAAACAAGCCAAAGAACAATCATGCGCAAAGAACATAAAACTATGCCGATTCAAAGCTCAGCCTTCAAGAGTTTTTCTTTCTTGAGACTCATAATATGTATATTACCATAATATATACATATACATATATATGTATATATATATGGTATATATATAATATTATCTTAATATTCTACAAGAGGTAATATACATACACAGAAAGGTTCATTTCCAAATATTTTTAGTTTAAGCAAGAGACTACAAAGATATTTAACTGATGCGCACATTTTATATATATATATATATATACACACAAATATACATATGTATATACATAATGTAATATCTCAAAAATCTGCATATAAGCATATGTTTTATATACATTGCGTAATGCTATATATTATATGTGATACACACTATATATATATGTGGAGACGGGGGGGCTGAGGGCGCTGATAGAGCTAAAATAGCATCCAAGTCAATATATAGTTGAAGATGAGCGTGAACTTCTGGTCTTCCTGCTGAGTATGAATGCTGGAATTAGGGGCATTGATTGGCATGCCAAGTTTACGTAGTGCTGCCAATTGAACTTAGGGTTTGGGAAAAGCCAGGAAAGCACTTTGACAACTAAGTTATATTGACAGTCCACACAGGAGGGCTAGGAACAAGGCCTTCAGTGGCGGCATTTCAAGCCACACTCTCTATTACGGTAAAATCATGTTGGACAAGGATTAAGAAGGAAGGCATGACCCACGCCAAATGTATTGTGGGGGATTCAAACAGCAGAGATGAACGTTAAGTGAGCCCGAGTAAGCAGACAGGAGTGGGGAAGAGACTAAATATTTTCATGGCGCCTGTTTGTTGTCATCTCAGCTGTCAATCAACCCTTGCTTGAAGAAAGACAGTGGCTGAGAAGCACTGTTTGGAACATAATTTTTAGGATGTGTGTCGAAGAAACATCCTTAAGTGGATGTGGTACTTTTCTTTGTAGTTGTAACATTTTTATTGATTCAATTAAAGCCCTTTAGTATTTGAGGACTTGACTCCAAGGATTAGCTACTAGGTAATTTTCCCATTCATTTCTGTGCTAGCTACTCTTATGCTAACTTGTCATAAGCTACAGTATTTTGTGAGAAGCTTCAGTTGAGAAAAATCCTTCTACCAAAGTGGTCTATGGACAAGACTTTGGTCCATTTTCTTGACTGAAATTTGATGAAGACCGAGCTCCAAATCCAAAGGATTTTCAGTAAAGTGCTATTCTGTCCCTAAATTTTAGTGACTTTCTGTGGAAAAAATTATATATTAACACACACACATATACATTCTTATATGTGTTTTTTCCTAATACATACATAAGTGTTCTCCATTAATCAAAGACTCTAAAATAACTTTTGTATCTCTATGCTGAATAGAAACACATAGAGCTTCACTATACTGAGTTTAATGATGTCCCATCAAGTTCATGTCCACTCACAGTCTCAGAACATAATCTTGTTTTTTGTTAAACAGTATCATTTAAACTGGAAGACATGGATCATGTTTCTAATGTCTGCCAGGATTCACTTGGCTAACACAGAATCACAGGAAGCATGTACAAGTGATGTGGTTTTTGATTGTTTCTTAAATAGTAACAACAGAAAGAAAACAATTGTGTTGATTAATATTGTCAACTTTGTCAGATTTACATTGTCCTGAGAAACAAACACCTGAGCATGTCTATAAAGATTATTCAATAGGTTTGCTGAGTCGGAAAGACCCTTCGCATAGGGAGCACCATTTCTGGGATGGAGTTTTAAATTTAATTAAATTCAATTAAAGAAGAAATGTAATTAAAGAAGAAAATGAACGGAACTGTTTCACAGCTTTGAAAGAATTGTGTCAATCTAATTCCTGTCCCTTCATGAAGGGCTATAACCTACAATTGTGAGCCAAAAGTAAACACGTCTATTCTTATGTTGCTGTAGGGTATTTTATTACAAAAAATGTCCTTAAATCTTATAATTGGTTCCCTTGGGTGAACAGGTGAAGGTCCATAGGAAAGAAAACTACGTGAAAGGAAAGGGTTAGAATATAATGTTTACTTGGAGCCCGAGAGCACCAAAGATTGTCAGTAGTCTCCAAAGATTGACTTTTTGCTTCAGAAAGGCAGAGATCTGAGGCACTATGTCCTGGCATCCTCAGCAGAATACGCACTCCTGACGTGCTGATCTCACAGTTCTGACCCCAGTCTTGGGATATGCTAGAAACATGGTTTTGTCACTGGATCTGTGCTGCCTGTCAAAGGCAAAAACTGGGAACTGAATCTTCAAAGTGTGTTTCGTTTAGAGAGTCAGCATATTGAAAAGACAGTGAATGGAAAATTTGTCCCAGGTCCTTCCTGCTGTCTGCTGTTAACACTGAAATGCAGCAGGAACCCGACTTTAGCTGTGCCCTTTAATCTTTCATGATGTCCCTTTTAGAATGAGATTATCAACTGTACAATAGTTCTGCCATTATGTTTAGGAAGTGGACTGTTTGTTACATATACACATGAATTTTGCCCCATGATGAGTCATACCCAGATTTGCAGCTGTTCTGTATTTTGACAATTTAATGATAAATACAGGATTGTTTGAACTGATAGGTTTAGATTTTGAATTGATACTGGAATGAGCTAAGGTTTTAAATTTAGAGGCAGAATAGATTTTGTAACAAGGCAAGGCTCATAGAAGTACTGAAATGTGGACTCTACCTGGCACATGATGGCAGAGAAGGGAATTTTGAGAAGGTAGTAGATGAATTATAATTAGTTGGATATTGTCTTCCCAAAATTCATGGCCATCTATAACAAAAGAATGGGATTTACTTTTTAATGACATGTGAAGGTGCGATTAGTTGAGATATGATGAGACCAGGACAAAGGTGCATCCTTAAACCAATTAATCGTCACTTGTAAAAGGAAACCAATTGGAGCTACAGATGAAGAAGTCCACATAAAGATGTGGACCGAGATCAAAGCAATGCATCTCTGAAACTGAAGTGAGCTAGTGCTGGACATCAGAAACTGCACGCAAAGGGGGAGAAGGCAGCTATTCCTGCAGAACCTCTCAATAGGAACTGACCTTGCTGATCACCACATTTCAGACTTCTAGCCACATGAATTGTCCAATGATACGCCTCTATGTTTTTAGCCACCTTATTTGTAGTTCTTTGTTATAACAGTCCTAGTAAATTATTCTTTCCCCGTAGTACAAAAACACAAGCTTATTTTATACTCACTTTAATTTTGTTGTAATGCTATCATTTTGCCCTTTCAGGCTAACTAACTGACATATATTGACAGTGTAAATTTTCAGATCCATGCATTACACATCTTTCAAAGTCCTATGGAATTACTACTGTTGCATCTAGTTTACATTCTAGGATGTTTTCTGTGAACAATATAAAAAAATCAGTCCTATACTATTAAATACAAGAGCTCTTATTTTAATTAACTATATTTACCTGGAGTGTTCACAGTCTATTAATGTGTAATGAAAGAAATATGAATTACTTTAACACTTAATACAATAGTCAACCCCACTGAACAATAGGAAGAGTATTTAACTATCATCTTTATGCAATCTGATTTGAACTAATCATCTTTTATAGCCTGGGAAGATGTTACCAATAGGGATGAGGTTACAAACTCATTTAAGAAGTAAAAGCACACCCAAGCTTTTATGTTTATATAAGCCTAATAACAAAACCATTACTTAAAGTGTTGACCAAAGCTTAAAAACAGAAGAGCAATGAAAAGTTCTCTTAACAATTCCATTACAAAGAATAAGATGAAAGACAAATGCATTTCTCTTGCCTTCAAGTAGTTTACCTTTTCTCCTTTGTTAATTCACACCTGTGAATCTTAGTGATAAGATGGCCTCTCACCTGTTAAGAGAACAGGGTTTCAACAATGGTACTTTGTTAAATGGTTGCAGTGTTTTCAATAAGAGAAACGTTTCTTGCAAATCATATGCCACATCCAGTCCTGCAATTGAAACCTACTGGGTACGTTTGGAGCAAGAATGCTGCACGGAAGAGGGATAGGCAGCCATTCACGGAAATTTATTTTAAGAAATGAAGAGGACTTGAAAGATTGCCTCCTCTGTTAACTTTAGATTTAATAGGAGATCATATAAATTTGTTGTGATGAACATGAAGAAGTACCACAGACCCATCAGTTTATATAAACAAAGAAATTTATTTTCTGTAATACTAAGTACAAGAAACTTAAGACCAAGTAAATTCTTTGAAGGAATCTGCTTTTTTAGATGGTGTCCATCTCTCCTCTTTTTGTAAGAACACAAATCATATTATATTAGGGTCTAGTTTAGTGAACTTGGTTCAGTATGACTACCATTTGAAGGCCAAATTTTGAAATATATTTGTATCTGAGGTACTTGGAATTGCATTCTTTTTTTTTTGGATTAAAAGGGTTTTTATTTTTTATCAAAATATCATTATCACCATAAATTGTATCTCATCTACAAAGCAATTTCAGGTTTTTTTTAGATTTTGATGGACAGGTAGACATGAAGACACAGTTCATCTTATAATATAAGAAATGATTCTAAGTATAATAATATACATTCAAAAAGTGCTCCACAACTCAGGTATCAGTACATTTTATATCCCTTTTCCTTGGAGGTGGGAAGTTGAGGCATATGACTATGAAGCCCAGTTTTTAGTTACTGATAAAATAAAGTGGTCAATCCAACGCGGCAGAGAATTATCTGGTTTCAGAGTGTCATTTATACTGAAGGAATAAAATATCCACTGTCACTAGTAAGACCCCATCTTAGTGGCTCCCCCTCACAACTGATCCCCCACTTTGTTGAGTAATAGGAACTAAAATGTAGCCCAGGTTCTACTTTCACTTGTGCCATGGCTAACACAACTTCAATTTTCTTATCTTTCCACAATTTAAACACAGAAAATACACTAAAGAGCTTGGATAATGCCTATAATGCCTAACTATGCCTTCGGCTTTTTCTGTATAAGTTATTTAAGCAGCTTGATCTTCACAAAACAACCATAGATATCCCGCTATTGTCATGCCAAACTGCCCTAAGAAAACTGATAAACTTAAACTTGGTTATGTTTGCCAGTTTCCAGATCCAGGAGGAAATCCTTTCTGTCTGGTAAAGTACTTCGTCTGTGACATTCTCCTGTGACCTCAATACTAAAAATAATTATAGTTAAAAGCACAACTATCGGGAAATGATGTCTCAAAGACATATTATTTGTATTAGTGATAAATAGTCAATTTCGGTGCTGGGGAGAAGGTAGAGCTGTTTGCTGTTCTTGTTTAAAGCCAAAAGTGGTTCCTGGCACTTACATTGGATGTTTACACGTGTACCTGGAGCTCCGAGGGGATCTGGTTTCTGCAGGTGCCTTTTTCTCTTTCAGATACCACACCTACATTCACATATACACATGAATAAAGTTAAAATGTGTACTTATAAGTACATGGAATGGGGCTGAGGACAGGGTGTGACTGAGTGGTAGAGCAAATACCTAACCTAAATATACAAATGCAAACCATCTACATAAAAGAGAAACTTTTCTAACTTTGCAAAGAAATTCATTGTCTACTATTGAAAACCTCCGCTTTTATTACCCTCAAGCAAAGATCCTAAGACAAGTATGGAACTGAGATAAATTCCATGAAATTTTTAAATAATTTGAAAATGGTTTCTTGAATGAGAAGTTGGTGTATAGGATTTAAAGCTATAAGAGACAATTTAAAAACAATGGGAAATTTTGCATACTACTGTTGTAGGAGATACTTGACAAGCATTTCTTAAAATCCTTAGGATCAAAAATATAAAAGTGAGTCTTTGCCCTGTGATTGTACTAGTCCCAAGAGTGAACTGACTCATGCAGCAGCAGGGGATTCAATACAAGGCAAACACAGAAGCACATATTAATGCTGACATAGTATGTACTGGACTCTCTGATGGAGAAACCTCAGCATCCCAGAATCTCAGAATGTTTATTATATATATTTGAGCACAGAGGCAGAATTACTGTACAGAGTTGAACAAAGAGGCAGGGTTATTTTATACATCAAAGTAAAGAGACCGGTTTAGCCAATCTCAGTAGTAGCAGTCTCTGTAGTGGTGCAGGCTTTTGGCTGATAACACACAGGAGGAGCAAGCTACAGTAAACATTTTCTTCATTCACTATCAACATCTGTTCACGAACCAGAGACCTCTCCAAGGGAAGCATTTGCCATTCCCATGGGAATGAGGCACTAGGATTCCCATATAAGGCTGTACCTATTCACTCACGACTCCACTTTCTCCCTACAAGCCATAGTGTAGACAATACTGTTTACTTAGTGTCATTCATTCATTAGTTGGAAGGAACGCATTACATAGTGCACTTATAATATGAGAACATGTATGAAGAAGTCAAAGGGAGTGGAAAGGAACTCGGAAATGCTCTATTCTAATTTTTTAAACCAAAAAGAATCAAATAAAACTAGTTGAGAAAGTAGAATATAAAAAAGCCTAATGTTCCAACTGGCTATTTTATAGAATAACAAACCTGAAAACAAAAAAAGAATGTATTATTATTAAAAAAAAAAAAACCTTGCAGGCATCACAGACAGAACAAAGCCAAACCAATGGCTTCTTGAAATTCAGTGGAAATCAGAAGGCAGGAAATGAAAAATAAAAATAAAAAATGTATTAATTTTCAGTTCTGCCAGCAAATGACAGATTTTGGAGATTAAATAGCTGGAAGTTGCTCAGAATCTCTGAACATAACCGATCTTTCAGAAAAGACATGTGGTGCTTACAGAGTCTCTGGAACAGTTTTTCATACCCATTAAAAAGTATTATTTGAAAGTTCAATAATAAAATTATGCTTTCCTGTATTAAATCCTGGGTACTATTGTTAATTGAGCTGAAGTACAATTAACCTAAATTATCTCTAAAACTGTTTTTATCAATGTCTACCAATCTCTAAAAACAGATTTTTGTAAAATAAAATTTTACAAAGCAGAGAGGAGAAATGGGGAGTTAAGAAGGAGGCTAGCCTGCAATTGGGTTGTATTGTATTAGAGAAGAATCTATTTTCAATACAAAAAGAAAAAAATAACTACTGAGACAAAAAAATTGTAAAAGAAAAAGTCCACTTTATAAATTTTCCATAAAAATCCTTAAAATCTTGTCAGACATACCAACACTATATTTATATTCAATAAAAATATATATCCACTTAGATAATATGCAAGAAACCTCAAAAATACTTTAGATTTTATATGCAGTACCTTCTATATCATAACTGAGTTTTACTTTAGAAATATGATGCAAGTTTATATGTAAAGCATGTCAAATATAATTGCTTTTAAATTATATACATAACAATTAAAACAAATTCATGTACAAATATAGAAAATATTGATTAAATGCCCATTTATGTCATTAAAAAATCTTGTTAATGCCAAAATAGAGGAGGAGTCGCATAAAAGAGCACATAATGCCGACAACAATTTCTGTGCATATTTGTTTCATATTCGTTCTTAAGATAGCTGAGGTGGAGACTGTTAAATTATCAGTTTTAATTTTACTTTGTTGTGGTCTTATTTCTCTGAAATTTCCTTAGCATTCCTCATAGTATCTAATTCTTTGTCTTGGAAATTTCTCTTGGGAAGTTGTCAGTAACTAAACTAACTTTTCCCAGGGACTGAAGGTTCAGTGTTTTGATTAGAGTAGAGCCACAGTTTTCTGGGTACTTAATCTTGGAAGTAGAATTTTTATCATTTCTAATCAATTCTACTAAGTAAAATTGAGCTGGTAAGCCTCATTTGAACAAGAAATAATGAAGGAATCACTGAAGACATAGGTAGTAATAGCAAGGTCATTGGAGGCCATCGAAAAAGCAGCAAGCCCTAGTGCTCTATGTCTTTAAGTGTACTCTATCTTCTTGAAACGCTCACTCTGAGTCACCTGGGGAACTGGGAGTGCCTAGGACAACATATGAATGCATAAGTCATGTTTTTAAACATATATTGAAGCTACCATGAAAGGCTCGTAGGAGGTAAGAGGAGACATTCTTGGTAATCGTTAAGAAGGAAAAGTGAAAATAGGTTTTGGAAGTGCTCCCCATTTTAAAAGTGCACAGGGCGTGGAGAAGTTTCCAAGAAACAACGCACTGAAGATAATGACGGCAATGCCCCTGAAATGTTTACACTACATGAAGAGAACAGCATACACATCACACTGACCCATCAGGAGTTCATAAAAAGCAGCTAGAAAAAAACCTATTGATTTTCCTTTCAAACTGGTAGGTCACATATGATATCTTGATTTTGGAAATAAAACCATGCTTGTAGAGTAGCTCTGCTTCCTCCTCTTCCTTCTTTTCTCCTTCCCCTCCTCCCGTCCTCCTCCTTTTTGTCTTCATATTTTTCCCTCTCCTCTTTCTTTTATGTTCTTATTTGGTTACATGGGATATGTTCTCAATAATAATACTATGATGTATGTTATTAGCTATAAATACACTAAAAACTAATGGATACATTAATTAAATAATTAATAAAATCTGTAAAATATTAGTGACAACATGATTGCTATTACCAATATATTGATAAATTTTTAATTCCTTTTTATCTTTTATATGTATGAATGTTTTTTTTACATGCATGCCTGTGCACCAGATATGCACCTGATTCCCACAAAGGCCAGAAAGGTGTAATATATTATCTGATACTCGAGTTACAAACTATTGTAAGCCATGAAATGAGTACTGAGAATCAAATCGGGGTCATCTGAAAGAATGGCAAGCACTCTTATTCGCTGAGCCATCTCTTCATACACCTGACAAATGCTTATATTAACAAACTGTATGGATCTAACTTTAAATGCCTCACATTATATTAAACTTGTAGAAATTTTATTATAATAGGTCTTTATTTTGTATCATCAATGATATACATGCCTATTATCTGTGAGGACCACAGAAAGTGGTCCCAATCATCCCAACGAAGATGATACTTTCAGAGCTGATAGACTATATGTGGATGTACATTAAAGACTATAGTAAATGAGGGAAATTTATCTCACAGAGGCTGGTTTCTTTATTCGGTTTTGGATTTTGTTGACTGATTTTATTTTCTATAAATATGAAGAAAAAACCCTAACCCTAACCATAACCCTATAGATAGCTGTGTTAGGAACGGATGGTTTACTACAGTCAGAGGTTCCTATGCTTATTTTGAATCTATGCTTGGCCTTAGGCACAAAGAGAAAAGTGAAGCCTGTACTTGAAGTAAAGAACAAAACAGAACAACAACAACAAGAACAAAAACTTAACTTCTCAGAAGTATAGATTCAGATAGGCTGAAAATTTAAACGGAAATGAAGCTATTGTTTTGTTTTATAACATGCTAGTAATTTCTTTTCATAAAAAAAAACCCAGCTGTAGTAAAGGACTTGAAAATCACCAATTATTGAAGAAAATCCAGTTTGATTTAAGATATGATATGTATTTCAAACTGTTCAATTAATTATTTTAATAACTAAAACCCATTAAAAATTGCTTCATAATTTCAGGTCTTATTATCTTTAATTTTCATGGCTTCCATCTATCTTTGCATTTCTTTTCAGTGCTATTCATATTTATTTCCCTTGGAGATGTTAAGGTAGAACTTATTTATTTATTGTTAATAACAAAATAATTATTGGGCTTATTCCATTGTTATTTTAGGAATAGCAATCTTACTCTGCTGGACTCTTTTCTGCAAATAAGGAAGATTAGATAACATTATTCCCCTATGGTGCCTCCCACTACTGTGATAAAGAGCCCAAGAAAGCTCAACTTACAGGAGAAAAACCTTTATTTTGCTACATGATCTCATAGTACTCAGTCTATACTTGCTTGACTACCTATCTCATGGGCCTGGCATGAAGGACATGCTATAGAATGAAGCTGTTGCCGCATGGTGGCCTAGAAGCAAAGGAGAAGAGCAAGAGATGAGAGTCTCAGTAATAATTTCAAGAACATAAATCCCAGTGTTCCAAGTACTTGCCCACCCTTGTTAATTCTCCTCTTAATTCCCACAGTGTTCAGCCAGGTAATAGAACTTTTAACAGCCCAACCTCAAGAGATAACATCAAAACCAAACTGTGGAATTTGAATAGTCAATATCAAGTTTCTTTAGTATCAGGTTAAACCGATATAAATGAAATTTGAACAAATTATATGGAAACATTTAAATCTTACAATTAACTAGCCGTGAACACCAAAACTACATCAATGAAGTTCTAAATGAAAGGACTTTTGCTCCACAATGCTGGCCCTCATGAACTCCTAGAAAATACATGTATTCTATTGCCACGTTAAGGTCTCAACCAATTTTTAAATATATTAATTGTTGGAATATAACAGAGAGAGAGCAAAGAGAAAAACATGAATGGTGAGAAAAAGAAAGAGGCATTGTGTAGCAGAATAATAATTTATAAGTAAGCATTTGAGTATAAAATATTCCAGTGGAGGAAATAGATGGCATAAATCAATTCATTTGTTGAGAAAAATACCCCAGCATGTCAAAAAAGTATATTAATAAATATGACTGTATAATGTGGAATGTGTCTGTATTGAGAATTTGAGAGAGGAAACTGAGGGCTAATAACTCATGTATTGTCAGTAACAAAAATGTCTTTTGTACTGCAAGGTTTTTCATCAGATGTCCTACATTTATCCGGAAGTAGCAATAGCATTGACTATTGTCACTGAAAACTATAATTTCAATAAATCAAAAAAGGAAATGAGTATAATAAATGTTAAACCGTTCTCAGAAAGGAGAAATTAACTTTTACACAATGAAATCATTCATAAAACAATGTTATAATTGTTCAACAACTCTTTTCCGCCTACTGGATTGCCTCATCCAGCCTTAACAAGTTGTGCCTAGGCATATTTTAACTGGACACGGCATGTTTGGTTGATATCCCAGAGAGGCCTGCCCTTCTCTGTTGGAAAAAGGGGAGGATTGGATCTCAGGGAGTGGTAGAGGGGAGCCTGAGGGAAGGGAAAACTGCAGTTTGGATGTAATATATGAAAAAATAATCTTTTAAAAAGTAAGTGAACTCCATATGTAAACATATGTACATACTTCTGATAGTCCCAAGAGATGTACTTATGTACTTATGTAAAAACACTGATAAATTTTGTAACATAGATTGTCTATAAACAAATGCGTTTTACCAAGATATTTTTGCCTTGTTAAAATGTAATATCATTCATAGATATGCATGTTTAAATAGCACCTATTAACTTAATCTCCCACTAGAAAGTCACAGGATGTACTGACGGTTTATTTGACTGTGTCTCTGATTTCTGTAGAAACTTTAAATCAAGAAGCACTGATACAATATTGATTCACCCTGCCATGGACTTGAAGGTCTATGATCCTGAAAGGAATAAACATGTACTCTAAAAGACACATAAAATATTTAGTTTTCTATCAGATGAAGTCTAACCTGCCATTCTGGTTTTTAAAGGTAAACTAGAACTACCACGTAACCAAATCATCAGCTAATACACTAAGCAAAGACTTTTGTTTATAGAAAGATGGCATCCTTTGCTTTGTAGGTCTGAGGTTTTTTCTCTTTCTCACTGTACCGAGAAAACACTTTTCGTTTCTGTTCTTTTATTTTGTGTCATAATTTGTGTCATCATGCCCCCTTCATATCTTTTAAAGGTCACTCACTACCTTTAATAGATACACGTTGTACTTTTAACATAATTGGATGGCAATTTCATAAGGAATATTAGGTGCTCCAATTAATGACCTGACTACATGCTGTTGTATTGAGTTGTATGAAAAATATTTGGAAATTCAGATTTTAGCCTTTGTATTTTTCCATTGAGTATTGTTATTTTCATGCATATAAGTGAATAGCTACTTTTGAAAATCTTATGGAACACCTTAAGGAATTGTGAAGTACTTAGCTTTTCCGTTTACTTTTCCACTTAAAAACATGAAGAAAATGCTCATGTTTCAGTAACAGGTCAAGGCTGACTTAAGGCTGTCGTTCTTTCTCTCTCCCTACCTCTACATATGTGCACACGTATGTTAGCAGTAAACATAAACACGGTTTTAGGTCTTGTTGATATTTTACTATTTGTCTTGTTTTATAAGCTTAAGGTAAAAGTATTACTTATACATCTTCCTTTTCAGTTAAATTTACGGATTGTAACTATTGTTCTTAAAGTTCTTTTCAGTTACATTTTGATTTTAAGAATTGACTATTGCTA
Organism: Microtus obscurus; assembly: GCA_963919715.1. Taxonomy (NCBI): domain Eukaryota; kingdom Metazoa; phylum Chordata; class Mammalia; order Rodentia; family Cricetidae; genus Microtus; species Microtus obscurus. Next base: position 5,684,253 of record CAWTZC010002333.1, read on the forward strand.
CATACATGTTATAATTGTTTCTTTTGCTTTACTAGAGATTATGATACCATTATGGAAAAAAAGTAATTCTGTATTTTCTTAGGGTGCAATGTCACACATTGATGTCAATAATGATCTTATTGTAGGCTTATGAACTCCTACGTCCTAACACTTATTATTGTAGTAACTATGTTTTATATACACACCAAAATATCCCATTCACCTCATTATAAGAAATACACACACACACACACACACACACACACACACACACACACACACACACACACACATATATATATATATATATATATATATATAAAGTTGATTTCAGTGATCCTAAGTCCTCATCAGAAGGATGTTGCAATCGGAACTTTGCGAATCATGCCACAGCTTTTAAGCAGCCCCCAGTTTTGGTGACTGCTATTGTTGTTGCTTTCAAGTTACAAAATATCTGGGATGCAGTCACTGTTGATTTTAGGTCATGTCCAAAATGTCTCTGTGCTGTTTTTGCAATTTATGTATTTTCTAACTGTGGTTCAATAAATTGATCTACAACTGGCAGTAATTTTGAGGAAAGACTAGCCAAGTTTAATTTTTCCAAATAAAGAAACAATGATTCTCCAACTGTAAGTTTATATCACCTAGCAAAAGTGAAATGGTCTTTTTCTTTGGAGCTTACTTTTCCTTATATTACAACCAGATAGAGCATTCACACTTTGAAGAAAGGAAAGCCTGGATTTTGAATTTCTTTTATGTCTGTGTGCATTAAATTCCCTAATAACGCAAAGCCCTCTCTGCTCTGTGAATTAAACACAAAGTCTTTCTTTTAAGTCAATATGAATTAGAAGTCTGAAGAAATAAAGAAAATCCTAGTTCAGAACTGGCCTTGTTTGCAGCTTTTGAAGATGAGTGGCCAGGTTTGATAGGCACTGGGAAGTCTTCAGATAGGGTCCTTGTACAGATAGGATGATCTAATTCCATTTTATTTGTGTGTCCTAGTTCCTGGCTCATAGTAAAATTTATTGTCTTTACCGTTGGCTCAAACATATCAGAAACTTCCCCATGATAGAAGCTACAGCTACCTAGGCAAGTCTAAACATTCTTTTCAATATGTTAAGAAATTATTAAATCAAACTAGAATTGAAATAAGCTACTAAATATCAACACAAACAAGATGTTTATCACACATTATCAAGCTGATATATCTTCTTTAAAATGATATTACATTAATAAACACTTTTTAATTCGAAAGAAATTTCAGCAAAGTTCTGACATTGAAAGAATTACCCCCCCTTTTTTTTAATCTTGTTAAGACACCCTATTGAATGTTAACTAAAATGAAACAATACTTTATTTTCAAAAGCGCAATTTGTTTGTTAAAGGGCACATTCTTGCATTCAGATTTCATGCAAGCCAAATTTTAAAAAAAGAATTCTGCAAATATTATACAATGAATTGGGTTTAAAAACATATTCCAATATGTCTTTAAGTAAGAGGGACAGTGAAGAAAAGCAAATAAATTAAAGAAGGTCAAATTAGAATAGAAAAGTTCATGTAGAATGAACATGGTGAGAAGATAGGTCTATAAATTATTTTTTGTTTGTTTTTGTTTTTGTTTTATTTTCGAGACAGGGTTTCTTTGTAGCTTTTGGTTCCTGTCCTGGAACTAGCTCTTCTAGACCAGGCTGGCCTTGAACTCACAGAGATCCGACTGCCTCTACCTCCCAAGTGCTGGGATTAAAGGTGTGCACCACCACTGCCAGGTTCTATAAATTACTTAATTTTTATTTATTTTTATTACCTTACATGTAATATTTATATATACACGTACACTCATACACATATGCATACATTTATATATGTATATTCATACATATATACATATGTTATATATATAATTATATATAATGGCTTTCTATGTTATGATTTTATGGGTTTTCAGTGTGTTGGAAAGTTTGTGCCTCTGTATCTATTTGTGTTTTTCCTTTGTTTTTTCCTGTTTATTTATTATATTCCAATGTTTGCATTTGTTTTATTTTATGTACTTTTATTACTCTTTATATTTCACACTGTTTTCTAATGTGAGATAAAATGGGAGTCGATTAGGATGGAAAGAAAGATCGAGATGATCATGGAGGAGCTGTCGGAGGGCAACTGTAACCAGAATATATTGTATGAAAAAATTCTAGTTTCATAAAAAAAATGACAAGAATATAAGAAGAATCATTTTTTTGGCAGTTTCCTTTGTGTAACACAAGGATGAGGATGCTGAAAAGTGTCCTCCACAAGAGTGATGTCACAGAGACCTTGAGTGATGATTTTTCATTTAGTAGTTTCCGCTATATAGTTTCAAAATCTTTCTATGCTTTTTTCTACTCCTGAAGTTTTCCAAGAAAATTTTGGTATGTTATTAGATTAGCTATTACTCCATTGAAAGTCCTCGGGCAATCCATCAATCCTAAAGCCTCTTTAGGTCCTATAGACTTGTTCTCAGGAATTGTCAGGGATATAAATTCTGTGCACTTTTACCCACAGTCTGAGTCAGGTCTCTAATTCCTACACTCAAGCATTGCTCAGAAGGAACCCTTATGTATTAGAGAAAGGCCATCTTTTGTGTTAACATTGCAAAAGACCAGCCTTTGAGATTTTTTTTTTAAAGATATTCTCTTCATCCTTGTAAATCAACTTTCTGTTGACATAGATATTGTTTTCTTTTTATGTTAAACAATATCCAAGGTCATGTTTCATGACCGCTCCAACAAGTAAATTTTTAATTTTATTTTTGAGATTATAATAACATTTCTCCATTCTCTTACCTCCCTCCAAACCTTCCCATATATCCCTCTCTAATCTCCTTCAAATGCCTTGGCTCTTTTTTCACTAATTCTTAGTACATGCATACACATATGTATATGTGTGTGTACTTTTTGTATATATACACACATATAAATAATTTATATCTATATATATGCACATATATACTTGTGTTTTTAACATCCTCATACACATATGCATACCACATGCACATGGATAAACATGAGAGAAAACCATCAAAAGGTAACCCAAAGAACAGGAAGTAAATACTATTAGTGTGTGAAATCATTTACAGTCCCACCATTAATACTGTATTTAGATATCAAATCAGAAAGAAAAGAGTCTGAGTTTCACTGTGTTTGCAAAAAGAGTGTTAGCCTATTTTCATTTCAGTTTAGCAAAGTAGAAAGACATTGGTTGTCTGGGTAAGAAACAAATCTTATTATTCACAACAAAAAGATACTTCAGGGCAGTGTTTTGTGTCAGTTCTCATTGCCTTTGCATTAGGATGATTCCAAGAGGTAAAGACAGGAAAAACTAAAGCATTCAGGGAGAACTGGTTACAGAAGAGAGATCCTGATTTAAGAAACCATGACCTGGAAGAGAGTCTCCAGAAAATTTGTCCATCCTGTTCTGTTAAGACAGATCCTCCCGCCAGAATGCAAACAAATACCTCATAGAGAAAGAGGAACATCTTTTGATTTATGAACCTGAGAGTTCCTAAGAAAAGGCATCTTTAAACTCTGAGGATGGGGGTCACTGCTGTTACATTTACAACCCAAATATGTGCCTGCCTTCGCACCAGAGGGTTCTAGCCTCTGTATTTCAGGGTAATTGTAAAATCTTCGTATAAAGAGTAATTTTAAAGCAGAAAGAAAAAGGTATCTGTGTTTATACCGAAAGCATTGATAATGAAAGATTGTCTTTCAGAGTAAGTGAAGGTGAATGAATACTGAGAAATTGTAGCACATCAATCATTTTATTCTCAAAGAAACGTACACACATATTTGTAAGTTGGAGTACAGACACACAGATACCCATTATTGATATGCACTTAGGTTTCTTGCATGCATATTGTATTTTGAAATTATTGCAAATTCCACTGATATCATGTTTAAAACATGAATAAATATCAGCACAATTTGTATTATTTGATTCAGTAGGCTCATATAAATACAGGCTAAATAGAATAGTATTTAAAGTTTTATAATACATACTGTGCTACCGTTTTCTCATAATTATGTCAAATTTAAAAGAACATCTTATATAAAGTAGGAATAATGATTAATACATTTATAATATCTACACAATAGAAACAATGAAGAATTGTTGCCTAGAAAACAGGTTCTAAGATAATGTTAGCTCAGGACTTGTACCAAATAAAGCTGGAAAATACATAGATTGTGAAGACACATATGTTTAAACACATAACGAAAATACTGGCCTATAATTAGAGTAATACGAGAGGAAGAAGTGTTATTAAAGGATTACACTCTTTTCCTGGTAAATCTTTGGCTAATCTCAAATACTAGGATTATAGGCATGAGCCACATCCAGTTGATTTTTCATTTTTATTTGAGATAGAATAACTTGTCCAGGATGAACTTGAATTTATGGTCTTCTTTCCTCAGTCTCCAAAGTAATTGTGATTTCAGCTGTGCTACTAAGGTGCACTAAGAAATTATTTTTATGATAATCTTTATTATTTGAATTTATAATTACATTATTTGTCACCCTTTCCTTTTGTCCCTCAGTCTCTCCTACACTGCCTTTCCCTTGCTTTGTATGAAGCTCATTGCATCATTTTTAATTGTGAACACACACACATACACACATACACATATACACACAAGAAAGAGGTATTCCTAACTATACAAAAAAATCCTAAAGAAAATCAAAATTTAAAAATGTGATATATTTTAATCTGAAAATATCCTACTGTTTTGGGTTTTCTTTACCTTCCACTTCCCACTCATTATGCTTTCATGTTCTGCAATGCAGGATATTGTAATTGGTTGCATATTTGTGAGTTGATTTTTTTGTTACAGTTTATTGATCAGGAATTTAGACAACTAAACTACGGTATATGTTTATACCCAACCTAACAACTTATTTACAATGAAGGACTTCACTCCACTCATAATGTTCGCTTTCTTGTGATAATATTTAGCCAGATGATTAAAAACAACAAAATGATGTCCCATTGTTTCTTCTGTGGAGAGAGTAGTGGGAAGTTTAAAGCCTAATGCCCTTCAGGTGAAATGCAGACTCATTAGCCTTTAACCTAGGAATCCCCACCCTCTCTCTCTGCTCCCTTGATGAACTTCGTTTATCACTCTGCCCACAGCATCTCTCATTTGGTGAGTGTTGTCATTTGAACATAGAACGCTTCCCGTATTCTCATGTGTTTGACCACTTGGCTTCCGATTAAGCCTTTTGCTGGAGCCAGGGCTTGGGGTTTTAGATTCTGGCCCCGATTTCTATTTGTCTCTGTTTCCTGACTTCAGATGCAATGTAATCAGCTGGGGCCGCACTCCTACTGATTGGTTAACTTTGTCATGATGGATTGATCCCCTCAAAAGATAAGATAGAATATATTCTTCCTCCCTCCTTATCCAATCCTTGCACACAGCAATGAGACAAGAAACCAGTACAATGAATTATTTGCTGTCCTCTTGAGAAAAATTTGAGAGAATAATCTGCGCATCCACACCAATTTTGAATGGAGAAACTTGATTCCATTCCCCATGTATTAAGTCAAAATTGGTTTCTAAGTAATCACTTTTTCTTGGGTGGGTTAGGTTTGCTTGCAACAAACAGAGGAAGTGCGCCTTTAAGTAACGGCTACCAGATTTGTAGGCTGTCATTTTGTCTTGTTGATGATGTCCTTTGCTTTACAGAAGCTCCTCAGTTTCAGGAGGTCTCTTTTATTAATTGCTCCTGTCAGTGTCTGTGCTACTATAATTACATTTAGGAAGTGATCTCCTGTGACAATGTGTTCAAACGTATTTCCTATTTTCTCTTCTATGAGGTTCAGTGAGGCTGGTTTTATGTTGAGGTCCATGATGCATTGGACTCGAGTATTGTGTATGGCGATAGATATGGATATATTTTCATTCTTATACATGCTGATATCCAGGTATGCCAGCACCATTTGTTGAATATTTTTTTCTTTTTTCTATCATATATTTTTTGCTTCTTCATCAAAAATTAGGTGTTCATAGTTGTGTGGAATGACATCTGGATCTTCGATTCAATTCCATTGGTTATACTTTTGTTTCCACAGGAAATGGGAGGTTTTGGGTACATTCTGGGTTAAGAAAAATTAGGTCTGATAGAGGAAGACCCCCTGAAAATCTCCTATGAGAGCAGAACGCCCAGAAGATCCAACGTGCACTTTGCATGGCGTTTATGGTATAAGATGCCATGCCCAAATGGGCGGGTAACTTAAAGGTTACTGACTGCAGGAATTCCTACAGCACATATCCACTAATCTTACCTCTCTCCTATTTCCTTAAGTACACTGTCGATTGAAAACCTTTTAAAATATCAAAACTCTTTTCCATTAAAGCATTCATAAGATTCTCTTATTCACAGATTATAAAGTTTCAGGGTTCTTTTTTTAATATAAACATAGCTTCTACTTTGAATGCTTTACTCTTCACCTCACATTTCTATTCACTTCTCCTGGTTCTTAAACTGCTTATTTTATTTACAAACAAGACACAATACAGTATTCCCGGAATAGACTTCTCAATCACCATATACAGCGTAGAAGTATGCAGTGTTTCTCACTAGAGTATTCCATTTGTTTCCACGATAGGTCATTTGTAAAACCTGCTGCCACTACGCTTATTTTATTCTATATAAAATTATTCTTTTTCTATAAATTTAAATTTCATGTTTACCTTCTCCCATTGTTTCTCCTGGTACGTGGCATGTGTATTAGATACTTCCAATGAGTTTAATCACCAATTGATTATCTTATTGTATAAAACAAACCCATTTTGCTATATTAATGTGAGAAACATTAGCAATCTTACCCTCAGCAAAGGGGGGATGCACCACTCTTATTATTCAAGTTCAACAGAGAAAAGGAAGTGTTACCGGAGATTTTAAAGATTGCAGTCTTCAAAAATTCAAAGTTTTATTCAATCCCTTTTTAATGGCTGTATTTTTCTACCAGTTTTGTTCTCCTACAACAAATAAACTTGCCGTAAATTGGGGAGAGAGTGAACAACGTTTCTTTTTCTTTGAAATCTGTGTACAATATCCATGATTACTTTTATTTAATCACTTTGGATTAAATAAGCAGATAGAGTTGTTTTTTTTTTCAAAGAGGATGTGAGGTCCAGAGAGATGGCTCAACAGATAAAGGTACTTTCTGAAAAACCTGACGATCTGAGTTCATTCCCAAAACACACGTGACAAGAGAAAATTGATTTCTACAAGTTGTGCTCTGACTTCTACATTCATGTCATAGAATATGAGTGCATACACACATGTACCAACACACAATCAATAAATAAAACATAATAAAAAGAAAACATATTTGCCTACCAATATCTTCTCTTCTTGTAAAAAGAAATTCAGATTCAGTTTGTTTGACTATATGTCTACTCAGAATATAAACTACCATTCCCTGTGTATATTATAGAAATGTGGGATAATGTTTCAACTCTAGCCAATGTGCATAAGGAGAAACTATATATGCCATTTCCAGGTAGAGTAGATGCCAAAATTTAATGTGAAAACAAAAGCAGAAATAGCTCTTTAAACATAGGCTTGGTTCCTATGTTTAAAGAGCTCAGATTTTTTAATGCAATTTGATACATCATTGTTTCACGCACGAAGTAAAGCTGAGACTCTGAAAAAGTTGGCAAAGAAAATTGTTTAATATTTTCCACCCACTGGTTCTAGTTTTACAGATCTATTTGCATGACAGTCAGGCAACTGCTGGGAGATAACTTGCAGCATGCACATTCTATACTCAGTTACTTAGAGAGGTATTTACCCAAAGCTCTTTTGGTAAATTTTGATGGATACAGCACAAGTGACTGAAATAAATTCAGCGTTTAGGAGCTACGCAATTTTTAGGAGTAAATCCACTGTGGCTAAACAATAATAGATTCAAGCAAAAATGCACTCAGTCAAAAATGAAAGCCATCTCTGACTTCATAATGACTGTACTTGTCGTGCCTTAGATATGACCACACCATGCTATATTTGTGAACATGTTTAACTTCAACCTATACAAAAGAGATTTTGTATTGATAATGCAGATGTAAATAAATAACTTGAACTAGTAGTTGTGTAACACTTTTGAATCCTAGGATAAACGAAGGAGGAAGGATGGTGGTCAGTACAAGTAATGTAACAGAGTAGGCAAAAAACTTGCTGAGTGGAGCCAGGTATATCAGATACAACTGTCTCTGCCTTCGTGGAATGAATCTGGCATGATATGTAACATTAGGCATCTCAAATTTGATAATAGCATATTTGTCATAGACAAAATTGAAGGAAATGCCTATGCAACAATGTGTTAACAACCTGGAATCTGGCTTAGAGCAAAATAGTGACCAATAATAATTGAATGGGATGGCATATCAAGGGCATAGACTATATATTGACTTCCAAGGAAATGTCTGACACCGCCAAAGCATCAGAGAATCTCTAACTAAAACCCATTTTCTGGGAACTGGTTAGTGTGAGAAACTGGGAGTGTATCTGGGCAATATTAAAGAGTCTGTGACTTTAGGAGTACAAGTTGCTATACACATCAGTCAGGAAATCCTGCAAGACTCCTAGAGAGTTGTGTGCATAAAAAAAAAAAAACAAGGGGAGTTGAAATAATCGTGTGGGCTTTGTGATTTGCATCAGTGAAATTAAGAGTCGTTTAAATGTAGATGTATTTTTAAGCAGAAATAAAACCTACCCACCACTTTAGAAATTTCAGTGCTTCCTTGATAATGTAGAAGAAATTAAGTTTGGTGAAGAAAACATTGAAGTAAATCTTATGTGTTTTGAAATTTATTTTCTTCCAACCATAGCACAATGAAATGAATGATAACCTTAACTATCATACAAACAGTGTATTTAATGATTTATCAAAATATGATTATAAGTAATCATTAAGTTGAGACAAATTCAATTCCTTGAATTTATTTATTTATTTATTTATTTATTTATTTATTTATTTATTTTTCTTTTTGAGGAAGGGAATGCCTTTACTAAGTCACAAAACTTTGACAAATCAATACAGTACCCGTTAATACAATAAAATACGATTTTTGCTGGAGTCATCATAATCTTAGTGTTAATTTTCACTCCAAAAATATCATTTAAATACCAAATCCAAACACTGGTTTCCAGCAGGGCAAGTTATTTAATACAAATTAATGTCATTTGAAATTATACAATGTCTCTTTTTAAAGTGAGTTCCTCAAGCAGGAGGTTCTAGTTCACGGTGAGGGCAGCCGGCCTTTGTGCTGGTTGGTCCACAGCCACACAGGGCTTCAGTACCTGAAAGGCTAAGATTCTATACCTAAGGAGACTTGAGACCAACATCAATTTCTTCTAAGCACTTCAACAACAACAAACAAGCCTGTTAACTGTCCACAAGACTCCAGCCAGCCCCTCAAACCCTTCCCCTCAGGCGATCACTTTGACTCAGACCCTCTCCATCTTTTGTTTTGATCAAAAGTCACAGCCTTGCCCCCAGCTCATTAAAAAAAAAAATAATAATAATAATAATAATAATAATAAATCTACCTAAAGTAGCTATATTCTTTTAAATAACAAATAAATATGATGTCAGCTTGAAGAGTCCTGGGCCCTGCAGCTGCACACCAATTTCCATTGTCATTTTTCCACCAACGCTGCTGCGGCTGCCATTGGGGTCCTTATGCTTCCTCTGGCTGATGCTGTCAATTCTTCTATCTCGGCGTTCAGTTTATGGATCACCCATTCCATTGCTTCCCGGCCTTTGTTAGCATTGGACGATATGGTGCTTGCCATGAGTCCTTCAAGGTAGCTGCTGAGGCTGACCCCTTTCACGGTGATGATAGCTTCCCGGGTCAGGACTGTTTTCTCTGGGTGCTGGGGTTGCGGCTTGTATGTGAGCCTCTCGTCGACTGAGACCATATTTGTAAATGAGATGTTGGTGGACCTGAGCTCCATGGTCTTCTTTACCGGGTCAACTACAGAATGCTCCTGCACGTAGGTTTTCGTTCTTGCTGCACCAATGAGAGACTTCTCAATGGAAGGCAGGCCCCACTCTGTGCTGAGGAGCCTGTGGCTGTGCAGCTTTCCAGAGGGATCGACATGTCTGTCCAACACGTCAACGTCAACCACGCTTGGATTCATGGGGTTTGGGTATTTCTGCATTGCAGCCGTGGTAACCATTTCCCTTGGGTGGTCAAAGACATGTTCGGAAGTCCAGATCTTCATGGTGCCAGCCGCCCTCCCGGTGTCTCGCCCCTTGAATTTATTTTAAGGAAAGAATAATTATAATGAAATATAAATATCATGAAATGAAAATAAATCAATTATACAGTAAATCTAAGTATAATTTTGTATGTAAAGAACATACTTATAATTAGGATGCCACTCTAAACAATAAAAAGGTTTACTGTCTTATCAAACAAAACACTATGCCTGATAGTGAAGGGTATCCTCATAGCGTGGTGGCTTTTGAAGCAGGACTTGGAAAATCTCCAACTCATTAAGACTTTGTAACAAAGCAGTTACTAGAATTTTATTTCAAAGGAAGAAAAAAAAGAAAGGAAATAAAACAGTAATAAACCCTGTAGACTGTCTTTTTAACAGACTTATGCCACCTTCCTTTGATTGGGTCCAGTGGCTTTGAGACCTTGGGAATTCTTCTGATCATGTCCCACAAAAGCCTGTTGCCTCTGAAAGGCAGATTGGCATCTTCTGAACTTTCCTTAAACTCTGATTGTAACACGACCAACAGCTGCACTCTGTAGGTGACTTTATCACTTATTCATGTGAAGGAAGAGTGTCATGGGGGCTGCCTTTCAAACTCAGCTTCCCACCTTGGACAGGCTTCTGGAACTTCACTAGTTTGAACTGTTTTCCCCTGAAATAAAAGAACCATGGATTGTGCTTCTTTTAGGATACCGTTTCATCAGATCCTTGAAATTCACCACTTTCTGCTTCTGATAGAGAGCACAATATCACACATCAATACATTCAATCTCACTCTATTTTATCCGTTCCTACTCATATCTTGATGTTTGTACATTCTTCTTCCTTTCCAGACTATACTCTAAGGGATTTACAAATGTCATAAAATGCTGATTTTTTTTGGGGGGGGGTGTCCTTATTCATTTGGTTTGGTTCATACCATAGTGCTATATTACTTCTTTTCTTATTTATTTCCCTTGAAACTAAGATTGTGGATATCACAAACATATTTTTGTAAAAATGAGTGGACATCTTCTAATTTATCAAATATATACAGCATAGAATATTGTATCCTTCTTTTCCTAATAAAATGAAAGAATTTTATTACCAAATGCCATGGACACAACTAAGATATGTGAGAAATTGTATAGATATGCATTACACTGTCTTATTTTAGAAACAAATGCCAGTATAGATACATGCATTTCTAAACTACAAACTAGAAAAAATGAAAACAAAATGAAACAGAACATATGCATATGAAGGAAAGATACTAACATTTAAATATAACATATTTTAATATAGTGCTTCAATAAATGCTTTGAGAGTTTTATATATTCATGCAATGTATTTTGGTTACATTCACCTCCCATTCCTATCTTCTCCCTGGCCCATACTCCACCTCCCTACACTCTCCCAACGTCATGTCCTCCTTTTTAATAATCTACTGAATTAAATGTGTGCTGCTTACATATTCATGGGTGTGTGGTCATCTAAACTAACCTGGGTGACTATGGCAGGATAACAGATCACACTATGATCATTGGTAATTTCTTTTGATTAGGGGTGGAGCCAGCAACTAATTGACAAGAATTAGCCATACAGAGTACAGAGGCCCCAGGGAGATGAATAGAGAGAAGAACAGGAAGGGCTAGGGAAGGACTTAGAGACTCACTGTCTTTTTGGTCTGTGACCCTTAGACAGGTGCTCTTGTTGGGTCTCCAGTAAAAATCAGAAAATTTAGTGGGTCACTCCTCCACCAATTTTTTCTTCTAGCAGGTTCCACTCCAATATCTGACATCTGAGTCTTTTATTGGTAATAGAGTAACTTAGATAAAACCAACAGGTAACGTATTGGGAACCATATCCTTAAATAAAGTTGAATCTTTCCTCTAGAATGGAGGAAGGGACATGATAAGTCACCCTCTTCAACCTAGATTGTGAAACCCAACATGGACAAGTTCAACAGAACCGCCATATTCGAGCTGCCCATGAATGCTACAGTATTGTCAGGGCATAAATTTCATTTTGTCTTTTCCTCTACAAGACATCAACTGTAAATATCTCCTCAGTTAAGGGTCAAGCTTGGTGAACTTTTTCATACTTATGCTATGAATATGGACATTTTGTATGCAGGACTTGTACACACAAACATAGTTGATGAGAGTTTTGCTCTCCTTTGTGTACAGAAGACACAATTTCATTCAACAGTGGATCTTCTTTCTGATTGTAGAAAGTTTCCTATCCTTCAAAGTTTATTGAAACTATAGAATCATTTAAGAATTTTATTTTTTGTTCAAATATGATTTCTCCATGTGTACAACCTCCATATGTATACTCTAGCTTTATTCTGCTGTGGAGCTTAAAATATTAGCCTTATATTGGAGGTATTGTTCTAAATATGTTTTTCCACTGCCATAAACTCTTTGAAGACATCTGTTTTTAAATCTTAGGATATGGCTGTCTTTGTTCTCATGACAATACAGTTCAACTTCTCTGACTTCCCAAGATTTAATAAATCATCATGCTTACTTTCTTTCAAACTAAAAATTATCAAACACTCAGGTGCTATATTTACAGCATGTATCACATTTGATTTTTATGTAGAGATCTAATTGGGAAATAGTTCAAGGTAATACCATGAGAGAATAAACACAATATTAAAGCTTAATAATTCCATGAAAGTAAAACATTTCTAACTGTGTAAATTATTAAATGGTAAAAGAACATGGCCATGTTTTCAGTAGATGTATTTAAAATATTATACTCATATGTGGTAAAACAGAAAATACAAAACATGATTTTAGGCATTAATACTGATAATAATTCATTACCTGCGCATGCCACATTTGGTTCTTTTAAAGCAAGGACATTGTAATCACATTAACTCACTTCAGGGTGTTTAATGTAACAATACCATATCCTGCTGAGTCTCATTACTTAAGTGAAGCTACGATTTAGTTTTCCTGCTGACTATCCGATTATATTTCCTAAGCAAAACAGATAGTAAGTTATATCAAATTTTCCTAGATTATCTAAAGAACACATTGATCAATACCATATGATCTGAGGACGGTTTTCTCATTTACCTCTAATCATAGATTTGAGAAAAAGCAGATAACCTGGTACTTTTACATATCGACTCAATGCAATTACTGCACATTACTCCTCTTAAATATGTTATGTTTGTCTTTATTGTCTTTATTTTATATTGAAAATAAGTTTTGTTTCATACAACATATTTTGACCAGGATTTTACTCCCACTTTGCCTCTCAGATCCTTCCTAACTCCTTATGATACTAACTCTACACTGTCTTTCCCTCTTTTTAAGAAAACTATCAGGTAAATAAAACAAATAACAATAAAATAGATCAACAATCACAAAGAAAAGTCATAAGAAACACACAAACAAATTCTATAGAAACAAAACATTGGAAACCATAATATACAAATAAAAGACCAGTAAAATTTAAAATAATGCTCAAACAATGCAGGATTAGACAAAGAATCTTCAAAAATTCTTTGAGTTAGTATTGTCTTTACCATATGCTGCTAGGCAAGAGGTCTACTCTTACATACAGTTTATATACAAAAGACATTCGTTTGGAGAAAACTACATTATCATTTGATAGTGGTTTTCAGTAGCTTATGATTAGTGATGGCAGCTCTGTCTACACCCTATTTCTAGGAGTGATGTACTCTGTAGCTTGAATCTAAACAATTCTTACACAAGCAGCCATAGATAGTCTCTGTGAGTTGTTGTGCTGTGTCTGGAAGGCACTGTTTCCTTGATGTCTTCCATCCCCTCCGGTTTTGACAATCTTTCTACTGTCTCTTCAGCATAGTTACCTGAGCCCTAATGGGTGGGGGGATTTGATGAAGACACCCATGGAAAAAAAAAAAGACTGGGCAATGTTGGCACATGCTTTAATCCCAATGCTTGGGAGGTAGGGGCAGGTAGATCTCAGTGAGTTTGAAGTTAGCCTGGTCTACAAAGTGAGTGTCCCAGACAGCTAGGACTGGTATTGCACATAAAAACCCTGTCATAGAAAAAACAAAAAAACAAAAATAATAAAAAAAAACAACAACAAAAAGATTTGGATACATAAAAATTAAAGCCATTAAAATGTAATTTTAAAGCCTTTCAAAATTAGGTACCCATTTTGGAATATACAACATAAAGATCCATTTACTCCAGAGAAGAAGCTGTCATAAACCAAATAAACTATTGTTAACAGAGGTTTCTGTCTTGCCCAATCCTGCAGCCAAAGAAACACACATTAATCGTGAACTGGTTGGCCTATTGTCTCAGTCTTCTTATTAAGTCTTACATCTTAAATTAACCAATAATTCTTGCCTGTGTTAGCCACTTGGCTTGGTACCTTTCTTCAGTGAGGCATTCTCATCTTGCTTCCTCTGCTTCTAGGATATGACTACAGACTTAGCCTTTCCTCTTCGGAGAATTCTCCTGTTCTCCTTATCCAGGCTATACTTTCTGCCTGATGCCTCCACCTATACTTCCTGCCTGGATACTGGCCAATTAGCATTTATTAAAGCAATACAATTGACCAATCTTTTCAGGGTATAAGATCATTGTCCCATAGCAAACTATTATAACAAAGTCCAATGTGGCAAATCAGTAGGTTTACTGGGGTTACTTAAAGAAATGTTCTCAAGAATTTGATTATTGAGCAGGTAAATCAAACACAGCTATAAGACCAGGGAACCCATTTCAGAGGGATGACAGCTCCTAGAAGCTGCAACCCTATTGCTCTCTGCAGGACTTGTAGAAAGCTCAACCACTTTGAGAATTTCTTTAAAGTAGCCTCGCAGGAGGGCCAGTCTCTTCCCCAACAGTCATTTACTGTTTGTGTAACCAAGGGGAGGGACCCTGAATATCCAGTTAGTTTCATGATTTTCTTTTTAATTTGTAAATTGGTTGTATCCTGGGTCTTGTGTGCCTGCCCATTCCCTCTGGGATGGAATATTTCAAGTCTGAGCACATTGCTATAAAAACTTCAGTAAATGTAACTGCTTGTGGAAAGAGGATGGATACTCTTAGAGGTAAGATAAAAGTCAGTTTGACTTTTGAAAAACCAATAATAAATGTTAAGTTGTGAGTCATTTATGTCTCAGTGTTCTCATGCAACAGATAGTTTTCCATACACACAAAGATACCATTCAGAATCCTGTCCTTTGTAGGACTTCTTATAAACAGTCACCAGAAATGAAGTTTCCCTTGACAGAGAGATCTGCATAAGCAAACTGTAGGTCATTTATTTAATTATATATTATATAATAGGTAACATATTAATAAGAACAACTTCTATCAACATCAACATTCATCGTGAGAGTAACTTATAATGTCTGGAAGGAAAATAGATAATATGTATGCCTATGAATATATATCTCAATAGTATGGGATCTATCTATCTATACACTAAGAAATGATTGATAACTTCTGATATTGAAAATATAATAAATAAGAACTCTTGTGATGTAAGTTAACACAGTACTAGAAACTTTCAGTCCTTATGCCTTCATCCTTCTTACATATGGGGTTTATCTGCAATTCTTTTCAAATGCATTGAATAGGGCAATGTCAGGTGTGACCACTTTAGATTGTTTTCCATGGTGAGTGTCCTATCTTGTACTCTTGCTTGTCTGTGCTGAGGAAACTAACTGGTATATCGAGAGGTGCTCTGTGGAGAGATGTATATGATCAGTGGATGAGAGGCCTCCAGCTAGCAAAGACTAGTGAGAAACCGTATCCTGACAGTACCATGCAGTACTTCATAAGTCTTTCCACCTGTAGTCCACCCATCCCATGAGACTATGGCATTAGATGATTCCTTTATGGCAGTGTTATAAGTGATCTTGAAATAGAGATGCTTAGCAAGGCGGTTCTGGGTTCCACAGAATCAACAAAATAATGGACATCTTCTGTTCTAAACCACTAATTTTGAGAGTAAATTTTTAAGCATTAAAGATAATTAATACATTTTTTAAAAGCCAGCACAAGCAGAAGGAAGAAATCCTGGTCTCACTGCCAATGGCCCCACAATCTGCTCCAGCTGTCACTCACATTCAGTGGGCCTAGTTTGGTCCTATGCTGGTTTCCTCGCAGTCATGTCAGAGTCGGAAGGCTCCCATTAGATCATGCAGGTTGTTTCAGTGGGTATCCTTATCATGGTCTTGCCATCTTTGTATTTTTCACTCATTCCTCCCACTCTTTGAATGAACTTTGGGAGCTCAGCACAGAGCTGCACTGTGGATCTCCATATCTGCTTGCTGGATGTAGATTCTATAATGACATTTAAGATAGTCATCAATCCGACTACAGGGCAAGGCCAGATCAGGCACCCTCTCCACTATTGCTTAGTGTTTTAGCTGGGGTCATCTCTTTGGGTTCCTGGAAATTTCTCTCTCGCCAGGTTCCTTAACAGCCCCATAATGGCTCCCTCAACCTTGATACATTGTTCAGCCTAGATATAGTGGAGAGGGCCTTGGTCCTGCCGCAAAACAATATGCTTGATTTTGTTGACTCTCCATGGAAAGCCTTACCCTCTCTGAGGAGTGGATGGGGGGAGGTGAGATAAGGGGGGAGGTGTAGGGAGTGGGAGGAGGGGAGGGAATGGGAACTGGGATTGGTATATAAAATGAGAAAGATAGTATTTTTTAAAAAAGTAAAAACATTTTTATAAAGGTAATTAATACAGGAAGCATGAACACCTGAAAGAAACCATGTGCCAGCCAGCAAAATAAGCCTGTTTTCACCAGTCACTCCGATTTCTTTGTCTCTAGATTGACTTTGCTATGCTATGCAGTTTAATCCTCCTGTTGGTAAAAACGATGCAGCTGGAAGCTGTATAAATTAGTCTCTCATGTCTACCAAAGGCCCTTACAGGGAAATTGTAAAAGAAGTCACATACAGAAATCAATATTTTCCAGGCAGCATGTTTTAAAATGTGAACAGAACCAACGGAAATTCATTAGAAAAGTGTATTTAATTTATTCAAATATTTGAAACTTATTCCAGCCCTTAAGTACCGTCAGTACAAAGCTATTGTGCATTGGCTTTCCCTTAATAAACATACACACAAATGCATATTTCATAAGATTGCAGTGAAGAAAGTAACTTCACATTTCAAACAAAACTTGTACAAAGTTTTGTTAATATGTTTGGAAGCTTTAAGTAGTGAGATTCAATGTTAAATTAAGAAACTTTCCAGTTCCATTTTAGACTTACTTAAAGTAGTCAAAAGTGACAGGCGTAAAATGACTGCCATATTAAACAGTCTGAAACCAGGCGACTTTTCTTCTGAGGAAGGACTTAGGTTTACCCTCAGCTACCACCATTTTTCATCTATATTACTGCTTTTACTTTTTGTTCCCCGAGTCATAAAAGCATTTTGATAATGATCCCTACAAATGAATATGAAATTCCAATTTAGATAAGTATTGAGCTCTCTGCATTCAATTTACCCCCAGAAAGTTTTTTTTTTTATTTTTATTTTTATTTTTATTTTTGAGACAGGGTTTCTCCGTAGCTTTTGGTTCCTGTCCTGGAACTAGCTCTTGTAGACCAGATGGGCGGTGGTGGCACACGCCTTTAATCCCAGCACTCAGGAGGCAGAGGCAGGCGGATCCCCAGAAAGTATTAAAAAAAAAATCCCCCTCCTCATCCTCAAGTCAGAGATCTCACAGACGGGCAGGTGGTTTGTTTCTACATTTTTGGGGGAAAAGTGATTAAAGACATAGGTGCCCATTGTCCCTACTTACCCATTCAGACAGCCTCTGGGATCTTTTATGTGGACTTCAGCTTTTTTTTAATATATATATATATATATATATATATATATATATATATATTTATTTATTTATTTATTATGTATACAATATTCTGTCTGTGTGTATGTCTGCAGGCCAGAAGAGGGCACCAGACCTCACTACAGATGGTTGTGAGCCACCATGTGGTTGCTGGGAATTGAACTCAGGACCTTTGGAAGAGCAGGCAGTGCTCTTAACCACTGAGCCATCTCTCCAGCCCCTGGACTTCAGCTTTTTGCTGTGTTTTTCCAGGTGATTCAGTTGTATGAAAAAAGGGTAGACTTCTAAAAAAAAGAAAAGAAAAAAGGCAGACCAACTCTATGAAAAAGAAAGAATGAATTGATATTGGGTAGACAACCATCACCCATTTATTCTCACTACCCTTCTGACTCTAACATGTATGTATAAACATATAAAGAATACTTTCACATTATCTATCATAGATATGTATGTATACATTTATATATTATGCATGCAAGTGCAGCTGTTCTGTGTTAATGCTTTCATGTTGCACACTCTCCTGAGAAGGTCTTCTTCCCTGATATGTTTTTATTACCTAAATCTTTTGTAACTAACTGTGTATTTTCTTATATCCTGTTTTTCTTCATCTTATGTTTTAACTGTTATCTATGCCGAATGATTTTTAGTTCCACAGAGAATAATCAACAACATTTTGCTTCTGGCATTTCAAGTGATCACTGAAAATAATCCCGATATATTGTATTGCTACCACCCAATGTGTCTTTTCTCATGAAGACTTGATACTTAAGACTAATACAACTCTAGAGATTACTAAATGTTAGAGTAGTGTAATTTATATCCAGCAAGATGACTGAAATTCTCAAATATATAAAAATATTCCTTGTATAAATTCAGAGCTTTCTAACGTAGTCTTGATCTACTACAGCTATCAAAATGTCCTTAAATAATACATATCATATGGCAAAACCTGAGAATTTGTGCAAGGTAATGTAGCTTTTGTTTAAAATTTTTGGGTTACTGGTCCATTTTTTGGCTTGCTTGCCCCAAGTTAAATTGCTAATGGCCATGAGCCAGCTCGATGTTAAGATGTCACCTCTCCTGTAGCTCTTTAATTTTCCCAGCAAGGTGGAAGGGCTTTCAAGGAATTAGTTAGAGAAAGATGCTTATCATTTATCTCAGAGGAACAGACAGGACATTTATATGCAATTTTGCTGGAAAGAGTTGACAGTATGACCAATGTCAATTTTCCAGATTGAGTGTAGAGACATTTCTCGAGTTGTTAGGTTATTTGTAAGATTCCTCTGGAATAAAAGTATTTACATTCATTTCCTCTTAGATTTTACATTAGGATCCTATTTTACTAAAATAAATAGGAATTCAGGAGAAACATCTATGTTAAGTATATCACTAAAAATCACAATATTGAAACATTAAAAGCCTTCTTTGTTTCTATCTTTAAAAGCATATGATTTTTTAGTGTAGTAATAGGAGCGGCGGGGCTGTGTCCCCGGCACCCAGCCACCCAGATGGCTAGCTTATGCCCTGAAATAACAACACACAAACTGTATTCTTTTAAACACTGCCTGTCCCATTATTGGCTAGCTCTTACATATTAATCTAACCCATTTCTATTAATCTGTGTAGCCCACAAGCTGGTTTACCAGGAATGATCTTAACCTGTGTCTGCCTGGAGTGGGAGAATCATGGCGACTCCTTGACTCAGCTTCTTTCTCCCAGCATTCTGTTCTGTTTACTCCGCCTCCCTAAGGGTTGGCCTATCAATGGGCCTAGGCAGTTTCTTTATTAATAAGAAATCACTCCCACATCATTTTAGTTTGATGCTTATGAAAATATTAAACCAGGGAAAATATTTTTGTATTATAAAAAAGTACAAAAGTCCAATTGCTTTTATGAATGATTTTTTAAATATAGAAAATACTCTTTTTTATTTTAAGTTAAAATATTTTAAAGATATTTAGTAAGTAAGCCCAGGTCATGACTAGTACAGTCCAATCTGTTCTGGGATTTAAGTAAGTGTCACTTTCCCAGCACTTGAGCTAGTCTCTGACTGTTATTTTGTGGTATGAACAGGGAGGGAAGGGGGTAGTTATGAGGTCAATCTAGATAACAGCACATTCTGTCTCCATCAAATAAAATGAAATAAAATGCAAAAAGATAGTGAATAAACATATTATCAGAAATATCTACTATTTAATATAAAACTTACACAAATTTTCTCTGAGAAATGCTGGTGTCAGAAGAGACAAGGATACCTAGAGAGCAGGTTCAATGACTGGATCTTTGTCTTTACTATAAATAATCATATTGTTTATTTTTTATTTAAAAAGACCTGGAATACAGGTCTTTTTAAGAGAATAATTAGCATAACAAACATAGAGCAATTCCACACTGGAATATTCTGGGCACGAGATTCACTATCGACTTAGAAGCACATTGAAAGATTTGTAAAAGCTGGCTTCATGAAAATACAACTATTTATAGTCTGTAGTACAAACTGCTAGAGTTGAGTTTTAGACTCTGGAGTACAAGTAATAAGTTAGTCGGATTGGCTGATTAACTGCTAGAGAATGTTGAGTAAAGAATAAAGCCAGTTTGATTTTGTCCTTCTGCAATTGCTATTTTCAGAAATGCAAAACGCAGATAGATGCAGTTTTTGAGCAAGAGACTGATGTGTAATTGCCGAGTTAATTAACAGTTTTCACTAGATATTCTGGGTATTCGTTATATTAATAAGATTTTGGACATGTAAACAAAAGCAACAAATGAATCATCCTAATAATGGTAATTTTGAAAAGGTCAAGCAAGGAGGCTAAATGACTAATTGTCTTGCTGGTTCTATAATAATATGTAGTCTACTATAAGTAATTGTGTATTTGTTTCTTGAATTTGTATACTGTGAGGTGTCAATGTTTCCTTTATTATTATCACTTTAAATGTAATTGTTATAAAAACAATAATTATTTGGAGTAAGTCATGTACCTCTTTTTTTTTTTCTAACATAGTATCTTTCACTGCTTTGGAACTTATCAAGGAGGCAAGGTTGACCGAAGAGTTGAGTCTAAGGGTATATCTCTCTGGAAATACTTTATCCTGTGTTCTCTAACCATTACTATATTTTGTATAAATATACACATGGAGTTATTGACCATATGTATATAGTTATCTTTCAAATTTGATATTTGTAATTCTAATAAATATATAAAACTGTTTTGAAATAGGAAAAATATCATATTTTCAAATTAAAGTATTTATACAAGTACCAGGCATCGTTAGACTGCAGATTACTAAAAGGTTAAGATTCATAGACATCGGATCATTTTAAGGATATTTTTCTTCCTTATTCTTCTGAATATTTCATGTATCTGTACATTAGCTCTACTAAATGGAATAGTTGGGAATGGATACCTAAATTTGGCATCCTTTCACAGATGTATTAAAAATGAAGTACCACTAAAATCCAGCTCATTAAGAAAGATGAATAATTAAGAATAGAAACTATATGAAATACTATCAGGGAAACTTCTCCTTATACAATGAGAGTGTTACTTTATCCTTTTTCCCTATAGGGTGTAGTTCAAGGAATTGTCAACTACCTTAATATTTTTAATATTAGAAATATTTTTAGTTAATGATAATTTAAATGTAAGAAATCATATTATACTAGAATGAGTTCCAACAGAATATCAAAGCAATTTTAATTTACATTTTTTATGACTGAGAGTATTAAATACATTTCCAAGTATTTATTGGCCATTGATAGTGCCTCTTTTGCAAACTAACCATTCCTTTTGTTAGTATATTTAGTGATTAGATGTGTGTAAGGGTGTGTGTGTATGTATGTATGTTTTGAAACTAAAAAGATAACCTAGAAAAGTGAGAAAAAATTTATATGCGTTGTGTCTGGTTTTTTTTCTACTATTTGTATTTCACTTTACTCAAAGGTTCTCTGTAATATATCTGTATCATTGTAATTGGTCCATATATATATATATATATAGATATAGATAGATAGATAGATAGATACATGCCTTTTTTGATAATTTGCTACTGATTTTGTAATTATGTTAACCACAATCTTTTTTAAGGGCGAATAAGAATTTTGAGGACATATGAAATGTACATTATGTCGGTAAATTGTTATGCAATATTTTAACTCCCTTAAAACTGGCTTTGAACACATGGTTGACTCCTGTCGCCCAACCCCTGTACCTCCATTTCAGACACTAGCATGTTTGTCTTAAAGCGTACTCGAAGGCCTGATAATGGCCTGCTCCCTAGTTCTATGTCAGGAAGGAAAGAGAACAGAAAACAATACAAGATTAATAACATGTGCCTTTGAGAACAGCTAAAGAAAAACTCTTTCCAACAGGTGTTGCTGTTGATTATCCCATAATAAGAAAGCCCACCGGACAAGGAAAGCTGGATACTCAGTCACTGAGAGAATGTTCAAGTAGGAGCTACAGTTTCTTGCCACCTCTTCCCAAGTAAGATTGCACATGCTTTCATGAACAAGCACGTAAGTGATCTCATCTCTATCTCATTATTTGTTCTTTTATTTGGAAACCTCAACCCGACAGAGAGAATTCTGCTATGCCTGGATTCTAAATAGAAAGAAATCTAGTTGGCAGTCGTAATGGCCTTCTTTAGTGGGAATCAGCAGAACCCAACCCGATTTAATGTTATTGTACTTCCTCATCGTCTCTTCATTGCTTAAAACACTTATTCATTCAAAACAAAAAATACATGACTGTCAAAGACATTCTCCACACTATATGAAATAGCAAACCTATGGGTTAATGAGAAAAAGTAAGCATTTACAAAGGTTAGAATACAAATTTTAGTCAATATATGTTACATGCACATATATTAAATTTAACATACTAATCTTTTTTTTAAGTTACTATTTATTTTTTAAAGTTTTTTAAAATATGTATTTATTTATTATTTGTACAATAGTCTGTCTGTGTGTGTGCCTGCAGGCCAGCAGAGGGCACCAGACTCCATTACAGATGGTTGTGAGCCATCATGTGGTTGCTGGGAATTGAACACAGGACCTTTGGAAGAGCAGGCAATGCTCTTAACCTCTGAGCCATCTTTCCAGCCCCTTTTTTAAAGTTTTTATGGCATTTCTATTTATTTCGTTCAATGTCCACCCATCCACTCTTTGATGACAAGACTTTTTAGATCATAGAATGGCCTTTTATTTTCATTTTCCATTTCGACCTGACTTGTTTGTTTATAAATAAGGCAGCAAGTGCATATTTAGAGTGAACTTTTAAGAGTCAAGAATTTCACAAATGATATTCCTTAAGTATGTCTGAACAAAACAATGAAAACAGCATTTGAACTTCCTGTGAAAGTAATTATTTAAACAATTTTCGACATTTTGTTTAGAATCAAATGCTCATGTTTGTCAAGAGTGTTCTTCGTGTTTTAGGTGAGTGAATCCATATGATGGTCCTAGGTGTGAGTGTAGATGTTTTCATTTTCAAAAGACACAAGACACAGAGGTGTCTGTCAGTTTTCATACTTCACTCCTGGAGACAAGCCCAGCAGGAGGTCAGAGTTGACACTGTTAGGTCCTTTCTCAATAATTTACATTTCTTTTCAAATTACCTGAAACCTAGTATTTTGGGCTTTGAAGAATATAGCTTTATAGCAGTATAATGGATGTAATTAAAGCTGCACAAATCAGTTTTACAACATTCTAGATTCTGATACAAATTTAACCTGTGAAGCTGTTTCCATTGTCAAGATAAGAATATCTCTAACACTGTATTTTCCTCCTGCCCTCTCTAAGAGACAATGGCAATGGCTTCTACAATTTTAACTTTGCTACTTTATAGGAATGTTTATATCTGACAAAGATTTTCTCTCATTCTTTGGAGGCTGCATAACAATTTTTCATAGCATTGTTTTTCTAATAATTGTATATTGAGAATCTAAAGGATCTACCAAGAAGTCACTGAAAATACAAGGATTAGCAAATTTATAAAATATGTTTAATATGCACAATTAACTGACTCTACATACTGATAGCAAACAAACAGAAACACATTTAGGAGACTATTTTACTTTTGGGATTTTGTTTTCATTTTATTATTGGAAATAATATGACTACACTTTTTTCCTGATTTTCTTTCTTTCAAACCTTCCAACTATCCCTCTGGGTTCTATTTCTCCCAAATTATTGCCTCTTGTTTTCAATAAAAATAGTTATTGTTACATACATATATGTTTGTAAGTATTTAACAACACACAAATATACCCTTCTCAGTCTGTATAGTGTTACTCGTATGTATTGGATCCAGGGATGTTGCACAAAGATAGGGATAGGCCACCAAAGTCTAATAAACCAGAAGCAAACTTTATTCCAGAAACCAGAATGCAGAAAAAAATAAAATAAAAAATCTCCATGGAACACAAAAAGCTTATCAGCTTGCTAAGACCACAGACATAGATGGATTTTGTTAGGCTTGTGGCAAAGGCTGGTTTCTGAACCCACCTTTTTATAATAGGGACACCAAGCATTAGGTCTGAACGAAGGAGTTTTTGCAATCTCAAGTTAAAACATAAATACAGATTGTCTTACTTTACAATCTCCTTTAACAGAGTCTTTCAGTTAAACTAGTGCTCGTACTTAATCTATTGTCTTCCTTGGTACTTCCAGGTAGTGCTGACTAAAGCCCTGAGGTCTCTCGTTTGATGCTGCCAGTTTCACATAGCAGGGATAATGCATAACCCAGAGGTCATATATCTATTTCCTAAAAGTTGAATCAGCTCATATCAGTAGGCTAGCTCTCAGTTTGCAGAGAGATGCTTTGGCCTTGTAAATAGAGGTATGGGTTGTAAAGCAAAATAACCCACCATAAATAGTTAATCTCAAACTGCTGAGAAAGTTGCTGACAGTCTGTCCTCATTCTCCTAGGCTCAAAACTCTATATTTCTTTTTTTCTACATTCCTATTTCTGGAATCTATATTTTATTTTCTTATTTCTGAACTCTTCAGTATGTATGTGTTTTCCAGGCTCATCATTTGGTATTGGATCATCAGCTGGCATGTTCCTCCCTGTGGAGGCCACTTTTCCCCACTCTCAGTATTCTTTAGTTGCCTGCAGTTACATTTGTTGGGTTGAGGCCACAAGAGCTTTCTCATTTTTTGTAGCATGGCTATTGTTTTTGTTATTCTTCAGTTTTTTTTAGGGAGTCATACTGGTGAGATTCTGAGGATGCATGTCCTGATAGTACTAGGAGACACAATCTCTTAGTAAATGGCACTGTCTTTTGGCTCTTATACTCCTTTCCCCAACTTCAGAATCAGTTTGCACAAATCAGAAGTTTTCCATATACCAACAGCAACTATACATAGAAACAATTGTGGACAGACTCCCTTTCATAATAGACTCAAATAAAATTACGAGGAATAAACTTAACCAAGGCAGTGAAGGTCATCTACACTGAAGATATTAAGTTACTGAAGAAAGAGATAGAAAATGACAATTCTCTTTATAACAACAAACAAAATAAAAAACCTATACATTTAAATATGACAAAATATTTCTAAAAGGTATAATGTGACAATGATACTGTAGAGTACAGCAAAGTTAAAGAAACCAAATGTATGGAATGGTCAGAGGAATCATTATTTGTAAAATACTAATTATCAATTAATTGAGATATACATTCAGTTTAGTCTGTGTGAAAATTCTAACAATGCTTCGCTACGAAAATGGGTGTATAGATTATGAGATTTTACAGAAATACACATATTCTTGAAAATGTGAGACAACTTTACCTAAGAATGAACTTACCAAAATATCTATATTTATAAAATATTAAATAATTTACTAAAGCATTGTGTTGGTTTAAAACCATCCTGTTCATATTTGAATAGAATTGAAATGGCATTTTTCAAAATGTTTCTCCAAAATGAAATCCAAAATTTCATGACGTTAAATGTCAAAGTTATATTTAAATGTGTAAAATAAAATAAAGAATCTTTCACTTGTGACTTACCAAAGTGAAAACCAGGTGTGACACATGACTGTTGCCTCATGATTTAGAGTTGATAGACTCAGGAGTAAAGACTAGTTTCAGTTATATAGTGTTGTCAAGCTGGGTCATATGTGACTTTGTTTTAGAAAGCTACTTAAACACACACACACACACACACACACGCACAAAATCTACCAAAACTTAGAATAAATTTGAAAGTAGTTCTACTTTATTTTGAGAATTATTACAAAATTGATAAAAGTAAAGCTGGGTTTTTAAGGTCATGCTTCATGACCAGTGAATACATAGATAAATTATTCAGAATAAAATTTGGGAAGAAATTCAAATATTTATTATCTTAGGCCAATTTTATTATTGCAACAACATATCATAGACTGGAAAGTTAATAAGATACACATAAACACATATATGTATGTATATATGTACATGTATATAAATGTATGTCTATAAGATTACATACAT
Organism: Microtus obscurus; assembly: GCA_963919715.1. NCBI lineage: Eukaryota > Metazoa > Chordata > Mammalia > Rodentia > Cricetidae > Microtus > Microtus obscurus. The sequence goes on from CAWTZC010002333.1 coordinate 5,710,789, forward strand.
ACATACACACACACACACACTCAAAATCTTTCACAAAATGGAAGTCCAGGTGATCTGACAGAAAAATGCAACACAAGGAGTGTTGAGGGTTTCCTTCGTGGTTTATAGATGGTTTACATGATACTTTCCCACTACATCCTCAGGATGAGGGAAGAAACCACTTAGGGCCTCTTTTAGCAGGAATCATAAAGATCCCATCTATCTTCATGGCCAATCACCTCTCAGAAGCACCATCTCTTAATAAAGCTTATTTAGGAAACAGGTTTTGTTATATGAATATTGAGAGGACACAACTTTCAGTTCTCATATTTTATTTCAACTAATGTGTGTAGGAAATACCGTAGATCACAGAAAACCATTCATCGCAATTAGAATGTTTTTACATCTTTGTGATAGAATATGTTACAGAACAACTTGAGGGAGGAAGAATTTATTTTAAACAAAGGTCGTAGTTCATCATAGTGATGATAGTGTAAAGTAATTCAATTAGAAGCACAAACTGTAAGATAAATCTTTTCCTTCCCAAGTTGCTTGTGGTCAGAGTGTTGATCACAGCATTACCAAACCAAGGAAAACAATATGTTTCTCTTTTTACAAAATTTGAGAAAAATCCAAGATGGCACAAAACTGATAAATAATTAGCAAAGAAAGTCAGAGGATTAGGTCAGAGTGGGAGGCAAAATGCTTCCCAAAAATAAGTGTGTAAAATTATGGTGATGTTCACCCTATCAATTGTTGACATATCTTCACAAGAATATAAACAAATAAACATCTACAAAGAAAGGAATATTTTATCTATACATAGTTAACTGAATGCTAATTGTGTGTCATTGTGATGGTTTCAATAAGGTTGGAGACACAAGACTTATATTTGAACAGTTAGGAAGTGACTTTAAGACCTGTGTCCTTGTTGGAGTAGACGTGACCTTGTTGGATGAACTGAGTCCCTGGGGGTAGACTTTGGGATTTCAAATGCCTAAGCCATGCCAGCGGTACTCTCTTTCTATCTGTGTCTGTGTCTCCACATGCGGAACTCTCAACTACTTCTCCATCACCATTTCTGCCCGCATGCTGCCATGCTCACTGCCATGATGTTAATGGACCAAATTTCTAAAGCAGTGGTTCTCACCCTTCTGAATGTTGCGGCTCTTTAACGCAGTTCTTTGTATTGTGGTGACATTCATGAATAAAATTACCTTTGTTGTTCGTCATACAATAAAAAATACATTTTTTGTCATGTATAATTGATTCTTATAACTCCTTTTAGAAACATATTTTACAATATGCTGACAGCAATAGTTAAATTAGCAGAAACTTAAATTTTATATATATACATGTGTGTGTTTACATGTGTATGTATGTATGTGGTAAGGTGTGTGTGCTTTTATTCAATGAGAGCCATAAATTCTGTATCTATCATTCTGCAACAGAGCAAAGGACTGATGAATTAAATAAGGAATATGTCCATTCCCAGATGATCTTAAGTGGGAACCTTACATTATTGTTAGTTATAAATATTAATATACTAGGTGATTATATTTTGCAACCACAAAAATGAAGGTTTCAAATGGAAATATAAATTATATCAATAAAGATTTTATCAAATAAAAAATTTAAAACTTGCAAAATCACTAGGCATGATTTTGCAAATTTTTCTTATATTTAATAGAATGGTGTGATTGATTCAGTTACTTATTAATTAAAACAGATGTTTCTCCCAACAAAATGAAAACTTTTAGGGGAAGGGAGTTGCCCCTTTAAAATTATTTCTTGCTATAATTAGGAATATTAATCTGTCACTACTGTTCTAAGACCACCTTACTTACGTGGAGAACATTACTTTATTGCTTAGGGTATGGTTTTAAGACAAAGAAGTTCATTATTAAAGGATAATTATTAACAACAATTAACCATTTACACTGATACATATTAAAGAATTTTTTTGATATTTTGTTGTTGGATCATTGTCATAACTTTTAGGGAAAAAAAATCTATATGTTTTTTCAAATCCAGATGGCCAAATAACAAGAAAGTAATTCAATTGTAAATCCAATATTTGTTCTCATGAGGTGTATTTGAAAATATGTCCATAGTAAATTGATAATCATATCTGACTGAAGACAACACGATTATCATCTAAAATATTGACGACCTAAATACTTGACTCTTGTAAGTTAATCCATATCTACTTTAAGAGAAAGCAGAGTATTATTTCATTATAAGAATGATTAAATCTTTGTTGGAGTTGAATTCTCTTGCAAGTACTATTGTAGCAGCTGAAGGGAAAATCCTCAGAGACAATTTACTGGGGATGGTTGTGTAACAGGCTAGGAGATTGGGTATTTTCCTTTCTCTTACAGTTGGAATGGAGACCTCAGTGACACAGGCCATATTTTATTCTCAGGGCAGAGTAAAAGGTTACCACCTCTCACCAACAGCCTTAGCTATTTGTGTTTGGGTTCTTGGAGCAAAAAATGCAGGGCTCATTTCAGAAGCTGCTTCAAGCTGTGTTCTTTAACTTGCTTTAATCCTGGTCTTGCACCAAAGACAAACCAAAGCTAACTCCAGACTTTGGTACACACAATTTTAAGATCCCAGGCAAAATCTATAAGATGATGGAATTCTTTTTTTTTTTAATATCCTTTTGTGGGTGCCAAGTACACATCTGCAGGAATGCTTTATCTCCTGGCATCATGTGAGACCTGGGGATGGAACTCAGGTTGCCAGGCTGAGCCACCACGTCACCAGCCCCATAGGATGGAGTTCTGAAAACCTCACCAGGACAAATAAAACAGAGGAAGACTGGAAAGCTAAAGTAGACTGTCTGTTTCTGATGTTATCTATTTTGAATTAAATGCTTGAGATTAATTTACTTGTGTCCTTTGGGGATTCATAAAATATTTAGTTAGTGGACTCTGACATTTTTTTTTTTACCCTAAAGTGCTAGTTCCACAACCAACAATCCATTTAACTTCCAATTCCATTTTGTTTAAGATGAGGCTTTATCTTTTTTTCGCTAGATAAATTAGAAAATTTTTCTATAGTCACTGCTTAATTTGGTTTCAAACTCTTAAACATTTTTAAATTACAACATTAAATCGTTTGCGAGCAAATTTGCTAGCAGTAGTGCCTGCAGACAAGGAGGTAATCTACAAATGAAAGGCCCCACTGTGCTGGGTTCACCAGGAGACATTTACTGCCAAGAATATATTGTTACTCTGACCTCAGAGCTCTTGCTGCAGAAGGGAGATTCACAAATTCCCTACACCAAGCTTAAACGGACCGGGTTAAAGAACAAATGAAAGAGAGAAACTGCTCCATTTTTTTTACTTAGAATTTTTTTTTCTATTTGTAACAAATCTACACAGAGCTAGCAGAAAGAGTGACTCTCAGTTAATGTTAAAAATCATTTTATTTGGGGCTGGAGAGATGGCTCAGTGGTTAAGAGCATTGCCTGCTCTTCCAAAGGTTCTGAGTTCAATTCCCAGCAACCACATGGTGGCTCACAACCATCTGTAATGAGGTCTGGTGCCCTCTTCTGGCCTGTAGGCATACACACAGACAGAATATTGTATACATAATAAATAAATAAATGAATGAATAAATATTTAAAAAAATCATTTTATTTGAAAGAAAATGATTTTTTTAAAAAAATGAAAAGAGAGTAATATAAAGAATGGATTTCCCGCCACAGGAAAACTCTTCACACCTGTAAAGCTGCTACTCTAGGCTTTCTGTGGAGACAGGTGGGGTAGGAGAGGGTCCCGTTTCCCAGACACCCATTGAAGACTGGGAGAATGGAGTGAATTCAACCATTTAAGACTGTTTTTGAAAATGAAAAGCCATGCTTCATAATTTCTTTTTCTTTAAAGGAACTTTAAAAAATCGTTTTAAATAGTAATTGAGAATGTGGAATGTTACTCTTTAAAATCTTTCATCATTAATTGATTTGTAGGCATATTTTGTGACACTGTATTTATTTGAAGTTTTTTATGGACGAACACTTGTATCTTTCGGGTCTTTATTATCTCGGTCTCTGTCCCCCTGATTGGATTCAAGTGCTCCCTCACTGTTGCTCTGTCTTCATTAAACCTGTCTGGTTAAGTTTGAATTGTGATCTCGTTACATCCTGCTACTTCCCTGGGCTGGGTGAAACAGAGGCGAGCCCTCCTTGAACTATGAATGGCAGTTAATACCCGTGTCATTTCCACACAAGACAACTATGGGCAAGAAATCAATGCAGGTGAAATCATCTGAACTCTTCTGTGCTAGTCCAGGACAGATCTGTCACCTGCTTGAACTGACCCAGCTGACAATTTGTCCAGCATCAAGTGTCAGTCTTGCTCTTCCTCAGGAGCGTGTGCAAATGATTTAGGGCTCTGGGAAGTTTGTTGGAAGGTGTCCTCAGTAGTGCCCTGCTACAGTGGCCTCTATAACATCTCAGGAGGACAAGCACAGAGTTTGTCCAAAATTAAAAGAGGTTTTTAGCTGAATTCTCTATGCTAGAGAGAAGTTTGACAGAGTGTGTGGATAAGTAAGCCAGCAAATACTAAGGCAGAATCCTCCAGCTGCAGAGTCAGTTCAGAAAACCTTTCTGGAATCTGACTAGTTATAATTTCTTCTGAAATAATAGATACATTTTCCATCAGTTTTAAAATAAGCTTTATTTTTGCCAGTCTCATGACATTTTTCAATCTATAGTTGTTGCTTCTGCTAGAGTGTGAAGGGATTCTGGCTGGCCTTGGGCATGGCAAACACGGATCTGGCAGGCAATGCCCATCTTCCTAGTCCCTCTGCCTTACTAAAAACCTGCTAGATTCTACCCCTAAAGCTAACCTCCAAGGACTATCCCCTTATTTGGGCACTGTCCCCTCCTGAGGGTGACTACCAAGGCCCAATGACCAAAATATTGAAGTTCAGCTTTCAAAATCCCCTTCGGTTAACATAATTAACTGTCATAAAAAGTCCTAACTTCTTAAAACATTTTAAACGCTATATTCTGAAGGTCTCTGAAAGATTTGAAGAATCTATATCTAATTGAAATATATCTCTATATACACAAGCTTTATTGTTATAGATGATTATTTATTAACCTAAATTACTTTATTATACATTGCATTTTAAATTAGCTGTACAAACACAATACCTTAATCAAGAGCAGAAATATATATATACACAGTATAGCAAAACTGACCTTAAATTTGTATCAATTAACCAAGATCCATGCCAATGCAAATTTTATAGAACTTTTCCTCACCAGCATCCTTTATGATATCTCATAAAATACAGAAATATTTCTATAGCTGTCATTTCACAGAAATATGACACTTGTGACAGACGGTATGCTCAAGAAATAGAATTCATGGTGATATTCAAACAGCATCTTCCTTGACCTTTCTCTCTGCGCAGATGTCTCTCTCCTGCTCTTTCACCCTAGGCTTGATCCAGGAGCTATTCGTGTCAAATCAATATATTTTTGTACTAAAAATAGTCTCATTTTTCTTTCCTGAGACACATTATCTAGAAAAATACATTTTCATCTCTTGTTTGGTAGGTAAGGGCAGCTTCACAGGTGTAAACCCATAGCTGTAACTATTCTACCAGGAGCAAAACTTGTGTCAAGCCAGGTCATAGACCCTAGGAGAGAGCCTTCCACTATTACATTGCCAAATGAACATAGTTGTAAACTGACTCCTAATGATTATTGTCATTTTCACAAATTATATCTCCATGTTGTGAAAATTCAGTTATCTATTAAGATACCAAAAACAAAAAATGTGTTTGACATCTTTTGTATTAATGTTTTCTTATAATGTTTTTGTACTAAAGAAAATACTTCATGAAGTTTAAAGAAAGTCTAGCACAGGTTATGCAACCAAGAAGATTTGAAAATCTTTTTAAAACTTTAGGATTTACCATTCTTCCATTACAAATAGTCTTAAACACGATCCTAATTTAGTCATTGTCACAGATGACTTGATATTTTATAGATGTATAAACAACACATAAGCTATATAAATTAAACATCAACATAGCTGTTAAATTATATATTAAGCTATTTAATTCTGGGTAGGTAGCTACTTTTTAATTTTATTTTTGAGATAGTAAGTCAGTTGCAATATATTCCCCTTCCCTTTCCTCAGTCTGCCATTCTTTTGTGTAGGGTTGAGGCTTGTAGAAGTTCTCCTGTCCAGTTTGGTATGTGCTCTGGTGTTGTCCTTTTTCATCTCATGTTTGGGCAGGCATGGTGGTGTAATTTCATGGATGTAGCTTTGACATTAATAGTAGAATAATTCTCACAGCATATTCCATGATCCTCTGGCTCTTAGAATCTTTTTCCCCCTCGGCCACAGTGCTTTGAGCTTGGGTGTGGGAGTGTTTTATACTGTATTTCTTGGAACTGGACTCCACAAATCTTCATTTTGATTGGTTGTAGTTTTCTGCACTGTTAGTTTAGTTAGTTAATGGAGACCGAACATCCTGAATTTTCAGCAGCTAAATTATAACACAAAGTTTACTTTGTGCTTGATACAAATGCTCAGGAAAGCTAATAGCAGATTTCTGCCATGGTGTTTTGTAATTGAGTCTTCTGGAGTCATTACTAGAGGAAAGGGAAAGCTATGCACTCCCTGATGGGTGATATCTCTAGTTAGAAGTCAGAGGGAGCTACTTGGCCTTCTGTCAGTCACTCCAGGTAGAAGAGGAAGAATATTATGAAGACTGTAGCTCTACTCAAACAAACAAACAAATAAGATAGCTATGAATCCAAGACTAGGAAAATGAATCAGGAGTGCAGCAGTTGCACGGGGTGTCTGGAACACGGCTTTCCATACACAGAATTTGCCTACCTGTCTATCTCTTTCTTTGTCTCTCTTTCTGTCTCTTAACACCTTAACACACATGAAGGGAAACAGGAACACAGACAGACAAATATCTGCACACAGGCACACACATATACACACACACACACACACACACACACACACACACATTCTTTCACAGAAGTTAGTATTGCTCAGCTCCTCCCCAGCTACAATGATTACTAACTTTGGTGGGATGTACTCACTCATATTTGGTTTCTAGACATAAACAAAGGACATTGAGCCTCTAATACGTGATCTTAGAGAAGCTAAATAAGAAGGAGAACCCAAAGAAAAACATATAGGCATCCTCCTGAATATTAACCTTCATCAGGCGATGAAAGGAAACAGAGACAGAGACCCACATTGGAGCACCGGACTGAAATCTCAAGGTCCAAGTCAGGAGCGGAAGGAGAGAGAGCTTGAGCAGGGAGCTCAGGACCGAGAGGGGTGCACCCACACACTGAGACAGTGGGGATGTTCTGTCGAGAACTCACCAAGGCCAGCTGGCCTGGGTCTGAAAAGCCTGGGTTAAAACCGTCTTGGGAAAAAACATAGAGACAATGAGGACTACTGAGATCTCTAGAACAATGGCAATGGGTTTTTGATCCTACTGCACCTACTGGCTTTGTGGGAGCCTAGGCAGTTTGGATGCTCACCTTACTAGACCTGGATGGAGGTGGGTGGTCCATGGACTTCCCACAGGGCAGGGAACACTGATAGCTCTTTGGGCTGAAGAGGGAGGGGGACTTGACTGGGGGAGGGGGAGGGAAATGGGAGGCTGCAGTGGGGAAAAGACAGAAATCTTAAATAAATAAATAAATTAAAAAAAATGATTACTAACTTTGGGGTAGAAGGCAGTAAAATCACTTATATATTTGCAATTTTATTCTTAAATTAAATAATTATTTGCTTTCTTTCTTTTTCAATCTAACCTTTATAGAAAATTTTGATAAAAATTATATTGAAAATTAAATTAGAATAAACCATGGTTTGGAAAGAGACAGGGGCTTGTTTATGTAACCTGTGAGTGTGTTTGTGTACAGTTTTATTTTAATTTTGTTTGTTTTGTTAGATGTAGTTAAAGGTAAACATACCAAACGTGCTAAGAATTCTATACATACATGCCCAAATAAATGCATGCTCATAAATTTTAAGCTCCTGTCTTTTAGAGATACACATGCCTTAGAGAAAGTGATAATATTGAGTGATATAACTAAAACCTAAATCTACTAACACTTTCTTGGCCTGAAGAATTTCACAGTTGTCACCTCATTGTCTTCAGGATTCATTCTGCATCATGATGGCTCTGGAGAACATAGAAATATAACTTGTCTGACTTATTTCTTAAATCATTTAAAAATATTTTCATACAATATATTTAATTCTTTGTACATACATACATAATTCTGAGTCACCTTTTCTTAACGTGAGCCTTTATATCCCAAAGAATTCAACTGTTTTCATAATTTCAGAGAATATGCCCATGATTTTGCTTCTTTACCCACACATTTCTATTCTTTTTCCTTTATTGCCATTTGTTGACCTTAAAATGGGTCAAATTTTTAGTGATATTTCAGCAATTATGAAATATATAATAATAATTGCATTCCCCTTTAAGTTTATAGATACATAAGCAACTTGTATATAAGTAATTTATTTATTTTCTTTGCAGTTTAAGGAAATTGCTAGGTAAACAGAATATATAACTAAACAATTTGTCCTTACAATATTTTCTTAGAACATGAAAACTGACAAAGTAATTTTCTTTAGAAGGGAGTTGTATATTGAAATTTACCTTAGTCTGCCTTCACATCTAATTAATAATTTGACTTGATGCACAATTCAGATAGTTGTTAATTGTCTTCACAATGTTGAAGGATTTGATTTGTTGTTATTGTTGTTGCTGTTATTTTCCAGGTTTGTTTATGAGAAGCCTCTTGTCATTCTGTATGAGGAGTGTTTTCATATTACTTCTCTAGAAGTTTATGTAATTACTACTTTCATGGCCTTTTAAATTTCAGGATAATAAATAATCATATTTGTCTCTTTTCATTTATTTTAATAGGGAATGAATGACCCAGTAAATCTCAGAAGCTGGTGTCTCTTAGTTCAGAGGATAGTTAACCAGAATTTCAGCTTGCTCCTTCTTGTTTAATGCGTGCCTCAGAAACTCCAATTATTTGTGGCTGAAACTTTGTAAACAGTTCTTTAATAATTTGATCTCTTTGAATTTCTTATTTTTTGTCCTATTTTGCAAAAAGCTTCAACTTTAAGCTTATTCTTTTTATTCATAATACTTTATTGTTAATTACCATAGCTTTGTGTTGTCTATTTTTATGATATTGTGATGTTTTCATATAGATTCATGGATTTATATTATTTTAGGAGAAAAATAGATATTCACAATTTTTTTTATTCTTTGAAAATGTCATATGTATATAAAACTTACCTTGGCCATATCCATCTCTGTTGTTCTTCCTTCGCACTCTCCTATCCTGAACATATCTCTCATTCCCTCAGAGCTTCATATCGTTTCTTTAAAACCACTATGTTCAATTAGTACTGTCTATATGCATATATATACCACTGAGGTAAGAGGAACCTACCAATGGTGCCCCCTCTCCCTAAAAAGAATAGCTCTCCCTCTAGCAGCAGCTACAAACTAACATTTGATTCTCATTGAAACCTCAAGAGCCTCTCCCCATCCATGTTGTAATAATTAACTCTTGCTCTATGAGAGGTCCTGCATGGGTTGTAGTTGTAACTTCCTGTGTGCAGCAGCCCTCTGCATCCTAAAACACAAACCTTTTTTGCCCACATTTTCGTCAGATTCCCTGAACTGTGGGAGATAGAAGTGGGATTATTCGAATCTGTGAAGTCTGGAAATGAAAGTGCAATCTCCATTTATAGGGGTGGCAACATTCTTTATAACAGATACTTCCAGTAACATGTCTGAAAATCATGAGTCATTTGCAGGTATCTTGAAACCCAAAAGGAAGGATCCAAAGTGAAAAATATAGATCAAATCTCAATGTCTGCCACATCCATAAATATTTCTTGTCACTTTTCCAAACTTATATCCATGATTTTTTCTCTTCTGAGTACCTCTATTTTAGTCTACATACATTATAACACCCCCCACTCTGTCAGAATATAGGAAAAGGCACTTCTTGTGCAGAGAAGAGAAGTCATTATAAACTTCTGAACTACACCAGTTATTCTCACTTTCATTTCCTTTCTGAGAAATATAAATTGGATATCCAAGAGCCCTTGACTCTGTAGTACATACAAGCTTGCAGCTCTCCTAACACTATGGTGTTGAGGGTGGAATTTCCTTAGGTATTCTCAGTTAGAAGCCATACTTCTGTTGGCCAGCTTCTCAGATTGTTTTGCGGTTCTCCCTCATCTTCTCTGGATTCTTTTATTTCTTGTGGCTTAAAAAAAAGGAAAGCAAGATAGAAGCTATTTACTGTCATTTTAAGCAGGTTTTTCAGATGGAACAAATTTCAGTATATGTCTTTGCTCTGTCTTCGGTAAGAGGAGGATTTCTTTTAAATTTTTAATAGAATGCATTATTTCTTACATTTTAAATTCTCAGTATTTTCTTATCACTGCTATACATAAAAGAGGAACATAATGAAAACAATAAAAGAAGATGTTAAAAGCAAAGTAGATTGTCTAGGTATAGAAGGAAGAATGAAACATGTTTAACATGAAGTTATTAAGTTCTAAAACTCAGGATTGTGTGACCAAGGATAGCAATGTCTATATACTTGTTTAAAATCTTTAGGCAGCATATATAACCTACATAACTTAAATAAAAATATCCCTATAATATTTCCAAATAAAATAATTTTATTATTCATTTTCAATTTTTTATTACATAAATGCATAAAATATGATTTGATCAAGCCCAGCCCCTTTCTTTCCCTCAAGCTAAACTCATAGTCAACATAAATAATTACTTATCAAATTTTTATTTACTACTATGCAATATTAAAAAACAGCTCTTGATAAATGTGAATGAAATTCACTAAATTCTTTCACAGAATAATGAATGAATGAATGTTTGCTATCTATTAAACTTTACCTTATAAACCTATGATGAACTTCTTTTCAAATTTTCCACACATTTTAATGAAATTTATTCTTTGAGCAGACAAGGTAAAAGACTCAGAAACCCCTGGCTTGAGGTTGTTGTTGTGGTGTTTGATCTACCATTGCCTTAAGAAATTTCCTGTTTTCTCCCATAACAGTGTGTGATTCTTGAGAATTCATCAGTTTGCTTACCAAAACAATCATTTATTGTGTTTATTTTCATTCTCCTTATAATGATAAAATATGGATACATTAAGATAATCTATGTGGAGTCAGGAGATCTAGAATTCAGTCATGATCATAATGTCATCCCAGGTACAAATAATCAATTGATTCACAATGTACCAAGGAAGTATGGAATTTATTTTTCAGATCTTTCAGTTCTAAGAGCATAAAGAAATTAACCCTTGATTTCTTATTTTGTAAAATAAAAACACATCATCAAATCGTTTTCATCACAATTGTTGCTTTTCAACTCTAAAAATAATATATGAATAATTGTATCTTTTTCACCGGTTTGATGGGGAAGGTAATGAGTTATCATAAATAGTTAATACAGTTAAATGTTTTTTAAAGTATGTGATATGTACTACTCTGAGTCGGATGAGTACATGCTATGACTTACAAATTGAAGTCAGAGGAAGTGTCATTCCTAATCATCTACTGTATTTGAGACAGGGTTCATTTTGTTTGAATAAGCAAGCAAGGTGGTCCATGATCTTCTGGGGATTTTTCAAATTCCCTCATCCTAATAAATGTCGAAGCCTTGCAATGGCCATCTGATGTGGGAGTGTCATATATGAATCTGTTGATTTCATTTTGTTATATGTATATGTATTTCTGATCTTAACCAAGGTATTGTGATTGTGTAGTTCATTTAAAAATGTAATGTATATAGGTTGTTAATGGATAATCATCGATAATAGTCAAGCTTGTAGTCATGTTAGTTAAGATTTTGACCTTAAATTTAAATCACTAAAGCAAAATCCATATCAATGTAAATTATTCATACCTATACCATTTCCCCCTTTAAATGTAAAAGAACACTTATAAACCATATTTGGGAACATGGGCGCAGTTTTCTCTCCAAACTGCTTCCTGCTGAATGGGGGCGTTGTTAATTAGGTCTTTTATGGTATAACCTGCGTGCTAGTTTCATCTCAGTTGGCAGTTGAGCAAAGCGATTTTCTGAAGGCGTTCACAGCAAACCTTCAGGAGGGCGTGGTCCATCATACCATATACAGGGTCTTGTCCTCTGTGAAAACAAAACAAGAAACTCCTTTCCAAAGTATTGTGTCCTTACATCCAAATTCCAAAGTCAAGGCATTTTCACAATATCTATGTTGGGTTAGTTTAGCAGCATTTATAAGCAAATACCGTTTGGCATCTGTTGCTCCTTCCTCAGCATTCAAACAATTCAAAGAGAGCATAATAGCATACAGTATCAAAATTCTTTGTGTATTTTCCATCTTTGTACAGCTTTGTTTTAACCTCTATTTCATTTATTTTTACTTTTAACTTTTTGCTTTTTTCCTGTCCGCCCGCTAGACAGGAGGCTGCTGTCTCTGAGCGGAGCTGCGTGCTTCTCTGAGCTCACTTCCTCTTCCTGTCCGCATACTATTCTTTTTACTCCACCCACCTGTGTTCTAACCTATAGGACCAGCCAAGCAGTGTCTTTATTTTAACCAATGAAATCAACAGATTCATATATGACACTCCCACATCAGCCATCCCATGCTACAGTACTTGACTTAACATAAAACCTAGAGATTGCACCTCAGATCTTCCCCTATTCATGGTGATTGCTTTACCCATTGATGTTTACCCCAAGCCCTAAAGAAATCTTATTAAAGTTCTTGGTCTATACAAATACTCAGTAAGACTGACTTATAGTGTTTTGTTTAAATACCAATGATTGAAAAATCTTTGTGTCATTAAATTGATTTTTAAAAATAGTATGCTATCTATTGTCCAGCACAAGATATTTTTAATGTTTTGCATGAATCTAACATCAATGTCAGGAATGGTGTGAATGTAACTGTGAATGATGTAATACTAGTACACTCTTGACATCTTAGCAGAATGATAATATTTATTATTTTCAATTTGTAATATCAGGTACATTTAGTTTTATCTAGTTATTCACATAGGGCCCAGAACAGTGTTTTTCCTAAATAACAAGATTTTCTTCCGGTGAATTTTGCATTTATTTTCTCCTCAATGTTCTTTTGAGATAGCCAATTTTTAAATGTCTCATTGTTTACAAATCATTTAAAATTCAGTTTGGTTTTCAGAGTGTTCACCATCTGATCTCACAGGATTTTCTAGTTGTTTTGATCCTCTTTTGTCAGTGTCTGCCCTTTATACCATCAAGAGTGGAAGGGCTTACTCTCGCCTAAGACATAGGAGAACTCTCTTCCTCTGGGCATCAGATAAATTGTTACCTGGAAGAATGAGATCCAATAGCCATGTGACCTTCAAACTTCAATTTCTCTAAATAGTTTTCTAGTTTTGTGTCTTGAAGATCATGAAAGATTTTAATAAAATGGAAACATCTTTTATGAATTTGAAAGGCTTTTGCTACAGATAAATAAATAAATAAATAAATAAATAAATAAATAATAAATTGAAGGTATATTGATGAGGAGCTCTGTCAACCAATCACATCTAGTTAAGGCATGGCTACCTGGAGTCCAGGAAGAAAAAACAGGGAGGATTCAGGTGCTCTCTCTTCTCTCTCTCTCTCTCTCTCTCTCTCTCTCTCTCTTTCTCTCTCTGCAGGGCTCCCGCTGGACAGATAGGATGTCAGACCTCCCACTCGTGTAGTGTCAGTTTTCCCTTATAACCATTGAAATATAATTGTTATTCTTGAGCTGGCCTGGTTATTTATTGTACCGACCGAATCCACAACAGTATATTATTCTTTTTATTAAACAAATATTCCCATTTCTAAAAAGGTCACTCTTTTCTCTACATTTGAATTAAAATACCTACCATCCATAAAATATAGAATAACATGATTATTTTATTACCTTGTTATCTTTTCTCTAAACTATTTTGTCTTAAATTTAATAATATCATGAATTTAACATTTATCAAATGTATTACATATTTATTCATTGAATTCCTATGCTTCTCTTTTACATCAAAATAAACATAATAATCAGTGTAATTCATTAAAAATTCAATTTACTTATAGACTCACTGTTAAAGAGATCAGAATTAATGTTCTTCATACTTATTATTAATCATAATTCTATTAATATAAATATATGCTATGATTAAATTTATAATTTTTAAAATCAAGCAAAGATATAAAAATATGTTTTAATATAAAAGACATTGAAACTCAGTTTTTATTTAAGTTATCTTTACTTGAATATGACCATTGAAGTGAGGCATTATATTGATTCTCATTTAATTAATTTTGAATGCAAGATCAAAATTAATGAAATATTAAAAAATATTTCACATAGCTTAGTTGAAAGGAATCAAAGATATTTTGTTATTGTAATATTTGAAAGCTTTTGATATGTGTCAGTTCTCCTGGGTTATCTGATAAAGTCATTTTGTGGTATATCATCAAAGAATATATATATCTATCACTATAAAATTCCTTTAAAATAAATTAATTTCAAATCAATTATTTGCTTAAAATAAAAAATTCAGAACTTTTATTATATATTTAGAAGTAGTAAAATATATTTTGATGTTATTATTATATAATATCCTTTCAGCTAAATAACACAACACATATAGAAGATGAGAATTTCATACTGAGCACATATATGTTTATAAAAGTCCTTATTTTAACACAGGCTTTAAATATAATTTTGATTCATTTTATAGTCAGATTTTATTGATGTATCTCTTCAACAGTGATGATCTTTGGACATTTCTCTTTGAAGATGCAGCAGCATTTTTTCTTCAAAATATTTCATGTTTAGAAATATTGGAGTTATACATTGAACACTTGGAGTTATACATTGTTTTTAATTTGCCTTAAAGTAGCATTTGTGTAGACAGTGCTACTTTTTGTCACAAGTTATGTTGAAATACTAATTTCTGTTAAAAGTCATAGGAAGTCTGAAATTAACATCCACAGGCAACTTGTATTCCACCTATCCAGCTTCTCAGAACATGCTTGCTTCTTAATTCATTCTATCAATGTCTATCTTCTAACAGTTGTTGCTGCAGATATTAAAATCATCTTATATCACTTCTCTTTACATGTTCTATTTGTGTAGACTTTCCCATTCTTTATTATCCTTACTGTTAATGTCCTTTTATTTGTTATTGTTTCATATTTATTATAGACTTTCCCAATAATTCTTCATCAGCCCCTACTATTATCAACATTATGCTTTTTTTTACAACACATCATTTTAACACACCCCACTGTTTTTGCTTATTTCCTTCCAATGATTTTTTTTCCCCTGAGTCCTTCCTGATAATTCATTTCTTTTCCCCAAACTTATAATAACATGGAGTTCAGACAATATGTAAACAGCAATAAATACCTCTTCATTCTTTTTTCTTGGTACCAGAAATGCTAAAGGAGCAGAAATTACACATTAAATGAGAAAATGGAACTTAATGCTTGATTAAGGAAATGATGTCAAATTAGAAATCTTTATTATATTATTACTAAGATGTTTTTCTGATAGTATATAGTTACCATAGAAAATTATAATAAATAACCACCATATGTTTAAGGTACAACAACAATTACAAATGGAAACTTCTTAAAGTTTCAAAGAAGATGGTTGGGGTTTCTACAAATTATTTTTTAAATTACAATGAATACCTACTGTGATAAGTATACTTGTTTCATGATACTCACATTTTCATAGACTCAGCAGCTCAGTTTCTAAATTCTAATATCCAAATTATTCTGGGAGTTTTGACTATGTCAGAAATATAAACAAGTTGAGGACATGCAACACCAAGAACAAAAGACACGTTGGCATGATTATTTTGGTGTGAAGGCTGTAAAATAAGCAATCACAGGTAAAACAATTAGCTCAAACTCCCTATTTTTCTAAGGTGCGGCGAACTCCCTGGCCAGCAGGAAAGAACAGCCACACGAGGAGGAGTCTTCTCAAATCACGCTTTATTGGAGCCTCTTGGTTGAAGGGAGAGCAGACAGCGAGGGGCCCGGAGCTCTGAGCTATAGCTGTTTATATAGGGATTCTGCCTAGCAACCTTTGATACTTTGATACCTTAACTGCCTTTCCGGAGACCCACCGGCAGGAAAGAAAGCAGGGGAACATCCCTGTCAATTACAGACCACAAGGAAGTTCCCCTGCCGGTCAGGGGAAGTGTGGGCAGCTAGATCACAACAACTCACCCTGTTTTCTGGTGGAAGAACTGCAACCTTAATATCAAGCGAGGCCAGAGCCAAATGCCATCTTGAAATGGCAGCCACTCAAATCGGCTCCCTGCACTAAGGGAATCCAGTTGTCTTAAATTCCCTTATATCATATTGAATAACCAGAATTTCTAATCTCTATCAGGATAAAGTAGCCTGGAATTTAACCCCACTCTCAAATTTTGCAAGGGACCATAATGCTTCAAACTTAGTTGTTTTCCTGTTCTGAAAAAAAAAAAAAAGACAGTCTTCCTTCCTAAAATTCCTAAATTTCTTAAAATTTCCTCTGTAAAAGACCAACATATCCCCTCTTCACCTATCAAGATGTTTCCAAATATCACTGCCATTTGAATATTCGACTATTTTTCTCAGACACTTAGATATCACAAAATATTTAAGTTAATATTTAAAATTTGCAAATATTTTCTACTCTTAATCTTCTTATTGTTAGATTATTCCAGAAGGCTAACTATGGATGTAGAAATAAAAGAACAGTTATTGCAACACAGTCTTTCCAGCCATTAGGAGAAGAGTTTTGACTATGAAACTATTTTTGCATTTATATCAGAAGAAATGTTAGAGTCATTTTGTCATTAGTTCAAACTGTTCTCATATATTCACACTTGAAATAGTAATATGTTAATGGATGAAAGCATAATCTTTGCATTCTTGGTGTCATCATTTCTAGTTTTCCATAATGAAACACGTTTTATCTTGCAGAAAAACATTTCACAGGTGAAGGCTTATCCATGTGTGTGTCACGTTTACTTATTAATGCATTCTCTGATCTACATTTTAACTACAGACCTGCTTTCTGAAAATAAACTGCATGCTTATGCCATAAATTTATAGAATAGGTGAACCATAATGGCCTAGTAATGATTCATTAGTGACTAAGGTGAGGGAAAAATTGTTGCAAGTTAATGAATGGCTTTGCAGACCTTGTAAAATTTGTCAAGAACCTGTAGTCAATGTTAATCTGGATGAAGAGCCCTATTGTTAAGTTTCAGTAAAACCCATTTCTTAGGTATTAGAAAGAGAAGCATACGCAGAGAAGGGTCATATCTAGCATACTGATTTCTTCAGATTTTTCTGAACATCTGGGTGGACTAATTTTTTAAAACAACTTCTAGCAAAACACTTTAATTCTTAGAAATTTCCTCCCTTTTTTGAAAGGTGATTCATGGACCATTAATTTCTCACAGGAACATACGTATCCCATCCTAAAAGTGAATTATTATATGTTACCTAACATTTTCCTGAGAAGACATGAACAACTTTTTTTTTTTTTTTTTTGCCAAGACGGAAGATGCATAAAGACAATTTCACCCCAGTGTGCCTCAGTGAACCAGGTAGAGTGGAGAAGTTTCTTATAGTAGAACAAGTGAGTTATAGGCAACTGCATCATCTAAAAGACTAAGCCAGCATGGGTGATGAGACATGGGAGCTTCATTTTGTGAGCTCACTGTATAACCTGAAGACAGTTGGGCTACATGGGACTCTCCATCTCCCAGAATGTGACTGCCTCTGTAGCCTTGGGGAAGTTTCTTAGGTTTCTGCAGATTTTAAAGGTTTCTTGAGATCTGTTTTGTTTTTTAATATCTTGACTCTTTTTATTTTAGATTTACTTTTATTGTGTGTGTATGAATGTTTTCCCCGCAGGCATGTATGTACACCATAGGAGTATCTGATACCTGCAGAGGTTAAAAGAGGCATACAGATCCCTTGAAACTGGTAAAGAATAGTTGTGAGCTAGAAACTGAATCCAGGTCTCCCGTAAGAATAACAAGTTCTCTAAAATACTGAACCATCTCTCCAGTCTGAATTCCTGAGCCTTCAGGAATTTAATTCTAAGAACGAATGATTCCGTTGAGAGGAACTAGCTAATACAATGATATCCTTGAGAAGACCAGTTACAAGTACAGTTGTTAAGAAAATTGTTTTTAAGAATGTTTTTACCAGTTTAGAAAAAGTTCGTTTTAGTTTTAAAAGGTGACATCTGTGAATAAGGAGAAGGAAGGACTCTGGATGATCCCTGGTCCTGAGAGAACATGAATTCTGCATAGTAGTGCAACCTAGGAGGTAACTTTAGGTGGGTGAAAGGAAGAATCTTAATAAAGACAAAAGTTTTAAGAACCAAGAGAAGCCAGAATTCACTGGGCACTAAGTGTTATACTGGCTTGCCATGGCTGACTGAATCTCAGTGCTGACTGATTGAATAAAGTCTTTACAAAGACTACCCAAGTTTGCTTACTAGAAATTTTTATGGCCTATGTGTTGTTACATAATGCTATCATTTGTTGGAGTCAAGAATCATGAGGCTCAAATTTCCCCCATGCCTAAGTGCTCTTCATGGGTTCCATATTCCATCAAAATCTTAAAGAAAATGAGGATTATTTAAATTTGAGAGCAAGAGATGAGAAAATTTACTGAAAACCTTAAACTTATAATCATTTGTCACCTATAATTTTAGGACTAAAACTTTTTAGATATTGTGCTCAATAACATGTATCATATGAAGTTTTTATTTAAAGGCTTAGATACCCAGTTCCAAGGAAGTAAAGACCGAAGACAGAAGTAGTAACAAATGTGGGGAAAGCTCTAGTAAAAGGAGGAAGTCATACATGGTCTAGGCCTTGAAGTCTCCCTTCCCTGTGAGTCTGATTGGAGGAGGAGGAGCTGCTTATTTGTCCCAGCCTCCCAGAACCAAAATAATCACACAGAAACTGTATTAATTAAATCACTGCTTGGCCCTTTAGCTCTAGCTTCTTATTGGCTAATGCTTATATTAATTTAACCCATTTTTATTAATCTGTATATCACCATATGACAGTGGCTTATTGGCAAAGTTTGGGCATGTTTGACTCTAGTAGCGGCTCCATGGTGTCTTTCCGCCTCTGTCTCCTTTCTCCCAGCATTCCGTTTATTTTTCTCTGCCTACCTAAGTTCTGCCTTGCTATAGTTCCAAAGAAGTTTTTTTTATTATTATTATTCATTAATGGTAATCACAGCACAAAAAGGGGACTCCCACATCATCTGGTTCTCAGGTCTTCCCTGGATATAGAACATGAGTCACCCATTCCCTATGAGACACAGTTCTTCAGAATTTGGATGTTTTTCTTCATTCAGTTTCCTTGAGAAGTGTAAGAGATAATGTGTATTTGACATTCAGCAAGAAGGCTGACATAATATTAGTATTTAATAAGTATTAGTTTTTGCTGTTGCTATTTTCAAGAAGAAAAAGGAAAGTGAAAAATCTAATCTCACTCCCTTTAAAGGGTGTTACAAATCACTTTACAGAGTGGGTATCTGACAAATGTTTGCTAAACAAGTGAGCCATGAGTGGTACCACAATACTTATTTGAAAGACATGACATTGCTTTTATATTAGTTAGATTTTACATGTCTATTACATACACATTAGAGCAGAGATCACCTTGCTTCTGTTTATTTTTTCTAAACATGTGTATGCTGCAAGCTCTTTTTATAGAAACCTGATTTATGAAAGATCTCACACCATTAGATTATAATCCATAATAATCTTATGTATAATAAGTCCTAAAATTTCTGATACTGTATAAAGGTGCATCTATAAGGCATGTGAATTAAAACATAACATAGAATAATGCCGTGGTACAATAGAATAGACTTAAGTTAAATTATAGCATACAGTAGTATATAGCACCTTTTGAATGCTATGCATTTGGAAGAACTTGTGTTATTAGGAAATATAAGACATGATCTCAGTACTTTAGTGCATCAGATTAAGTAGCCAAATGAGACCATCTTATTATTTATTTGTTTATTTTTATTTACTATTTTTATGTGTTTATATCTGCATTGAAATTTTTAATCTTTCAAGCATTTACTTGATCCTTATAATTTACCATGTTCACTGCTAGGCACTAAATTTGGAACAATAAAGTTTTGGTTTCTCTTTCAAGGAGCCATTTGGAGGTTATAGTCAAGAAAACACTAGCAAAAATAAAATTTGATTGAAACAGTTGTGTCTTGGACTCTTAAGCAATGAATCCTATATAGTTAAATTTCCCCCAGGTGTCTCATGAGGGCAGAGAGAAAAGCTTTGGAACTGAGGAGAAGCTTTCTTCCCAGGAAGAGAGCTCAGTGTTTTCAGGTGTTGTCTGAGATGTAATTCAGTGTGTGCATTTCTGGTTTGTTTTGTCCTGTCTCTGACATTGCATTGCTGCCTCTGGGAGGGGGGGAATGAGCCTAAGAAGTTCTTTCTGGTATTTCTGATCAAACTGTAAGTATTTTTTCCTTTAACAAATTCTTTGTATAAATTTCTTTAGAAATATGAGAAAACTAAGACTGTCTGTAGCAGGTTTATGGACCTAGGAGTTGAGTAACATCATGAACATGAAAGCAATACAGAGTTTAACAGTTTATCAAGAAAAATTGAAAATGATCTCTAATGTATCTGGAAACTTTTCTGATGGGAAGAGAACCTAAGAGATATTTTGAGACCTAAAGTATTTATTGGTTTAAACAATATTCTGACTTTGAGACATCTGGAATTGGAGAACTTCAGAGAACAAATTTCATAGTATGACACTTGTGTAAATCCAAGGAATGGCAGAGGAACACCTTATGCTTTCAACTACTTGTCTTTATCTGAATTGACCATTTTGGCTCTTAGGTGAACCGTGCATCTCTGTTGATTTCTGCCAAGAATCATGGCATCTTAGAAGAGAGGTTTCATAACTTAAGTAGATGAATCATAGAACCTTGGTAGAGTTTTAGATCCTATTTGAACAATACTATTCTTTATTGTATACAAGGGAATCTTGACATCTGTGTTTTAAAACTATTCTGGTGATTCAGCTTTCTTTACCTTACATGTTTAGTAAGTCATTTTCCATACTCCTCGAGCCTTTTGTTAGTTACATATACTACTTGCTATGCTTATCATAAAAAATTTCAAAGATTTTAGATGGTGTTACTTTGCTCATGAAGATCCTTTATTTGCTAATCCAAATATCTAGAATTTAATTGTACATGACATACTACATTTAAAAGGTCTTTAATAATTCTAGCAATAAAAGTACTGATTATATTTCTGTTTAATTAGAGGGACAAATTTAATTTTTACTAAAACATCTGGTCATATGTGTTGATGGCTGCCTTTATGAAAACAATATCTAGCTTACATGACTACAGCTGCATTTTTCTCTATTCTTTTCCATTTTTTTCACATTCCTTTGGTACTGTTGATGCTTTATTTTAAACTTTTAGTTTTTACAGTTATGTTTATATTCATTTTACTTTTTAACAGTTGTATCATGTTGAATTGCAATAATGGATTTAATCAACCTATAAAGAGGAATAATATAGGTTTATATGGTTTTTATTTGGGTTAATATTTTTTATTTTTCTATTCATTCTCATTTGAGTTTGTTGTTTTGCCTTTGTGGTACAAATGATAGAGGAAATGCGAGTTGGAACAAAAGCACTACCCCCATGTCTGGGAACCAAAGAAGAAAGAAAAGATAAACCTTAGTTTCTAATGTGACCATTCATGGAATTTCTCCAGTGACTTGAAGACCTCCTTTGGTGTGACTTGTACAGTATCCTGTTGTATTTGGACCAGGAACAAATCATTAGAAGTTGAGACCATTATCCTGAGATATTAATCATAAGAGTGGGCTTATTAACTTTAAGGAGGCTGGGATTTTATTGTATCTGTTTTAACTATCTGAGCTTCTGTTCAATCTTCAGGAAAATGCGGAAATTTGATTAAATAAATAATCAAATAGAGTTGTTATCTAAGAATACTTCATGAATTTATCACTTAATTGGAACACAAGTAGCAACTTCAGAGATGACTCTCTATTTATATTACAATATGTTAGGGAATAAAACAAAAACAAATATAGTTTGTAATTGTCTTCATCTTTGTTCCTAGCTAAAAATTGCATGTGCCTGTATGTGTGTGTTGTGCATGTGTATGTGCAGTGTGTATAGCATTTTATGGAAGGAAGATAAAGCAAGAGAGTGTGATGAAGGTCACGATGACCTTTTGTAGAATAGCACAACTTCTTACATGGAATGAGAAGTCGGTACTAATAAGCAATATATTTTCAAGTAATCCACACCAGAGAAAAGAAAGGGGAGCCACTGGTAAACAATGAGTTTGTGCTAATATCTCTTGCTGTTTTTTATTCTGTTCATGACACATATGTATCCCCATAAATTACATTTCTAAAGCTGAAATGTTCTCTTTTAAAAGAAATTCATCATCTATGATTCTGACTCCATGTACTGAAGTGAATGGAATCAATTGAATACTCTGTAATAATGCTGAATAAAAATTACCTGCTTGAGTCTATAACCTTTTCCAAATAGAATAATAATTGAAATGCTATTCTCCTACATGACAATTGTGACACTCTAACTTCTCTTCATTCTGTATGAGGCCTCAGAATGTCTCAGCAGTGTGATAAATAAATGCATTTAATACTTTTAGTTTTATTTTCCTTCCTTTAAGCTGGCTACCATATTTCTGCTGCTCAGAACAACAATGCATTCTGTTGTTATTAGAGAAATGTCCCGTGATACTTTCCAGTAATTTAGAAATTATTAATTATCTATTTTTTTCAAAGAAAGCTACATGAAAAACATACTTCTATGGTCACAAATAAAAATCCATACTAAAAGTGAACATACATACATAGATAATTCATGTACATTTGTGTGCATGTGTGCAAACTGACACAAATTTAAAGTGATAAATACTTTATGCAGTGTCCGAGTCATCCCATGCTACTACAACAGACTATCATAGACTATGTCATTTATACAAATCACTAGTTTCTTTGTCTTCACTCTAAAGGCTGAAAAGGCCAATTCAAGCATTTTACCTTCTGAGATTCATCTTTCCACAGAAAGCATCACGTGATGAAAGTATATGCATGACAGGAAAACAGGGTGAGCTTCTAGTCTCCAGTACTTTTAAGATAAACACTGCTCCATTAATGAAGACAGAGTGCTCCAGACATAACACAGTCTGTTAGTTAGTGCATACAAACCTTTTGCCTGAGAACTATATTTTCAAATGGTGTTAGCTGGGGACATGTTAAAAGTCTACATAGCATACAGCAATTCATGCTACTTGTAGGGGGTCACAGTAAGGCTGCTGGCTACAGTGGTTTATCACAAGATACATGCAAATTACAGGTAAGTGAAAATACTCAGCCAAGGTGGACAGAAGAATAATCCAAGCATCAATTTGACTGAGAGCTATTTCTTCCCATGATGTTGATTATTTTATGGAGCAATAGATGTATTTAGCTCATTTACATTCTGTGTATCTACATCTGATCAAATGTTAACTAAGGAAGTAATAAGCTTCATCAAACCTGGTTTTAGCTGAATGACACCTGATCGGTGGAGTCAGTAGATGGAAAGTAGAAAGTAATAGAACCAAGTAGTTCCTTCAAAACTTGGAATTGAAAATTGAAGATTAACCATTCCATTTCTTACTCAAAATCTTATTGCTTTTTAATATGTAATTTATGAATTTTAATGAATTAATATTGCCTAGGGATCTGAGAGTAAAACGGTCCCACTGATTAGCATTACAGACCAGAATATGGTAACATACAATTAATCCCAATAGCCACGATGACACACACCTTTAATCTCAGTAGCCACCCTAGTTGCCATAGAAATTAGGTGGTGCATGCCTTTAATCCCAGTGGTGAATGCCTTTCATTGCAGCCCTAGAGAGGAATGTAAGATATGGTAAGACAGCTCTCAGAGGCAGGCTCCTTCTGAGATTCCAGGAGGCAGGATCACCATTTCAGAATAAAGTCAAGGTAAGAGCCAGGGACTGGCTGTTCTGCTTTTCAGATCTTCAAGTTGAACCCCAATTTCTGACTCTGAGTTTTTAGTAATCATGCTTCAAGGAGTCAAGATTTGTGACATGCTAATCTATATGTTTCAAGCCAGTGGTGATACTTGAAGCTACAAATAAAGTTAAGGTTCTCTAGCTAAACTGTCAAAGTAAATTTAAAAAATCTGAGGAATCCTTAAATTCAAAGATGAGAGGAAAAGCAGCAAAAATAAAAAGCTTTAGAGACTGAAAAGGATTTTTCTCTGCAAGTATAAAGTGTTTCTCTTTGTACTGGTGCGCTGTAATAACATGAGTAGACAAGAGTTCCACACCTCAGAAACCAGATGACCGCGGCTGTGGACATTTAATATCCTCTAACTTCTAATGTAATCACATAGCTCTTACAACAAAAATATACTCATATTCACATTTCAACTCCTTTTAATGATTTCTTGCCTCATTGGAAAACTCAGTGCATTGGTTGCTTGAAGGTTTTTCTTTGATAACATAAGGCAATAATTCTCAACCAAGTTCAATTTTGCTCCACAGAACACGTTTGATGGTAGCATTTTCCACTGCTACTGGACTCTATTGAACAGACATTGCGTCTGCGCTGTTTCTGAGCACACACCAAACTTCAGCATACAGAAAAGTACTCTTCATTCACAGGCAGAGATGTGAGGTAGAGAATCGCCAATCTAGAGAATCCTTTATAAATGGCTGTTGTTCAAAGCATGCAGTCTAGAAGGTGAATATCACACATACACACCTCCATGTGCATTTAGAAATAGCTGTGTCATCAGATAAGTGGTAGAAAAATGAAGTTTTATTTCCATTAGGATTCCTTAGAGTTTTTCCTATATTCAGAGATATTTTAGGTTGCTTAAGTCTCCTAAGAGTTATTTTCATGCCCTGTTTCCCATAGTTAATTGACCTTAGAGCCTGTTTCTGATAAAAACACTTTGAGGAACTAACATACTTGGCAGGAAAGTTTTGGAAATACTAATTTAGAACCTAAAAACAAAGCATCTGTTTTACTGTATGGCACAGTAAAAATATTAATACCTACTTAAAATTTTGTGAGACAAGAGCATTCCATCCTGCTGTCTAACTTCAGATCTGATTGCTAGCTTAGACAAACACAGTGGAAGGTGTTAGTTGTGCAGAACAATCTACCAGGTAATACAAAACATAACTTCTATTTAATTAGTACACTTTTCTTTGGACTTTTAAAATTTTCCCTATTTGCATATTAGAGAATGGTTAAGTAGAAATCACGTGCAATAATGTTACAGAGAAAGTATATTAAAAGTTTTTTACTTTATTTATTTTCATTCTTAATGTGTGTGTGTGTGTGTGTGTGTGTTACCTGCATGTATGTCTGTAAACCACATGCAAGCAATGCCCTCTGAGGCCAGAAGAGAGCATCAGATACCCTAGGAATGAAGCTACTGTAACAGGATCTCAGTATTTTAAATTTTATGATTTTCTTTAATGCATAGTGATAGTTATTACATTTTTGAGACAAAAATTTACAACAGAAATCTGAGTTGTAATACCAGTAACATGTTTATTGACAGAAATTTTAAAGTTTATTTTATGTCATTCATCATCTGAAGACTCCATTCTCAGTTGGCATTCTTCATTGAATACCCTTGCATTTATAAAGTTTTCAGTGATGTCATCTGGCATGGTAGCTACTCTGTCCTCAATGTATATCTGATTTCAATATACATCTAATGTCATTTATAATTTAACAATTTGATTTTCTAGCTGAGTGGAGGAGTACATTCATAAACATATTAGAAATTAATTAAAACTCCATTAATATTTTAATAAAACTATCAACTTTTGCTACTCAAAATGTATTTTAAAACAGCATTTTTATTATATTGTCTTTATAATGTTATAATTTTATTATTTATTAATTCACTGCTTATTCACATAATTAGCTGTCAAATCTACAAGGAAATTTGTTAAGTGAATTCACTTCTTTGGTGCTTTCAAGGCAGATTTCATGTGTACTATTTTCTTAATAATGTGATTTATATTGTGTTAAAGAAACATTCATAATCTTTTGAAAAGTATTTTCTGTAATATAAAACAGCTAGATTTACCTCAAATGCCTACTATAAAGAAGTTTTTAATTAAACACATGCCATTCATATCAGTAAGAAAAAGTGTTGGGAAAGGTAAATAGTTATTCAAGTTACATGTGTGGCAGGAAGTTTAGCAACAACACACATAAACATGTAACATTAATAAGGCATCACATAAACTACACAGAAATATGTAAATTTTTGAAATCAGGAAAAAGTCTTGTATAACAGTCTGAAAACTCTGCACCTACTAACTATACAACTTATTAAGATATCGAGAATCTGGAAGACACCTGAGTGGGTTTGGTACTTGCTGTGAAAATGTCGGGAACTGAGGTCAGATTTCCAGTACCCACTTAAAATCTGGGCCTAGCGGTGCATACCTCTAATCCCTCTGCCAGTACTAGAGAGAAGAGGTCGGTAGATCATGTTTGGTGGCCAGCCAATCAGAAACAATCAACTCTAAGTTCAGTATAAGACTTTGTCTCCAAAAAGAATAACATGTAGAGTAATAGAGGGAAATATTCAAAGTCAACTTCTGGCCTACATATGCTTGCACAGGAAAGTGTACCCACATAAAATGGAACACGTGTATTCATACAAAGTCACTCAGTAATTTTGGTATTTTACATATACACATGCTTTAATCTCAGGAAAATCAATTAAGTTATAATTAATGAGAAGTGAATATATTTGACTATAGAGATATTAAGTAGAATGGTAATAAAATTATGTTTGAGATGCAATATTTTATTAAATTCTTAGCTTTGAAGTCAAATAACACCATAAAACGTGGTGAAATAAAACACATTTTGTCTGAGGAGCATACTCTGCAGTCTGTGAACTTGTTATTTCTTAATTCATAAAGAAGATTCCCAAATAGAATCTAACCAGTGTTTGCCATCGTTAAATGTTCCCTGTGAGTCAGGAGTATGCAGCGGTATAGATGCATAACTCTGGCCAGGACTTTTTATGAGATTATATAGGCACTGCAAGCTGGGACTACAATCGCATTTCAAATTTCAGTTGGGACCAAGCTCACTTATGTGACTGCCAGCAGAATCAAGTTCCTCACTGGCTATTGACTGAATGATTTGTACTGGAAATATATGAAAATATGCACACATTCATACATAGTCACCTTATACATAAAATGTTTTGCAAAAATCTATAATGTATTTGTGAGATACAGTTTAAAGGTTATTTATGAAAGAGCATAAAAAGCCATCTTCATACTTATTAGACCATGCATTTTCACTGAAAAGCAATTATATTCTTAATGTCACTAAGCACATTATGATGCTGAAAAGATATGGTGGTGAAAATTGTAATTTAAATTGCATTTAAAGCTCTGAAATAACAGTATTATTAAAAATTGCTGAAAATTCAAATTCTAAGTAGGTGACTAAACAACCGGCTGGAAGGAACAAGGTAATAATGTACTAAATAAAGAAGACACTGAGCACAGAGAATTTAACCCTTCCAAGAAAGGACTCTGTGATTATTTCAACTAAATTGGATCCTGGTTGTAAGAACATTATTTTGAACAAATTTGGATAGAGTCGAGACCTCTTGCCTACATTCTTTTCTTGTGGTCTGTCCTCTAATGCTTAAATATCATTAATATCATTCCTAATGCTTTCACATATTTAATTAAGACAGGTCAAATTGTGCATCTTTCTCTTGCATACTTAATGGAACATTCCATGTATATTTTATCATTCTTTTTTTTTAATATTTATTTATTATGTATACAATATTCTGTCTGCGTATATGCCTGATGGCCAGAAGAGGGCACCAGACCCCATTACAGATGGTTGTGAGCCACCTTGTGGTTGCTGGGAATTGAACTCAGAACCTTTGGAAGAGCAGGCAATGCTCTTAACTTCTGAGCCATCTCTCCAACCCCTATTTTATCATTCTTTATCATTAAAAGCTCAAGCAATATCTCAAAACATTGACTTTTCTGTGAATCTTTTTTATTGTGTTTATTCCACATGATTATATATTAGTATTTTATCACAGGAAACTAGCAGAACAAAATGAGGTAATTATTTCAATGAGTATTTGTTTCATAAGCCTGTCATTGAGGGATAAAGAAATAGTAATAGAGTATTATTAAAAATCACCGCAGTTGTCTATGGCCATACCACCCTGAACGCGCCCAATCTTGTCTGATCTCGGAAGCTAAGCAGGGTCGGGCCTGGTTAGTAATTGGATGGGAGACCGCCTGGGAATACTGGGTGCTGTAGGCTTTTGTAAAAAAAAAAAAAAAAAAGAAAATTTCACCACAGTTTCTCAATTAGATGAGTTCTAATTGTCATAACTAATATTACCTTCTACCTACTCAAAAACTCTATATTACTTATGTATGTGTATATTATAGTTTAATAACTCTGATGGTATCTCCTTAGTGTTTCGCTATAATTATTATTACACATAAGAGATCAGGGAGCATTTTAAATACTTACAGCTTATAGGCATTCATATAAGCTGACACTAACTATCCCTTCAACACAGGTAAAAGACCCTTGATAGATATTGTAGGAAAAAATACACGCCACATTGAATATCTTTTCTAAACAAAATGATCGGCTGTATGCATTTCCCAGTCACTCATAATAAGGAGCCTGTAAACCTGACATGAAGCTGAACAAACAAATAATTAATAAATATAAAGCAGTTTTTCAAAATCACCTTGCTAAAAAATTCTAGGGCAAAGCATTCAGATCTAGCATCTAATCTGCTTCCACTTTGCACTTAACTATTGCTGGATTGTCTTTATCTCAAAAGATATTATGCTATCTTTAGAGAAGCTTAAGTGTAAGTCAGAAGGGAGGAAATGTATTTCCTTTCATAAACAATCTTCTGGTGTCATTTGGGTGTTATCAGAGATGTTTTTCAGAGATGTAAACGTTGTGTGTTGGAAACACACAGTATGTACTTTCCCTGACTTTGTAGTAAGTATATCAGAAAGCAGGAAGGCTGCAAATGGTGATTTTAAATGCACTTGTAACAGATCGGATTTCTGAAGACTAGAAAGTGGTTGTCACAACACACATCAGAGAAGCATTAAGTGATGAGAAGTACAGAAAGAGAGCACCAGTTAGCTTAATACAAATCATGGAGCAAGTTAAATTAGAAAATGAACTACAGGGAGTAAGTGCTTACACAGACATGGCACATCCAAAACAAAAATCAACTTCTGCAGTAACCTACTTGGTCAGGGTTGTGCTGCACAGGTATGTTCATTGTCACTTGAATGGCTTCTAGTTTGCCACATAAACTGAGCATTGGTGGTTTATAACTCAGCAGGAATGGTATGGCTCAAAATCAATATTTATTTCGAGTATCAGAATACATCTTTAATTTAAATACATCAGTGTAATTCTGCTTAGTAGTCTAATAAATAATTTGACTAGTTAAGTATTTAATAGAAAGGTACCAAATATAATGGCTAACTGTTGTTGGATAATCAAACTCAGTGGTCTAATTCAAAATTATCTGTATATTGTCAGAAGAAGTGTCATTGAATGGGTCATTTTTCTTTTTCCTTTTTTCTATTTTTGGTTCTTTAATTCTTTTTATTGCTTTATAAAAATACCATTCAAAATTTCCACTTCCTTTCCTCCTCCCATTTCCCTCCCTCTCTCCCACTCACCCTCCCTCCTTCTCCTCCAGTCCAAGGCCCTCCCCACTCCACCAAGGCCTAGGAAGTTGTGCATCCAAACAGGCTAGGGTCCCAAAAAGTCAGTACATGCAGGAAAGACAGATCTCAGTGCCATTATCATTGGCTTCCCCATTGTCAACCACATTCAGTTTGATCACATGCTCCTTCAGTCCCAATCCAGCTGGCTTTGGTGAGCTCCCATTAGATCAGGCACACTGTTTCAGTGGGTGGACCAACCCCTTGCGGTCCTGACTTCCTTGCTCATATTCTCCCTCCTTCTGCTCTTCAACAGGACCTTGGGAGCTCAGTCCAGTGCTCCATTTTAGTCAGAGTGTATTTTTTTTCTTCATTTTGGAGTGTACAGTGTGGAGGTACCTGTCACAGAGGCATGATGGTAAATAGTACCTGTCAGCTTACTTGTGTCAACAATGTCCCTAATGCTTGGTCTGATTTACTTTCAGATGTGTCTGTTGAGAGTATTTTTTATGAGAGGAATATTCATAAAGATTGTCTAATTAATGAAGTTTTCCCTTTCAACCATGAGTTGTCCCTATATTGTAAGTTAACAGTTTGCTTAAAACAAAAAGGCTCACCAAAATGCAAGGTAGAGAGGAAATCTGTGTTAGTCAACATTTTTTAGAAGAGCAGAACATAGAGAACATGACTTTCTCTAAATATATGGAATGGGCATATTAGGATGACTTAAAGGCTGTGGCTAGCTAATCCAACAATGGTTCCTTATGAGAGGGAGGTCCAAGAATCCAGTAGTTCTTCAGAGTGAAGCTGGATGTCTCAGCTGGTTTTCAGTCAATGGTATTTGCTAGAATCCAGAAGAGAAGGCTCTAATGTCAGTGAAGGAATTAATTTGCTAGAGAGGCATAAGCAAACAGGTAAACAGTACAATTTTCCTTCTTCCATGTACTCACATAGGCTTCCAACACAAGGTGTGGCCCATATTGGTGGTATGTCTTCCCACTTCAAAAGAACCGAATTAAAGTTTTGTCTTTTCCCTGCAAAACTGTAGATTAGAAGTGGATCTTCTACTTCAAATTAAGCATAATCCCTCACAGGTATGCCCCTGTGAAGGGGGTTTTAGTTAATTCCAAATATAGTCAAGTTGACGATCAAGAATAGCCAACACAACACCTCTTGCCCAACTACCATAAACTATCATTGGTCATGTTTTTTTTTTTTTCAGTCAGACTGAAACATTGGTTTTACTTGGATCTGAAATCTCCTGTGTTTTATATGACCTCCAGTTTGCAGAATACAACCCCAAAATGGCTACCATATTTAAGATATCTTCTTCCCTGCTCCCATATCCACTCTTCCTTTATCCCAACCATCCCATTACCCCGGGGTCTCCCCATCCTCCCCTCCTCACTTTTCTCTCCCCATCTCCCCTTACCCCCACCCCATCCCAACCCCCAAGATCCCAATCTTTGCCTGGCAATCTAGTCTACTTCCAATATCCAGGAGGATAACTATATGTTTTTCTTTGGGTTCACCTTCTTATTTAGCTTCTCTAGGATCATGAATTATAGGCTCACTGACCTTTATTTATGTCGAGAATCCACTTATAAGTGAATACATACCAAATTCATCTTTTTGGATCTGAGTCTGTTCAGTTCAGTGCCCCGTTTTTTAATTGGATTAATTAGCATTTTAAAGTCTAATTTCTTGAGTTCTTTATATATTTTGGAGATCAGACCTTTGTCTGTTGTGGGATTGGTGAAGATCTTCTCCCAGTCTGTAGGTAGCCTTTTTGTCTTAATGAGAGTGTCCTTTGCTTTACAGAAGCTTCTCAGTTTCAGGAGGTCCCATTTATTCAATGTTGCCCTTAATGTCTGTGCTACTGGGGTTATATGTAGGAAGTAGTCTCCTGTGCCCATGTGTTGTAGAGTACTTCCCACTTTCTACTCTATCAGGTTCAGTGTGTTCAGATTGATATTGAGGTCTTTAATCCTTTTGGACTTGAGTTTTTTGCATGGTGATAGATATGGATCTATTTTCATTCTTCTACAGGTTGACATCCAGTTATGCCAGCACCATTTGTTGAAGATGCTTTCTTTCTTCCATTTTATACTTTTAGTGCCCTTGTTGAAAATCAGGTGTCCATAGGTTTGTGGGCTAATATCTGGGTCTTCTATTCGATTTCATAGGTCGACTTCTCTGTTTTTATGCCAATACCAAGCTGTTTTCAATACTGTAGCTCTGTAATAGAGTTTGAAGTCAGGGATGGTAATGTCTCCAGAAGTACTTTTATTGTATAGGATTGTTTTGTTTATCCTGGTGTTTTTCTGTTTTCTGGATGGTTTTTATTTCTTGTTTCTAATCATTTATCATAGATACATGAGTATTTACTCACTGTGACCCAGAGAGTAAATTTAGTTTAGCAGAAACACTAATTTTGTTTACTAATATTTGAACTTCTATGGACTCCTCAGCTTTTTAATTATTCATTCAAAACATCACTGTTTATTCTCTTTTTTTTTTTTTAGACAAGGGTTTCTGATTGTCCTGGAAATAACTCTGTCCTAGAACCAGGCTGGCCTAGAATTCATAAAAATCAGTCTTCCTCGGCCCCACAGCCCTGGGATTAAACACACGTGGTACCACACCTGGCACTGTTTACCATCTTAAGAGAAATAATCAGCTGGTGGTGGTGTGAGCCTTTAATCTCAGAACTTGGGAGGTAGAGGCAGGTGGATCTCTATGTTTAAGGTGAATCTAGTCAAAAATAAATAGTTTCAGGACAGGCACCAAAGCTATTCAGAGAAACTGTTTCAAAAAATTCACATACATACCTACAGGTATGTATGTAAAATCCCTGAGTTTTGCATATGCCAATAGCTTTTATCTAGAGTTCTTGTTATTAGTGCCTTGTATGATTAATATCCAGGTTATCATCTAATTCAAATTAAACAGTAAATGTGTTCCTATTAGTGATTGCTACCAAACACTACTACTACTAACATATATTTTAAAATATTAAGTCTCTTAAGAATTTGATGATAATCACTTAGCAGTTTATTTGTGAATTACACAGGTGATCATGTTTAATGACAATGAATGAGTTGTCACATGGTAGTAATCCCACATCATTTCTCTAGTGAAATATTTACCAATATTTTTTTCTTTTTTTCCATGTTTATCATCAAGGCTTTTTTTTATTAAAAAAATTTCTGCCTCCTCCCCACCCTCCATTTCCCTCTGTAATAGAGTTTGAAGTCATGTAATAGAGTTTTGAAGTCATGGTTGGGAATGCCTCCAGAAGTTTCTTTATTGTATAAGATTGTTTCGGCTATCCTATGTTTTTTGTTTTTACATATAAAGTTGATTATTGTCCTCTCAAGATCTGTGAAGAATTTTGATGGGACCTCGATGGGGATTGTATTGAATCTATAAATTGCCTTTGGTAGAATTGTCATTTTTACTATGTTGATCCTCCCAATCCAAGAGCAAGGGAGATCCTTCCATTTTATGCTATCCTCTTCAATTTCTTTCTTCAAAGACTTAAAGTTCTTGTTAAATAGATCTTTCACTTCCTTGGTTAGAGTTACTCCAACATATTTTATGCTATTTGTGGCTATCGTGACAAGTGATGCTTCGCTGGTTTCCCTCTCTGCTTCCGTATCCTTTGTGTATAGGAAGGCAACTGATTTTTTGGAGTTGATCTTGTATCCTGCCACTTTACTAAAGGTGTTTATCAGCTGTAGGAATTCTTTGGTGGAGTTTTTGGGGGCGCTTATGTACACTATCATATCATCTGCAAATAACGAAAGCTTAACTTCTTCCTTTCCAGTTCGAATCCCCTTGATCCCCTTATGATGTCTTATTGCTATTGCTAGAACTTCAAGCACTATATTGAAGAGGTATGGAGAGAGTGGACAGCCTTGTCGTGTTCCTGATTTAAGTGGGATGGCTTTGAGTTTCTCTCCATTTAATTTGATGTAGCTGTTGGCTTGCTGTAAATAGCTTTTATTATATTTAGGTATGACCCTTGTATCCCTAATCTCTCAAAGACCATTATCATAAAGGGATGTTGAATTTTGTCAAATGCTTTTTCAGCATCTCATGAAATGATCATATGGTGTTTTCTTTCAGTTTATTTACGTGATAGATTACATTGGTAGATTTTCATATGTTGAACCATCCCTGCATCTCTGGAATGAAGCCTACTTGATCATAATGGATAATTTTTCTAATGTGTTCTTGGATTCGGTTTGCCAGTATTTTATTGAGGATTTTTGCGTCGATGTTCATGAGTGAGATTGGCCTGTAATTCTCTTTCTTGGTTGAGTCATTGTGTGGTTTTGGTATCAGGGTAACTGTAGCTTCTTAAAAGGAATTTGGCAATGACTCTTCTGTTTCTATATTGTGAAATACATTAAGGAGTATAGGTATTAGGTATTCTTGGAAGTTCTGATAGAATTCTTCATTGAAACTATCCAAACCTGGGCTTCTTTTGGTAGGGAGGTTTTTTCACTCACTCTTGAATAATACAGGGAGAAAGTGGTTTAATGTAAAAGATGGAGATAATGAGAAGAAGAAAGAAAATGATAGTTCATATTACAAAACTAGAAAGCTCATTGCAGAAAGAAGCATAATAACACAAAAGAGATCATTAGTGAGACCTTAGATGTTTTACAGGAGAAATGAAAATGCAACCTGGTATATGGAGGCTGCAATGAACAGAGACTCTGAAATAGAATAGTAACAATCAAGTCATAAAGACACAGAAAACCGGAAGTTGGGAAATTGGATGCATTGACTAACTAGTTGTAGTACTTAAGTCCTAAGATTTTCTTTAACAAAACACAAATTAATGCCCAGGAAGCCATCTTTATACAGATACCACACAACTGTTGTGAACACATCAAAGTCACCACAAGAAAGGGTTAACATTTCCTCAAAATTTAAAGAGGAGCTCAGGACAGCGAGGGGTGCACCCTCACACTGTGACAGTGGGGATGTTCTATCGGGAACTCACCAAGGCCAGCTGGCCTGGGTCTGAAAAAACCTGGATTAAAACCGTCTTGGGAAAAAACATAGAGACAATGAGGACTACTGAGATCTCTAGAACAATGGCAATGGGTTTTTGATCCTACTGCACGTATTGGCTTTGTGGGAGCCTAGGTAGTTTGGATGCTCACCTTAATAGACCTGGATGGAGGTGGGTGGTCCATGGACTTCCCACAGGGCAGGGAACCCTGATAGCTCTTTGGGCTGAAGAGGGAGGGGGACTGACTGGGGGAGGGGGAGGGAAATGGGAGGCAGCGGTGGGGAAAAGACAGAAATCTTAAATAAATAAATAAATAATTAATTTAAAAAAATGTATTCACTAAAAATGAACGTGTATAGGTTTATGAAAAATAAAGAGGCAAGCTTCTGAGTCTTATATTAAGCCATAAATTTCAAAATGGTAAAATTATGCAATAAATTTGGTTATCAATTAATTTAGCTAAAGATTATATTAAATAGATGGTCAAAAGACTCTGAACTGAAGTGCTAGGGTGGTGCCTACCTTGGAGGAATACCTGCTCTTAGTTGGACTACAGTACCCACCACCTAAAGCCTGGTGTGGATGCATGCATCTGAAATCCTGGTTCTGGAGTAGTTGAGACAAGGAGAACCCAGAACTCTCTAGCCAGCCTTTCTGGCCAAAGACTGAGCACTGAGTTCAGAGACAGACCATGTTTCAAAACGTACAGTGGAGAGGGATATAGGAAGACACTTAGCAAGGATGTCTGAATTCTGAATACTTAAGTACGCTCACACACAGTGATTCAGAAAGGACAGAAAGCATGTTATATAGAATGTGTGGTTTCTTATTTTGAAATTGCCAATTTTAATCTAATGACCTCAAAAGCAGAAATGGGAACAGGTGAGAGAAAGAGAAGTGCTGAAAATGAAAAGGATTCTGGGCCCCCCAAGAGGCGCTATTACCTTAAATACAGGACGATGGCAAGGGAGAGCTTTCAGTGAGGGCAGAGAGGTGAGCAGGTGTTTTCACTTGTGAAATGTGTTTGATTATGATAATTTTACCAATTTTGCAATCTTAAGGAGTGTTTTTGGAGGCTAATCATGTGTCACAGGGAAAAATGTATGCCTCCTCATGGTGATGAATCTGTTAACAGATCATGAAATCCAGCTTCATGTAGACAGAACAAGGGAGAGCATCAATTATGTAATTTCACAGAAAACTAGATACTACTTATA
The DNA here is from genome assembly GCA_963919715.1 of Microtus obscurus. NCBI lineage: Eukaryota > Metazoa > Chordata > Mammalia > Rodentia > Cricetidae > Microtus > Microtus obscurus. The sequence continues at coordinate 5,746,964 of CAWTZC010002333.1, forward strand.
CAAACTATATTGCTACACTTTTAGTGATGCCTTAATGTATCTAATAGAGCAGATGTATCAATAACGCCTTGGTCTGTCATCTCTACTTCGCAACTTTAATACAGGTTGGAAAAATCAGTACATTGCTTTTAATAACATTCAGGAACAGAGAACTACAGAACCCCTTTGGGTGGCTTACATAAGCTACACTTTGTAGGGTATTTTTCCTAGGTCATACCAGTGTTCTTAGCTGCCCAATGTGTGAAGCAATAAACAGATTATTTCAAGGTGCATGGCAATTTGTTTGCAATGGTAGAAAATTGCCACACAGTCTAATTATTCTGTGTTTTTATTTCCTAGGAGACGTCTCAATAACTGACCACACAGAAAAACAGTAATTAAGTGTTATTTTGTTAAAATAAGGAGTTATAATATAGATAAGATAGCTAGACACAGCCTATTTATTTCTAAGTGAAAGACCCATCAGTATATGAAGAATTCTAATGTGTTTCTTTTTCAAAAGCTATTATTAGTGTGATAATGGAAATCAAACTGATATGCCAATCAAACTATCAAACCATGAGAATAAATCCTGCCTATATGACAAGTGAGAAATATCATATACTCTTAGTTTTTTATCTCTCATATTTAAAAATATTTTATATCTTCATTGACTTAAAAGATTTTCATGGATCCAAATGAGTAGATTTTTGAATTATGTATAGTTTTCTCTTGAAAGGAAATAGATTGGTGGATATCTAGATAGACATTTAAAAATATACGATTTATTATTTATGAAAATTATTGTGGGGCCTATTGTATGAATTGGTATGTAAAAATGATTGCCCCAAATATCTGATAGTAAGAATTACAAACCAGGACCCTATGGAGGAAGGAGAGAACTGACTGCCAGAATTAGTAATCTGACCTCTACAAGAGTGCTGTGGCACACACACACACACACACACACACACACACACACACACACCTGTCACAAGAAAGAGTTAAAATGTATTTGGAAACCTATGAAAAGGACAATATAGGGTAAATATCAATGCAGATGTCTCATCTCATTAAAAACCACTGTGTAATTTATACCGTTTTTAAAAGCAAAATTGCTCAAGCAACAAATTCAAAGTGACATAGCTCTTCATATCATATGTGTGGCACTATTAATTTTGCAGCATCTCCAGGATTTGCTAAAAATAGTCTGTCATTAAGTCATAGTTATACACCACGGTTGCTGAGGTGTGCATACTCACAGTCTGTGCTCATAGGCGAAGATGGCAGCATGGAAAAGCTCATTAATATAAATAATGAAGTAAACAAATGGATATTGCCTCAGGCAGTACATTTATTGATCAAGAACTCCTCCTTAGCTGTATTTGATATCAAGGTTTTATTTTAGAACATTGTTTTTTTTTTGATCTAGTAATTTACTTTTTACAACTGAGACCCTTTTGTTATTTTCTGCAAGCAGGCTGACCCCATAATGATCCAAACCCATCGATCTACACACAGAGTCATTTCATTTCATCTTTGTGCATTAATAATGAAATCCTTATTAATTCTAAAATCAACAAATCCAATTCTGGTATTTTTGAAGGGCTTAGTTAAATAATTAAATTTGTTGACACATTTGATTATAATGATGCCAAGAAGTACATAATAATCACAACCATTTTAGTGAAGAAAAAGTTTAACTTTGGATATGTAAGTGACCAGTCATAAAAAAATAAATGATAGGTTGAGAAGGCTGATGTCACCTAGGACCCTTGATTCTAAGCACTAAAATACTTTATACAACTATTATTACTTTTTTACACTTGTGAATATCTGTCAATCCGTTTGTGTACAAAAAGTTAGATATTTTTAACTATTTATATATTAATCTTGGCCCTTTGGAATTTATTTATATTGTTATGCCTTCTACTACCTTTAGCTGATTTGTGTATAGATCAGCAATATTACATGTATTTAAAGTTCATTGTCTCTCTGAATTCCTCTGCCTTATATGTCTATGACTTTGACTATACTGTATTTATATCATTAACAAGTTTGAGGCTTCCCTATCTCTTTTGGCAATGAAACCTTAACTTACAGTCCTTAAGACTCCTTGGAACCTTGATTCCTTTTAGATTATTCACTCCAATCTGGAAACCACCTGTCAAAGATAGCCAACATCTATGATGAGACATACTGTTAGTGCATGGTTATATAATAAAACAATACCTAAAGTGGGTAAAGATTAAGGAAAAGATGTTTATTAATGCATGATATTTGAAGGTAGAATAAATCTATTTTCTTGCATGTGGATTTCTGTGACAAGAGACAAGAACTGTGTGAGTGACCGTGTGTATGTGTGTGTGTGTGAGAGAGAAAGAGAGAGAGAGAGAGAGAGTCTGTGTGCATGTTCTGTTCTCTTTCACTCATTCCCTCCCTCCCACTCTCTCTCCCACTCTTCCTCCCACCCTCCCTCTGTTCTCCTCTCTCTTTCCTGCCACCTACAGGAATTCAATTATGAGAATCTACCACTGTGGCTTTCTAATATTTCAATCACTTCTCAAAGCTCTATTGAAGAGTGGGATAGTTGGGCTGTTTCCATATTTTTAACACTTGGCTGTGTTGTCTATATATTTTATCACACTGATTCTTAGAATCTACATGATATTAAAATCATAGGATTTTTGAACTATATCGAGACTAGTGTCTTTCTCATAATACAAACTACAATGATTCCACCAACAATGATCTCTATTCTTTGACTGACTTAACCATTGATTCAACTGTCTCATGTGAGCTCAAGATAAACTCTTCCAATTGAGTTTATAAGCAAGCAGATAATATTAACTATTTCTAATGTATAATTTTGTTACAGGTATATGATAAACGTCTGTGAAGGGGGAAGTAAATGTGAATAAAGTGACCTGGTTCTAATAAAAGTAAAGGAGAGAAAATAAATCCCCAATCTCTAGGATCAGCAATTTGTGCTTACTGCAGTTAAAGTTGTGACTATTCTTTTTATTTGTGATGTTGTGGGTCAAAAGCCTCCTGCTTTCTCTTCTGGGATCATTTTGCAAGGAGCCTTCTATATCCCCAGTGTACTTTGAACCCTGCTGGTGGCTATCCCATTTTGGTGTGCCTACTGTAGCTATATCACTAGATCTTCTCTAACCATTGCACTCTGTAAGGGCTCCTTAAAAGATCCAACCTGGTTGAAAGCTACTTCTTAGTTTTCCAGGATTCCTTTGGAGCAGTAATTCTCAATCTGCCTAATGCTATGCCCTTTTAGTACAGACCCCCAAAGATAGAATTAGTTTGTTGCTCCTTCATAACTGTGATTTTGCTACTGCTATGAATCATAATGTAAATAGTTTTGGAGACAGATGTTTGGAAAGATGCCCTGAACCACAGGTTGAGCAGTATTGCTTTAGAGCCTTTCTGGGTGTCCTTACCTCATAATGTGGTTTGGAATGTGTAATCATGAATGCCAAGACTCCTGTAGACACTAACTGCAACATCATCTTCTTGAAAAGTGTTTTCAGTGGTGAAGCATTCTTCTGTCTACTATTATTTTGAATACACTGTCCTCAAGAATTCATTTATGAGAGCTTTGACATGCTTGGTAAACAGCATTGAGGGAATTTTTAAGAGATAGCAAAATAAAAGAAATATGAGCCTCATCAGAAGACTAATACATGATTGAGCTCATGATTGGATTAATTGACTTTAAGAGGTTGTGGAGCCTCTCAAAAGCATTGTCCACTTTGAGGAAGCAAGTCACCTGAAGTATGTCCTGAATGGAAATATTTGATTCCAGGTCCCTTCTCTCACACGTTCTGTATTCTACAAAGCAAGAACTGTGGCAGTTTTCTCCATCTTGTTTCCTAGCAAGGTGCTCTGCCTGACTGTGACTTCAGAAGCAATGGAGTCAAGTCAGCATAGATGGAAACCTCTCCAAGCATGGCCAATAGAAGTGTTTTCTCCTTCTAGTTGATTTCTCTCAGGTGTTTCTGTCACAGTGATAGAAAGCTCACCTCCACAGTCTGAAACCGGAAAATTCATCTTAAGGTGGCACTGTGCAACAAGAATCTAGGGATTCTGATTTTGGGTCCTTTCCTGAAACCATTTTGTCCTGCAAAATTGATGGACTGTGATAGAACAGAGAACCCTGAAGAATTCAGAGATGGCCTCACAGCTTTATTGGGTTACGTCTGACCAAAGCAACTAGCTAGTTACTTACAATCAAAGAGTCCTTCTAGCAGGGTGTCACTCTGCCATACTTTAGGACACGCATCACTGCTTTCCTGGACAAATTGCAATCCTTCCAAGTTTGTGTTTTCTTTTGCTTCCACATGTTTCTGTAAATAGGATAAAATTCATGCTAAACCCTGAGTATTTTTTCAGGAAGTTCTCTCTGCCAACAAATTTTCACCTCTCAGTACAGATTTTCATAAAGTTTTACATAATGAAAAGGAAGTGGTTCCTATTTTCTGATCCATCACAGAATCAGAGGACTAATAATTTGTAATCACACTTAAAATAGTCTACTTCTAAGAAATATCAATGAATTATATGAGCATCATGACAAAATTTGAGGTGAGATAGCCAAATACACACACACACACACAAAGCTAATTGGGCATGGGAAGGAAGATGGGAAATTTGATGAAAGCGTAGGTGATAAGCCTGCAGAATGAGGAGCTTAATTTCAGAGGACCAACTGGAAGAAAATTGTAGGGATGGGAAAAATCAAAGATCAGAGACTTCAATATCTTCCCAGTCTTGAAAGTGAGAAACTGAAGTTTAGTTTCTGTGAAGTTAGCACACCACATTGAGCACTTCAGCAATCCTGATAAAAAGCAGACAGTCTGGGCTTTAGGTAGATGAGCCTCTATCAAGATCTATGGTAGTCACGCAGGATTAGTAGAGCCTGAATGGATTTAGCTTAACAAAGTCCAATACAAAGGCCTTGATATGATGCAAGGATGATCGACTGCTAGTGTAATTTCTGTGCAGAAAAGGTTGTCAGATGAAAAGAAAATCAAGGCTCTTTACAAAACAGCATTTGTATTTTAAATATAAAATTGAAATCTGTTAGTAATTTGAGGAAGGAGAAAAATGAGATCAACTCAAAGAAAAGAAAATCAATAAAAAATACAATCTTGTGACACATTTCTTGAAATTAGCAAAGACCTAAAAACATACAACATAGGCTAAATAAGTTACCAGATAAATTAATAAACTGACAGAAAATTTCACGAGTTAGGAAATCACTTTAAAGAAACTAACCACAAAGACATTTAGAACAGTATAGATGAATAAGTATTATATCTCAAAAAAATTTTGAGAAGAATAGGTAATATAGAAAGGTAACATCATCATTAATGATTGTTTAATAGAAATGTTTTGATCTGAATGATATGATGGCTAATTTTAGATATCCGAATAACCAAATTAAAGAACAACTAGATTATTATTGAAACATTATTCTCTGGTTGTACCTGTCATCAATATCCAGAGAATCCTGGAAGCAATTTTGTTTACTTATTGGTAAATTTCTCCTTCAGTTCACACCAGAGCCATCTAATTGCTTGGTGGACAGGTAACAGAATTAAATAGAGAAGAGCTTAGTCATTGTCATCTTCATGGGAGGAAGAGAAACTATTGTGGTTTGAATAAGAAGTATCACATAGGAGCTTGTGTTTGAAAGTTTGACTCCCAGTGGGGAAGACTGTCTATGGAGGCTTGTGAAGCTTTATGGAGGAGCCTGGTTGTAGGAAGTAGGTAGCTGACTGCAGGATTTGAGAGTTCATAGCCTCTCCCACTTCCAGTCCTCACTTTCTGCTTCCTGGGTGCAGATGAAATGCGGTGAATCTACCCAACTCTAAAGAGTCTTCACACATGCACCCATTAGGAAAACAGACCTGTGCCTTGTTGACATCTCAGCAAATACCAGCTCCATCCACTTCAGGTTTCAGACATTAAGGGAGTAAACTCAGTTAAAGTCATGAAAGACTTTGGCATCATCCATTTGACTCTGATTTTTTCAGATGTGTAGAATGCAAGATTTACAGGTTCATAAACTTAAATTTAAAAATAAAGAGTAAGAATCCAGGCCTTGTGTTGTGGGTTGAGGGTCCTTAATAGGAACGCACAATCTAAGGGGCAATGCACAAAGCAATGGGAGAGAAGCTGTAGATGCAATGGAAATGTCAGGAGATTGAAGAAAGCGGGAGCAAGGACATCTGACAATGAAAACTGCAGATATCAAATGAAGTCAGTACCCATAGAAGTGGTGGCTCCACAACCCCACACAAGCTCTCTCATATCACTTGTGCCTTGGGTACCAGTTTTTGCCATATTGAGATTTGGTTTGCCTTGATTTGAACACTCGTTCCTATTATTCAGTTGTTCCTTTGTGGAATGGGAATGTTTACCTTGTTCCACTCATGCATGCTGTCATTATGTAACTTCCTTTTGATTTCATTAGGGCTCACAGCTAACAGTTTAGCATGTTTCTTCAGAAAGACTTTGGGCTTGGACTTTTGAATAATGCAGAAACGGTTGACACTTTGAGAATGATATGAATATGTTTCAACTATACGCACTATTGTTATAGCAAAGAGAATTGTGACTTTGTTATTCTTTTATTTGGCATTTAAAGATGATAATCATGTTTGGGTGTAACATTGAAAAAGAATGGACTTGTCATGGTTAACCTTGACTGTAAAATTAGAAGTTTAGTGAAACCCTTCTTTGGTTATATATCTGAGGTAATTCCTACAGAGGAATAACTAAGATGAGTTGCCCTGCTGCAGGGTTCTCCCATGTACGGGTCCTGGCCAGCCAGATGAATAACTGTTCCACCTCTACCTGCTTCAACAATGACACTGGGCCTCATCACAGACACACATACATGAAACAAACAATCGAGAACGGAAAGTGCAACTAAAAATAGGTCAATCCGGATGGTATCTTCAAGAATTATATCCTAACCATGAAATGGCTGTCAAATGCAAATGACAAATAACTTCTTATACTCCTGGACCTAAGATTTCCTTCTCTTGCCTATGGGGATCTGATCTTTATATTCTTTGTCTCCTGATCAGAAAGACTTAACACAATGGCAGAATGAATTTAGGTTATATCTTTGAATTAAGAGTTATTCCATGAGGTTTCTTGGAACTGTAAAGAGACATACCATAGCATCTTAGGGTTCCCACCCTACATGTAGCCTATTGTGAAAATTTTCAGCATCCCAGATGGAGGAGAGAAAATATTAATATGGGATATAATTTTCTTATATTAACCTAAATAACCCAAAGAAATTGCATATTATAGCTTAAATAAAAACAAAACCAGATCACAATGCTGTCAAGCTACTAAAAAATATAAAAAAGAACCTATTGAACAAAGGCAGTAAAAACAAATAACATAATAAAAAAGATGAAGCATTAAGTAGAAAACAATAAACAAAGCAGCCAGTCTGTCTCAATATAAGCTGTGTAAGAGAACTATGAAACAATGTCTGAACATGCTTATCAAAAAAAAATCAATAAAAGCAGGTAAAGGTTGGGAATGTGAGTTAGTTGATGATATGCTTGCCGAGCAAGAATAAAGACCTCAATCTTGATCTCTAATTCCCATGTCAAAAGCTCAGCAAGTTGCTGCACAGCCAATCTAGATGAACTGGTGAGCTCCAGGTACAACAAGAGACCTTGATTCATAGAACATGGTGGAAAGCAATGAAGGAAGACTCCTTACTTTAACCTCTCACCTATGGGTACTTGCTTACATGTGCACACATACCTAGTGTTTATATATGTAAAATTTTCCTATAAAGTTATAGAAAACTAAAAATGCTTTCTGATAAAATTTAATTACCACAAGTATACTGGTATCACAACAACATGAAAAAGAAGTAAATAGTTTTGATGAACACAAGATTACAAATAATTCTCATTGATAAATTTTTACATTTTATATAACATGAAATGGTATTAAGATGAATAAAAAGTTAAAAAAATGTGAAATAGTTAATACAAAAATAATTTGAAGTTAAGAAAATTCTATATAGCAGATAGAATGGAATTCTAAAACTAATCTATTTTCTTTTTAAAAAAATGAACAAACAACAAAAAAACCCAGGCAAACAGAACTACTACCAAGAACTAAACATGAGTAGAAAAAAAAAACAATTAAATGACTCGTAATTAAGTTCTACTCTATTTGTAGATTGATTACTTATCCAGCTGTTATCAGACAAGCTTTGTCAGGACAAAGTTGAAGGTACTAGATGTGAACAAAAGTATAAAATGTCAACACGCATGATCTGTAAATAAAATTTTATTATGATACAGCAAAGTCAAAAATAGTAATTACAATGCCATAAGATAAACCAGAATGCACAAAGATAAATGCTGAAAGTGAGGCTGACATTTTGTTACATCTTACAGAAAATTTACTGTAATTATTGAACAAGAAAATCATTCCCGTTATGATCGATGCAAATAGCCAGCCATTTCGAAGATGCAAACTTGCAGGTGGGAATCACCCAACAGAGTCTGTAAGAAGAGTAAAGCAAATAGCCTGGCTACTCATGTGGAAATAATTTGGGAGGCAGTGAGATAAGGAGATAAGTGGTTCCTACCTACACAGTTTCATCAGCTTTGCAAAGATGAGACTAAAAAGTGCTTTATAAATTAAGGGAATTAACTGCAGCGCTACTAAACTGAAAGTACCACCTACACTCCTTGTACAGTTTTCTATTAATAGTGCTTGAAGCATTAGCTGCCAAGGCCCTGGAATAAATTATTGTGGAATTAGAGTTTGCAGAGATGAGTTATTGCCTCTCCCATGCACACTTCTCACAGCAAGAAAATGCCATATTTGGAGTCAATCTCTTGTAAAGTCCAAAAGCTATGAGCAGTTACAATGACATAAGAGCTTAGACTTACAGGCCTATTAATGTTTTATAGAAACAAAGTAGAGGAGATAAAATGGATAATAGTTTAAATGATGGTGAGATAGTTCTTCAATGCCTCTTGATCCCTTTTTAGTCTAACATCGACTTTTAAAAGCGCAAACAGATATTCCTGGATGTATGAGAAATTCATTATTCTATGGCATTACTTATTAAAGAGGGTGATTATAGCTCGCAAACTTTGCTGTTAGACTTGCTAAATTTTGATACATATCTGCAATACAGTGTGAAAATATGTTTAAGGTCAAGATCATCATGCCATAATTTATATAAAAATATTTAAAACTTACAAATAGCAAACTCCTAAAGATCCATTTACTCTGAAGGGAAAACTTATCATCAGACTACAACACAAGAAAAAATCACAGTTCCCAAGGCCTTGTGGACAGTCTAGGAAAATTAAATGAGACCATTAGTGCAATGGTCACCATCTGTCATCGCTCTAGTTGGCTTCCTTGCTCAGACATGCAGCTGACCCAATTCTTCTCATAGCAGAGAAAGACTGTCCTTCAATTTTATGTAAAGACTCTCCTGTAACAAAGTAGAGACTAACTACCTAGAATCTCACTAAAGGAACTGTTTGGTGTGCCTTATGTCAGTTGGGCATCATTTTGTCTAGCTACAGTAGTTCATTTTGCTGTGTTCAGGGTAAGGTCGACTCCATTTCTACTTCAGATACCTGCCAGTCAAACCAGAAAATGTGATGTTAAAAATCTCAGCGAATATAAGATGTCTAAAAGAAAAATCTCCTCAACTATTAGAACAATAGTTTTTATTCATCACTGTAAGTTAAGAAATATGCTGTCTGATTTAGTTTAACGATTTTTTAACCACAAAATATGAAAAGTAGAGATCAACTTGCTTTATAACATGTACATGTAACGAGGGAATGGCTTTTTCTTATTCTAACACTTTTTCACTTTGCTTAATTTATATTTGAACTGATGTATAAACTATTTTTATTGTATATACTAGTGCTGTGTTATATAATACACTGGTTTCACAAATTCCTGCATTATTAAATGTTTGAGTCAATCAAGTTACATATATTTTTTCAAATGAAGTTTTATTCTTATTTTTATGTATATTAGTGTTTTGTCTGCACCTGTGAATTTGCTCCATGTGTCTGTGGTTCTAGTAGAGTCTAGAAGAAAGTGTTTGATTCCCTGGAACTGAAGTTGCAGGCTACAGTCAGCTGCCCTGGGAGTGCGGGGAACTTAACTTGGCTAGTCTTTCAGGAGCAGACAGAGTTCTTAATACCAAATCATTTCTCAAGATCAAGTTAAACAACTTCTTCTTACATGTTAACCAATTCTTCATGGTGAGATGGATCAAAATCCTTTCTAACATCATGAAATGTACATTCTTCTTTCTGTAATCACAGTTTTGTAACAGTTTTTAGACGCATTTACCATCCTTCCTTCCACTTTTTTCACTATTTCCTTGTCCTCTGGTAACATGCACGCTATCCTTAACTTTCATCAATCAATATTTTTTAACAATTACCTCTTGATAAAATCTTCACCCCCACATACACAGAATGATATTGAGTACAAAAAGTTAATATGAATTTTGATATGGACAAACAAACCATTATAGATGAGTTGGTCTCTATCTCCTTTGCATGGTGTGGAGATCCCAAAAACAATTGAAGGAATTAGAAATTAAAATGAAAGACTCATTTTTTTCTTATAATAGGTGACAATGAATCTTATCACTTCATTCGGTCGTTTTTCTAATGGTGGAGCCATTTTATTTTTCTTCTAGTACTTTGTTTTTGAACCCCATTTCTGACACAGAGATTCTAAAATTCTAAAAATAACCTGGGTAATAGAAACATCTTTTGTGTTAATGAAGCAAATTTTGTTGATTTCTTAGACTTGTACTGGTCAAAAAAAAAAAAAAAAAACCCACCAAATCATGATTACAAGCTTGGAGATTCCTTATCTTACAAACTTTAAGAAGAGGGGATTGATCAGAAATGGAATTATTAATCAGTGAAAGTTGTGAGAAGAATCCTTGGCAAAATGTACAAATTATGATTGTTGAGAAACTTCATGGTAGAAATCTCTTTGGTATTCTGGAAGATTGTTGTATCCTCATTTTGCAAGGCAAAAGCCTCTACTCCTTTCAGGAACTTGTCCTGTGAATTTCATTATCATGTGTTATTGTAATCTTTTATTAATAAGAAAATAAATGTATTTAATGACTTCTGAAAGCAATCTCAAGGCATCAATACAGCAAAATATAGTGCTTTCATTGCCTTCAGGGTAGTACTTTATGTTACTTTAATGTCATCACCTTTAGAGTCTGTAGATCAATATGCATTTGCTCGCTGAGTACGGTATGTCATCTTAGATGTTTCAGAGTTGTAATTCCTCAGTGAGTAATAATTGGTCATGCATTTTAGAAATATTAAGGCAAAATTTGGATATACAAACTGTGTACTCTTTGCAGTAAAGCATCAGCTGTGCATTCTGTGATTTGTATTAGTGATTGTTCTTTTCAAAGTTCAAGACCGTAGAGCAGGTACACAGCAGAGGCATGTTATCTGTGTTCTTTAATTGATTAAGTCAGAAAATCTGCTTTTTCAAGTCCAAATTTGCCATTTCCCACCAGAATTTTCTCATGACAAACATTTGTTTTTCTACTTCAGACTTCTCATTGACCCATTCCATGGGTATTTTATGTTCTATTGATTGCCACAGCTAGTACAGTATTGTGCTCATAGTTCATAATACAATACTATTGGATTGGACTGTCTCCATAGCTCAGGGAATAAGATGTTCATCAAGTACTGCTTAATGGGCCCTATGAAGAATGCCACAAAAATGATAGAAAGATACTGAAACTTCTTTTAAGAAAATTCTTGCTTAAGTGATAGAATGAATAACGTCTCTGAGCCTCAGCTTTATAATGGTAATAGCAAAAATGTTATTAAAATAAAACAAGGGTGGCACCTCATAAAGTCACAGCATATGCTATGTGACAATTTCTATTAGTAAAACACTTTTCTTCCTATGTTGCTTAGATAATGTCAAATTTTAATCTCCAAAGCTCTCCTTTTATATCTCTAAAGAACATTCAACATTTTTCCACTAATAACTTTTACATTTAGTTTAATTAAAAGTATTTGTAATTATGTGTTTGTGAACTTTTTCTGTATGTACACATGTGAACCATATGTATGTCCAGTGCTGGCAGAAGTTGTAGGACAGTGCCAGGTCCCTTTTACCCAGAATTACCTGAAGCTGTGGGTCATCATGTCCATGCTGGGCACTGAGCTCATGTTCTCTTCAAGAGCAGCGAACATTCTTAACCACTGATCCATTTCTCCAGACCCTTATTAGGTACAGTTTTGGGAAGCAGTTTTCTTTGTGTGTCAACTCACTCTGATATTCAAAAAATGGGCAAGTGTCTGTCTGGGTTCCCATCAATGAGACTTCTCTTAAAAGAAGCACCTAAGCAAAGGAGCTGTACATTATGCTGTAGTTTCTTTGGTAAGGAAAACCTTCTTTTATGTCTTTATTAAACTTTTGAAAACTTTATTAGGCTTTGGAAGTCCTGTTCTGTATAATGAGACATTAAAATTATTTAGTCATAACTAAAATTAATTCTAATCTATTATAAAAATTAACTGGAATTTTCTACCTTTTGCCATGCAATAGTCATTATAAATTTTTATTCATTTATACAATTACTGTTTCCCAAAATGTTTCCTATATATTTTTAAATCACAAAAGGCAAATAATACATGAACTTTGCTGCCCTCCTTCTCTAGGGCAACTGCCCTCCCACCCCACTTTAAGTGAGTCAGTCACCTGACATGTAGCAACTAGCAGCCACACAGATAGATCACTGAGGGTAATCACACGATTGCTGGGTTTCACAACACAGGAGCTTAGATTGACTTTGCTTGCCTGCCAGCTATATACACATTTTGGCAGACCCACTATTTGTAAAGACCCAGAGAGAAAGAGGACTCAGATCCTCATTCATCTGGTACCAACTTTCTCTGCAATGGGTCTACAGCTCGGTTCAGAAATAATGTTTTCAATGCATCTTAGTTCCAGAATCAATGTCAGGTTAACTCATAACTACAAATTGGGAGTAAGCCATTTTGATTAAGTCATACAATAATAAGTTTATTATGGCTACCTTGTAGCTTTTCATGCAATGTCTTCTAACAACAAAAAAATAGGAAGAGAGAACTTGAGGAACACACATCTATTTTATTCAAAATACAAGATTTCAAAAATAAAAAGAAACACATTTAATATTTATATTGATAAAATCTATGTTTTCTTACTAGTTTTCCACTCATAACCTAGATTTCCATTTACATTTCCACTTCCATTTCATATTTAAAGATTCTTTTAAAAGAGTGATTTCTCGAGCTGAAGAGCTGGCTCAATAAATTAAAGCCTTTCTCGCTCTTATAAAGTACCCATTATTGGGCCCCAGTACCTACATACACCATACTTCTTCAAACCATGTATAAGCCCAGCTTTGAAGAACTTATGTCTTCCCCTGGCTTCTACAGACAAGAGCATTCACATTCCCTACAAGCCCACAGACATGGTCACGTGCATAAATAAAATAAAATAAAAGTGTATCTTTACAAACAAACAGTGATTGCACTTTCTGTATATGTGTGGAGCTGTATATATTATTGTGATGTGTATTTTAGGATGGAAGTACACAAAATATTCTATTGTGAGACTACAGACACTGAACTAGTTCCCAGAAATACAGATATAAGTTTCTAAAGGTTCATCCATGATAGTGAATGCATAATAATGAGGATTCCAGTTTGATATTTTCCTATTTTATAAGGGTGATACAATGCAGCTAGAAAGAAATAATTATCCTTCATAAGGGTCAAACAACCTAGAAAAAGAAACTGACACATTTTTAAGCCTGGTAAAATGTGTAGTACTTCACTTAAAAATGTACAAAACTGGGCAAGGTAGCTTATACCTATAATCAAAACATGGCAGGCTGACAATAGAAGATATTCATGGGATTGAGGAGATCTTGGGGTATAGACTGAAACCCGTCTCAAAGAAATGAACAAAGAAGGGAAGGAGAAGAAAGGTGGAAAGAAAAAAGAAAGGAAGGAAGAAAGATAGAAGGAGAAGAAATGAGAAAGTAAAGCCAAGGGGAACTGGAAAGATAATAGAAAGGAAGAGGTAAGGGATGGGGCATTTATAACGGAAATGAGTGTGAAATATGAAACTATTATACAATGTGGATGCAAGAAAATTGAAAATAACACAAAATATAATTTCAAACAGCTTGTATATACTATTTTAAATAGAGAGGTGCCTGGAGTTACAACTTCATGGTAGAACACTTGTGTAATATACATATAGCTCCAAGTTCTTTCCCTAATATTTACACATACACACACACACACACAAACACACATACATACACACACACCACACAAAAATTATCATAGCTGTAATGTTTGTTTCTGCTTTATAAAATACTTTGATTTTATGCGAGATTCATGTCTGTTTTACAGTTGACTAGCTATGTGTTTGAAGAGTCTTTGATCAAAATGGAAGATTTAATAATTTATAATAAGGAATATAGGCTTTATTTAAATAATTGCATTATAATCATTTGCAAAACACACACCATTTGAATTAGACCCTCAGGAAAAGTTTTATTCTACTGACTGAGCTTCTGTATCTTCCTTCCACTGTCTTGCTTTAGGGTCCTAAAATGTGTTGAATTAATTAAGCTAAAATCCTAGTGGTTTTCAAATGACTTTTGCCTTCATAACACATATAACAATACATTTAAAAGCTCTGATGATTTTACGTTTAAAGCATTTGCCATTTTCTTATCTCACATTTTACAGTATTCAAAGCCAAATTATTGGAAAACTGAAGTAGCCCCCTTTATAATTTTCCTGATTCTTCCAGCGCTGTCTTTACCATTGTTCTCTTTGCCACAGGGGAGGTACAATGAGGTGGAATTTATAAATCAGATTCCTTGTTCTTATTTTCTTAAGTGCTCTCCATTGATGTTAGAGTAAAACATAAAGACCCTCTGTATTGCAACTTCATCTGTTACTATTTTCCTATACCAATTATAAATTTTCATTTTCCTTAAATTTATAAGCATTTTGACTTAGAATTGAGTTTATATCTTTGCCTAACATGTTCCTCATTCCTTTTGTTACTGGAGTTTTAGAGCTAAAACTTTGGTTCTACAAAGCCCTGCAGATTCGTCATGTTCTCCATTACATCAAATAAATAAAGAAGTGTTAAAAAAACAGAGAAAAGATATTTATTCAATGCAGTCATACTGAAAAGACAGACATATAAATGACTATAGTATTCTCAATCTTTTCTTTAGGGTACTGTCATATGGTTCAGTTTTGAAAAGAGCGCAATTGGTAGACATAAGCAAGCAAGCTTGATCAAAGTCTGATTCCACTCAACATTTTCTACTCATTGTCTCACTTTAAGTTCTTCACGGTTGGTCTGGCCCTGCGATATAGCCAGATAAAGTGTTATATCTCGCTCTTAGATACTGTCATCTGAGAAGATTCCGTCTTACAATGTGCTTCTACCCGAGTTCAATTTGACTCAGTAGAAAGATTAGGAACAATAACTTACCTTTGTGAATTTTTTTTAATTGGTCCTTCTTTCTTTTTTTTTTAAATTTATTTATTTATTTAAGATTTCTGTCTTTTCCCCACCACTGTCTCCCATTTCCCTCCCCCTCCCCCAGTCAAGTCCCCCTCCCTCTTCAGCCCAAAGAGCTATCAGGGTTCCCAGCCCTGTGGGAAGTCCATGGACCACCCACCTCCATCCATGTCTATTAAGGTGAGCATCCAAACTGCCTAGGCTCCCACAAAGCCAATATGTGCAGTAGGATCAAAAACCCATTGCCATTGTTCTAGAGATCTCAGTAGTCCTCATTGTCTCTATGACCGTAAAAGGCTAATCAACCCATTTATAAAATGGGGCACTGAGCTGAACAGAGATCTCTCAACAGAAGAAGTTCAAATGGCCAAAAGACACCTAAAGTCATGCTCAACTTTTTTAGCGATCAGGGAAATGCAAATCAAGACAACTTTAAGATACCATCTTACACCTGTCAGAATGGCGAAAATAAAAAACACCAATGATAGCCTTTGCTGGAGAGGGTGTGGAGAAAGGGGTACACTCATCCATTGCTGGTGGGAATGCAAACTTGTGCAACCACTTTGGAAAGCAGTGTGGAGGTTTCTCAGGAAATTCGGGATCAACCTACCCCTGGATCCAGCAATACCACTCTTGGGAATATACCCAAGAGAGGCCTTATCATACAACAAAAGTATATGCTCTACTATGTTCATAGCAGCACTGTTTGTAATAGCCAGAACATGGAAACAACCTAGATGTCCTTCAATTGAAGAATGGATGAAGAAAGTATGGAATATATACATATTAGAGTACTACTCAGCAATAAAAAACAAGGACTTCTTGAAGTTTGCAGGCAAATGGATGGAAATAGAGAACACTATCCTGAGTGAGGTAAGCCAGACCCAAAAAGAGGAACATGGGATGTACTCACTCATATTTGGTTTCTAGACATAAACAAAGCACATTGAGCCTCTAATACGTGATCTTAGAGAAGCTAAATAAGAAGGAGAACCCAAAGAAAAACATATAGGCATCCTCCTGAATATCAACCTTCATCAGGCGATGAAAGGAGACAGAGACAGAGACCCACATTGGAGCACCAGACTGAAATCTCAAGGTCCAAGTCAGGAGCAGAAGGAGAGAGAGCATGAGCAGGGAGCTCAGGACCGCAAGGGGTGCACCCACACACTGAGACAATAGGGATGTTCTGTCGGGAACTCACCAAGGCCAGCTGGCCTGGGTCTGAAAAAACCTGGATTAAAACCGTCTTGGGAAAAAACATAGAGACAATCAGTGAATTTTTTTTTAAAACTATTGAAGACAGAGCTAGAGAGATGGTTCAGAAATTAAGAGCACTTACTACTCTGGGAGATGACTAGCATTTCTCCTTAACCCTGGTTATAACTACCCATAGCCCCAGAATCAAGGAATAACCTACATGCCCAGTGTTTCAACCCAACCCAAGTCATAACTGCCTATAACCCCAGACGCAGGAAATCTTATTCTGATTTCTATCTCTGGTCTCTGAAGTTATCTTTATCCACATATATGTATTCTGAACACCATATACATAATAAAATATAATAAATCCAACATAAAAGTAAAAGTAAAAAGAAAGAAAGACACAAAGGGAAGGTAGAGATGTAGAATTTCCTTTCAGTTTTTGGTTTCTTTTTTTTTTTTTTTTTTTTTTGGTTTTTCGAGACAGGGTTTCTCTGTGGCTTTGGAGCCTGTCCTGGAGCTAGCTTTGTAGACCAGGCTGGTCTCGAACTCACAGAGATCTGCCTGTCTCTGCCTCCCAAGTGCTGGGATTAAAGGCATGCGCCACCACCGCCCGGCAGTTTTTGGTTTCTTGTGAGTGAGGAATCGGTGCTGAAAGAAGCAAAACAAACCAAACATATAAACAAATAAAAGATCTTCTAACTACCTGTTTCAATTTTGACTAAGATTTAATTATAACTGTCTTCAGGGAAATTTCATATCTCTTACATCCATCCTGTAGGCAAACATGATCACAGTAATCTAATAAATAAGATCTTGGGTTTTTGTTTTTTTGTTTTGTTTTGTATTTAGGAATGGATAAAAAAATGCCAACCAGAGTATAAAACAAGACATAGGTTTCTTTATTTAAAAAAAGTCTTTTTCTAAAACAAAAAGAAAAAAAAATAACTGCAATATCTTATATATCAGTCATACTTATTTACTGAGATACTGTGGAGATATATATATGATAATTCTGCAAAGAGTAAGATAGAACTTAAACAGAATCAAATGTATAATATGAAGATTTGTCTTAAATATAAAATTCTAATGTTTTGCCCCTTTCTTTCTTCTTATTTTTTTTTTCAAGGTCAGAGCCCAGTTTCATTCATTCTCGTAGGCAAGTGCTCATCTCTGAGTGATATCTTCCCTTTTACATAGTTTTTAAGTAGTATCTCTCACTGTGACGTTCAGTTTTACCTGGACCTTCTGATCTTGTTCTTCTGCACACTCAGAATCACGGCTATATGCCACCATGACTGGAATTGATCTCAATTTATATTATCCTTCTAAATAATTTTTTTTATTTTCTAGTGATTGTCTTGGTGTTTATACTGTAGTATCCTATTTTTCCACTCTCTCCTCTAGCCTTTTCCAGCAAATGCTTTGCTAAATAATAAAAGAGTTTTAAACCCTGCTAAGCATATAAATGTAACAGTAGCAGTGGAGGTCCATTAAAGAAATGCTACTTCCTTCCATTTCAAAGAACTTAACCTCCCTCAGTGTGGAACCATGTCATTATTTACTCCCTTAAAAGTTAAACAGATGCGGGAACCCATGACTTGGCTAAAGGACGACCCATCAGGAAGGTTGATTCGAATTACGCAAATAGTAAAAAAATTAGAGTAATAATTTTCTATATATTAATGAAATAATTTACTTTTCCTTTCCAGAATACTTGTTTCTGTTGATCCTAGGCTCAGCAATGTTATTGTCTGTCTGTTTTTCTGAGTTCTCAGACCAAAAGAAATGCAACTTAAAAAAAAAAAAAGGCCTGGACACATTTTCCCACACTGACTTTCAAACAATTTTTATTCTAAGTTGCCCCTGTCCTTTCTGTTCTAGCACTATTTACACTATTTTTCTCTTCCTTTTCTCCTTCTCCCTGCTCTGGACAATGACCAAACTATGCAGCTTCATAGTCTTTTGTTTGGTTTTGTTTGTTTATCTCCCCCCACACCTGCCTTTAGATTCTAACAAAATTGCCCTTAGAAACACTTCCGAGTCCACCCTTTTATTATTTTATTAACAAGATTAAGAGACCTAAGAGTGGCCCTCAATGTCCTCAGAAGTTTCTGTCATTCCAGATAGGACTCTCCTAAGTTTTCAGTAACAAAGACACATTGTAATTAATATGCCAGTGTTTGTGAATGTAATATAAAGAAATGAACTCCTTAGTCAAAGTGTTAGTTGAAGAAGGATAGAAAGGCAGGGAAAAAATAGAATAGAACACATTTCATTATTTTTGAGTTTGTTGGAAGTTTCTTAGCAACTGAGCTGAGATTTTGACTAAACAATTTTTTTTGTAAAGATTACTACACCAAAACAATATTCTTCTATATAAAGTTATTAAAATGTGTTAGGAAGTATTTTCCCTCCTTTTGTAGATTTATTAAGTTCACAGACGCAAACCTGCAGTTTTTGAGGTATCTCTCAATCCAAACTATAGATGTTGTTTATGTAAAATCATGTCTTAACTTCCTTGATACTTCAGTTACGTGTGGTTTCACATTATCAGGCTACAGTCTCGCGTAGGACAGGTCAGCCATTACAGCCTGTGATCCCAGTTACCAAAACCGGAAAAAGAAACACAGAGACAAAAAAAAAAAATAGCCTCAAACCCACAGACTTGAAAGCTAAGCAACATTGCTAAATTATGAATAGTAAATAATATTTTAAAGTATAATGGAGATATATTTGTCAGAGTAAAGTTCATATACAAACATAATTAAATGGAGTCAGTCTAAAACCACTGATTTAAAACAGTTTTATTCAGCCTATACGGGAGGGCAGTGTTGAGGTCCCTGTTATAGTAAACATTTTCCATTTCTTTAAAAAAACAAAAGCACTGCAGTATTTGCAGTAATCCTACTTCTTGATACCAGCATTGTTTTGGGTGGGTTTAAATTGCTAGGCATGGCTCCTTTAAGAGAGGCTCCTGACTCAGCCTTAGCAGCAAAACCTGTGCAACTGTTTTAAGAGGCCTAGCTACCAAACACTTAAGCAGTGTTTATGAGCTGCAGCTGGCATGATTCTTGGTGGTGGCATGAACCTAGAAACTCCACAAAGTTTTTTGGGGGAAAAAGTGGCTCCCATGAGTACCTCCACCATGAAGCTAGCTAGACTCTCAGGAAGCCAAGGAATGTGGCATATCCTGCCACCAAAGCTGTGGCTTTAATCCTAGCCATTTCAATTAACAAATTAAAGATTCATGTGATGAGAAAAAGAGAAATATACAGTAAAGACATATTAATATGAGGAAAAAATCTTTAAATAGTTTACAGTATGTTTAACAATATATTTAGGTTTGGACGAGAATAGAAAATAGGATAGAAAAAGTTCTTGAAAGAAAGAGAGTAGTTGGAAATGGGGGTGGCACATCCACTTGGGAGGCAGAGGCAGATGGATCTCTATGAACTCAAGAGCAACCTGGTCTACAGAATGAGTTCCAGGACAGCCAAAGATACACAGAGAAACCATGTCTCATTTCCTGTGAAAACAAAAGCAAAACCTCTTCTCCAAAGTAACATATTTTTTGACTTAAATTGTGAAGTCAAGCCATATTCAAAGTATGTATGTTGCATTAATCCAGCAGCATTTGTAATTAGATGTCTTTTATATTTGCTTAAAAAGAGACATTTTCCAAATTATTGCATAACAATGTTATAAAAAACAAAAGAAAAGAACATTTTCTAAAGAAAATAAAATAATGTTGAAGAACTACTGGAAAGAATGACTGCTCTAAAACTAAAACTGAAAAAAAAAAGTGCCTGGGGCAAAGGCCAATGACATATGGAGAAAACACTAAGTCCTCTTTTCAATATCCTGAAACAGTATTTTGGAAATCCTATTTAAGAAAAAAATGTGTTAATTAAATGCAGTTCCCATAGGAAGATTCTTGCTAGTGAGGATCACTAGCTTGTAGTTAAGATAAACTGGCTTCACAATACAAATCTCAATATATGCCTGGAGCTTACCAGGAATTTCTAGATTGACATCAGGAAAAAAGAGAAAAAAAAAAACAATATAAATAACAAACAAAAAATAAGGAGGAGGAGGACAGCAACAAAAGAGCAGAGGGAAAAGAAAAGAAATCCAAGTAGAAGGACATTTGTTAGGAGGAATCAATGAGAAAAAGTATATAACAATGAAAACTCGAATTTCATTCAGAGGAGAAGAAAAGGAAAGCCATAGGCCCAAAAACTATTAAGAAGCACTGAAAATTAAAATGGCTGTTGGCTTTAACAATAATGTAAAATCATCTGACTGTGTTCTGAAAGATATTTGGAAAAGTTCACTCAAAAATTAGACTATTGCTCTCTTCGTCAGAGGAATCACAATTTCTGAAATACGTCTGCTGCAAGTAATTTTTTTCTTTTCCAGTACATAATAATAGAAAATTGGTAAAAGCTGGTGTGGACCTGGGACCTGTTAAAAATGTTGGATTTTGTTTATCATTAAACTAAAATTTGAGCTAAAGCTAAAGAGCAAAACAGACTTTCTTTGATACTAATGAATTAAAAAAAAAAATAGACATGGAGTAAAAAACTCAGAGGATTTAAAGTGCTGAAGTGATCCGGTGGGATGGCACCAAAGAAGGCTGGAGACAGATGACCAATAGGACATGCACCACTCAAGGACATTTTTCTCTGACTGTATAATCTACTAAAGAATCTCTGTTCTTCAAAGACCAATTTTGGCTTACTCCTTCTTGTATGCAGAGATGGAAACACTCTTCGGATATATCCCTTTCAGAGTGAAGATTCCCAGGATATTGAGAAAGATAATATTCCCTGAGAGGCAAAACTGAGACACAGCTGGGAGAAAATTCAAATACTTCTACATGAGATCAGCAGGTTTATTCAAACAATTCTCTCAAAATTAGTTTATAAATAAAACATTCAATAACATCAAACTTTGGTATTGTTGCCACTTCTGGTTCTAATGTGTATATATATATATATGAGAGGAGCTGTGTATATTCATATTTTATAACTGTATGACTATATATTTCTTTTTAAAGATATACTACATCATTTTGAATTAATTGTAGTGATTAATTAGGTGAATATCATGTGATCATCCTACTATTTTTCTCACTTTCTATTTTTTACCATATAAAGTCACTTAACAAATATCTTTGTTCTACTTCTATGACGGAAGAGGTTTTTTGTATAAATGAATATGTGTATTTGTATGATGCATTTCGCTTACTATAATAAAATAACATGACCAAGGGAACTTATAGAAGGAAGCATTTATTGGGCTTCTATTTTCAGAGGGATAACAATCCCCAGTGGGAAACATGGCAGCAAACAGCAGTCATGGTGCCTGTAACAGGAAACTTAGAACTTACATCTTCAAACACAAGCATGATACAGAAAGAGTGAAGTAGAAGAATAATGAGGTTATATATCTCAAAGTCTATCCAGAGTGAAACATCTCCTCCAGCAAGGTTGTTCCTCTTAAATCTCCCAAACAACAGCACCAGCTGAGGATCATGAGTTCCAATACCTGCGCCCAGGGGAGGGGTGTTCTCATTCAAATCGCTGTATTATCTCACTTAGTGGACTATGCATCCCAAACATATCCCTCTCTCCATCCTTGCCTGAGAAAATTGACCCTGCTTTGTACGAAGACCTCAAAATTATCTGCCCTGAAGGAAATGCTAGGCAAGACTATATAGATGTTCCTTGGTGCCAACTAATTATTTTCTGTAGACCTTTAAGGAGACTAAGAAAGTTCCTAGAAGTGAGGTCTTTGAGGTCAATGACTCTACTAAAGAATTTACTGAACTTTCTAGTTCACGAAAGTAGAGGTCCAGGGAACATGTTTGGGAATAGATCGTAACGATGTAGGATCATGGTAGAAGGAACATAAAACTGGATCAGGCTGAGATTATTGATATACACCCACTGAATGATGATTCTAGGTTTATTATGGAAGCTTTCACAATTGAAAAAGGGTAACAGAGGTATATATGATTGGTAGGCTGATGTAGTTATCAAATGATATTCTACTTTAAAGAAACTGAATGGCCTGCTATATTGACAAGGCTTATTATTGATTATGGGAATTTTAGGGCACAGAATTTGGAATGCTAGAGAAGATAAACTTGGAAATATCTATTTCTTTACAGTGGCAGGGCAAAGAATACATGCCCTGAACTACAGAAAATGGTGAGTAGGTAACATGGAAAATGCTGAGAGGGCTCCAACACATTTGTAGAGCCTTGTCATTATTCTTTTCCTTAGGTCAGATCTTAACCTTGAAGATGCTGCTGCTCAATGCATTAATTTATTGTGATGGGTTTAATTGGGCCACTGACTTGCATAGGTCCGGTGGCATCATTGAATTGTCAAAGGCAAGACAAGCATAGGTATTTGGAATGGGCCACACATACAAAGCAATGTGTGCAAAGGTCTGACCCATAGGGACCTTTGGTACTGTCTAGTGAAACATGGTATTTCTAGGAAGAAATTAAATAGAAGCCTATCTGTTTGTTTCATCTCTGTAAGCAGAAAAACTCTAGAACAACTGCAAGAAAGGATAAATTGGATTGTCGTAATAAGGAATCTCTACATGCCAATTTTTAAACTTGAGCCAGTTAGAAAACCTAATACTTCGTGAATGAGGGAAGGCCAAGTCCCCATGAGTTAGGATTGTGTTAGCTTACTGAAGAGTTTTACTTTTAGCCTTGTGTCTTCTACTAGAGTAACTAAGCATTGAGGACAAATAAACAATCCAATTTGCATGCCCTATTGGATACTGATTTTTAATTCACATTACTTCCAGGAAACCCATAAAGATAAGCTGCTTACTAAATGTGGAGGAAAGGAAATGGGTAGTAGAGAAATGTAGTTATAAATACTGGCCAAGATTCATTTGCAGAAATGATTGAAATTGGTATGAGTTTCTGTCTTATTATGTTAACAATATGTTAGCACGTATACACAGATATTTTTGATTTTTCCCTCTATATCTTTTGCATGCACTGTAACATCAATCGAGATAATATCATTGGTTAAGTGTTATACATCAATATTGTCATATTTAAGTTGAGAGACACTAAAAGACTAAGGATTCTTCAAGGAATTTTGCTAGCTATTCTAAAATAGATAATATGTTTACAGCTTTTCATGAGACAGTTATAGATTATTAGGAGTAATTATGACTTGATTATTGCTTTCATTTGGAAATTAAACTTTGCTTGAGGAAATCTAGCTATATGTCAGGCTGACAATGGATGGATTTGTAATGCCTAATTTTAGTAACATCTTAACGGTTGCTGAAATTAACTTATTCCCATGTCTCAGGACAGACCTGAGAGTGATTTTTCTTGATCAGGTTATTTGAAACAGAGAGACCCATCCTAAATATGTTATGCACCTTATGGTGCCTGCTCAGATCAAAAGACATGGAAAAAGGAAATTTTGCATTTTACCTGCTTAGCCTAATTCTTGCAGGTAAATTTAATCTATTCTGTTAATGTGACATCCCTTCTCTAATATTAGAACCCACTTTTGGGGATTCCAAAGAAGACAAAAGCCCAGAAACTGTATTATTTCTTGAGGCTTCCAGCACCTGAGTGGGAATGCTGAGACTTTCGGCCTTGTGTATTGAACAATTTCTATATTCTAGGCCTTTCCAGTTAGAGAAAGCCATTATTGAACTGCTAATATATTTCTGCTAAACCACTCAAATAAATTTCTTTCTAATATATGTATTTATTCTATCTGTTCTGTTCCTTTAAAGAACCCTAAGACACATTTATATGCATTTTTATAACTGCTGATGAACTTTTCTTTATTCTTTATCAGTGTGAAAGGATAGTAAATAATATTTTACATTCAGGCTACTTAGGCAAAGCCCTTTCCATTCTACAAATCTGCTTTTTAAACTGGTGTTGTTGAGTTCAGTATTGACAGCCATGCTATGAAATTTCACTATTAATTTTGTTGTTTTCTTCAGCAATGTGCAGATTGTCTTATTTATTAGGCATTGAGCTGTGTCACAGCTAAAATTTTATTAATAATTATCCAAGAAATTTTCAGATTGATAAGAACTTAATTACTTTACTTTTTAAATTATCCCATCATTATAACGTTCAGCATATTGTTTTTCAAAAATTAGATATTATAAGAAGGAAACTTTAAAAAGATGAGTCTTATTGCTTTAGTTCTCATAAATCAAAATTTGAACCTTAATCCGCTAAATTCATTTTCCAGCATATAAATAATTGATCAAGATAAAGGTCTAAACTGCCTGGATTAGCCACACTTATTCTTTTATAATCTAAGACATGTTTATTTGTCATATTTTGAGAAAGGAATCAAAAGATCACCTAAGTTAGGTGACAGCTATATGACTTTAACTCTTTAGTAACAGTTCCTCATTATTAACCAAGAGAGGACTGACTGATGTCGAGTCTAGATTCACATACATTCAATTCATGAGTAATTTAACTCGAACATTTGTTTCATCTGTGAATCTGTTAAAGGCGCAATATCTAAGAGTTCCTATAAACTGATTTCGGGGTCTGCCCCAAAGCACAGCATGGAGAAAAAGGGTTTGCTTTTAAACAATGTATTCTTTCGCTGTGGATTTCTTGTATGGGACCTGCTTCATATGCCAAGTCATTTTCAGGAACTGATGCCTGAAACGTGTTTCCTGATGCAGGACAGCAAGTTGGTTTAATTTTTCAATGGTACATGAAATTTCTTGAGTTGGTGCTTGTCATGTTTTATTTCACTATCACCTTTCCCAGATACTATGGTTCTTATTTTTCTATTCTCTCTTGCTCCTGTATATTTTACTAGCCAATTTTTTTTGTTATTTTACTATTCCATATCAACACTAGGTTTATAGATAAATTATAGGAAACACTAACATAAGCTATAACATCTAGTGTTTCAAAATCTGACTCAGTTTTTCAAGATACTTTTTTCTATGTGGTTCGGAAAATGGAGGAGTTAATAAAAAGAGTGTGTTCCTTGTAGGCAAACCCATAAGGTTATCCAGGAAAACAAGATCAGAGGAGCACGTGGTATTAATACACAAAGTTTGTATTCTATAAATTAATAAATCAACTTATGGTGACTCGGTTCTGAAAGGTTAGTAAAATACTAAGAGAAAGACGCGAGGAATCAATACTCTCTTCTGGCATTTGTTTCGCTGTTGTCTAATAGCATTCTTGGTATGTGTGGAGAGAGCTGCTGGTATTTTTGCTCTCATCTACAGGAAAATGAACATTCTATAAAGGGTAAATCTATTAATTAGAGACCCATACAACTCTCTTTCTTGCTAGTGTAATCGTTAAATTGATTCTTCCAGTCCATCATGTAATTGCTCCAGCGATGGAATCCTGCTTTCCACTCTTGCTCCGTTTCATCAATATTTCCTGTAAAACACAGAATTTATTGCATTAATCTGATGTTTAATCTCTGTTTACATTACCTGAAAAATAATTCTAATTATAGATGACATTTTCTGCAAATATACAACATAGCAAGGTTTTATTTTTCATTATGTATTATGAACTTCTATTACTACTAGAAAAGCCTCTAGTAAATTTTATGCAGTATATTAAATAATACAACTAATATGTATATAAAATAAAATAATGTGAAAGCATGAATTGTATCATGTCAAATTATTATATGTTCTTTTATTATTTTCCCAGAAGACATGTAGATATTACTTCTATTAATGAACTCTTTAAGCAGTAGAAAACACTTCAAAATTCAAAATCTAGTCACACAAAGACACTGGGGTATTATCTTCAGTTAAAGTACTTATATAAGTAAATGTTTACTAATATATAATGAGTACTTCATAATTATCATTCCATACAGACTTTTACATTCATTAAAATAAATTTTCATTCCATATGATGTTCAGTTATTTACAGTGTTATCCACAAGAAAGCAGTTTAATATTTCCTTTGTAAAACACAAAGAAAACAAGAAAATATTGGCCTTCATTTAGTCCGTGAGTCATATGTAGTTTTATCTGATGATTATGCCATTCATTAATCATTATTCCACATGTATACATTTATTTGTGATAAAGAGAAAAGAAACTTTAAAAATGAAGTGGCTAAGAGGATAAACTGCAAGCATAAATTATGGTAAATGTTGATAAATATCATTAAATATTGAAGTAGACTTTTCTTTAATATAAGAATATATCTATGTGTACTTTCCATTTGTTGTAAGACAGAATTTTATCTTACAGAGAGAATCATATATAAAAATATAATTTCTTCATTCTTGCTACAGTGGCACTAGTTTATGACTGGGACATTATGGATGTGAAGAGCATCTTAACCTATCATGGAATGGTGACTTTTTCTGAAGAAGAGCCTTCCCTAGAATTTTGTGGAGAGAGAAATAGTAAGGATCCCCTCCACTGATGCCCTATAATAGAAGTCTATGTGGGAAGGTAAACTTGTTTCATTTGTCATATGAACCACGGTGAAACGAAGAGTATTCATCCATTGTCTTCAGTTTGTCACTTTCAATAGTGTATGCAAAATAAAGAAACTCTGAGAAGCAAAAAAATACACAGATACGTGACATAATTTAAAAATATGTTATGGATATGAATAACAACTATAGAAGTAATCAATGTCTAATGATCATTAATAATAAGATAAAATTTACCGATATACATAAAGTTAATGGCTCTTGTTATTTTTTCCAGAAGAGATTATATTGAAATATGTAAACCATAATTATTTTTATCTATCTTTTTAAATTATAGATCATATTAAGAAGAAAATCGATTGCAGAATTTTAGGCATTTCTTCAACTAAAAAATACCAGTCAGAGGCTAATTTAACATTAAATATTTTCATACTAAAGAAAAACATATTTGGAATACCTTTTAAAAAATAAAAATAGATGAAATATATACAAATAAAATGAAAGTAACAAAGCTAGCATGTTCTGGAGAGGACCTGGCAAACAAAAGCAGCGCAGCCTGATGAATGGAATGACGGTGTGGATGTGTTTCATAATGCAAAGCAGGAGAGCCTGGCATGCCGCGAAAGCTAATACATCCAGGAATCAACAACCCGGACCCGTCAGAGCTCCACTTGAAATTACTAAGCAGCTGTGCTTAAGATAGAATTGAAATTTCTTAGCACGGTGCAGAGGACACGTCGTCCCAGGTCCCTGGTTATCCGGCTCCCCTCTCCAGGATGCCTTCCTATTAAGATTCAGTGCAGGTGTCTGCTCTTAATAGCTTTCCACGATCCTGGACCGTGCCTCTGCCAATTCACTGTGAGTGAGCATGCGTCATATTTATGAGGGGCTTCATGGATTGCATAGTCCCTTTCTAGGGCTAGGGAACAGAGCATGCGCTCTATACGCAGTTATATTAGTTGATGAAGATGAAAAGAAGGGAAATCATATTTCTATTCCGCATCTGGTTATACTACCCAAAATTGGACAAGATTTTGTTAAATGCAAACCACACAAGCATAGCAATCTGCTAGTTATTTAGAGATTATTTTTCTATTTCCAATTTTTAATATCTTGTGTATAATTGATGATGTCAATTTTGTTTTGAATAAAAGGATTTTATAATATTTGTGTTAACCAATGTCTTGAAAGTTAAGTTTCTTTTGGAAAATTATTTTTAGTTTTTTAGTTATAATTAACCACACAATTTCACCATTCCTTTTGCTTCCTTCAGATGATCCCATATGCCCCTCCCTGCTACTTTTCAAATTCACGGCTTCTTTTTTCTTTAATGGTTCTATACATGTATTTATATTTTGCTAGCTGCCACCTTGCCACCCACCAAAGAAAACATCCTATTGCCTTTTTAGCAAGAATGTTAAGTGATATTCTGAAAAGTGTGTTACAACTATCCCTGGTGCATGAGCTAGCTTGTTGAAGCCCATTCCCTATGATGGGATGCTATGGCCAGCCTTAATGCAGTGGGGGAGGGTCTTGTCCCTGCTCCAACTTAATGAGCCAAACTTTGATGACCCTTTGGGAGGAGTAGATGGGGATTGGGCTGGGGGGAAGGTGGGGACCGGTGCAGGAGGAGGGGTGTGTGTGTGTTGGGGGGAGGACAGTGAATGGAATTTTAAAAAAATTAATCAAAATTAAAAAAAAAATAAAATAGGGTTGAGCATTGAGAAGCCTCTATGGTCTATGGCAGGAGGATCAAAGTTAATCATAAAGTTAATTTTTGCCTACTTACTTTTCAAAAGTAAGTAGACACATTTTGTATAAGTAAAAATGTTCATTTTGATAATGAAACTATGGTAGCATTATTCTCCACATTAGCTTTCCATGATCTCATCTTCAATTATTAATTTTGCTAACTAATTGGAACTATCAGAAAATGATTCTGGAAGTAACCAAGTTATAGAATATCTGAGCATTTTTGCATCTTTTTTTATTTTCATACATGTCTGTATGATGCTTTTCATACAACCTGTGTGGATATCCTGCTTGCTCTAGGGATCCTCGTCTCCACCTTCAAAGACTAATTGTATTCACATGGATTTAGGGAATCAAAACACTAAGCAGCCAATCTTCTCCACAGATCCCAAGAGCACTTAAGTTTAGAGAGGGTCTTATTTAGATTGGTCAAAAATAATGCTCCACGATTACTCAAACATCAGTCGAGAAATTGCTGTGTGTAATGTGTTTCCTTGTAAGATAAAATGAAGCGAAAATATTTTCTATTAACTTTCATCCTATATTTCTATTACTTATGACAATAAATGGATAATATCTGTCTCCTTTTAAAAATAACTATGACTTCCTATATGATAATATTTTCAGAGAAATACAAACAGAAAAATATTTGATACAAACATGAGACATTTTGTTTCTTACAGGGCATTCAATAACAGTAGGCATGGACTGAAGTATAGCCCAGAAGTGAAGTGCTGGAAGCCATGTGTTTAAACGAGTCTTATGAATCATTGAATTTGAGAACATTTATTGCTCTAATGTAAACTGTAACTGAAGTGGCGCTAAGAAAGCGTATTGTTTTTTCATTTGAAGTGAAGTAAGCATTTCTTGTTTCAAGAAAGGCAGTCAGTAGTAATTCTTTGAAAGTTTCTTTTGTTTGTAGATTTACATTTGGGAAAAAATAACTTCAGTCCAAACCTTAAAATATTATATTTGAAACCTTAAAGATAAAACTTACAATGTTTGTTTGTTTGTTTTTGTTTATCGAGACAGGGTTTCTCTTTAACTTTGGGTTGTGTCCTGAAACAAGCTCTTGTAGACCAGGCTGGCCTTGAACTCATAGAGATTCACCTGCCTCTGCCCCACAAATGCTGGGGTTAAAGATGTGCATTACCACCTCTCAACAAAACATACAAATTTTAATACCTGAAAAATGTAAGGTATAGTTTGATTATATATTTTAGAAATCTTCCTAACATTAACTATTTATAAAACTCAGACTATTGTGACAATTTTAAGTGAATACATTGTCCTCCAAATGATATAATTTATTTGCCCTTAACTTTAAAATATCTGTGCAGATACATATTAATTTTCTCTGTTATGATTTATGGCATATATGACCCTGGCAGGTCCCACATGGGTAGAACACAGACAGATAGGCCATGCAGAGAGAGCTTCGGTATGGAGAGTTTATTTAGTAGGTATTGGGACGATATGGGAAGGTAGGAAGACATGGCGGTAAGAAACAGAAAAAGAGAGACAAGACAGAAAGAGAGGGAAGAGGAGGGGGGACAAGGGAGGCAAAGGGTGCCTCTTCAGAAGAAGAACTGAGGGGGGAGAGTAAGAGAGAGGGGGAGGGAAAGTAAAGACCAGTTTGCCTCAGGAAGAAAGGAGAAGATTGGAAGAGAGCAGGGCTTGTCTCTTAAAGGGACAGTGTACCCAGGGCAGGTCAGCATAATTATAAAATTTGTTGTCTCTGTCTCTCTCAGTGTCTTTGTTTCTCTATGCACGTGTGGAGTGATGTGTGTGTGTGTGTGTGTGTGTGTGTGCGTGAGCACGCGTGAGCATGGATGGGTGCACGGTTGTGGATTATTATTTGGGTATTACTGAAGGTGAGCCATAGAAAAAAAAGATATATTCTGGTGTGTGTTGGGGGTTAAAGTTAGTGCTAAGATTTCAAGCTCAGGTCTCTGTGCTTATTCAATGTGTTGTTTACCCAATGAGTCATCTCTTCAAACACCTAGAAAATATATTACATTTGAACTCATTTGGAGGAATATTCAGAATACACTAGAATTCTAACAAATAAGAAATTATATTTCAAGACACACTAAATTTAATCCAAAGAAAATTAATGTGTTCTAAAAACTTTTCTTTTTAAGTTTAAGAGATGCTCACTGCTTTCAGAAGCAGTAGCAGTCCTAAACTAAAGTTTTATGAGAGGAAAAATTTTCAAATAGATCTTTTTGCATCCAACTTTCAAAATCACTGGTATTTTAGTCATGGAACATCAATAACTAAAGAATCAAATCACTTACATTTACTTAAACGCTCATTAATAATTCTTCCCTGTAGAACCTCACCCTCTCCTTTAAGTTGATCTCTTCCAGAGACCAGAATCTGGGGTTTGTGGTATGTTCAGTGGTATCTGTTTGGGTTTCTTGGCAGATCATGTGAGTTACCTCATTGTTCCTCACACCCGGAGAACACAAGGACAGCACTGTTGCTCTGCCAAGAGACACAGAGACTCCGCTCTGGATATATATTATGTCATAGAACATTTAGTCTTACTCAGAGCACAGATAGATCATTAAGCTCTTTCAAACAGATAAAGTACACAATTACAAGTTTGGTGATCAATGTCGATAATCAAAGGGCATATTAACCATCCTGACACTTCTCTGAGATGCTTATCTATTTAATCTAACCCAAATTTTCTGAAAAAGGAATCAACAATATGCATTATTTTTTATTTCAAACACACACTTTGGCAATGAGTTTTCTATAAATGACCTGTCATGCGCTGGGTCGTTGAAATTTTATTTTAATAAAAATAAAACATTTAAATTATGAACAAATAGTACATGATAATTAAACTAACATTAGATAACAATTCCACACATTTTCAAGTTTGATCATAAATATGATACTTCTCACCAAAGAAAATATCTTTAGATGGTCAAATAAAATTTAATAATTAAAAATAAAATTGACAATGTTGCCATCATTTTTCCTTAATAAGTTTTCTGTAGATGCACATGGAAAGTCTAAATTAAAATGAGTTGAAACAGAAAATTCTTGATAATTTGAGATGGTTGCAAATTCAACAAAATATTAAACTTTGAATCATAAAGAATTAATATGCACTGTGGAAGTAGGTTGGTACTCTACTAGCAATCTTTGATATTTAATAGTAATAAAAGCAAAAAAATATTAACTTCTGGAGACAACATTGATGAACAGTGCTGAAAATAATTTTAGTTAATAAAGTATCTTAGAGATATAAATGCTAAATATTTCCAAGATTAAAATTAGTAATTCTACCTAGATAACTAAGGCAACAATTATCTCACATTTAATTTTAACCACAGTTGAGAAGGAATACATATTTTTTGTGTGTATGTGTTCTTTTTTATGTGAGAAAACTCCATACTTTTTGAGAAAGGTTCTTTCACTGAACCTGGAGGTCACTGACTCTAATAGAATTCCCAAGGAGTCCTCTTCCCCTGGCCTCCCAGCACTGCATTTACAAATATGTACCATGACCACAAACTCAGATACTTTGTGGTGCTGGGAACAAAATGCACATCCTCCTGTTTGCACACTAATCACCTTACAGGTTATCTTGCCTTAATTTTTGTAAACATTTTTTCATACAGCATATTTGGACGAAAGTTTATCATCTTCATTCCCTCTCAGGTCCTTGCCTCTTCCCTGATCATCCAACCAGACAACTTTCTTTCTCTCTATTTAGAAAACTGTCACTTACACCCCACTTTAGCATTCAAGCTAGATCAAGTAAAGACTTTTTCAACATTCAATATTCCATTTTCCCCTAATTTTGCACAACCCACCATCAATCTACTAAATAAGCAAATTAAAACAAAAAACACATACCTGTCATTTCCAAGACTTTAGGAAAAAATTGTTTCCAAAATCGGCATTGTGGAGCACGGAGCTTAGAGTTTATTCTTGGTTTCTCTGTGTTCAAAGTTAGGTATTTTTGTTCGGTACTTGTGAAGACAGGCCACATTGTACTATCATTCTGGATTCCATTGGGATGTCT
The DNA here is from genome assembly GCA_963919715.1 of Microtus obscurus. Taxonomy (NCBI): domain Eukaryota; kingdom Metazoa; phylum Chordata; class Mammalia; order Rodentia; family Cricetidae; genus Microtus; species Microtus obscurus. The sequence continues at coordinate 5,780,063 of CAWTZC010002333.1, forward strand.
AGATATTTCAAGAGATGTTAGAGTTTTTATGAAATCATTCTTGGGTAAGACATTTTTCTTTGAAATTGCCAATAAATGTCAAACAATAATTTTAGAAAACCTGTGGTCATACTTTGATGATGGCAAGTGTAAATGAACTGCGTTTTAAGATGCCAAGCATGAATGAGCTTCCTTTTTTAGTTTCTTCATTCACAATATTAATGAAAACTATAGGGACTGAAATTTAGGACATGCACTTATGTGCAACATAAAAACACATTTTAATTTTTGTAAAATGTCTCTTTTTCCCAACGTAATATTTTTTATTGATTATTTGGGAATTTCATACAATGAACTCAAATCACACTAACTTCCTGTTTCCACCACACTCACTACCCCAACCCTCCAAAAAAAAAATACCAAATGCCAATTTGTGTTGGTGAATTCTTGAGTCTCACTTAAACACACTCAGAAAAGGCGCTATTACTTTTCTTCCACTTTCTTTTGCTATTACAGACTTAAGCTTTTATAGTCATAGTATTACCACCATCTTAAACTGCACTGCCTCTACCATGTTCTATGTATAATTTTTTATAATACTCTCTGGATTTGGCACTATGCAACTCTTTATGCAATGATCTTCCTATCCTAGAAAAGTAGCATCCCTCATCTTAAAAGCCTCTTATTTCACTTTTGTTTTACTCTTCAAAATATCTCTATAAGAGCCAACGAGATGTGTCACCATGTAAAGGCACCATCCCTCACGTCTGATAGCCTGAGTTTGATCTCTGGGGCCAACATGGGTCAAAGAGAGAACTGATTCCTGAAAGTTGTTGTTTGACTTAAACACGGATTACCTATGGAATACACACACACTCACACACACACACATGCATTCATGAATACGTGCTCACATTGAAACATAAATAACTAGATAAATTTGCAATAAATATTTCAATAACTCCAACTTGAGTTCAGAACAAAGTTAAAGAACATGGCATAAGCAAATTTCTTAATATTTTCAATTTTTCTTTTAATAAACCATTCAGTAGGAATTAGAACTATTCTCTTCAGTATCCAACTGTGTATTTTTTTTTAAAAAAATCATTAGTGAGTAAGAATATCTATGAAATCAAAGAACCAGTGATGGAAGCTCTTCTAATACTAGGTCTAATACTGAGAATAGTAATCACATTTGAAAAAAGATCACACAAGGAGTGAGATTATGGGTAAATAATGATGATAATAATAAGCCAGAAAGACATATGGGGAAGCCAGAGAGGGAATATAGTTATTGAAAAGTGAATATTGAGTCTGTTCTTTAGTCCAGTAATGATAAACAGTGTCCTCACAGTTAAGAGCCATGAAGCTAGCTTCGTTATTAGCATTGTCACATTATATATGACAACCTAAGAAAACAGTGGGATTGCACTTGTGAAATTTCCTGTTCTTCGAGGGATTTGGGGCCACCTTTAGTTGTGGTAAGTAGAACAATGTAAGCCTATGTGGAACATACTTATATTTCTATAACAAAGAGAGGATTGAAGTGATAGAAGTAAGAAATCCATTCCTTTCTCTTAGCTTTTTTTCTTCATTCAAAATTACAGAAGAAAATTTCTCGTTGAACTTTCTAGAAACAGTATGAAAGACTTCATTGTTCATATACAAAACTTTGAGATTGAGAGGAAACTCTGAAATGTAGCATTCCTCAAAATAGTTATCTAGAGGCAGATTGTACCAAGAACTTGTATTACATAAGCATGACCAAAGCGCATAGCATCCCAGGCACAGGCATACTCAAGCATGAATTTAGGAGCTTTAGCGAGAAATAGCTTCCCGATGGACTAGTTGATTTTATGCAGAATTGGATGATGTAGGACAGATTATTAATAACCAGAGCTATTTAAGCCAAATCAGTATCATCCTAGTATAGAAACCTCCAGCTCGAGGATATTATTTGAAGGAGGTCAAGAGGAAAATGTGTCCTGATCACAGATGGTGCACAGCCTGGGAGAATCACGGAATCCTTTACTTTGCTCTAAAAGTTGTGGAAACTAAACAGGTCCAGCTGCTGGAGGCTGGCTGTTAAACGAGGGGAACCACTGGCGCGACGCAGAACTGCGATTTTGTGTTGTAAACCACACACTTTCCCTCCACGTCCTTTCTAATTAACTTACAGCAATGTGTTCACTGCACCCGCCTTCCCGGCTGATGCAATGGGTGGCTGAGACAGAACTGGCTTGCTTTTGGGTTCAAAAGCAGGACAGTAAAGGCACCATCAGTGTGCACTTAACAAACCTTGTCCTTTGAAATGACTTATGATGCCCCATGTTATGACTTGGGGGCAATAAATTTTCCTCTGCTCATGAATGCAGATATGGTTTTCAGAAAACATGATTGAAGCAGTTTGCAAGTGACAAACATTTTAGTCTGTAATGTAAGGAAATCTCCCACAAATTGAAACTTGAAAAGAGATGCAATTCTCTTCCTGTCTGTATCAATTAAAACCTTGTGAAATGCAGTGTATTTTCCTGACACACAATTCTGAAACAGGATGTAATTCAGATCTCACATATAAAATGCACTCCAACATCTTGAGTTTTGCTATTTCTATAAAACATCTTCTGCCTTTGTCACAAAATAAAGACTTGAAAGTGATTATAACGTAAAAAATTTCAAGAAACAGTAGGCTCTCCTTTATTTTCATTGCCAGATCTTTTTTCACTTTGAGATATACAAAGTGTTCTAAAGCTCACTTATTATAATCTCCATTTTATGTAGGTGTGAAAGGTTAGGAGACATTCTATCTAACGAACCAAAGATACTTTGTTTCTTTATGTCTATGGTACAGAAACATACTCTGCCAGTTATAAATATCTGGGAAAATATTTATATATTTATATATATTCTTTATGAAATAGCTTTAAAAACATGTATTAACTTACTGTATCCTGTTAAGAAATAGTGGACATTTAGTTTCATATTGCAACTTTCTTGCGAAATAAAATCCTAATATTTCTTACGTTAACAGATGAATTCAGATATATAAATTTGAAGTAGGGAAATGACTCTCAGTAAAATGCTTGTTGCACAAACACAATGAGCTGAATTTGGATCCTGAATGTCCACGTAAAAGCCCATTGTGGCAGCTCTTCTGCAACTTCCAGTGCTGAGAGGAAGGAGACAGAAGCCTGGAACTTGTTGTCCAGAGAGTCTAGCTGAATCATCTAACTTCAGATTCAGTAAGAGATGTGTCTCAAAATAATGTAAAATGTGACTTATGAAGATACCTAACTCGAGCTTGTGTGCGCGCACACCCACACACACATGTGCACCCACAAACACTACATGTATAATTCACACACAAAATATTCAAACATTAACTAAGAACATGTTTAAAATTATGTTAGGTATCCAATTTAAAGTGAGAATATTGGAATGTTATTTAAGATCTACCAAAATGCAATCATGGACCTCAGCCATGAATTGAAGAGCCATTTGAAATATTTAGTTAAATATTTGGTTAAAGACTTGGAAAACAGAAATGTTATTAATTGTGTATTAAATATTCAAGTATTTTTGGGTTTATATATCAAATATATGAATAAGTCTGATAGATGAGAGAAGATGTAGCCTGAAAGTGGGCAGCATCATTAGCTAGTTGGACCCTGGACAGAATGAGAATGGGCAAAACTAGTTGGGTACTAAGCATGCATATGTTTATTTCTTGCAACTTTTGACCTTGGATGTGTTGATACTAGCTCTGTCAGGCTTCTGCTACTACAACTTCGCCTTGAATTGGAGGTGGAAACAAACTCTTTATTCCCTGAGTGACTTCTTCTCAGAGTATTTTGTCATAGCAAGTGAAATTAAACTAACATATTTAGACATGCAATCAATATGCTTTCTCATTTATATATTTCATAGGTTTTATATATACAAGGAGATGTTATTTTACATTAAAAGAAGGGTATGCTATAAATAATCAAAATTGGAGAGATATGGGAGATATTATACTAAGTAAAATAATTCAGGCATAGGATTATAAGTGTGTCATAGTCTCTCTTGCTTAGAAATTCTAAAATATTGTAATAAGGATATAGAGTTACCATCACTTTGGGGTGGGATGACTTGTAGAGTGTCACTAGAGGAAGGTTAGAAAGTAAGTATGTGGAAAAGCAAATGCGAGCACCAAGCCGTGTTGTTCTACAGTGAGGCAAGGTGACCGTTGCTCACATACTACAGATGGTATCACTGCCTACCAGAAAGGGATCCCAGGATTCCACACACAGTGTAAGGCTAAGGAGAAACCATGCTGACTAACCCAACTGATTGTACTTGTGCGCTGAATTATCACACTGCCCATTTTATAGACAGCCAACTGTTAATCATTAGCTTAAAATTCAAAAAGTTGAAAGTAACAGTTATTTAATTATTTCTATACAACTCTTGAATTATTATATGCATAATTTAAATTTAAAAATTTCAAATTAAGCAAGAATTTACATGCTATGATCACTTGTTCATGAGTCAATTCCACATTAAATTTGACATCCAGATGTAGGTGTATGTATGCAGTTAAATTTTAATGAGTAATCTTTATTTACTGACAGAACCTTTACATTCCAAATGATTCACACTGTATTTAAAATGGCGTTTTCCTAGAAGCATCAAAACTGTGAGTCAATGTGTTAATGGGAACACAGACACTATTTAGAAAGGCACAGTTAGCAGTTTGCATAGTATCTGTTTTCCTCAGGTCGTTACTGAAACTGTTCCACCCTTCCATCCTCAGGGAATCCTTCCCTAGTCATCACACTGAAGCAGACACCTTGATCACTGCAATACTGTCTTGTTCTAGGCTCACGCTCCCTCCCTCCCTTTGCTTTCACTCCTTCAGGGTCTCTAACTTTATACTTTTCTACCACCTTCCCTGTCTCCTCCTCTTTCTCCATAAAGTCTAAAACCCATGCAAATCAACATTTGATTTTCTTATTTCTGTAATGAAGCCAAGCCTGAATCATTCAAAGGAAGTAAGGCCGGGTTGTTTTCAAATATAAAGCACCACAACTGTTACTTTTAATCAACTTCTTTTTAACAGAATTATAAAATGATCTGTGAATGATCTCATATGAAAACTGTACATTGGAGATAATTTCTCCACCTTTAGCAGAAAGGTTCAAGTTCAATTAATGAAAAATTCTGCTTCAAAAAGCTGTGACTTCAGAAAGTATTAAAACTATTCCGCGTTTCCTCATTATTTTCCCATGATAATTTCATATTTAAATCAAAATCATCAATAACAGAATATAAAGTATCTCTAAACTCTCACTTTTACGAAGTGAAGTGATGTAGTGAATTTAGTGCTACCAGGAATAATTAAAGTCTAATTGGGCAAGGAGAGCATGAGAAAGGAAGGTAGTCATCTTTCCACTAGCAGAGTTGCCCGCTAATGAAAGTGTTCACACGTTCTTTCCGTTATTTTGACATATTTATATAATGAACAGGCAAAACGATTTTCACATAGTAAACAAACTCATGCTCTGTCTTTACACACATGGTAAAAATAAACACATGGCATAATCCGTTTCAGGGAGAGAGATTCCAGCCATGTTAGTTTTCTAGAGCTGTACCTAAGTAACAACAGCTGAAGGAGGAAAGACATATTCAAATTCATGGTTTTGGAGTTTCCCCTTATGACCAACTGGCTCCATTGCTTTGAGCCTACATGGCATAACAATATTCTATGGGCAGTTAGATTCTGACACATGAGTTCAGAAGGGGAAGAAAGCCTTCATCATATATAAAAAACACAATTACACACTGTATTAAGCATTTATGGATGTCTTTTTTTAAACATGAGTACTAGACACACAAAAATATAAAATATTGTGCAAATTTTAATTAACATAGTATTAGATTAATGAAGTACAATGTTACATTAGCAAATTAAATAAATAAGAATTATGTTTTGAGTTTCAGAACCAATCACATCGTACTTATTTGTATGTGCTTAGTGTCTAGCACCTGCCTAGGGAAAAAAATCAGTCTACCAAAGTCTTTGTGCCATGAGAACTGAGCGAATTATCATCACAACCTTTACTATATCTTAAATACAGTCGACATTATTCATGAAACATAAGATGCTTGTAGAAAATGGAAATGAAACATCCCTTTATTCTCAGTGTTTGAGCAACGTGTTAGAAATATTACTATCCTAAAATTAATTAAACATAATGAGTCCTCAAATAATGTATTGATATTTGCATTATTTATGTGATATAATACATTGTTTCTTATGTCATATGTGTGTTTCAATGTTGTTCACGCTTTTAAACAAATCTGAATGTTATTTATTTAATTTGTTCATTTATATCTTGCTGTGTGTATGATATCCACATGCCGGAGTGTGTGGCTATCAGAGGAAAGCTTAGAGGACTCATGTATCTTCTTCCACCGCTTTGGTTCAGGAACTGAACTCATTCTGATGGATTTGTCTTTAGGTGCTTTCCTAGTCTCAGCCATGTAACTAGTTCTTAACCTTGTTTTTTAAATGGAAAATTAATTCAGTTTTTCTAATGCCCACTTAACTCCACCATCTTGACTCACTATATTGTATAGAGCAGGATTAATGACTGGAAATATTTCCTTCTTGATGTAATAATAGCAAAGTGATTAGTTAATAAAACAGTAACTATATTACACAATAATTCATGAGCTCATGGAAATTTTGGCCAGTGAAAAACTGGCAAAATAGATTATAGTTCACAGAAATATTAACACCTAGCTCAGTTACTGGCAACATAGATTATAATTAATAGAAATATCAAAACTTAGCTCATTTTAATTGTTTTTGCCTTCACATATCCTAGTATGTTTATTAAAAATTGTGGGAAGGAGAGAGATAATTATTGAAAAACAATTACCTTAATTAATTAATCTATTAGATTCTTTCTTAGTTAAACTTTATGGGATGTTCTTCTACTCAACAATCTTATTTCTCCAGAAAAAAAAGAATTTTAACATAAAACCTTAATGACTTGCAATACAGAAATTCACTAATGATTATGTTTGGAGTCTAAATATATTGAGTAGAGATCACATTTATATTTTTTAATAAAATTTTGCTGTGGGTCCTCTTAGATGGCTTAGCAATTAATGCTACTCACTTTAAGGCCCCAAACCTTAGTTTGATCTTCAGAACTCACATGGTAGAAAGAGAGGACCTGCTTCCCAAGCTGTTCCCTGAGTTCCTCAAGTATGGTGTAAAACCGATAGGCACAAGCACACACACATAAATAAACAGTAAGGAAATGTGAGGAGACTTTTTTTTTTAATTACTGTTTTGTTTTTCCTAAAAAAATACTGTAATTTCAAAGAGGACGTAGAGTACTGACTTTTAAAAGCAAGAGAAATGAATGGAGGTGTAACAAATGGGGAAGGAAGAAAAGGAAGATCCAGAAAACTATGAATAGAAAAAATAACCACATCAATCCAGTTGAATTATCTGACCCAAACACAAAGCTCATCAACACGCCAAACTTTCTAAGAAAGGGAAATGAGAAGAATTCTTTCCATGGAGTTTAGTGAAAGAGAACAGGTTTCATTAAGTTAAATGTGTACTAGAAAGAATATATCTTTGCCGGCATAGTTTATCTGCACATTGCCTTTGAGGCTGAAGGTTGGTAATCGCCACAGTCACTGAAGGCATGCACAATATTAAATGAAGCTGTATGGCTGGCCATAAGCAAACATTTAAGTATTTATCTCCCAGGAGCACAAAGTTGATTGTCTCTGCTTGAACCATCTAACCTAACGATAGTCATGTTTTTTTTTTTTATTTTTTATGTTTTTTTTTTTGAACCGACTAGTAAAGCCTTACCTGGATTATTAATTAGTGTTGTTTAAATCAATCTTATTTTAGAAAAGCCATTCCTTTCAACAAGTAAAACACATTTCTCTTCTTAGTCAAGATAAAATCTACCCCAAACGCTGACCTTTCCCAAGTTCTATTTTTGTCATAAATACATAACTGGAGATTATATGCCCATTTTAAAGTACATTTTTCTGTACTTCATGAGAATATATAAACCTTAATTTGCATTGAAAGACATCCATATACATAATTTACTGTCTGGAATATTCAGCTAACGTAGGTGAATAGCATCCTGAAAACAAATTGACTTCTATGTCTTCCTGGTACTCGTTTAGACTGAGATACCATCAACATTGTGAGTCACTCATCATGTGAAAGGGTAAAGGGCTGTCAGACCCAGCTGTCTGACATCTTCACTCTATAGTTGGCATGATGGTTGTAAATAGCTCTTGGTCTGGAAATCACTATTTTTGTTCTTTCCTCCACATTGTTTGGACAGAAGGGTTTGTTTCATTAGCTGGAAAGTTAAAAAGTAGTGTCAGGCAGTTAGCCCTCCCCCCAAATTGTCCAGAAAAAATCAGTTGCATTGACTAATAGATCAATTGGAAGATAAGCAATATCCGTATTTCCTTTCTTTTCTCCTTCCATCTTTACCTACCTCTCCCTTCCTCCTTCCTTTCCCTTGCTCCTTCATTCCTTCCCATTTCTCTTGGTCACTATTTCTTTCCTTTTCATTAACTTGGCAAGTATAACCAGATTAATAAGCTATTTTCTAAATTAAAGATGCATGACTTTAGTGTCCACTGAAGTTTCCCAGGGACAACAAAGCAAATGTCACCATTTGGATGCAACCATGTGCTCCAAAGGAACTCGGGCCCAGTGACCTACAGAGTTCTGATGCCCCTTCACTTAATAGCTGCAGAGCACCAAGGAAATAATAGACGGGTATTTGTATTAAATTTAGATAAAAAAAAAATAAAAGCAACTGCCAAGCTGCAAACTTTAAACTGGCTTCTCTTCGTAGTGTGCTGATATCTTTCAGATTTGTTCTCCATATCTATTCGTTCTAGTTTGTGCCATAAAAGCAACAGCAATTACAGGAACTAGCTGAGAAAATGCCAAGAAAACATCCTGGAAACTTCGTTCTAGAATGGGAAGATCTTCATTCAAAAGTATTTTTGGGAAACTGAATGCTCTTAAGAGCAAATTATGTTTTAAATGACAATTTGGGCATATTATTTATTTGAAAATCAAAAACTTTCTCTTGTTGTTTTGTTTTTTGTTTTCCTTTCCTTCCTTCCTTTCCTTCCTTCCTTCTCTCCTTCATTCGTTTCTTTCTTCATTTTCTCTCTGTGTGTGTGTTTGCGCATGTATTTGTGGTACGTGTCTTTTAATAAGTGGATGGTCATTATATTTGTTTAATAACTCTTTAGACTGAAAAGAGGGCAAAAGCTGCACTGTATTTTGCTTGCACCTGTATCCAGGAACAGTTAATGCTCTATAAAAGCCGCTTCACACATAAATTTTATTGACCCTAATACTTACTTATGTAAGTAAATAAGCCATGCAATTTATTGTCTTGAATTGAATTGAATAGAAATTGAATTGAATTGAATAGTCACTGGATTATCCTAAGTAACATCACAAACAAGCAGGGAGTGTTAGTAGATAAGGGTGTTTGCAATTAATCCGAAAAACCTGAGTTCCATCACAAAGAATGATGCAGTGAGAAGAGAATACCTCCTCTTGCAAGTTGTCCTCTGAGCTCCACATATTCACAGTGGCATGTGCTTGAAAATATGCATGCATGCACACACATGGAATAAGTAGATATAAAGATAAAAACACTACAAATTAGTTACACAGTATAAAAGCCTAACATTTTTAGTCTATTCATACCAAGGAAACTACTAATTATTTTTCATTCAAACAACTGATGCTTTTGAGGAATAAGATGTGCTTTGAGGATATATGAGATCTACATCAAAAGTGTATAAGTAAATCTTTTAAACACATTAGATGTTTCTTTGAGTTAAGATGACTAAATATACTACCCAGTGTTTTATTCGCCCTACATTGTCATCATAAATAGGTTTTATCTTCAGTTTTTTCACTGTTCATAATGAGATATATATCAGTTTACAGAATAGTGTAACCATAGGTAAATATGCTCATTGTATATTTATACCCTACTAGAATATTATGCATTGTAGATTTATAGTTGTTACAGAATTTTTTCAAACAGCAAGTGTATTTTTAAAAATAATAGCTCAAACTAATTATTTTTCCCTTACCAGCTCTCCTCTTGAGCCTGAAAAATATGTTCAATTTGTCATTGATGACATAACTGTAATAGACCAACATCTCCAATCCTTATACAAGCAGCACAATCAAATATCTTACATTTAGAAAGTCACTCAGCCATAGGCAGCAATCATATGTCTAATAAGAAGACACTGAAAAGTGTTCACCTTTGCTGTTGGCTTTGGCTAGAGCTTACTGCCTGCTCAAGTGAAAAGTGAGAAGATGAACAGAGAGGACTTCCGTTCTCACAGATGCTAAATACAGCTCAGGCAGCCCCTCCCAGGGTCTTCTTTAGAGACCGTGTTCAGTTGGTTTCTGAGTAACTTGCTATTTCAAGTTCCTTAGTAAACTCTACCTCACATTCTTATTGCAAAATAAAATTACCATATTAGTTTTTCTTGTTTTCAAGTCAAATATAGCATAGAAAACTTAAAACTAAGATTAATTTTTATAAGTATTATTTCATAACCCACGGATTTAAAGACAGTGTATCTTAAAATCTATTCATGAATCTTATGTGAAATTATCTGGGGAAATGGCAAAAGAATAAAAACATATTTGCAATTAAATTTTTTATTGTCTTATGATTAAGGGTATATAAATATTGTTGCAACCAGGAAATCCCCAACATATTCTTAACAGAATGATGAAACATAAATAAAACATGAGTTATATAATATATAGTGTATCTTTTTCATTGGAAATCTTAAATTAGCTTTTATTCAGAGGGGTTGGAGAGTTTATGATATTGGAGACAGAAGCTTTAGAATAAGAGTATCTGCTAACAGCATACACATTCAGTGTTTGAGTTTCATGTTGATTAAATAAGGCTAGTGTGTTCCTTCTTAAAGAGTTATTTTATGTGTATGAATATATTTGCATGTATGTATGTGTATCACATGCACGTATACAGAAGTTATTAGTCCCTCTGGACCAGAGTTAGAGATGCCTGTGAGCCACTATGTGGAGGTTAGGAATTGAACTCAGGTCCTCTGTAAGGGCAATCAATGCTCTGATAAACCTAGCTATTTTCCCAGGTACTTGTATGTTACTTTATGATACCATAGCTTGGATGCAATTTTTAGCCTAGTTGAAGCAGTATGTATTTCAAGTGAAATTCATTGCATATCTTTCTTAAATTTAACTAAACTATCAATCAATAGTTTTATTTATAAAATAAGAAATATGAGTTTTTAGATAAGTTACAAAGTATTGCATTTTATTTACCAAATATTTAGAACTTTGTATCAATTTCTAAATACTTAAGAAATGTGTATTGTAATGATAAGCAGGAAGAAGTGGAAGGTTATGATGGTTAAAAGACCATAACTAAAAACCCTGAAGCCCACATTCACGGTAGTAAATGCCTGCAGATTTTTGCACATATACATGTCTGCATACATCCTCAGTTTTATCAAGACATTTTCACAATAAACACTTGAGGTAGACTTTATAGGGAAACAGACAGGGGATTAGTATAATTGGCAAACATGTGGTAATCATGGCTTTCAAAATGAAGTGTTTTGTCTAATTCTATGCTATTTCTGATGCACTAAATATAATATCAATAAAAATGGAGATGGAAATGGGAGCAAGAAATAAATACGCACATAAATGTGTGCTTAGATCTTCTATACTTAGTGTGAATGATTTCAATGCAACTGGGATTAAAATTTACCAATATTCCTTTCCTGCTATGTTCAGTTTATTGAGTTACATACATCATTTCGAGGTTTTATGGAGCTCTTTCCTTCACACAAGCCTCTACTATTAAACCATACACATTTTTTCCTAAGCCTTGTAGAAGAGTCCACATGGTAAATTTTAATTAAAATATTTTTTATTATTATGCTTCTTTTTACTGCTTCTGTTGCTGTATCCCAAGTTGTTAATCACTTTTGATTGTGTAATTAAAAACCCATTTTGGTTATGTTTCTACTTCTTATGCAGATGGCCATTATTTTAAGGTCATTTCAGTATTCAATTTTCTAGGTACAAGCAAACAAATAACTAAGCGAAAAAAAAAAACTAATTCGGTAGGTGAACAAATTAGGGATTGACCACATTTGTCAAAACAGTACCTCAGCTTCAGACTTGCCAGGGATCAGACTGACCAGACTGTGACTGAATTACATAAGTACCAAGTACCCCTGACATCTTGTCCCAAACTGATCAAGGGATTTCTGTGTTTTTCTCCCTTACAGAATCTATAAAAACCTACTATGCACTCTGCTGGCCAAGCTCTCTGAATCTCTTCTCACGCTGTGTTGCCAAATTGCTCAACTGTTCTTCTTGCAAACCCACCCTGTACTTTTGCTACTAAATAATCTCAAAGGAAATATGAGTGAGAAAGAAGTGACAACCAACGCCACTCAGCAATTTCCAACTGAGATGTTTCCAGAATTTCAAAAGTACAGGGTGGGTTTTATTCTGTAGAAGAGATAACAGATTGGATTGCATAGAAACATTTCATGTAGGTGCAACATTAGATTTTGTCATTCCACTTCCCTTATTTGTCCATATCTCCCCTGGTCTGTGCACGCACATGCGCGCGCATTGTGTGTGTGTGTGTGTGTGTGTGTGTGTGTTTATGAACAAATCGGTGATTACATATTTAGATTTCTTTCTATTGTGATTCCTTGGTGAAAAATGATTGAAAGAGAGCCAAACTTTGGAAAGTTTATTCCATGAACTCTGAAATAATTTTAAGTTCTTATGTGATTTTGGGGTATAGCAGGGAGAAGGATGCTGTATAGTAGCATCTGCAATGAATATGATGTGGAGAACTCAGTGCTACAGTCCAACAAAGTTAAAGGAAGACAGGGGTGATATTTTAGAAACGGGAATGAGACTTCAGACGTATAGGACAAGGAAGTCATGCACAATTAAAGGAATAAAGAAAGCTAGAAGAAAATGAAAGAAAGTCTTCAGGAACATCCAGGTTGGGTAAAACCAAGGAGCAAGAAAATCTTTAAAAAGTTTAACTACACCAAATTTCCCTGCTACACTGGGAAGCTTTCTAGAGGGAATCAATGAGGGTTTTTAAAAGTTTCAGAAATACACTTGATTAGTTCAAATTTAGTATTAGTTTCTTAAAGTAGTATGCCTCTTTCAAGAAAGATTTTTGATTTTTATTTATCCCATGTTTGTGGCATGAGATATTTGTCACATACTGTAGGTAGGTGATATGAAGTTTGTGCATTCATGTACATATCTGGGCAGATGGACAGATTTTTCTCATCATAGGAGTCGCTGAAACCTGAAATACAGCTAGCTGAATTGGCAACCATGACCTATTCATTGAATCTACAAGCTGCTTTTATAGTATTTCTGCCGCGCACCACGTCCCCGTGTCTGTGCTCTGTGTGCTGGCACCCAGTTAGCGAGCTTCGGGCAAGGGAGCTGGAGGTTAAAATACACAGACACACACAGACAGAGAGACAGCGACACGGGTCATCCTTGAATTCCCCAAGAATGCCTCCTTTATTGTGTTCAGGGGCAGCTTATATAGAGATAGCCACGCCCCAGCCAAACCCACCAGAAACCACTCTCCTGCCATCAGGAACTCCTGAAGATCTCGTGCTCAGAGCAGCTGTAGGCACTCAGATCAGGGGATTACAAGAAATTCAGGATCTGGGGTCTCACTGCTCCCAACATATTTCCAATGCCAAAATTTTAATTTTTTTTTTGCAGAACTTATTTTCACTGCCTTCAAAAATATATGTATTATTATTATTATTATTATTTTATCACTTTACTCCTATTCAGATGTTCAGCACTCCATATTTTTCAAAGTTGGTAAAACATACTGACTTGCAGAATCAGATTATAGATAAAACTCACTGGTCCCCTCCATGCTTACCCTCTATACATAAAACCCATGGACTGCATTTACTGAGGCTCTCCAATAATGCTTTTCTTGCATTCTCAGTATGCCCTGCACTGTAGACCATTATTACTGCTGTCCTGGGTGCGGCAACACGTCTGCTACTCACTGCCCATCTCACCGTACTGATTGTCTCTTCCAGGACATTCCCACTTTGGAAGACATAATGATTTTTATCTCTTCCACAGTTGAAATTTGTCTGTATTTCTTCTTGATATAAACTAACTAACAACAACAACAACAACAAAAACTCACTGGTATATGGCATCCTTGATATGAAATCTTAAACTTTCTACACACATGATCTGTTTCCTATGTAATTCTCTAGTTTAGTGTTTCCTTATACCTGCCTTGTAGTGTTTTCTTTCTATTTTTCTATCACTTCATGCCTTTGCATCAACAGTTTCATCTTCACAAGATATTTTCTTTGATCTCCCGCAGCATCCAGAACTAGGTTGCTCAGTTTTGTTTTGTTTTTTAAATATCCTTTACTTTAGTTAGCCACAGAACAATCATCAGCACACTGGCAAATTGCTTATCCACCACTATAGTTATGCACATAAATTGCTGTGCAGCCAAATACATGACTTATAACTGATACTCTGTAAATATTTGCTAAACTAATTAAATTATAAAATATTATTCAGATGTGACATAAAGTTTAACACAAAATTGCTTTATACATGCATTTGTATTCATAATGTTGGACAAGACAAAGAGACTAGAAGCAGATGCCCAAATAATAATATAATTGCATCTTTATTATAATAATTATGTAGTTCATTTTAATATGTTTGAATAACAGTCAAAATGAAAGAAATATTGTTCTGATCATTGTAATTACAAAAATGGATCCTTTTATTGTTAGAATTGATTGATTATGCAAAGTTCCATCATTTAATTAGTAAAGGAAGAATAGCATGAGCATAACTCTTTAATTTAAAGAAGCAGCTATAAATAATGTCCTATCACTGAGCTCATATGGTAAATAAATGGAACAAAATCCACTATTCCTAAAATAACTGTTTTTCTTAAAAAGTCATTTTTTAATTTTCATTTTCCTATGATGGAAAATGGGGAATGAAACTTTGTAAATTCTTTTCCTTTTTAAAAATGGAGCTGAAAGCTGACAGAACAAAGTAACCATTAAAGAATATGAGGTCATTACATTTCAGATGGTAAACAAAAACATCCAATCTCTGATAAATTTTGTAAATTCATAACAAAACATTTAGTTCTCCAGTTAAACTGTTGTGCTATATTATTTGCTTAATTTTGCACACTACACACAGAATTTTATTCTTCAGCCTTTCATGATAAACATCACTTTGGTGTCACATGTCCCTAAAACTTATTTGTCTAAGAAGAAGTATATTTGAGGGCTGGAGAGATGGCTCAGTAATTACGAGCACTGGCTGCTCTTCTACAGGTCCTGAATTCAATTTTCAGCACCCTCATGGGGGCTCACAACCATCTATAATGGGATCTGATGCCCTCTTCTGGCATAGAAATGTACATGCAGATAGATCCCCTATATACGTTCTAAACAAGTAAATAAATAAGTCTTTAAAAAAATATATTTGAGTAATCTCCAAGTGTAGAACAAAGGCATTTGCGTACACTAAAATGAGTTGTAGTTGGTTTAAACCCCGTTAATTTTGCTGGAAAGATGACTCAACAGTTAAGAACACTCCCTTTTGCTGAGGACCTGGGCGTGGTCCTCTCCACAGTATAGACTAGAAGTCGCAGTGAAACCTCTGACATCTAGAGTGGTAAGATCTCAGTGATGTATCAGAATCAGATGAGAAGCAGATTCCATTCCATGTCTAGTAATTCAGCCTTGCCCAATTCCAGTCTGAGTGTGTGTGAATGAGTATGTGATATACTTGAGAAAACTTTTTCTGAAGTTAAATAGGTGAAGACACTTTGTTCTAGACTACAAATGTGGTAAATTCAGTTTGCTTCTCCCTCTCCTTTTTTTTTTTCCTTTTTCCCATTATTGGTCATCTATAGCACTTCTTTTGAAAAATTCACTTCAATAGTTCAGAGTTTCTGCAAGTGAATCCTCCACACTGTGAACACAGACTTTTAAAAAGAGAAAAAGAATTCTGTCTTGAAGGAAAAAAAAACCCTACATTTAATAAAAATGACTACTCTGGGTCTTTATTTGCTCTCAGAGCATTAGTATTAAGTTTGAGAAACAATATATTCAAAAACTAAACTGCTAAGAAGTAAGAAATCTTATCCTTACAAAAAGATTACATACAAATGAGCCAATAAATGAATAAAAATCGGGACTTAGGAAAATGTCTGCCAATTTTTGTAGTCCTGTTGCTATAAACAAAACAGAAAATTATTATGGTCAATTGGTCATCTGATGTAGTTTAAGACATTGTTTGTGAATGACAATTATTCATCACCTATTAGATGAGATAAAATTCTATAGTAATCATAACAATCAAATAAGTGAAAGGTATATTATTATTTTACATGCCTTATATTGGTATTTCTAATTTCAATGATAGTAGAGATATTTCTTTTAATTTTTTGCTTTTTCAAAAATTAATTATTGCAGAAAACCCAAGATTTTAAAAAATGAAATATTTTACACATTTTTTGTTAAGTTTCCAATCAATATAATTACTGTCTAGGCAGTTTTCTAACATATTTTCCCACAATTAAAAGTGGTTAATAAGTAACATATACCAAGAAGCCCATGGCTGTATGTACACATTAGGATTTGTATCCTGGTGCTTCCCCCCAAGTCAGTGTATGAAGGCCTTCCTCTCCCGGGCATCTTTGTTTAGAGGAGGGTTCCATCTTCAACACTAGGCTGTTTCTGGATGAATTTGAATTTGTAGCTTAAAGCACCACTTGGAGGTGTTAGAGTTTAGACACTACAGACTACACTGTTGACATGTCTTGAAAAGTACAGGACCTGCCGAAGTCACAAGCTTGAGAGGACTAGTGTTCCTTCAGAACCCAAATAAACACCTCCACTTCCTAAGTTGTTTCGCTCAGGACTGAGAAGATACCTGTATCAGTAGGTACCCAAGCTCATTATACAGGAGTACAAGGAGAAAGGTGTTTTTCAGAGCTTCCCTTCTATGTGCTAAATATTACCCCGCAAAGGGATCACGAGCCAGAACATTTTCAGTGAATGAGTTCTTGCAGAATACTCTATTGTCTGTCGTTATTGGAAGTATTCCTGGTGCCGTGAAAATGTAGTGGGACTTCCACTCCAATTCCTGCATATATCACTTTCATTTTCAACCGTTCCTTGAGTGTTCTCAGCATCCAGGGTTGTTGGAACTGTTCCACATGATGATTTTAAAGATCACTCCAAAAGTTAAACAAATACAAGTTAGACTACAGTGGACTAAACAAAAAAACGTTGCAAGTTGTAATGCATGATTTCTCTACGGCTGGTAGGTGATACCATCAAAACTTTAAAAGAAATGTGGATGTATCTATGATAACTTTCTTACGTTGTGTTAATTTCCACAACTCCAGGTATTGAATGATTAGTGCATTGTGTTCCTTATTTTACTACAACCACATCTTTATTCTGTTTTCTGTTTTCCACATGATTAAGCAAGTACATTCCAGTTTGTAAATAAAATGTGAAAATACATTTTAAATTTTCAACATGTTATTATTATTTGCTTTTTAAATGTGTGTTGGTATGTTTATTTCTCTAGTATGGTCACTGGGAAAACTTCATGCAGCATGTCAGTAAACTGTAAACATATCCCTATTTAAAAATAAGGGTTACTGAAACAGCTACATTGAAAATTTGGCTAACAGTTTATTATGAAAGCAATTCATTCCAATATTGATTCACTTCTCTATATTGAAATATCTACTGAAGCAAAACCAAAAGAATAAAAAGGAATAAAATTTCATTTACTTTCTAAGAAAATTTCTGGTCCTATTTAATGAATGAGTAACAAAATTAATTTTAAATTAATATTCAGAATTTAGGAATTATTTTAATGTAACACTATATAATTGTTACATATATGTTCTCCAGTATACTAAAGGTAGAAAAATACTGTAGTTAAAATGAAAAATGGAAAATAATTGATGAATATCTCTGATATAATTTAAACACTTTTAATTTTTATCTACTTCTTTATAAGCTTAAGGAATTGGTAGAGTATTTGAATGTCAAATTGGTGAAGAAGACAGTATTAACATCTGCGTATCTTCAAAACTTCCACAGTTGTGTAAGATAAGTTTTCTTTAACATTTACAATTATTTCCTTCCAAAAAATGTAGATGGTTCCCTATTCTACAAGATCTGAATAATGTGTTTTCCAGTAGCTCAATCTTTCTAAGTAAACAGTGCACTATCGTAGTTATTTTAGGAACAGATTGTTTAAAAATGAAATCCATGCTTGCAAGTCCTAATAGGGGTTAGTCTAAATATTCTGCAAATATTTTGGTTTCTGGTTTCCATTTTTCTTCATTTCAAGATTCAGCATCTTTTAAAATAACTCTTACAAAACATTCATTTAAAGGGGTTTTCCTTTCTTGAGTAGAAAAGAAAATAAAAGAAAATTCAGGAAAATAAATAAATTCACAACAATTTGTAATGCTTAAGACGCTCCAGCTAAGGAAAAAGAATCATTCTCTTTCATAAAGTTAATAGTGCAGATTATTTTGACCATCAGTGTTAACCCTTCTTTCCTCCGCTCACTAAGACTCCTGGGAAATCTGTACTGTTTTGCTGAGATCTGCTGAGCTCTGGGACAATCTCCTGGAACACACTGAACAGCACAGAGGTGTTCTGTCACCCTTCAGTCCTTGTTCTTCAATCTCCACTGTGCTGATCCGGTTGTCAGGATCAATTCCCAATTGCGGTGTCCTGATAGTTATTTCTCATTTTCTCATCAATCTCTATACCCTTTGCTAGTTTTCTCTTTGACACTTTTTTTAGTTTTTACTAAACCTTTGCTGCTAGGGACTATGTTCTCTTTTCTCCATGCTTTTAGTTTAAATTTGAGCTCATCAGAGCTGGCAAAACCCTGAAAGAAAACATTTGGCTAAATGTGAAGGTCAAATTTGAGGATGAAGCCAGTGGTAGAGTGTTTGTCTAACATATATGAGAACCGAGGTTTGATCTCTGCATAGCAAAACACAAAGAAAGAAAGAAACAAAGAAGGAAGGAGAGTAAATATTTCTACCTAGTCACCAAATCAGTTTTTAATGTATTACCTATCAATCCTCAATCAGACTATCTATCATCTATCTATCTATCTATCTATCTATCTATCTATCTATCTATCTATCTATCTATCATCTTCTATCATTTTGTAGTGATACTATTGAATCCATAGCCACAGCATGCTATAAGACATTATCACTATCTCTCCCCAAGTAGAAACAATTTACTAATAATTAGTTTAAAAATAGGAAAAAAAAGCCTTTCTTACTTTCTTTTTTTCTTTTCTTACTTTCTATGTGTTATAGTGAAGCTCACAAGTAGATTGAGTGCCGTAAGGACTAGACATGAGTCATTCACAAAGCACATGAAATAAAATGGAAATGTTTCTCTGGCTACAAGGGTAAATTATAAATCATAGCTCTTAACAATCTTTAAGGATTTAAGCAATGCAAATTATTTGAATGTGTCTACCAGCTAATCAAAAAGTTTAGCTACCTTAGCTACAGCACCAGCATAAAAGTTGTGAGACCATTCCGCCAATTTATAGGTCTAGGCATGAAATGGGCTCTATTGAAATCAAGCACTTCTGCTCAGCTGGTAACAATTTAAAATGTAATTCATTTAAGTTGCATTAGTCTCTTGATGTGGGAGTCCTATCTGTGTGCTGTGATTACCATTAATGAATAAAGAACTGCTTTGAGCTATGTCAAGGGCAGAACAGAACTAGGCAGGAAAAGCTAGGCTGTATGCTGGGAGGAAGAAGGGCAGAGTCAGGGGACACCATGGAGCAGCCAGAGTCAGACATGCCAGTAAGCCACTGCCACATGCTGATATGCAGATTAATGGAGATGGGTTAAATTCAGATGTAGGAGTTAGACGGTAAAAAGTTAGAACTAATAGGTGATGTGGGAGTGTCATATATCAATCTATTGATTTCATTGGATAAGCAATAAATAAACTGCTTGGCCCGATTGGTTAGAACATAGGTAGGTGGAGTAAACAGAAGAAAATGCTGGGCGGAAGAGGAAGTGAGGTCAGAACGTATGCAGCTCCTCTCAGAGCAAGACACTCGCAATGAAGCTCCGATCCAAGATGGACGTAGGCTAGAATCTCCCCAGTAAGTGCACCTTGGGGTACTAACACAGAATATTAGAAATGGGTTAGACCAGGTGCAAGAGTTAGCCCGTAAGAGGCTAGAGCTAGTGGGCCAAGCAGTGTTTAAATGAATACAGTTTGTGTATTGTTATTTCGGACATAAGCTAGCCAGGCGCCCGGGGTGTTGGGGACACAACCCCGACGCCCCAATTTCAACAAATAGGCCAAGCAGTGATTTTAATTAATACAGTTTCAGTGTGATTATATCAGGTCTAAGCTAACCCAGAGGCTGGGAACCAAACAATTTCACCCCCCCCACACACACACACACAACAGTCTCTAATTTTTTTTCTTTTCCGACACCTTGGTATGTTATTTGGGTTGGCTTTGAACTCAATATGTAGCCCAAGGTAGTCTCGATCTCCACATACCTCTATCTCATACTTTAGAGCCTGGGATTAAAAAATGTGTACCTATGACCAGCTGAGATTGTTCTTTGGGAAGTATATACAAAATACTGAAAAGAGAGCAGGACCATGTGGTTCATTGCCACCATGTTGATCTCTGCTACCATGCCTGAAAACTTCTGGGACTTAGCGCCAAGGCCTCCCTCTCTTACGCAGTCAGAATCTTCATTAATGCTTAGTTTTCAGTATAACGATGTTCCATGAAGAACGATGAGATGTTGTTTTATTAACAGTTATTTATTTTCATTTGATCTTTTAAGAAATGTCCTATACTTTATGTGACAATCCCACTTAAACCGGAGCAACATAAGGTATTTTGTATATTGTTTCTCAAATATCCAAAACAACCCAGAAAAGAGAAAAATTAGTATTCCTATTTCATTCCTAGGTAAAAATGGAATGATTGTCTCTTTCCCTGCCCCAAAGGATACACAGAACTTCTCTGAGAAACAGGACAAAGGCTAGGGAGGATGTACCTTGGTTTCTCCACTGCAGACAGAATTCAGCTTGAAACACCGGTTTGTACTAAGAGCTGTGCAGACGTGAGCAATGCAAGCTTTTAAGCCCCACAATCTTACTTCCACCTGCTGACAGCGATGAGCACCACTGTGATAATGAGATGAAGAACGAAGCAGGAAGCTAGGATACGTCAGCAGCTCATACACAGGGACACTTGCTAGTGACAGGGACAACGCTATATCTCAAAATAATTAATCCAAATATTCTTCGATCAGTACTTTCTTGAGCTATCCTGTCTTCATGATGAGCTAAGTTATGTTTGCTAATATGTGAAGTGAAAAGCACTTTCATTAAAGACTAGGCTTAATCATAATCATCTCCATTCTATTTTAAACATTAATTCTCTAAGAATCATATTATTGTCCTGAATTTTCAAGGACACATTGAAAACTCCACATGGTTTGTGGCTGGGGCCAATATCATGACCCACTTTAGATTTTGCCCCATCTTCACTTTTTGGTTTCATATTTTGCTGTTAGTTTGAGAAAATTCAATTTCAGTGTAATGTTGTTCATTTTCTGACCTAAACTGACAGCTCTAATTCTGCTCTCTTCCCAGTTATTGGGGAGGCAGAAATGCAAGAATCTTCTGAGTTCATAAATTCAATGCTACTTTTGCATAAATGATACTCCATCTTAAGAGAAAGGAAAAGAATAAATAGTTAAAGCTATGGTCATAGTAGTTAGAATATTTGATAAGTCAAAGGGTCACAAAACATTTTGTTTCCTCTTGAATAAAATATGAAATAAACCTTAATTTCTATTTTGATTTTTATAATACCTGAAAGCTTTATTTATTTTCTCTTATGTTTCTGTCTCCTGATTCCTCTTCTCTGTACTCCATACAATCCAAGTCACAGGTAGCTTCACTTCTAATTAAATGCCTTGCATTTTATCTAAAAGCTTCACTTTCTAAATGTAAATGATTAAATAAAATAAATCAGTTAGTCATGATATAACATGAAATTAAATTAATAGCACTAATGTTAAAAATCTCTGCAATACACTTATGTGCTTATATATCAGTCTGTTTCTCTGCCTGGTACGTGTGTGTGCATTTATTTGGTTATAATTTTTGGTGTGAGTTATTTTGTTTGTTTTTTATTATAACTTGAATAGTGTATTTTGTTTTCTAGGTTTTGACTGTCGCATTTTGTGTGCATGTGTGTGTGTGTGTGTGTGTATGTGTATTTGGTTTTTGCTTTGTTTTTTTTTTTTTTGCTTTGATTTTTGACAACAGACCTAATGTTGGTGGGTAGGAGATGACCTTGAAAAAGCTTGGGGGAGGGCAAGAATATGACTAAAATATATTTAAATTTTAAAAAGTTAAAAAATGTAAAGCTATTACCCCATTAATATTGACACTTAACTTATAAAAAGTCAATAGTCAATGCTTTCAGGTTAATATAATAGCATCTATCATGATGCCATAAAGTAGCAAAGAACCCATTAGGTATGCAGACTTAACACTCTTTAGCATGCAGATTCTAGGTGTTCCTGACTGGAAGAGGGTGTGGGAGATGGAAGAATTTCTTGAAACTCATAATTCTCATTAAACACAGTTTAGACAGAGCTCTCTGTTAGAAATGTGTGTTGTTTTATACAATAAAATATTTACAGTAATATTTGGCTACTTTATTATGTTACTATACTATATTCAAAGTTATGACTTTACATATGCCTGATCTTTGGTAATCCATTTCTATGTGCTTTCTTCAAAGAATTGTTTCTAAAATAAGACATCAATTCTAATATTAAGATGGATACAAGTAACGGGTGGTGGTGGCACATGCCTCTAATTCCAACACTTGGAAGGCAGAGGCAGATAGAAACCTGTCTCAAAAAGCCAAAAGCAAAACAAAACAAAAGATGGATATTTGTACAAATGGGCTAATGTTATATACTTTCAAACTATAGATGACATTTGGAAATGAATAGAAGACATTACTCGAAGTAAATGGATGTGATAAATATTGGTTTCTGGTTTAAGATGCCTTCTTATTGTAACATAACATCTACCCAAACCACACAAAAGCAGTGTATTCCAAAATAGTCACTGAAGCATATTTTCTTTTATACCCTTCTTCATGGATCTAGTCTTTGGTGGAGGGGAACATCTGAATCTCCCTCCTCTCATTTTGCTGTTATTGATGGTAAAATAGTGATTTTCTTTGAAATAGTTCTCGGGGTAATGTAAGCTAGACTTTAAATTGTCCCATAATGCAATATGTCCTTTTCAAATAAGTTCTATTAATGCATCAGATTTTTTTGCCTACATTTATATTCTAAGAACTTCCAGTAATGCTGCAGTTAGCATTTATTGTTTCATCTATTTCTAAGTAAGTCCTTACCTATTCCTAGGGGAAGAGAGAGCTGAAATAGTAAAAATCCAAACTGTCAAGGTAGGGACAAAATATATCCATGGGGATTTTAGGCTTGGTTTTCCTGCAAAGTCATCAAAATGTTCTGTTAGGGTTAATTATGATAATATACCACAAATAATTACAGAATCGGAGGGTAAGTATATTTTTCTTCAGTCTGGAACCACCACACGAACTATTATCTATCACAAAATCTAATTATATGTCTGATAAGAATTGGAACAGATGGCCAGATGACAGTCCTTCACAAATTTAAATTTATCTCCATATCGCATGCAGTCTAATATTAGTCCTCTCTCTGCCCTTATCCCTGCTGTCACACACACACACACACGCACACACACACACACACACACTCACTCGGAGAGGGAGAGAGAGAGAGCACACACTAAACCACCATGAGACCTTGGTGCAGAACTAAAATAGTTTTAAAAAAATGATTTTTCCAAGTCTCCTTGAAGATGCAGAGTACTGATTGTGTTGGCACACTGTAGAGGGCCGGTTTTGAACTGCATAGAAACTCTGTGCAAGGGAGACTTGAGGTAGCATTTTTGCTGATAGGCTTGGCAAACCAAGTTGGAAGGAGGCAAACCTCTCCCATCAGTAGAGTGCCTTGCCAATGGTCAGTCCTTGAGAACACAGATGTGCACTGTAGTTCAAAGGCTCTGATTAGGTTGTGGTTTGTCTTCTGATGAGGTGTTTTTACATATTATATCACAACAAGAGTTTTTCTCATAACACCTAGCTTTTTGTTTAGATTAGCTAGGGCATGAAGCTCTTGAAATTAGTCGCAACCAAGTGACTAGTCTATGATACTATTTTCATGTATTATGGGAACCTAGTTTGAATCGTGATTTGAGTATTATAAAAGAGCACTGGCTTTGCAATAAAGTACGCAATTGTATCTCCTACACTGCATCCCCTGTGTCCTGATTTCTGCGGCACTACCCAGGGTCAGCCATAACCGAGGAGATTGGGGAAGGGTCCCCAACAGCATACCAGAAATCCCTATCCCTGTGTTCCTTTATTCCCCAAAAAAGAAAATATAGTATAACATATTATACAAAGACATTCACAAAACTGTTCATAATATTCATAATCAGAAAATTTTTATAAATAGGTTATTGAAGTGTAATATAATCTGTGAGAAACAGAAGCCCCTGTCTCAGATGAAGAAGTAGGCTAAGGGGTTGGTTCTGTGATTAAAAGCATTTAGCATTTCTTACTTTTCCAAATGTCTCGATTTCAGTTCCAAATACCTACATGGTAGCTGACAAGTGGCTGTAATTACAATTCCTGGATTTATGCACTCACGGCCTCCAAGATAACCAGGCATATTTAGGATATATACATGGGCAAAATGCTCCACATTAAATAAAAATAAACAAATTTCTTCAAAAAAGTAGCAACTATAAATAAAACACAAAAAAGGTTCTACTTAGTGAGAGGGAATGTAAATACAGAAGCAGGAAGGAAGATGAAATAACATTAAGAAAAAGTCATAAGGGATCATTGTATCACATATACCTTAAAAAACTTATAATACAAGTCTGAAGAAATGGCTCAATGGTTAAAAAAAATTGGCTATCCTCCCAGGCTGTCCTTCCTGAGGTCCCAGGTTCAATTCCCAGAACTCACTTGGCAGCTTACAAAGTCAGTAACTCCAGTTATGGAGGAATAAAGTAAAATAAAAACTATAGAAGACTCAAACAATGTTAAGTGAGATGTCTTCATCTATAAAGACAACGCTTCCTCTAAGAGCCAAAAACAATCTAACCAAAATACCTACATCAGGCATTTTTGAGTTGTTAGTCTGATTACAGGCACATTGGACAGATCAAAAGTTGTCAGAGTGAAGTTTGTGCAGGGTGCTGAGCAAGCATGAAAACTAAATAAGAAAAGAGCCATGCAAAATGAACAACTCTGCAGGATGATGAATTATAGACATTAGTCAAAGTTTATCGAACTAGGTATGAAAATTATATACCAATGAAGCATGTGAGCATCCCACATATATTTAACTAACATGTAAGAGTAATCGATTAGAACTGTGGTGGAAACATGAAATTCTCCTTCCTAAATGATAAGCACAGCTTCAAATCCCACTCCACCTCTCTTTAATATAGGCTAGGACATGAAGATTAATAGAAAGAAAAGAGTTCCGATTTTTTGATAGCGTGGGTGCCAAAATTTTAAAGAGCCACAGCCTACTTTTCTGCTGGGCCAAAATTATCTCAGGGCCTGTACCTCGAGGTCTGTAGGACAGAGAAAAGCCTGGCTCAAGTTTAAAGGATAGTCTCAAAGCTACCAAGTGAGGAGGAGACAGCTGTCTCTCATTGGCTGGAGGTACCCCCACAGCACATGATGTCACTTAACCTTATAAAAGCTGATGCTCACACTAATAAACTGAGTTTCTGCTTTGACTTGATCCCTATGGCGTCTGATTGTCCTGCATCCCGGGGCTGCCGAATGGGCAGATGGTGCACTCGCCTTTCCCCGTGGAATAAGGCGCTAAGGAGACCTATCACTCACTTTTCCTTTCTTGAAAACACATTTTGGGAGTGTGGGGAAACACAGGCTATCACATGTTCTCAATCTTGGTGTTGCTAACATTTTGAAATATTAAGTGCTTGTTTGGTGTTCTAGGCATTAGATCATACTTTTCACCACCCCAAAATGGGCTCCGAGTCCAGTGTCCTCCAAGTCCAGCAGGGTGGTATATAAGGCCAATTGTCTAAACTTGAGAAGTGTAGAATCCAAGCATGTCTAAAGTAGCACTTGGCCCCTTTACCTCTGCCGAAGTTCACTTAATATTATCACTTGTTAGTATTATCATTCATTTCAAAGCATACATGACATCTTCCTTTGTTCAACTAAAAATATGGACTCTGAGGAAAATTGCCTTAACAGTGAAATCTACCATGTGGATATTCTACTTTGTAAGGCTATTTTAAATTTTTATGATTTGTTTTATAAATATCATTTTATAAGTTTCACATTATAATTAATAAGCCAGCCTTTGTTTATTCCCCAGGAAAACTCGCTCATCAGAAGTGTACTTAATTAGGGTTAAACTATTCCATTAAATGTCAAAGACTCTCCTCTTTGATCTGAAGCTATGTATCATAAATAAGATATTAGGCATATTCTATTAACACTGTTAATGGGAACAGGGGAATTATTAGTTTATTATTAATGTGAAAATATGAACTGTTTTAAAATTTGCAAACATCAACGTCAGGCCAGCTTGAGCAATATAGGGAAAGCCTGTCTTAAAGATTAGAAGAATAAGTGGGGGGGAGGTAAATTCCAAGAGATTATACATTCTTCTAGGTTTATGATGGAGTAAATCTAGACTCTCTTATGACGGAGCAGGCAATATTGAAAATAGACTTAGAGGAACAAGTGTAGCTTAGCAAGGTAGAATGTCAAGAAAGCTGGCTGCTTTGCTACAAAGTGTGTGGGCTGGAGCTAAATTCTCACTGTCGGGATATCCAACTTCATGAGAGACTATAATTTCTCATATTGCTAATCCGGAAAAGGATAAATCCAAAGTATGATTTCTAGTGAACTGTATCAACTCCGCAATATCCTACTGAAGACAAGCCCCAGTGGACCCATTTGCTACTAGGGATGGCCTATATTTTATTATGAGTTCAGAACAACATCACAAAGATGAGATGAAAGCTAGCCACAAAACTCTTCCAATAGAAAAACAATTTAGATAAACATGAGTCAAGTGAAGCAGGCTACCTAAAAGGTCTAATAGAATCTTCTAGAGCCAAAGTGCAAAACTCTGATGCTATGAGACTTGAGTTTAAGGGGGTAGGAGAACTGCCTCATGTTCTTGCCACGTTCATATTCCTAAGAGGGACAGGCTTACTCCTCTGCCCGATGTCACTGACCCAAGCTATAGACAATGAGAAGACACATTCTTTGCCTTTCTTAAACCTAGTAACCTATTGTAATTCTGATGCAAGCATTTACTTCCAAACTTTGGTTAACATCATTAAAGTGTTTTTGCAACGTTTTGGAAATGAAGTAAAAAAAAAAATAGTTTACAGAAAAATTTTCCGGTAATTTTTCTTATGTACTGAGAAACAAAGCTGAAATTCACCACATAATGAGCTACAAAGGCAGCTTAGCTAGTAAGAGAAGGTACTGGAAATGTTTCTATGCTTCTAATGAAGTTCTGCAGTAGAGGCCAAAAAGAAGCAAAACAAAACCAGGCGACGGTTATAGAAATCAGCACTTACCCGTATTTTGCAAAATTTGCCCAAAATTTCATTATGGATCGACTCAAATTTTCCTCAGCTCTCGTATAATTCTCTCCTCTTTCCAGAGGTAAACCAAAGACAAATTCGATTTCAGAGCCATGCATCACTCCCATCCATTCAGGCCAAGGAAGTTTGGAAGACCGGTGTTCAAAATAGTAGAAAAAAGCATCATTTTTAAGGTCTGAAAATGTCTTGGTAAACTCCAGTGCAGGGCAGATGAGATTGTAATCCCCAACAACATCATCCAAAGCCTCCCGGTAAACTTCCGGTGTCTGGTCACCTAACCAATCCACATAGTAAAAAAGAATTGCTTCCTTTCCCAAGCTGTTCACTCCTGGGAAATACATATCTAAACCTTCTTGAAGTTCCCTCCGAGTGATGAGACTGTCATTGTCTTTGCTGAAGCCAGGAGCCCCATACACTAGAAAAGATGACCCTTCATCTTTGTTAACGCCCACTAAGATCTGAGTTTTTTTCACTTGTCCGAGTTGGAGCAGTGTGTGGGGTATATCAGTGAGAAAATCACCATCCACCGTTGGACCAAAATAAACCGATAAGAGGGAATCAGTGGGGAGAATGAACCTTTCATTCAGAAGAATTTCCTGAGGGTCTTTATTTTGAAGGCATTTAATCATCTCCGTCTCATTCTCCTTTGAACAGCCAGTAAATTTAGCTAAGGTCCAAGTTCGGTTTCTAGCTTCCTCCGGAGACATTACTGCCCAGGGGGCATTAGAGGATCCACTTTCCAGAATGGCTCTGGTAAACAAAGGGTAACTTTGGGGACAAAGCAAATGAAAGTTCACAGAGGCTGCTCCTGCACTTTCTCCAAAAAGCGTTACACTTTTAGGATTCCCTCCGAAGGCAGCTATGTTTTTTTGGACCCAGTGAAGTGCCAACTGTTGATCAAACAAACCCATGTTCCCTGGAGCCTCAGAATTTCCTGGTAAAGCTAGAAATCCTAGGGCACCTACCCTATAGTTCATTGAAACTACAATAACACCTTCAACCCGAGCTAGAAATTTCCCATCATAAACAGGTAGAGAGGATGTCCCAGTTTGAAAGCCACCACCGTAAATCCATACCATGACGGTGGCATTTTTCGGTTTAGGTGTTGGAATCCAAACATTCAGATACAAGCAGTCTTCGCTGAGGTTCGTGTTCGGATTCCACATTTCCGACCCCTGGAAACCGGGGAAGGCTTGATCTATGTTCTGATAACAGGAATTCGCATATTTGGTGGCATTTTGGATGCCAGACCACTTGTTTAAGGGTTGTGGCTTTTTGAATCTTAGCCTACCAAGAGGAGGCTGTGCGTAGGGAATCCCGAGAAAGGCAGTCACTGTGCCACCAAGAACAGGTAGGCTCAGTCCCCGGACTCTACCTGCCTTGGTTGTGACTATGAAGTCTTCTTCAGCGGGTGACTTCCCAAAAACCACGCAGAGAAGAAAAATGTATTGGAGGAAGTGGGTCTCTGTGACGGTGGTGCCCCGGAACTGCATGCTGATTTCTAAGAGAAAAGTAAGCAGAAGGTTTCACAGCCTTGGAGATGCTGTGTTATGGCCCAATGATGATTAGTCACTAAAATACAGTAGTTCCTAGTTACCCTAAACTTATAAGACCTAATGAATATGTTACTAAACCTTGGATATGTATAAGTACTAAGAAGAAAATCAATTGTTAATCACTTAGAAAAAAATCATAGCAAGGAAATATATATGATTTTGCCTTGAAAACAAAATTTTAAGTATCTGTAAGAAGTTTAAGCACTCTAGTTTGTCCCAGGTGTGTATGCTATCATTCAGTACATATGCTACATTAAATGAGGACTAGCTACGAGTGGACATGTCAGAAGTAATTTCTACGTGACTGGAGGGGAAAACAATTGTTTTCTGAAATAGCATGGCTGAATGACGGAAGTCAGTTAAGAATATCGAGAAATCTGGAGGCACTGATCATGTACTGTTTTCCTGTATTCCATGTTTTTTTAATAGCCCCTCTTTTAAGTATATTTTTCTTTTATACAATCTTAGTTTGTTTCAAAAGAAAATTGAGACTATATATTTGCAAAATGTTAAAAATTAAGCAAATGTAATTTAGTTACAAATATCAACACTAACAAGCCAGTTTTTCCCTCTGGCTATTAAACACAGGCTGCTGAGCTGTATTACCTGTAGGTTTAAGGGAAGTTCTCTCCGTTTTTTTGATAAAGATGAGTTTTCTCCGAGAATCACAATCTCCTCGGTGGGAGATATGTTAGCTAGTGGGCTATGCGCTTGAGTCGGGGGCAAAATAGCCCAACGTTGGATGCCAAAATGTAACGGCGTAAACGAATGCAGACAGATTGTAAAATATATATACAGCTTTAATGGAGAAATAGACTTACAGAACCACTTTTCCCGCGGAGATCAGGAAAGCAGAAGCAGTGGCTGGGAGCCATGCTCGCCAAATTTATAGGCAAGCATTAGCCTGAGTCGAACACGCCCCCTAAGGGGTGGGACTTATCTCTACAGGGAGACCCAAGTGTTATTTATGTGAGAGATGACATTGGCCTAAACAGACATTTTATAAGGCTAACAACAAATAATTTGTAAACTGATTGAAGCAAACATAAAGTAGTTCAATATATTTGCTAGCCAAGTCATTAATACTCATGCATCTTTACGGTGTACACAAGTCATTGATATCAGAGGACCCAATGCTGAAAAATGACTGGAATAAGTGGAAGAGGCAAGAGTGATCTTTGTAAACTACAAAATGAAATGTATCTAATATTGTAGTTAGGTAATATTTATTTATGGTCATATGAAGACTCTTTTGTCTGGTCACAGTGTTATTACAATTCATAACATAAAAATCAGTTTCTTTGAAATAAAACTTTCCAAACTCCATGGGATAAAAAGGAATATAAAAACATAATGCAAATATTAAAAAGGAATCAATGTTCATTTATATAGTTTCAAGAAACACAATTAAAATATTCATTAACAGACATTGGTTTCCATCCACATAACAATGGCAAGCGCTCACAAATGCACAGACCTCTTGTAGCCTTTTCTAATGCTCTAGTTTTAAATCTCACCTGCCTGCTCAGGAAACTAATCCTATCATCACCAACCATTTCCTAAGACTTTCTGTATGTATAATCAAGTTTGTTTTGCTAGGCCATGAGAAAGAAACAGATATGAGACCTATGTTCCTGACCATGAAGAATATCTTATTTTTAGTTTACTTACATTTGTTTTAATTGTGAGGTGGGACAAATGTGCCACAGTTTAAGTTGAAAATCAGAAGACAACTCAGAATTTCTTCTCTTTTTCCACCCTTTACCCATCAAATCACCTTCCCACACTTTATACCTAGAAGATGCTAATTTTAAATCAGTATCATTTACCCCTGCTCACGGGAAATCTAGCAATGAAATCCCAATAAACACATAAATAAAATAAACCATAATAGCAATATTTATTTTTGAACCCAACACCTTATGACTACATCTTTGGATAATTTTATTAATATCTGTATCTGTCCAAACTAGACTTATTTCATGTAAATAAGTCTATGTATGAGTTGATGGCTATGATAATATGTTCAGGTTTTAAAATCAAGTCACAGGTTTTTGTTGTTGTTTCGTAATGTATTTTTGATACAGTTGGGTATGTGCTAAGATCCATTAAATGTATCATTGAAACATACTATTGTAAGTTTCATGGGATTCTTAAATATTGTACTCACAGTTAGTGTAATTTGTAAGTAATGACAGTCAAACATATAATGATAATGTAGAGGTCTGGGAACTTGACAGGTACTGAGGTAATTTAATATTTGGACAGGAGGTATGTATTGATTTCTGTTCTTCATGACTTTCTGTACTTTTTCCCTGATAATAACAAAACCCTTTCTCTTTAATAAAGAGAACAGAAAAAGCATGTGGAGGGGTTTTTGTTTGTTTGTTTTGTTTTGTTTTGTTTTGTTATTTTGTCATTTTTGAAAATCAGCTTTGACAAGAGAAAATGACAAGGTCCTGGACCTGTCTGTTCTAAACATATTTCAGTAAGCTAGCCTAGAACCCCTGGCTGTTGTCTCTGGGTGTGTGACCTGTAGGGCAGGTTCCTTCCCTGTTCACTGCAAAGATGACCTGGGCTGTTTTTCTTGCGTTTTGCTTAAATATTATCTTATAAAGATCGAATTAAATGTTAATAATTTCAATTTCTAGCAATTTCTGATAACTTAATCTTTTGTTTAGCGGTTGGGGATTTGCCATCATTGGTATATGACTTGCTCAACAACCAGGACTTTTGCTCAGAAACCCAATCCCCACAATAAAATCCAGGTGTGGTGGTGTCCCTCTGTGACCAAGACAATTCAGGAGAGGGAAAAGGAGATCCTAGCGGCTTGCTCAGGCAAACTGTCAAGAAGAATCTGTGAGACTTGGTTCTGTAGGAGACTCATTCTGAAAGAGTGGAAAGTGATCAAAGAAGACACTTGGCATCAACCTCTTGCCTCCACTAACCATGTGAGCATACCTGAAGACACAGATGCACTAACAAACACAATATATATGAATACATACAGAACCTTGTGCATATGAATACATACAGACCATGTGCACAATTGCATGCACACACAAACAGCTCTTCAGCAGTTTCTTGTGCAGTAAATACAGCTACCTCCATTGTTATTTGCTTGGAATATATATGGTAATTTTATAATATTCTAGAACAACTGCTATCACCCAGTGGTTCCATGGTATCTATATTAATATAGCATTTCTTCCTGTGATTGAATATCCATTTTCCTCCAAATGGACCTTAAATTTCCAGAGCTGTTTATATGAATTAGAATCATGTTCTCAATAATGACGCCTATGAGACTTTCTTGTATGTAATATAAAGTGTACCATTAGAAACAACTACCACCAGTATACATAATGTAATGGCAGTTCAGTTCTTTCTCCTGAATTACCCACGGAGAAGTTATATGCCACATCAGTAAATCTGCAGTGCTAAAAGGAAAAGGCAGACGCTCCCACATTCAGTACAGTCTAAATGTGCTACATTTAAATCAACATTATTATTTTCGTAATCTGACATTATTCCATGGTACTCTGCACTTCTATACTAAAGACAGACTTTAATATTTATTCATCACACAATCAAAACAGAAATAAATAACTAAGCCTTCAAAATTAATTCATTAGTTTGTTTTTAATTATAATTTAGAATTCCATAAAACTCCATTGCATCGCTCATATTGTGGTACAACTGGCGACTGCTAAAAAATAAAATATTAAACTCAGGGAAATGTGCTTATCATAAAAAATGAAACAAACTTTCACACCGAATACAGCTATCTTAATGTAGATAAGCTCATTCCTTGAAATGGCAGTTAATATTTAAAGAGATTAGGAGACTTTGCTCATGAGGCCAAAGTAAAGAGGTGATGGGAGGGGGGGAAGAACCTTGACTAAGGAATTCAAGTTTCACAAATCCTACTTGACAGCAAATTTTGCTGCTAACATTTTACAAATTCTAAACTTTTTAAAATTTTAACTTTTAAAGTAAAATATACTTCACATCCTTTCGAAAAAAATAATTCAAATTTTAAATCTAAATTCTTCAGACACTTTTATGAGAAAATATACAATGTCATTATACCTTAATATGTGGATTCTCAAAATGATTTATACTTAAAACATTTTTTATTGTCACTTATCTGTATAAATGATTTGTTTGCGAAAAGTTTAAGGTAATGGAAATATGTTACAAAAAGGTCTAAAAGGTATTGTTCTTTAGGTATTGTGTTCTTGTCTTAAAAATATCACTAAAATTAGTGGATCTTATTTGGAAATGGGGATTTTTAAAATGTGTTGGGAAAGTGCAGTCAAGATTATACTAGAAAGATCCAGGAGCAGTATGAGAATTCTATTTGACTAAAAGAGTTAAGTCTTTATACCAAATCCAGCACTGTTTGGTTTTAGGCTAAGAAAAGTGGATTTTTGTGGAAATCTTTGCATAAATGGACTATAACATGGTCTTCCACAGAGCTTTGATGTCTGCTAAGACATCCAAGTAGACAGAAGATGACAGATAAGTTCAGAGAACTCGAGATCTATTCCTGAGCAAAGTCACAATGGACACTACTGAATATTAACTTATTAGATTTGTTGGGTTTTCTTTGGAAGCTGCATTTTCTCTGCTTGCTTTCATTTGCTGACATTTACCAACTGTGGCTGTGATGGCCTGGCAGAGGTGAAACTGTGAAGAGGCACTTGGTTCTTTCAGTGACAATACTGCCAAAACAATGGAACCCAGAGAAATGGGAATTTCCCCAGGAAACGCACATTGTAAAAAGAAAAATACATTCTTGAGAGAGATTCGTACAATTCCAACAACTTGTGGGAACACCTTGCAGTATGGAATTGAAGACTAGGCAAATGCTAAGTCAATGCTAAGAGGTACCACACCTTAACCAGGATGTGTTGGATGGGCACATTCCTGGGTCACTGTTTAAACTTCAGTCTCACTTCAGGCCATAAAGAGGGGCTGTGGGCTATGGGAGGGAAGTCTTTGTCCCTTTTCGCAATGTGGTCACAATGAATACATGTCCCCTTTCTGCTTTCCATTATTAGCTTAGTTCGTTCAATTGGTTTAATAAGGACCTGTGTGGCCAAACCTGGCTTCAGGCAAAGGCTGTGGCCTCCAGATTTGATAACAACAGAGAAAATCGATTTCAGTAAGAATAAGCAGTCTTTGGCAAAATGTCAAAACAAAGACAAGGATGAAATGTAAACAGCATTATCACTTGTAACGAAGTAATGAATCAAATTAAAGGCTAAATTTATAAAGGCAAATATATTCATGACCCTGTAAGATCTTCTTAACTTATATTTTATTAAAATATAATATGAAATAAGTTTCAGATTTTTTCCTAAAATTAAAGATGCTGCATATTCTATATCAACAAATATAACACAGAAATAGAAGAATAAAGCATGCCTTTTAAAATCTAGCTAGACATCAGATTTGGCATCTTAAAGCAATGGTCTTTTGTCTACAAGAACTCCAGAGTTATGATTCAAATCATTAAGATATATGTTAAAAGCCTGCTAACTTCAAATATGATTTTATCAAAATGAATTGTAGTCATATTTATTATAAATATTCTGTAGTCTATAGTCTATATTAAAGAAGCATTGGGCCTGCTAATTGGAATACATTCTTACAAATACAGAATACCTGCTTATGAAAAAAATGTATAACCCATAGGAATCTGAAAAATAATTTTGTTTATACTTCAATTTTCTTTTGGTCTCATAAACTTTATAGGCAATGACTCAAGAAAATCTGATAGCATAAAAATGGTGTCAGGTTTCCAAAAATCTAGGAGAAGCCGAAAACTTTCTATTTGTTTAGTATTCCTATATATAATAAAACAATGGAAACATAAAATATTTTACTCCAGATTAAACATTCAAAACTGGTCTGTAATGGAAGAGGGGCTATTTGTAGAGCAAATTAGGAAATAGATTTTCTTAGACATAAAAGGAACTGCTGCTTTCTGCTTGCCAGCTGATGTTGCAAAAGTTTCAGGGGACAAAATGTTGAGTAATAAAAGTTAAGTAATAAGAGAAAAATAATACATGTCATTGCAAAAGAGATGATATTGGAAATAAGTCAAGGTTGCCCAAACAGTGCTTTTGTTGTTAAGAAGAAGGCGATTAATCCTGCATTAAAGAGTTACCCTAGCCCTAAATAAGTGTCCTTAGAGGGAGCATAAATAAATAAGGGAAGAAGACTCCACAGGTGCTGTTTCTCCTCAAGCAAAGTTAAACAAATTCGGCATAGCCTCTGCGACGAAAGGAATTGAATTTGTGTTTCTGGATTAATAGAAAGCTCTAATGCAGTGCCTGCTAGCCGGTCTCTCTGTCCCACTTGCTAGCCAGAGACTGTTCCCAACGGAGTAGCAAAGGGGCTCCGCACACCCTGAAGAAACCGCCTTTCTGTCTCAGCCGGTTCTTCACCGGAACCTTCTCATCAGGGGTGCAAATTCTGAGCAACTCACCGGAATCTGTGCAGAAAAGGATGCTGACGAGTTTGCAAAGTGGCAATCATGTAACACTTCTGTAACACTTCGGGGAAAGGCGGGATGCAGCCTCCGCTCCGCCTGTGAATTGCACAGCTCTGACATTCAGTCAACTCTTACTGACAAAGCTCGCGAGAGCTGGCAGCAGCAACTTGATCTGGCGCTGGCCCTGCTTTCCCGACTGACATCTGCTCAGAGACTAATGGCAAGAGTACAGTGGTCACGCCTTCAGAGAGTGCTGGGGGTCTGGCTCTACCATCACAGACAGGCTTCCTGGAAAGAAGCAAGGGCGGGGAGGCGCCTCTGCAATCGAAAATGAGCAAGTTACTCTGGCCCAGCTTCACAGTTTCGTGCTGTGCTTTGTTTGGTTTTGATTCTATTTAAGACTTTTACAGCTGTAGGAGTTCTTTGGTGGAGTTTTTGGGGTCGCTTATGTAGACTATCATATCATCTGCAAATAACGAAAGTTTAACTTCTTCCTTTCCAATTCGAATCCCCTTGATCCCCTTATGTTGTCTTATTGCTATTGCTAAAACTTCAAGCACTATATTGAAGAGGTATGGAGAGAGTGGACAGCCTTGTCGTGTTCCTGATTTAAGTGGGATGGCTTTGAGTTTCTCTCCGTTTAATTTGATGTTAGCTGTCGGTTTGCTGTAAATAGCTTTTATTATATTTAAGTATGACCCTTGTATCCCTAATCTCTCCAAGACTTTTATCATAAAGGGATGTTGAATTTTGTCAAAAGCTTTTTCAGCATCTAATGAAATGATCATATGGTTTTTTTCTTTCAGTTTATTTATATGATGGATTACATTGATAGATTTTCGTATGTTGAACCAGCCTTGCATCTCTGGTATGAAGCCTACTTGAACCCAAAATTATATCATATCTTTTGTTTAAGGAGCACCTCACAGATTTTTCATTAATGATAGATATAGGGGCCCAATGACGGGAGTTAGTGTGGATCCTCACCTAAATTTCAAACCATACAGAGGCCGTACAGGCCGGCTCAACATGGCATGGTTTTTAGGTACGAGGGCGCTCTCCACATAGCCTAAGACAGGGTGCCCTGTGATCTGCTTACTTTAATCCTACTAGATACCTTTTATTTGAGAAGCTCCAAGAAACTAATGCTACTCATAAGGCACCCCTCTGTTCCCAGGAGAGGTTAATTACTTCACCAGTCGAGAGGAGGGTCTCTCCTTGTCCCAGTCCCCTCTCCTTTAGATCTGACACCATGGTTGACTCTGTCTTGGTGCCCTCCACCTATAACTACTTACCTTTATATAAGAAAGGAGGAATATGTTGGGAGCCGTTTCCCCCCCTAAAGATTGTTACAGAAACCATCACCTTGGGGAGCCTGCAGGGAACCCCAAACCCATAATTATGTTAAGAATAGTCCTATTGGCAAAACCTGCCCCACACCCAATTAGCTATTTGCTAATTGCTAACGAACCTAATCTGATAGCGGAACTGCCTTAAATTCCAGCTATCCAGGGAACTAGGTGTGGCAACTCCTGACTTCTTGGCCTACCTGACCGGATGTAGGTTACGTGACTGGGACCACGCGGCCAGATTCCATGCTCCTGTGCCCTACTCCCCAAGCCCTCATTCAGGGGGTATATAAGTCGTTACCCTGTCCCTAATAAACGGAGGCTTTGACAAAAAAAAAAAAAGAAAAAAAAAGGTTAACAACTGAACTATCACTTATACCAGTTAGGGGAGAGACAATCAGTTTTCTACGATGAGTGACACTGAGCATGCCAACTAATTTTGGGCAAGCCTCATGTTCAGGAGTAATTGACCAACAACATATAGTTGGACTCCACAGGATTTTGTCTGAGCTTTATTTGGTTACAAGTTGGGCTTTTTGTTTGTTTTCAATCTTTTTTTCTTTCTTTTCTTGGTATGACTTTCTTGTTTCTAAGTTTTGGAAGATTTTATTGTTGTACAGGATTTTTGCTTCTTGTTAAAGAAAGAACTTAAAGTTGGGTGGGTAGGGATGGGGAAAAGATCTGAAGGGACTTGAGGGAGAGGAAGAATATGATCAAAGTGTATTTGAATTTGAAAATTGTTTTAAATAATGGAAAACATAATAAATTAATTTAAAAATAAAAAAAAAAAAAAAAGAAGGCAAAAAAAAAAAAAAAAAAAAAAAAGACTTTTACAGCAATGAACACTGTATACACTGTTCTAAAGAAATGTACTGGAAGCCGGTGTCCCTTTTATCTGTAACAAATCGTGTGGTCATAAAGCATCATAAAAAAGAAAATAGGAAATAAAACAAACAATCCACATATAAACTATGAAAATCAAACGATTGTTTATCTCTGACTATCCGGCCTTGGTCCCTGCATATCAACATTTATTTAACCCCTTCAGATTTCAGTTACTAGCAACTTTTCCAAAGTCCCTGCTGGTAGGTAATACATGTGAGGAAAAACCACGGTTTTGGGACACGAAAAGTCCAAAGTTCTTCAGCAAAGAGTTAAAAGGACATTTCAGTCAGGCACTGAAAGTGCTTGTGAACATACATTTTTATGTTTCACGCTTATAATACTTTACACACGTATTTTGCAAAACAATAAGAAAAAACCTTGAAGGTTTAATAACTTGGTTTAATAACAGTCTAATAACTGACTTTCCATCCAATTGTACCTTGAAGTTTCTGTAAATGTCAGATTTCAATGTCAAATCTCTCGTCTAAGGGCTCACTACAGATGAAACAGAAACTGGATCTGTAGAAAGACATGTTTTCTTTTTAATTGTCTGTAAACATTTCAAACATGTACATATAAGAACTGGACTTTGGTTCTGATCAATGATGATCATTGTGGTTCAAATATACATATAATAAATTAACCTAATGAACACAAGTTTAACGTGGTTAATCAAAATTTCAGGCCATGAAGTTTGTTCTTAAAAATCTCAAAATCTTGCTATGCTACCAGCCATAAGAATTTGTACTTAAAATTTCAAATCAGATATTTTTTATATCATTTTATATCAAGTGCTTCCCATATCACAAGCATTTTTATTAGCTGAAATTATCTTTTCTCTGGAAATTGTTACTTAGGCAATATTGATTAAACATTAAACATTACAGTCACAAGCATTCATAATGTATAATAATAATATATGGCCTTTGTAGCCTTAAAAAGAAGTACATTATTTGTTTCTTTATATGCTGCTACACACACACATATATATATATATATGTATATATGTATATATATATACATATATATATTTCATACATATTTCCCAATATATAAGTACAGTCTGCTTAGTCTGTACAATATTGTATGTATGC
Source organism: Microtus obscurus (assembly GCA_963919715.1). Classification (NCBI taxonomy): domain Eukaryota; kingdom Metazoa; phylum Chordata; class Mammalia; order Rodentia; family Cricetidae; genus Microtus; species Microtus obscurus. The sequence continues at coordinate 5,819,411 of CAWTZC010002333.1, forward strand.
TTTCAGGGTTGACCATTTGGTGGTGTCGTATATCCAGTTGGCATGTTCTTCCCTTAGAAAGATATTTCTCCCCCTCTCTGCAATTCCCAATTTTCTGAGCTTCTTCGTGTGATGTTGAAGCCTCATGCACTTTCAGCCATCCACTTTAACACATCGATTGTTGCTGTTCTTGTTCAGATCTTTTAAGCAGTCACGCTGGAGATACTTCATGGGGGTAGCTTCTGACATCACTAGAAGATACGGTATCACTGCTAACTCCCTCATCCTCTGACTCTTACAAGCTTTCCCCTCTCTCTTCTACAATGAGCCCTGAGCCTTAGGGTTAGAATGTTTTATAGATACATCCCTTTGGAATGGGTTCCACAAATCTACCTCTTGATTGGTTTTGGTTATGAATTCAAAAGTGAGGAAGGAGGGATATATTTCTAACAATAAGTAATAATTTTTAAAAAATTACTGTCAATTTACAATGCTTTGAAAGTCATGGTGACTGTATTTAAACCACAGTCTTTTGGGTATCCCACTGAAAACTCATTAGTTTAGGAGTATTATTTCTTAAGATTTTATTCATTTTTATTTTATGTATGTGTATAAATGTTTTGCCTACATGTGTGTCTGTTGTTCTCACAGTTCAAAAGCTGTTGAGCTTCCTAGAACTTTAGTTACAGCTTGTTACAAAAATCACGTGGGTACTTAGAACCAAACCTGGGTCCTTAGAAAGAGCTTCACAAGTGTTATGAACTGCTGATCCATCTCCCTAGCGCCTAGAATGTGTGATTTTTTTTATAAAAAAAATAAAGCTAAAATTTCAATATTATTCTTCTGAAACCAATCTACTGCCTTGTTTTCTGTAGTAGGATAAAAGAAGGTTTAGGAGCAAACCCTCATCTTAATTAATGACTCTCTCATCATTTTTTTTTTTTTTTGCATCCTGCTCAGGTCTACTCCATATTGTATAAATGTATGTATCTGTTTTAAAATAGTGATGAAAATAAGAAAGTTGTTTACTAGAAGATTGCAATGCATGTTTAAACTGGCTAGCCAGCTACATCAGGTGACTATGAAACTTCAATTTTTCCTCTGCTCAGCATTTTCACTTCAGTGAACCACTTGGGTTCCATGCCCTTTGGTTCATTTGTGTCTTGGTTTCCCAGCTATATTACTTGGTGATGCACCGCTTTAGTTCATCCTTAAAGCTTTCCTTCTTCCTGTGTTATTGATCGTCACCTTGTGACTCTGTGCACAGCAGGTGCTTTACTTCTGTGCTGCTGCCCTTCTTCTCAGGCGTCCGGGGTGATTATGATCGGTCATGTGCCCTGAGCTTGTTGAGTCAGGTGGCCAGGTTTCATGCTGTTATCTCATAGCCTGATATTTGGTCAACACTACTGCCAAGTCTTCTGTACTAGTTGTGAGTGGCTCTGATGGAGTACCCCTGAAAGTCTGACTCCTGATTATTAATGCTCAGTTGAGCCCTGTCAGCTGCCTTCGGTGACCACATTTAGGTAGGCAGTCATAGCACTTTACAGGTTTAAAGTTTTATCATAATTCAGTTACTATTGAGTTCATTGCTTTCTTGGCAGTAGCCATGACGATTTTAAAGAGTGTGAATCATTTTTATCACATAATGATCTCTTGTGGGCAATGTCATATACAAGAGTGTTCTGATAGTTACCTTTAATTGATGCTTGCTGTGGTTTGTATTTTTAATTGCCTGACCAGGAATTGGGTCTCTTTATAGCATTTTACAAACAACTATTTTGTTGCCCCCCCCCATTTATGCTTTCATGTGATGTGTGACATTTTATCCTTTCCTGTTCTATTTCTTTTTAACAAAACAATATATTTTATGAACAATGTGTTACTAAGAAAAACTATTTTTATTAGATTAAAAAAAAATACCAACCCAAGTTCCCACTCACTCCCCTCCTACCATTCCCTCCACACACCCTCCTACCCCACCTCCATCCAATCCTCAGAGAGGGTAAGGCACACTGCCTTGTGGAAGGTCCAAGGCAGGAAGTATAGGCGGGACAACCAGGCAGGAAGTAGAGGTGGGGTGACGAGAACAGGAGGATGCTGCGAAGAGGAAAGAGTCAGTCTGCTGTCATTACCCAGACACAGAGGAAGCAAGATGAAATGCCTCACTGATGAAAGGAACCGAGCCACATGGCTAACGTAGACAAAAACAATGGGCTGACTTAAGATGTAATAATTAATTAATAAGAATCCTGAGCTACTAGGCAAACCAGTTTATAATAAATGTAGACCTCTGTGTGTTTCATTGGGACTAAATGGCTGACGGATCTGGTGGAACAGAAATCTCTGTCAACAATCTCTTGCTGTATCTACACAGCACTTTCTCCACTAGCCTCTCATAGCCTCACTTCAGGGACTTCCGCCCTGCCATGTCACACATTGCAAACCCTCAGCTGCTCTCCATGATCCTGTTAGACCTTCAAAACCAGAACCACCTGCACGAAGCTTACACTACCAAATTTGGCTGCAGGCCCAAGGTACATCCTCAGCCACTTCTGGAACACAGATTCTGTGTACTAACCCTGAGAAAACACTTCCCAAATGACTTCAACACAATGATGTTGGTCTCTCCTTAATCAGTGCTAATTTCTTAGCCCAGGCTAATCAGCATCAAATGTCCCAGTAATGCAAAGGTACCACTTCAGTGGCGCTGGTCTCTTGTTAATCATGGTTGACTCTTCAGCCCCAGCTAATCACAACAAAAGAATCACGATTCAAAATAGCAAAAGGCCCTGATAAGTCTATAAACTTCTGAAATTCACAAGTTAGGTCTCCAACTTCTGCCCTGCTCTCATATCCTTATCTCCCAAGCTGCTGCAGAACAGCCTGCTGAGTTCTCAACACTCAGTTGGGGTTCTAGCCCAAAGTTGCACATTGCTCTCCAATCTCAAAACTGTGGTCAGATCTTTCACTGCACTACCCTGCTAGGATGGTACCAACTTGTTTTCGTTAGGCTTACTATTGTTGTGATGAAACACAATGACCAAAAACAACCTGGGGAGAAGAGGGCTTATTTCCCTCACATGTCTATAGAACAGTTATTCATCAAAAGCAGTGAGGGCAGTAACTCAAGGACAGGAACTTGGAAGCAGGAGCTGATGCAGAGGCCATGAAGGAGTGTTGTTTACTGGTTTGTACAGCCTGCTTTCTACTAGAACCCAGAACTGCCAGTCTAGGGATGATACCAGCCACAAAAGGCTGGGCCTTCCCAAATTAGTCACTAATTAAGAAAATGCCTTACAGCCATATCTTTTGAAGGCATTTTCTCAACTGATGCTCCTCTCTCCGATGACTCTAGCTTCTGTCAATCTGACGGAGAACTAGCCAGTCCATTGTCAAATATTTCTATTTCATTGTCTGTGTATTAGCAGGTTCAGTGAATACACTTGTGGTGATTTGTATGTAATTGGCCCCCCATAATCTCATACAGAGCAGCACTATTAGGAGGTGTGATTTTGTTGGAGTGGGTGTGGAGGTGGAAGGAAGTGTTGGAGGATGTGCTTTACTGTGGGGGTGGCATTTGAAATTTCCTAAGCTCAGGATACTGCTTAGTGTCTCGGTTGACTTTCTGTTGCTTACAAGATATAAAACTCTCAGTTACTACTCCAACTCCATGTCTGCCCGCATGAGACTGAGCTACCTGTCATGATGATAATGGACTGAACCATTGAAACTAAACCAAACCAACCAGTTGTTATTGTTGCTTCTGTTTTAAACTCTTTTACTCTTTTGGGGGCCTGACACCCAGGTCCCAAATAAATCACAAGGAGCCTTATTCTTTTTTATGAATGCCCAGCCTTAACTTGACTTGTTTCTTAAATTATCCCTTTCATCTTTTGTCTCTGTTCTTTTGCCTTTATTTCTGTGTATGGTTTCTTTACCTCTTAATTCATATCTGACTTTGTAGCCGGGTGGCTGACTCCTTCCTCTTCTTCCTGGATTTCTTAGCCTATTTATTTTCTCTGCCTGCCAGCCATCTCTTCTTTTTCACATCTTGATATTGGCCATTCATCATTTTATTAGGCTAATCAAGGGTTTTAGACAGGCAAAGTAACACAGCTTCACGGAGTTAAACACATGCAACATAAAAGAATGGAACACATCTTTGCATCATTAAAGAAATGTTCCACAGCATAAGCGAATCTAACCATCTTCAAAAAATATTCCAGAAAAGCACTTCAAGTAAATGCTTCCTTTATAAGAACTGCTGTGGTTATGTTTTTTTTTTTTCACAGAAATAGAAACAGTAAATAAGACAATGTTATAATTCATCCAATGTAGTTCTTGTAAAAATGTAAATATTTCCCACTGAAACAGTAATGTAAATACTACCATTTGGGAAGCTGGAGAATCAAACATTCATAGGAAGTTTTGGGTATATAAAGAGTTTAAGTAAAATAAAGAATATCTGAAGCTCTGTGAAAAGACCAGAAAAAAAATAGCTAATTCTCAATGATTTGTTTACCTAATTTTATGAAATAATATATTAAATCACAATTACCTAAGAGGTCTGCAACTTATGGATAAGAACTTTATTATCAGTTATATATTTAATGTTAGCAACCTTTATACTGGAAGTATAGGAAAATGCATACCTTCTTTGGAAAAAGATTTTGTTTCAATATTGCCACTCTTACTCATTTGATAAAATGTAACTTTTAAATCATATTCCTTAGTTTCTTATGATCAGGCATGTTTTGTCTATTCATTATGATTAAGAATGTTGAGATCTCTTTGTATTTTTATTAATTTTAAGTATATATAATTTCAAATTTATAAGCATTTTAGATAACATTTATAAAACTCATATGTTTGTTATGCAGATTAGTTGCACGGTAATATTTTAATACATTTTCTTTATTGTTCAGTCTTTGTGTGTGAAAAGTATTTAAATAATACTCACTGATAAAATATGTAAATGTTCAAATACATTATTTAAAGTGTTAGCCTATTTGCATATAGTCTAAGAATAATTCCCATGACTTTAAATTATTTCTAATACCTGTTACTATACAAAGATGATATACAATATGATTTAAAGGATCATAATGAGAAAAAGATATACACCTTTAGACCAATTTTAACTTTTAAAAGAATAGTATTGATATTTGAAGAGGTGAATCTACAGAAGGACAGAGGAAGTGACCTGCATGTGTGTGTGTGTGTGTGTTTTCTGTGTTTATACAAACATGAGCATGGTTTTATGAACTTTAAACTCTTTGCAGTATCAGGAAGCTCTGTTTCTAAAGAAGGTATTTCAGGTTTTGTCTGGTTGACAATCAACAACAGTCCAAAAAGCAGATTACCGTTAAACAGATTATAAAATAAAATCAGCTTGTTATTGAGGGACAGCTCTGATTTTAAATGGAAGAAAAACTGCAGAAAGAACATGTGTTAGAAACAAGGATTCACAGAATTGATGAAATATCAGGAAATAACTAGCAATTGGTAAACTTGACAAGGTGTGCGACTGAGGGAGTTGGGTTGCCATTCCCAAGAAAGCATGTAGTCCTCATTTATGTTTCCATAACACAAGCAGAGCCAATTTAACAATCACTAGTGTTGGAACTTTCGTAATATTAGGTACAGAGTATCATGTCACCAAATCCATCTCATTTCAGTAAAATCATTAATCTATTCATTCTTGAGTTTTAAGATTCAAATTATACTTTATATAAAAAATAATTTTTTTTGATTTTTTGAGACAGGGTTTCTCCGTAGTTTTTGGTTCCTGTCCTGGAACTAGCTCTTGTAGACCAGGCTGGCCTCGAACTCACAGAGATTCTCCTGCCTCTGCCTTCCAAGTGCTGTGATTAAAGGCGTGCACCACCACCGACCGGCAATTCATAAAACTTGGATGCTTTGCTTAGTCTTTTCATCGAAATAGTGAATATTAGTTGAGTGGTTTCCTTGACAAAATATCAAGGACATGGTCAGTGGAATGTGATGTTCATTGTCAGAAATATGGATTTGGAGAACATTTTGAAAGTTAGTTTTAAAAATTTTTAAATCTAAGAGCAGACATATTTGTTTTGTCTTTACTACTTCATTTCATATTAAGGAAATCATGCATGTGAAGTCATGCAATGGAAAGCTTGTTATAAATTACAGTTTCACGTGGTCATATAGTATGTGATATGTATTACTATATATCCCTGTCGTATTTCTTATCATTATGCATGTGCTGTCAGGAACCTGTAATAAATTGCTTCCTGGTAGGGGAACTCTGGGCTAGGATTTAGCCTTCTGATCCATAGCAGCATGATACCTCTACATTTACATATCAGGCTGCTAAAGTTGTCTCTTTTCTGCTTGAGGTAAGTAGGGACATTTTAATTTATTAACATTATATTTGTAGGGTGTATACCTGGCACTATAATGCCTATTCATTACAATAGAATTATTTTGATTTTCATGGGGTCAGAAACTGAAAGACTTAGAAAAAGCTATGAATTAAACTGAACGTGGTTTCAGTAGAGAATTCTCAGTATAAGATGCATGCACTGATTTGAAACCAAACAGATACGCAGACCTATAGACAAACAAACAGGTAGGCCGACAGACAGACAGACACACACACACACCAACAAGCAAGTCTACTTGAACCGTAACAAGTAGGAAAATTTATTTACCTTAAACAGAAATAAGGGAGCCATGCTCTAGGTGTGTGCACTGATCCAAATGAACAACTAATTTGAAGGATAGACATAAATCTTTTGTCTCAGGAAAGCAGAAACTGATCTAGGATAATAATGTCAGTAAGCTATTATTGAACTCCATCACATATGTCTCTAAGGTGGGTTATGTTGATTCTGACTGTCAGGAGAGGAGTAGCAATACTTCCTGGAATAGAATATTCTGGCATCCATTCATCGGTCATTATAACTTTAATAAGTACATTAATCTCCTTGGTTTGAATAAATTTTTGTGTAAACCTCACCACATTCAAGAGAAGCAAATTTTTCTAGACTATTTTGAAATCAAAAAATCAGTAGTCATTTTCTGAAGACTATTTTGCTAAGATTTGGTTTTCTTTGACTATTATATTTAGTGTAATACAAACTATGTTTCTGCATGACACCCCTGAGTTCTAGACATACTTATCAATAACACTGGATTTCCCTATAGGGAATATAGTGATAAATTATGTAGGCCTCTACTGATAGATGCATAATATGAGTCAAGGAGAAGAAGCAATGTCAGAGGAAAGAGAAGCACATGTCAACGCAAAATTTTCAATAAGATTTTCTGATACAATGATACAGGCATTAGTGACCCATTTATAGTCACTGTGGTTAAACTTAGTTCGAAACTCATTGTGTAAATAGCAAAGTTTTCAAATTTCATTGAAATGAATCATGTGCACCATTTTGAAAATGAATTGCCTGGGTATTGCATCACTTGTCAGGATGAAGCAGTTCATGAGCCTGGTCTGGCAGAGGAAGGACTTATTGACTGTACAGTCAGAACAGTTGCATGGTGATGAACGTGAACCTTGCCTCTTGCCACTCTCGCTTCGTCTCACTGCATTGCAGCTGTGCTGGGCAACAGAACGCCAGATGGTACCGAGACATCAATTGATTATTGCTCAAGAAAAATGTCACCTACAAGAGCGAACCACAGGCAAAGTGACAAGGCCAATGAAATGTTTGCAGGCCTGCATAAGTAAACCTGCAAGTAGATTCATGGCTACATTTTATTTATTTATTTTATTTTATTTTATTTTATTTTTTTGGTTTTTCGAGACAGGGTTTCTCTGTAGCTTTGGAGCCTGTCCTGGAACTCCCTTTGTAGACCATGCTGGTCTCGAACTCACAGAGATCCGCCTGCCTCTGCCTCCCGAGTCATGGCTACATTTTAAATTGTGCTATTCAGAAATGTTGGTAGAAGAATAAGGCTGCAAAGTTCATTGTGGAACCACATATTTTGCTATATTATCTTTACTATTTGATATTTTTCCTTGTCTATACACCTACACATAAACTATTTTTTCTGTCACATATTGTTAATCCCAAGCTCTCTAATTCTGCTTTGAATTGTATCCTTGACCATCTTTTGATGATGATCAGTTATCATTATAAAGTTGGCCCAGAAATAAAGGCAGCAGAAAAAGAGGCTGAAGAATTCTGGTTTTCACAAGCTGTCACTGTGAGTTATCTGTCCACAAAGAATGTCTTTTATGAGTAAGTCTTGTTTTTATAGAAGGCATTTATTATCACATTTGGTATCATTTTCTGTAGCATATCTTGGATTGTTTGCACTCAAACTTTGGCTGTGTGCTGTATCTGATGGCCTGGAATGGGTGCCAGTGTTTGGAAATGACACATGCCTTGCTACTCAGCTGAACTGCGGTAAACAAGTCTTATTGGCTTTTGTAAAATATTCTTTGGAGCTTCTTGAGTGTGTTAGCTTCTTTGCAGATTTATTTCAAGGCATTCTAGAACGAGAACAAAAATCTATTTTAGCAAGCATAGCATACGGAGCAAAAGGCTGCTCGTATGCAGTACATAAATTGCACAGAACTATTGTTTTTGATAAATAGTGCGCGTTTATGTAGGGATAAATACAAAATTGCTTTGGACAGGAAATTGATCCTCTCACCCAAGCTGTTACCAAAGTGGATTGCTTGATGCAGAGAGGGTTTTTCTTGGAAAACCCCAGGTGATTTGGAAATAATACTGACTTCTGTATTTAGTTTTATATTTGAAATTTGTTATTATAATTGACTTTATTGTCTCATAAGAATACATTTCTCTTGATGGTATGGGAACAATGGTCCTTTTATTTTCTAATCTTCTGATTTGTTTCATATAGAAAGATAATGTCTTTCCCTTAGGCACTCCATGAATAGAAAGTGAGCAATCTTATCAGAACATTTCCTGTAAGTGGTCTCTTCTCGACATGACATTTGAAAGTTTACTTCTAGTCCCAAGCCACGTTTCCATGTGTTTTAGAACACAGACGCTCACACACGTGGATGCTCAGGGCTTTGCTCAGGCACTTGGTCCTGAACTGATGTTTGCCAAGCTCCCCTTGCTAGCAGCTGGTTTAAGATTCTCAGGCAGCATTCCGTATCCCTGTGTATGCTCCACGTAGCAGCAGATCACAGACTGTTGGAGTCTGCTGGTTTCTCACTCCAGAGCGGGAACTTCGTAGGCCACAGGTTTTTTTGGTATTAGCGCGTTTTCACAGAGACAGTAGGGTGTCCGTGGGCCTCCTTCTTGTCTTACCCAGGCTCAGAGCTCCCTCAGGTATGCTTCTACCTCTCTTTCAATGTATAAGCCGAGCAGCTATTTCTGGTCTTCTGTAGCTACAGTGAACCAGGGAACAGAACTTTTTCTTATGGCTTGCTCCTTCCCTACTTTGATGTTTTTTTTTCCTTTCATTGTTTTCAATTGGGGATATAGGTCCCTTATCAAAAACTTCCTCAACATCGAAGTTCTATTCTGGGAATTTACATTCCTGTCACTGCTTAAACTTTTATTTCTTAAGAAATGAAAGGGAAGGTATCTAATATGATATCTATATCTATATATAGTTTCTTAAAGTGAACACATCATTAAAAATAAGTTTCCTCTTGATATTTTAAAAGAGCTTTCAAAGTTGAAGAAAATATATAGCACGATTATAACCACACGTGGATGGCTGTTACTTTAATCTGAAAAATGCCGTAGTTTCGTTTCAGCACCACAGCAATGTTCTCTAGGGAAAAGACACTCTCATGTAAGAGTTCCAATTAATATTATAAATTGAAAGCTGAATATCGCGACACTTTATTTTTCTGTCATTGACCAATTATTACTCTAATTTGATTATGTATAATCAGGAAGCTACTTGCTATTCCCATATGTGACCACAAGAGGGCACCATGACTTCCAAAGAATAATCACTGTCAAAGTGCGCTTGGAATTAGCAGGCAGGGATTCCTGGGTTCTGTCCTCCAAAGTACTCTAATTCGGAGAATCCCCATTTCACTCAGCAGATTTTATTTCTTGCGCTAACAACTTTCTGTGAGCACAGGCGGAGCTTTTTCTGCACACATATAAATCCTTTTCCAGTTGTGATTTGCACAGCGGCATCTGGTTCCAGACAATCCAGGTGTCTTCAGATCCATAATAATGGCAAGACCCCAGTGCTTCTCTGGCTTCCTAAGACATCGCCAGAGGGATGTGGTGTTCGCTTTTCCAGCTGTAGGATAGAATATATTACAAATCTAGAGTCCAAGGGAGATTTAAATATTGTATTCTCTGTCATCATTTCCTTTCTGTTCATGCATATGTCAAATTATCTTTCTGCTTTAGATTGTGTGTGTTTGTGTGTGTGTGTGTTTTCCCACAGACTCATTGCTTTGGTTTAAATAACTAGGACATATATTAGGCGTAGATAATAACTGAATAACCATATGGTATGAAGAGAAGTCCTCATTAGACCTAGGTCTGGCATGAACATCCTCTCTGAGACAATGAAGTAATTGATGTATTAGCCTCACAAATATTCATGTATTCACAAATATTCCTGTATTAGGTCTTACAAAAGTCGTGCAAGAAAGCATTGAAGTGTCACCCTGGCAATTTGGAATTGAGGTTACCACAATCTTGCAGCAAAACTAACAAGCACATCTATGGGATGGTCCCTTAATAATCTTTCAGAATGTGGTTCACTTTGTCCCTTGCCAGGCAATATTGAGAAGTATAACCTGTATGCTTCACAGGGTACTGTGGGTGAAGCCTGTGCGCGGGTCGGGGATGGCATTTATCATGGTTGCGAAGCATCTCTGTGAATTTCTTGGTCCAGTGGATGTCAGGGTTGTACATGACTTTGCTTCTTTCTCTTGATCCACCTCAGCTATCTCTATGTCACATTCCAGGGTCTTCTGACTCACATTTCAGGACAAAGGAAGCTGCATCTTCACAAACCAAGTCGTATGTCAGCTTCTGTGGCTACTTCGAATCTTGTAGTGTGAACTGAAGGCCTGCTGGGTTCTATTTCTCCCTTTTCGTTTTTGGAGAAATTTTTGTTCCCTTCACAGAGCTCAACCTTGACTAATCAATCAAAGGCTTTAAGTCTTAAAATCAACCACTTATAGGCTAATTTTAGTTTTTCAGATGCTTTTTGTTTCTCCCACAATAAATTTAGATTTTCCTTCGTTTTAAAATCTGTTTTCCTTCACTTGTAGCAGAATTTATTGTGTATGCCGAGTTGTTCTGGAACTCACATTGTCACCAGGGCCTCTTCAGCCTTCCAAGCATTGTGAGTGCTCAAACACTGCAGCTTTAGGCCAGTTCCTGTAGCCTGGATCAGGCCATGTCTTCCTGCGGCTGTGTCCACACTCCATTCTCTTATATAAACCACACACACACACACACACACACACACACACACACACACACACACACACTCAGGTTATGCTGAACAAAACACATATGTAAAGCTTCTAAAAGGTTAGTAAACTTGTACTTGACCTGGTTTTGGAGATCCATCTGAGATTCCTAAGAGGCTCCCCCCCCCCCCCCCCAAATTCTCCCTCTCCCAGTTAATTCTACACTATATTTCTCATTTCTCTCTCTCTCTCTCTCTCTCTCTCTCTCTCTCTCTCCTCATTTGTATGGAAGCTCCTTTCCGGATTAAAATAAAGTCCCTCCTTCCCTTTAAAGTCCTATCATATTTATTGTTTAAATCTCCACACAGTGTCTTGCTTCTTTCTAATGCTCTCCGACTCACCTTCTAGGCCCAGTCAAGACCTTGAGACCCTCTCATTTTGGTAAATATTATTTAATATAATTATATGTAAACTTCCATTATTTCCTCTCCTAACTCAGAAAAGTTGATAAGCGCCACTGCTCCAGGCAAAGGCTTCACTGTGCTGCCCTACACAGAAGAATCTGTATTGATAGCAGTCTTCTGGGCAGGAAAGTAGATTATCTCAATACTGGGATAATAGTTCTTCCCATTTCCAGGCAGGTTAGCTGGGACTATCAGGTTTCTACACAGAGATAGGGGTGGTTATAGAGTAAGTACAGTAACTGAGTAAACAAAAATAATTCCTTCTGGTCAAGAGAAGGTGTCTCTGGTCTGGCTGGAGACCTACCATTGCAGTTGGGACTGGTCAATCTCCCCTTTAAGTGCCCATGCCTAAGAAGGCAGGCTCACCTTAAGTCGCACAAGCAAGAGGTGAAATAGTTATCCTTCAATAAGATGCTGTATTTTTCTCTTCTGAGACTCTCTGCCCCTAGTGTATTAGCTTTCTGCGCCCTAGTCATGCAACTATGCAACTCGTAATTAAGTCTGTTTTGTTGTTCTTGTTTTGAGTTATCTCAAGAACGCAGAATTTTAAATTCTCTTTCTTTTTTCCTACCTCTAACTTTAGCACCATTCATTACACTTTGGGTGTGTGTGTTTCCCTCTCCATCATGTCTGTGCTTCTCCACCCATGTCTGACCTTCATACCACCTCAATGACATGGCTTTATTTCGTTTTCCATTCTCCTGTTGAGATTTACAGCTTGACTACACTGCACATTTTTTTTAAACTCTAGCAAAATTGTCCTTGAGCTTTTGTTTTAGTCCATTCTTGAATTATTCTATTAATATTACTAAGAACTCCAAGGGGGCTTCCTTTCTCCTTTAGCAGAAAAGAAAACCTTCACTGTTCATGTAGTAATTTAAATTCCAAGCAATAACAGACTTATTTTTACCTTTTGGGATTACCAGGAAAAAAAGTGTAGTCTAAAACTGAAAAGCCTGGTCCTCCATCACACCAGGCTTGAACTTAAGAATTCTCTGGCAGCACACATAGCATAAGAGAAACTCAGATGGAGGAAGCCTGGTAGTCACTGTTCTGACTCAGAAGAAAAGACAGCATGGTGCATCATCCTATGTGAAAAGTAGCAGTCAGGACATCATGCTTTGTGTTGGATTTTCAGGCATCTTAGAAAGACAGAAGGAAGAAAAAGACAGGAGTCTGTCTTTAGCAGATTGAACTGTTTATTTTAAACAGAGGAGAGAAAGTCCCCCATGGGGAAAGGTAACTGTGACTCTTTTCTGGGTAGGGTGATGGGCTACTGTTTGCAGCCATGTGGAGAATCTGTTGTTTATTCTGCAGTCTCTGTTTCCTTCTGTTGTCTGCTTCAGGCAAGACAGATTACTTTGAGAGATAGGTTATCTCTGCAAATATTCCTTTCTGGGAATCCTGCTTTGTAGGTGAAACACTACTACCTTGAGTCAGAAATGTCACAAAGTGATGAACCCCTCTTCCTCCATTCCTGTTATGTACCTTCTCCTGTAGCTCAATTAATAAAATCTCAGAGACAGATGCTGGGGTTCAAACCAAAGTTCAGGAAAGCAAAAGAGTCAGTCACTGGCACTTACCTCTACCTCAGTCTGAAAATGGTGATCCTGTCTCCAGGAATCCCCAGAATGAGATTGAGCCTGCAACCTGTCTCCTCCCATTTTATATTCCTCTCTAGTGTTGGGATTAAAGCCATGCCTCACTACCACCTGCTTTCTATGGCAACTAGTGTGGCTTCTGTGATTAAAGGTGTGTGTCACCACTGCATGGTCTGTAAGGCTGGCTAAAACAGCTGTTTTCCTTTCTGATCTTCAGGCCAGCTTTATTTATTAAAATACAAATGAAACATCAATACATCAATACACTCTCCCCCAATTCTCCTCTCTCCCAGATCTACCCCTCCATTTCCCTTCAGAAAAGATCAGGCCTCCTAGGGATATCAACCAAACATGGCCAAAGGAAGTACAATAAGACTAATCACAAACCCTCGTATTAAGGCTGAATGAAGCAATCCACTAAGAGGAAGATTCCTAAGTGCAGGCAAAAGAGTCAGAGACAAAATCCACTCCCAATGTTAAGAGCTCTGCAAGAACACCAAGCTATACAGCCATTACATATATGCAGTAGCCTAGATCGATTCCATACAGGCTCCCTTATTGTGGCTCCAGTTTCTGAAATCCCCCTATGAACCCTTTTCAGTTGATTCTTTAGGCTGTGTTTTTGTAGTGTCTTTGACCCCTCTGGCTCATACATTCCTTCCTCCTCCCTTTTTCAGGTTTCCTGAGCTCTGCCTGTGAGTCTCTGCATCTGCCCCTATCATTTGCTGTATGAAGCCTCTCTGACGATGAACATGCTAGGCTCTGGTCTTCCAGTATAGCAGACCATCATTGAGAATCATGTCATTGACTTTTTGTTTGTATGTTGGTTTTTTTTTTTTTTTCTTTCTGTGTTTGGTTTTTATCCTAGGACTCTGGACTATCTTGTTTTGGTTCTCATCCCCCCAGGCAGTATCCAGAACCTTACTCCCTCTTGTGTCATGAGTCTCAAGCTCAGCCAGTCATTGGCTGGCTACTTCCCCAAGTTCTGAGTCACATTTATGCCACCGTTTCTTACAGGCAGGGCAAATTGTAAGTCGAAGGTTTTGTGGCTGGGTTAGTGTCACAGTCCCTCTTCAGGAGGCCTTGTCTGGTTGTAGAAGATGATAGTCCATGCCCATAACCCCATTACTAGAAGTTGTTGGTAGATCCCAGGAAGTTTTCATTGCACTAGGTGTCTGTCTCACCCCTGAAATGGCTGCCCCCATTGCCGTTGTCTTTCCCCCATCTTACTTCCACCTGATCCTTCCTGTTCACTTCCCCACCTGTGCCCAGTTCACCCCCACAATCTATTCTATATTCCCTTCCCAGGGAGATAGCTATGCAGCGTTGTGGCTTAGATCAAGTGTAATATCTGTTCTTCCCAGTTGTTGTCTTTTTTTTAATGTGGTGGTGTGTGTGGATATATAATTCTATTTCTTTGTTCTTTTAAGAAAATGAAACAAAAGGCATGGAGATAGGTGGTGGTTAGAGAGGGAGGATCTGGGAAAAGATTAGGGGAGGAAGATAGGTGATCAGAATACAAATTTTGAAAGGTGTGCTGTGTGGATTGTAGTGTATGAGACTTAAAATATGGACTAAGTGTACGTATAAGCAATTGAGTCTTGAAGGTGTTACAAGCTTTAAGTTCTACATACTTAAACCAGATAAACTCAGGGTTTATAGTCAGAGTAAGATTTATATGTCTTAGTGTTAAAGCACATGAAACCCCTCCTGACCAGTGCCTCTGCCAGTTATTTGTATTCATATTATGTCCCGCCTTCCTCGGGAACCATCACTCAACATTCTAAGTCACTAGCTCTCTGTTTATATTATCTCAAATTCCTCTACATAGCAAGTCTGATTAGCCTTGTGCCTATGAATAAAAGCTTTTTGTTTTGAATGGCCCATCTTATCTGTTAATCGGTAACCTGTATTTCATGGAGAATTGATACAGCTCCGAAATTCATAAATCTGGATATCAGCCTTTATTTTACACTTGAAACAATATTTTCTCCACATAAAAAAGTTAGTTTTTTTTTTCTTTCCCCTGATAAGGTAAAGAGGTCTGCAGTTGGAACTCAGAAGTGAGTTGCAATCCAGAAAGCTGGGTTTTGTTCCCTTTAAACAGACAGCATCTTTAGCTCCTTTTATTAAAATGCATAAATTGGCAATTGATCCGTTCGGCCACGTTTTCTCTGAGTATTGGTTTACCTTTAATTATTGAACACACTAAATACAACGCACATATTCACTAGGGGATGTTTCAGCCTCATACAAAAGCATTGTGGCTAAATATGACTAAGGAAGGTTTGCCATTTAGCTGTCTTTCCTCACGGAAGGCACAGCCATTCTTTGAATGCACAGGTGCTGTGTGATCATGAACATCCAAACTTAGGCATCTGTGCAAAGCTTCTGCATGCAGACCATGATTTCTGCACGCTGGATAATTTATCACAGAGCCATCTGCTTAAAATCTTTAGTTGCCAGGCCTGGATGGATTTCCAGGCAAATAAATTATTTTGTGTCTTTATGTGAATGTGTTTGCTGACACTTGCATGACAACATTTTATAGATGGCTAACATTTAAAAGCAACATAATATTACAAAGGTGGTATAACTATTTAATAGAAATATAATACCAGCTGAAGAACTAACTCTTAACCAAATGGTAATCAAGTATGAGCTGTCATGGTCAGTCCATTATTTAAAATTAGATATTAATAAATTTATTAATAAAAAGGGATATTAAAAATTTTTAGGTGGAAAGAATATACTGATTGTGTGTGTTAGTGTCCCTAGTCATTCAAGACAGTATCATAAAATATTAATTAGGTTCTTAGGTTCTTTAGAAACATATGCATGTAAAAATTTAATTGGGTAACAATCTTCATATTTTCAATTTCAATGAAATTGTCATTAGCATGCACAAAATTCAAGCGGTCAACCATGAAAATGTAGTGCAATTATCTAAAATTTTCTACTTCATGGTCCTTTCATAATACATCATGAAAATGATAGATCACATAGATGCGGAGATGAGATGACACTGTAAGTAAAAGTTCTCATTATGCAAACATGAGGACCTGACTTTGTACCTCTCAAAAACCTGGGTGTAGTTTTCTGCAGATGCAACCACAACACAGTAGAAGATCACTTTGGCTTGCTGGTCTCCAGACTAGCTACAGGTTTAGCAAGAGACCTGTGAAAATTCGTAGAGAAACATCTGATATACTTTGTCCTTCACACAAACACCTGTGTACATGCACACACACACACACACACACACACACCTTACAGAAAATCTGGCTATAAGGTATTTATGAAACCACTCACCCACCTTTTTTTGCATTATGAAAAGGGAATTGTTATTCATCTTGCATAAGTTGTTCAAAATGACAAAATTGTGTTAATTCTAGCTCCCCAGTGAAAAATAATATACTCTGTGTGTGTTTGTTTGTTTGTGTGTGTGTGTGTGTGTGTACTTATTATACACACACACACACAGAGGGATTCCAATGAACTGGCTGTCCTGATAAGAGTGAAAACATCAAGTAAGGACTACAAGTTGTAGGATGCAACCTTGGGGCTGAGAATACTATGAGAGGAGTCGAATGGCAACCTGCTAGCTAGGGTAGTTCCTTCTTAGTCGCAAGACACAAGATATTCTTTCATTAAAGTTTTCAAATGCTGTAAGATACTTATTACGTCATGAAGCTACTCAGCTTTATACAGCCCCCAACCATGTAAATGCAAACTTTACAATAAAATCTTCACAGAAACACTTCAGAGAACATTTTTTTGAATATCTGGTCAGCATGTCCCAATTGTTCAACTGCACCTCTTTTGATCTCTTACAGCATTTGATGTTTCTGGGAATTGATATATCCTTTTCTTTCTTACTTATCACTATGTCTATAAGTAATCCTATATAATTTCCCCCACAGTGAAGTCCAAATACTTACAGCAATTGCATCCAGCACTCTCACAAATATGAAAACATGTAGGCACACAAACTCTTATAGAAAATAGCTATTTGCCTATGACCAGTATACTTCCTCTGGTGCTCTTAAACCAAGTATGGGAGTTTAAGAGTAAAAGCAATATAAATGCTGCATAAATAATGAACTCAAAGCTGTTTGGGGAGTAAGAACAAGAAAACAGAAGATAAACACTCAGTATTCATATGCTAGATTCACTAGATACTTTCCATCCATAGTTAATTGAATAAATAAACATGCAACTTGCAATTGTAGACAATGACTATGCATTTCTAAAAATCTAAGCAGTGAATAACTTTCTCAGGAGCTGGGTTGAGATAGCTCTTTGAATTAAATAATCAAGCTACAGAATGCTATGTAGTACTAAATAAAAAGTATATGTGTAGACTTTGTGATACTGAATGTGAAATTAAAATGATGTGATAACTATAGTCCTCTTTTGGAAGTAAAAGGACATTAGCTGATCAAAGTGAAAATAGCTGATAAAAAAACATTGCAACACCATGCTGAAGGTGTGCGTGAATAGATTTGATGCTGAATCACACACGCACATGCATAGACACAAGAGGATATTGATGTGTGGTTATATGTGTACATTTGTGTATATATGCATATGTATATATATATAATACTCATATTATTTTAAAATCTATAAGTAGGTTGAGAACATTGCACAGTGGTAGGTGCAGGCCTAGGATGTGTGTGACCCTGGCTTCAATCCCTGGTGCTCTAAAACAAACTAGCCAGATAAAATACATAAGGTACAATAGGTGACTGCTATTAATGAAATCTAATTTTGGCCTTATACCAAGACCAACCACAGTAAATAAATACATTTATTTTTCTGTAACTTCAGTACCATTTTCATATACATAGTATAATTTTATGTTTTACCAATTTTAAAGAGTTGTTATTGTTGTCTTTGACTCTCTTTGTAAGAAATAATCTTAACTTAAAAGTTCTCAGCAGACAATTTAATAATTCTTAAAATAAAGAGAAACAAATTCTTTCACTGACCTCACTATAAGCACAATTCTAGAGACAAGCACATGTCTACTGCACTATTCTATATTTAGATATTTGCATATTTTATTTTTAAAATCATAATATCTATATTGAAATATTAATAAACTAGATATTTCCTAGCCCCAACTTTATAAAGATCATCTAGTAGGCCCATCCCAATCTTACAGCAGAATCACAAACTCATAGCATCTTTCAGATTAGAAACTCAGAGTTGCAAATCTTAGGTTATAGTCTGGGAACCAGAAAATACCTGATCTCTTCTTGTAAAAGATAAGGAACCCCTGTGAGTTATAGCTTTTTGCTAGGACTCAAAGGCATGAGTCTCCCTCAATAGTTTAGCAGACACCAGCTAACTGCCTCGTCTACAATGTGGATTTCAGTAGAGATTACAAACAATTACTATCCACCTCTCACAGTGGAGGGGACACCAGATAGATACTGTCAATCAACAGCCTATTTCCTCACCTGCCCATTCCAGAGGGAGTAAGAATCCTTCCCCGTTCTTAATCTGAGACTACCCTTCCACAGCTACCAGGACCAAGTTTCAAATGTCCTTAACATAAACATGATTCAAACCTGGGACAAGAGATTGAGGTGCCCATTGAACATAGCAAAGCTGGACCTGGCTGCCACATTCTTCCTTCATCCCTTGGTCTCTACCTGTTACAGGGTATGGCTGGCATGCTCTTTCCTATATTTTCAAAGGATTTGTGCCATCCTTTCCTATGACTCATTGGAGGCTGCATGGCCTCAAGTCCAGACTCATCTTTGGAGCATATGGGATGATTCTGATTTCTTTATGGATTTACAGACTGTACATGAATGATTTGCTATGATTAAACCATATTAAATTTTATCTCTCAGCTTCCAGAGTGATAGAAAGACTTATAAATTCCTCTTGTGGCAGAAAGATAAATTTTTGGTCATTTATTATCAATGTGGACACTTTCTAGTGGTAGTGCTCATTCCCATCATCCTCTTCCCTCTCATCCTCCCAAGACTGACAAGTCCTGTTAGATATCTTTGCCATAATTTCCAAATGTCTAAATTAAGAAAACAATGAAGACCGCACGGTGACCATTGCTGTTTGACAAATTTCCAGCATTTCAACATGCCACACTGTATTTCTCCAGCACCTTTTTACTTTCATGTTTATTGATTCTCACGATGTGTTATGGGAGTTAATCCCCAATGCCTCAAGGCAGATGCCCTCTGGCAGATTGATGTGACCCATGTACCCCAATTCGGGTGACAAAAATATGTTTTTGTTAGCAATAGGCACTTGCTCCCACTTCATAAGGGCCACTGCCCAAACTGGAGAAAGCTCTAGGAAACTTATATCATACACATGCACTCTGCATTCAGCTTTAGGGGCCACAAAATCAAAACTGATAGTGCCCCCATATTCACCAGCATCTGATTTAAAGCACACTACTCTACGTGGGAAATTGATTGCCATACAGGGACCCCTTACTATCAGTAGGGACAAGGTATAATTTATTTATTTATTTATTTATTTATTTATTTATTTATTATTTATTTATTTATTAAAGATTTCTGTCTCTTCCCCACTGCCGCCTCCCATTTCCTCCCCCCTCCCCCAATCAAGCAATCAAGTCCCCCTCCCTCTTCAGCCCAAAGAGCCATCAGGGTTCCCTGCCCTGTGGGAAGTCCAAGGACCACCCATCTCCATCCAGCTCTAGTAAGGTGAGCATCCAAACTGCCTAGGCTCCCACAAAGCCAATACATGCAGTAGGATAAAAAACCCGTATAATTTAAAAAGCATATCAAATGCTTGAAACCCAGTTAAAAAGGCAAGACACAACTTCTTAACTTCCTAATGTTCAATTGGAAATAGTCTTAACAAGACTAACCATGCTTAATATGTATAAAAACACAAAATAACCCCCATTGTTTTTCATTGGAATGCACTACAATTGATCCTCCCCTTGTCAGTAATACAGTAGAACCCCTAAATGGGATCTGGAAGGGACCTGACCCCTCCTCACAATAGGAGGAGGCATTTCTTGTATATTCCCCACAGGATCAGCCTGGGGCTATCTGGATACCAGTGTGAAATGTCTGGCACCTCCCCACCTGCAAAGAAGATGGCCTGCCTATCATTGAAGGCAGAGACCTAAAAGGAGACTAGGAGCCAAATCACCTGGAAGGACATTCGTGACCTAGTGGCAGTCACATGACGCATGTGCCCTCCTCAAGCCTTTTTCTCTGTTGCTTCAATAGCAGTCTTTGTTATATTACTCAGCTATCTCACTACCGCCCAGACTCCTAATTTCTTCCTCAATATCCACCGCTGGAGTTTCTCCACTCAGGAAAGAGGAAAGAAATCAGGTCCCAAGATTGCTCCACCCAGGATGCTAAAGCTCTGTTTTTAATTCCTCTCTATGCTAACTCCAACCCTGTGACCTCCGACTACCTGTCTACAAAGGGTTGCAAAGGGGGAAACCTGCTGCCTTACTAACCAGAATTATTACAACATCTGCCTTGACTGGTCCTACAAAATTGAATTCAGTTCCCACAGAAGCAGCCTCTTTGAAAACCTAAATAACCACCTCCCCATTAATATAGATGACCCCTGGGATGAAAAATAGAGAGCAGGAGATGTAAACAACTACATCCCACTGGTCAGGCTATACCTCCCTCAGGTAAGTAATATTCATATGTCTCAACAGCTGCTGCAAGCCTCCCAATCCGAGCTACAACAGAAAAATATTCTTGAACAAGAAACACAACTGAGAAGAATTGCACAAATCACCCTGTTTGATTGCAATATGTCCAATACACCACTGTCCTGCTGCCCCTTACAACCTACCCAAATGCCTCTCCTTGTTTCTTCTATGCATCCTTTCTGCATCCCCTCTTAGCCGTGGTACCTGCTAACACTGCAATGCATGGTTCCTCCTCAGACAGAGGCCTTTCCTTGAATAAACCCTTACAGGAGAACCCACTCTTGGAGGGCCAGTCTCCCTACCTCTATGTCATATGGGAACCACAGGAACATTCCATGCCCCCCCACCCCTGTTCCTCTGGTGTGTGTGTGTGTAGAAGGTTATAAGCTCCTGAGCCAATATAAACCAATTAAAACATTAATAGTTTTTGCATTCCTGTTATATTCATTTCCCAGGTATATCTATATGAAGACAGTAAGGCAGGCCTCCTACCATCTCCAAAATAAATAAATAAATAATTAAATAAATAAAGCAAGCAAGCAAACAAACAAACAAAAAAAAAAACAAGAAAGATTAATCACATTGCTAGTCAGGCTGGGGCTTATCATTCCCACAGACTGGGAGCAGCTGGAATGCCATGGCACAGACCCATCACCTAACTGGGGACTTGAAAGATAAACCACGGGTAGCTTGAGCGCCCTCCAAAGACAAATGGCCACCCTTGGCAGAGTTGTACTACAAAAGAGGAGGGCTCTAGACTATTTGACAGCAGAACCAGGGGGTGGAGGAGGTAGACTTGTGTCATCTTGTGGGAAGAATGAATTGGTTGGCCAAAATATGAAAACCCTTCTCTATCTCCATAACAATTGGAGTTCTCAATATGCTGTCAATGATCCTGCCACCTGGTGCCCCAACCCCTTCATTGCTTGACTCTTGCTCTGATGGGCCCAATTGCACTCCCCCTTCTTACCCCATGATTTACCCAGTTTCTCTAAAAACAAGTTAGTAATATAGCTGAAGTCACCACCGACCAGGATTTGGTATGATGTCATACTATTACCGTGGACTATACTGGCATATTCGATAGCACGTTCCTACCTCAACTTGATGTGTCATGCTTTCTCTGTTCAAGACCATGGGAATCCTGCCCCTTTCTGAATGGAGAAAGAGGAGGAGTAGATGGGGCTGGCAGAAAGTGGGGGTAGATGAGAGTTGGGGAGTGAACAGAAGGAGAGCTGGAAGAAAAACTGTGGTAGATATCTAAAACAAATGCAAAAAGTTAGTTAACCAGGCAGTGGTGGCCTAAGCCTTTAATCTCAGCCCTCGGGAGGCAGAGGAAAGCAGATCTCTATGAGTTTGATGTCAACGTGGTCTAAAAGAGCTAGTTCCAGGACAGGTACCAAAGTTACATAGGGAAACTCTGTCTCAAAAAAGAAAGAAAGAGAGAGAGAGAGAGAGACAGAGAGAGAGAGAGAGAGAGAGAGAGAGAGAGAGAGAGAGAACAAAAACAAAACAAAAAAAAAAACTTAATTAAACTAAAAATAAAAAAAAAGCAAAAACGAAGGGGTGATGTGGGTCCCCAGAGAAGATGAGGGACAGTAGAGCATTGGACATATCCCAGACAGCCAGACAGCCCTTAGAGCAAGGCAGGAGGTACCATTCCTTTCTGAAATAAGGCCTGGTCTCACTAAACCCTAAAGAAACGAAGTTATTTAAGCTAGGAAAGTGGTTCTTCAGAGATCTTGTGACAGAGTATGCAGAGTGATAAACCTAGAACACATGTCTGCCTCAGCTCCCTGTACTTGCTCCCTTCTGCTTTGGTATTTGAATTGATGCTTCCTTAATGCAGGGTCCATACGTGTAAATTAGGTGCATTCCCTTTCTGTTGTCTCTCCCACACCCCTACCCCAGACTCCAGCTGTATGAGCAAGTCCTATTAATGATCTCTCTTCTGAAAGTCCCTGGTCATTCCTGCCCTTCTTGTTCACTTCTACCCGAGAACCTGCTTCCATAGTTCCTCCAGGAAGCAAGGGCCGACCTGGGGCTCGGGATTCCCATCTGGGGACCTACATACAGATCCCAACAAGGCTATTAACACTATGACAACATTCTTTGAGACTCTTCTCTTGTTGGTGGTGGTTGATTTATGGGTGGAATTTGGTTGGTTTGAATCTGACTGTCTGTTTTCCTACTGATAGACAAACTTGTTGGTATCAGTCTGTTCTTTGTTTGTCTGTAACTTTTTACCACACACTTGAGGCTTAAAACAACTAAACTTTGTTATCTCAAAGTACTCCTGGGTCAGGATTCTGGATCCCAGCTTAGCTATTACTACCTTGTGATCTAGGCCTTAGCAGAGTCTGCTGGGGTTGACTTTTTACCCAGAAGATTGACTAAGAGAAACATCTGCTCTCAGGTGAACTTTGGCTTGGGGAAGAATTCATTTCCTGGCATCTGCTGGAGATAGTGCTCCAGTTTCTGGTTAGCCAATGGCTGGGGTCTCCCTATGCAGCTGAGGCTTCCCAGGTTCCTCCAGGTGTTTCTTTTTTCCTGTGACTGGCTTTCCCAGGTGTCTGCACACCTCAGCAACCAGCAGTGAATTGCTCTAAAGCAAGTGAGCCAACAAGGTAGAATTTTACACAGCCTGGAAGTCATGTCCCATGACCCAGCCATACAAATTCTCTGATTAAAACCCAGCTGCAGCTATTATCTATGAACAAAGGGAGAGAATTCCATATATAGTCAAGGACCCAAAAAGGTTGTGATGGCAGCAAGGGAGTGAGTGACACGGTTTCAGGGCCTGGTAGCTGAAGTTGGCAAACGACTTTGTTGAATCCCATAAAAAATGAAAGGAGAGTCTCTCAAATCTTAACACGTCTGGCAAATGACACTGCGATTTAAAAATAGATCTTCCCTGCTTCCAGAATTACAGCCTTCCTTTGATGAAAAGTTTAGGTCTAGTTATTTTTTCTTGGCTCCTTGACTTCCATAGCACACAAGAGCCAGTTGGGCCTGGAAGCCATCCCTTCGCAGCTTCATTCCTGGCCTCCACACAGTGATCACCACTGCACCTTTTTGGCAGATGGTACAGTTCAGTACTGCACTCCACACCTGCTCTGGAAATCTAACATATGGAGAGGCAAAGCATGGGAACCCGACCCATAGGACACGAAGCTGACAGGCCTCTAGGCATGCAATTTAGTAGAAGTCAGGGGAGAATCAAGTAAAGAACACAGAAAATAAGATATAAAATGGGAATAGGCGCAATGTCTCTTTTTTATGTTCTGTCTTCTATATGTTAAACCTGGAGGCCTTTTTTTCTTTTAATTTCAAAACTGGCTGTAAATTTTAAATTGTAGATGGTAAGTTGGCACCCAAAGGGCTGAAAGTTTTAAGATTCCAAATGTACAGCAAGCTGTTTTCTGATTTTTTTTTTTGAAAAATGACAGAGGTGATTCTGGGTGTATGGATAGGAATAATACAATCCATACCCTTTGTTGGCTGTGTGTGACTCCAACGTAGACAAGGCTGCCACCTTCTCATGTACAAAAATTTGGGATAATGGTAATTGTTGTAAAACGAGATTTCAGAAGAAAGTGAGGATAATAGATATATAGATTTATTTAGGTGGAGTCAAGCATACTATTTCTAATGGAGAGCAAACAAGCAAGTATTCCTGGGGCAGACTGAATGAGAAGTAAGTAGCTCGATAAAAAGGAAAAGTAGCGGCTCCCTTTGTTAGATCCCATTGAGTAATAATGAAGCTTTGGCTTCATAGTTGAATGAAAAGATGTCTTTGGAGGACTTAGACGAGTACCAGAGAGCTGAACACATTGTAGTGTGTCGTAGGTAATAATATACTTTAGTTGTTCCTATGAATTCCTGCTCCTGCTTTCCTGCTCCCAACAACAATAATTTAATTAAATTTACACAAATATACAAATATATGTATAACAAAAAAACCAATAATCTTACTAAATTTAAACAAGTCCCTTGATCTTATATTTGACCTTAATTCTAGAAACATAACCATTGGTGTTCTTTAAAAATGTTACATTTGCTTATTTATTTTTTGTGTGTTTGAGTGATCATGAAATAGTATACATGTCAAGGTCAAAGTTTTGGGAAGTGGTTCTTCCTTCTAACACCAACATTCATTTTAATGCAACTTTTGAAATAATGTATAGGGTTTGGCAATAATATGTAACAATGATTATTAAGAGTTTACTTAATTCCCATGGTGGTATTTGAAAGTAGAAGATTGCAAAACTCTCTTGCCTGATGATTGCTTAAGACACTTTTGCTATACAAAACCAAACTATACTTTAGTACATGCGTAATATGCTTTTTAGAGCTTAGCCAGTGATGTCGTCAAATCCCATCAAGACCAGGAATATTTGGATGCTATCTTTTTTTCTGATTGGTTGTTTTGTTAGGAGGAAAATATTTTTGCATTTCTGATTTTAACATTTTCTAAGTGCTTATCCTTTATTAGTTTATAAGATTGTTATTTATTATTATTGCGTGTAAATGTGTGTATGTGGGCATGTGTGACACAGTATATATATATGGAGTTAGATAACTATGTGCAGACCATCTCCTCTTCCCTCCTCCTTCTACCTTTCCATTCCAGAGTGTGAACTCATGTTTCCAGACTTGCCTGGCGAGCACATCGATCTAAAGAGCCATCTCACCCTCCCTCTTCCTCAAACAGTATTCAAGCAGGTGCAAGAGCTCACCGAGTTGCCAGGCTAATGGAGAACATTCTTCTCTTTTACAGAAGGACATTAGAAATGGAGAATTTTGTCTCTCGTTCCTTCTTGATCACAAAGTTTAAGTCAGGAAACAGTAATAGGGTTTACTCTATAGCTTTCAGAATCACCCCAACAACTGGTCCCAGGCCATCCACAGGTCAGGCAAAGTAAGTTCATTGGCTTTCATTTAAACTATATCCACCAAGGTTAGATTTGTGAAACTGAAATCTTGACCTATTTTTTTGTGTTTTTCTCAAGCTTTTTAGGAAGTTTGGTGAGGTAACTAATATACAAAATTTTTCTGTAAACCCTTAGATGCTCTACATTGACAAAATAAGGAATTATTCTCAAAATACAAGATATTTGAAGCTATGTCAAAAATACACATTACTTTTTTATTTTTATGTATGTGCTTGAATTTCCCTTATAAATCTTATTTTTGGAACTGTATTTTCTACTACTCTATGACATAGTTGCCACCTCATCAAGTCTCCAGACTTAATCCTCTTGGGTGGAGGTGAAATTGAAGCAAATCTCTGTCAACAAAAACATCAGCAGTAACCCTTATAGAGCTCTACTTTAAAACACATATTAAATCTTATCATGGATCAATAGGTGTTTTAGCTCAGAAAATATAGTCTTCAGCAAATTTATTCATAACATCAGTTATTTAGATAAAAAAAAAACAATTGATCAATGTGAGCACATAAATCCAAGACAAAACCGATATAGAAAATACCTCCATGACTCAGGTATACCTCGTGTAACTTTGTAAACGGTTCAGGTAGGGTTATGAGTGGAGATAATCCGTATTAGAGAGATGTTGTATATCAAGGATTGAGAATATTGCATACAATATCCTTCCACACAAATTGTGTGAAAAGTGACTAAGGTCCCTTAGGTGTTACATAGGAGAGTAAGCGGAGCAAGTGAAAACCTTGGCTGGAAAAATGAGTTGAAAATTCAGAACAGTCAAATTCAGCCACTAGAAGCAGTAGAGCTACTTCACCATTTCTCAGCCAATGCACTCTGACTAAACATGAATCTTAAACTGCCAGCCCCATGTGATTTGAAGGCAATATATTTCCCATTTTAAGTAACTTTTACCTTTATTGGTAGGCCATGCTAGAACAGAATGAACACACACACACACACACACACACACACACACACACATGCCAGCAGTAGATCCTCAGTTATCTCTTGAGGCACAACAGGATAATCAAGAGCTATTTATTCAGGTCCTCTCTAGTGGAGCATCTAGGAGCCTTGAAAGGTCTCATTTTTATAAGGCAGAAAGTGTAAATTTGAATTCACTCATCATAAAAATGTTTGCCATTCCTGAATTTTTTTTCAGATAGATATAGGTTAATGTTGTGGGGGAATCTTCAAATAGTTTAGTTTTCTGCAACATTTAAAACGATAAAAATTTTCCTTCAATAGCAGCTCTAAAGATTTTTAGGTCACAGAAAAACAAAACAAAACAAAACAAACAAACAAAAAACCCAATACACTGAAATCTCAAATAAAACACAGGAGAAAATAGAATTTTAAAAATACCGGATTTTAAATGTACTTTAAATGGTGTAATATAATGAAATAATAAACAGTGAAGAAGTCTTTTAAGAATACTTATGAAACTCTCATCATGCCTATTCTTTTTGATAATGATGATGATAATGATGTAAGACCTTAATAACTCTCTCCAAGTGCCAGTCAATGGGCTAACTCTTTGAACACATAAATTCTTTGCATCTTCACTAAAATGCTAGGGCAAAAGTGCTGAATTATTGTGGCCTTCAGTTAAGTTAATCTGGAATTTAATTACAAGAAATAAGTAATGCTTGTGGAATTTCAACAGAAAACAATCTTATAATTAGGGTTAATATTAAGTTCAAATCCAATATTTCTTCAAACATGAAAAATTTGCTAAAGTGGACAATACAGTCTGTGGTCCTCAACACAACATATCTATGGTAATGTTCAATGTTAATCAATGCAAATGAATAAACTCACCAAAATTCTTAACAAAGTTTCAGGCTGTAAGTTTTCCTTGGAGTCAAGCAAACATGCTACAAAATGGAAGAAAAATTAAAAACTATCATGTTGGTTGGGTAGAAGGAGTTTGGGGCAGCAAAGTGATATGGCCAAAGTATAATGTATGAAATCCTCAAAAAATAAATAAATAAATTAAAACTTGAAAAAATCCTCAAGAAAAGAAGATAAACTACTGCATTTGCATATTTTGTATAATCAAGAAACAAATATAAATGATATATATCAATTGTCATTGTCTTAAAATTGCTTTAATGTAGGGATATTAGAAGAATATAATGCATTTTGTTTAATATGAACTTATTTTTAAATTGTTGAATACAGCTATTCTCAGTTATTTTTCTACCTATCTAACAAATAGGTGATAAAACACTCCTGTCTAACTGTGCAGCAGACAAAACAAGGATCAAAGTAATGTACAGGAAAAGGGGTCTTCAAAAAGAGAACACCTTGCGGTGCTGTTAATTAAAACCTGCTTATGATAGTGATAGTGGAGAATTCTCACTGGCATTTTAGTTATCTATGAGTATTGTTAATTTCACCAAAGTGTTGCTGTTTTGAATCTTTGGTAGAAATCTTTAAATATATTACTGGTGACATTTATGAAATCATTTGTGTATAGGCCAAACATTACACAGTAACAGAAGCAGAACACTTAGATATTAGTTAGGTCTGAATTCATATCACTTTATTTCACTGAAAGTGGACCATCACTTGGAATTCAGCAAGAAGAGTATTCTTTCAAATAGAAATTGTAGGTAATGCATTTTTGTGTTTGCTCAATATTAATACAAAAGATGGAGATTAAAATATATTGCTTCAATAATATAGCATATTTTATTTGTTATATAGGCATAATTTAGAAAAGAATTATGTTATTTCAGAGAGTTAATTTATCTTAAATATTTAATAAACAAATTTTAAATATTTAGATGTTAAGAATGCCAATCAATCATCAGCCCTGACTGAGATTGACAGATGTCCTCTAATTAAGATGTCAAACACTGAGTTATCCATTCTAAATAAAACCATCATACCAAATGCTGCCACAAAGTATAAAGGGAATTATCAGGTCAATTAAGTTGAAATCAGTAATAGTCCATATGTTTATAAAGCGCAACTGTGCAACCAAAGCCATTACTTCAGTATTTTAGCTTCTGTGGGTCCAAATATGTCCCCACATATTAGCTTTGCTATTCCCCTGCCTTTATTACATTTAGTAATACAAAGGAGGGAAAGCAGATTCGACACCACCTTTAAGCGTATTTTAAATTAAAAAACCTGCTTGACTCTACAATGAAGTGTTCAAAACCTTTTTCCTTGTTGCCTCTGAACAGGACAACAACTCAAAGCCTCATCTTTACTGGAACCCCCTCTGTGTATTTATTTGCTCATACTGCTGGAGGTACTCTTGGAAAGTAAAATTACCATGTTCACCTTTGTTTAGAATGATAATTTCAGAAACCGTATATTTTCAGTTGAAAACGGGCTCTTCCAGTTTGCTTTCCCCACATAACCTGAGCAGATAGGTCATGAACCGGTATTGTATTCCCGTGATTAAAACAACAGGCTAGTTTTATCACGTGCATTTGTCTTCATAAGAGGAAAATGTTACAAGCTAGTGACATGTGGCTATGTCTGAATCATAGAGTCTCAACTCTCACCAATGTACTGTGACAATTAAATATATCTGCGTGTCGTTCACTATGCACAACACAAAGAATAAAATCCGGGTGGAAAATTACACATGCTAGCTTATGGAGCTCCAAGTTCTTCTTCCTTTGACATCAGTACTTTGAACTGTTAAACTCTCATTGCTGTACCTTTCAACTAAATACAATTCTTTTTTTATAAAGAGAAAGAAATGAATCTCTTAAAAATTTATCATTAAAGTGATTTTTAAGACTCAAACTACAGAATGGTGTGAGATAAAAAATAGAGAAATTTTACTAAAATAAAAATATTTCTAGTTATAAAAAGGGTTATCATTTATTTTCTTGGAGTAAAAGAGACAAAAATAAGAGTGTCCCCTGGATCTGTAGGGCCAGTCTTGGTAGGGCTCTCATTTAATCTGTACTGGGAACTTCTGGATGCTCATTATGGATATTCAGTGTAAACACAGGGAAAAATATATCATTAAAATTCCTAATATCCAATGTTATAAAGTTTCCTTACTTAAATTTCTTTTTCATGAATCCATATTTTATTGAATTTATTCAACACATCAATACTTTCTGCCTTTTAGTAAAATAAATTATTGCCATAGTTTCTCTTTCCTTTCAAACTTTTTGGTAGGTAAAGAAGTCAGATTTAAACATTTTATTCAGCCTTCAGTCACTGAACTTATTTTCAATTTACAAGGAATATAATGGTTATCACATGAATAAATCCTCAGAATTTCAGATCATGGAGACAAGGAGACAATTAAGCAACTAGAATTCTTGTGAATTTAAAGCTATTGGTTTTTGATATGACCTATAATTTTCAAAGTACCAAGAATAAAATGTTTAACAATAAAATAAAATTAGGATACTTTATTTTCCTTATTTTGAGGCAAATCTTTAAAATCAAAAAGCAAAGCTTCGTAAGTTATTTTAATCTTAGATTAATAAGTTGGGTTACATTTAAGGAAAATCTCACAATAACTCGCTTCTGGTGAATTGGCCAATTAAACTAATGAAAGTTCGGTCACACTTGGGACTGGGTGAATTTTAGCTCTACAAATTCTTTCAGTTACCTAATCCATCAGCAATGTGGTACAAATCTGATAGGCTAAAGCCATGGATTTCAGCTTATTATCACAATGGGAAAAAAAACCTGAATTAACATTCAGGTAATGGATTCAGAAGACATTTAAATAACTACTTTTCCCATGTTTGCGATGTGTATTTTCTAAAGTCTGGACTTTGAGATGAAAATATAACTTCTGAAATGAGAAGATAGAATCTAAATCTCAGCAGCATAGTAGACTTATGCTGAATCGTCACGAAGGGAACGTGTTGTTAACACACTGGTCAGGTTCAGAGTCTTTTAAGAAGAAGGTTGAAAAGTCACTACTGAAAACAGAACATAAAACTTAAGCAAAACTATTAGTCACTTATTCTATTGTAAAAGTGGTTTTAGTTTAAGCACACAACAAGAAATGTTGTCTTCAAGTTTTAAAAAAAATTGTTAAACTAAATTGAAACATTAAAGAAATGCATGAGCCAGGAGTGGTGGCAAACACCTCTAATCCCAGCACTGAGGAGGCAGGGACAGGCAGATCTCTGAGAGTCTGTGCAGTGAGCCCCTTTCTCTATAAAGGAAGAAGAAAGAAGAAAGCAAATAACTGTTGGTGTTCGTCCTGGCAGTAATCATCAAGGTGTATCTGGGAGGGAGGGAGAGAGAGATTATAGGAAGTGACAGATTAAGAGAAATGAAGACAAAAACATAGGATAGACCGGGAGGACTGAACGTTAATACCAAACAGCCCCAAGTTTATTTCTTACCCAACATATATACTATCTGCACGCAAAAGGCAGAACAAAGAGTAGTACAGTCAGCTAACCACCTCCCTGTACTGTCCTTGGGAGGAAGCTCAAGCAGTTGCATTATCACAATACCAGAATTCAGCTAGTAGCAAAGAGCTATCACTAAGGAGGAGTGCCTCCAGCTGGTACACAACAGCCAAATCTTACTAGATAATGTGTTCTTTCATCTGGACAAAAATACTCTTACTCGTGGGCTTAATCAGAACTTTCTCACTGCCCTCGAGGCTATTTGGAGTAAGCAGGGCAGGCAGTCTTGAACTCAACTGGCTTCAAGTCAGTAATGACTCCAGATGGAAAGTGACTCACACGTGGGCTCCCACAAGTAATGAAAGAAGAAAAGAAGAAAAATAAGAAGGCAAGATGAAAGGAAGGAAAGAAGGAAGGAAAAAGGAAAATATATTCATAAAATTAGCATATCTAGACAAATAAAGGAAAGTCAAAATATATAAAAGTAAAAGATGATTTATGCTTTCGATTTGGAAGTCAAGGAACACAGAATCTAACTCTTGGCATTTAATATTCATATTGAGATCTCAACGATTTACAGAAGTTGCAGAAGTAACGAGGAGAGGCTTTCAGCAAAATGGAAGTCAGAACAACATACTTGAACTGAAAAGACTGATCTAGAGGAATGTCAAAACCAGGATAATATGGCTGCAACCTAGGATACACGGGTAAGATATCTATAAATGTTAGCGAGAGCTTTAACTTATAATTTGTTGAACTTTGTGATGTTTTTACAATTAAGAAACTGTTCTTCATGTGTTTCAGAGAATTCTATCTATCTCTTTCTTTCTTTCTTTCTTTCTTTCTTTCTTTCTTTCTTTCTTTCTTTCTTTCTTTCTTTCTTTTATTGTTTTGGTTTTTTGAGACAGGGTTTCTCTGTAGTTTTGGGGCCTGTCCTAGATTTAGCTGGCCTCGAACCCACAGAGATCCACAATCCTTTGCCTCCCAAGTGCTGGGATTGAAGGCATGCACCACCACTGTCTGATTTGAGAATTAGGTTTTTGTTATTGTTGTTGTTGTTTTTGACACTACATAGTAGTCATTACTTTTTGTAGGAGTCAGGAAACAGAGAGATCCTATTTCACTAACACACAGGAATCAGTGAAGTAGGATTAAGTTATAAAACTCAAGTCCTTCCCCCAGTGAGTATCTTCTTTTGCCAACACTTTACACCTTAAAAACTCAATAATCTGCCTCAACAGTTCTACCTGCAGGGTACTCTGTTATCAAATATGTGAGTTTATAAGGCGCTTGTTACAACAGAGGAAAAGAAGACAGTGAATGTTTCATTTAGGTTTTATTTTCTAGGATTTATGACATAAACCAGTCAAAGATTGAGGTAATGTCTGGTAGAATTGGTAGTTTGATGGGCTATTATGGGCTAAACCAATTGAATTGCTTTGTGCTCTCTGTATGGACTCCTTGCCAACCCAGTGAGATGATCACGTTCTACTCACATTTTACCCACCTAGGTATAGCAGTTGAAGCCCCATTTTGCTTGCCCTTCAGGTGTGCTGTGTTAACTCCTGACTTTGACTATCTGTCAATCACTGGCCTTGCAGGTGTTTTGCAGGTTAATTAAACAATGCACTCTTTGTTTTCAGAATTGTGTGATCAGCTGGTATCACAGTAACCAAGGTGTCCCAGCAGTATTTCTTTGATAGCTCATTTTAACTATTTATATATGGGGTAATTTCCTTTTTAGAGTATGTAGAAGCTGCTTGTTAGGAACGATCCTTACTGACAACTGGATCTGGTATAATTAGCTGCATTACAGGTAAGGCTACACAATGGAGTTAGTTCTCCCAAATACTCCCCAAGGGCTTTAATGGAGTTGGCACACTAGTCTACTGGCATCGATCTTGTTTCCAAGAGCTAAAGTATTTCCTCTAATTTAGTCTATTTCCTTGTCTTACCCACAGATAGAGGGCCTCATATATCTTTCCGTATTCCCAACATTGGTGGTTTAGGCCTATTTTTCCTTTTACCTTGCCATCTACTTTCACTAAAATCTGCGATTGACATGTAGTTCCTACCATGGGTCTCTCAATAATTTAATGAGTGAATTCTTGCTTCACGACCACTTCAAGTATCCATATTTGGGCTGAGCATGTAGCTCAGCTGACAGTGAGTGTCTTTAGCATGCACAATCACCAGATTTTAGCCCCCAATACCATGAAAACTGGACATGGTGGCACATACCTCTAATCTCAGCAAGTCATTAAAGCCTGTGCTTGGCTGCATAAGGCCCCCAAGACTAGCATGGGTCACAAGAAGTAAGCAAGCAAGCAAACATACAAAAATTCCACAAATTTTCATCAGATCTATTCAATGAATTTACATTAAGAATTAAGGTATTCTGTACCTGTAGAGAGATCTGATTATCATTCTTAATAAATTGCAATAAAGGATTATTAGTTATTAATAATATTGCTTCAAAGTATAGAATTGTTTTTTAGGGTGCTGCTCATAAAAATGTTCAATTTCTCATTTCTATTATCAGTTGTCACAGCAGATATCACTCTAGTACAAGTTTAAAAGGGACCTTTCCTTTGTAAAGTACCAAGGCAATTTTTATTTGTTTTTGTTCCCCCAATTTTATTTTTTCTCTCCTCGTGTGTATGCCTGCATGCATGTGTGTGTGCCTGCATGTGTGTCTGTATGTTTGCCTACACATTTGTATTTGCACCACATACATGCAGTTAGTTCCTAGAGAGGCAGAAGAGGGCATTAGATTCTGGAGTCAAGAGTTACAGCTAGGGGTCTTCTTCAAGAGCAGCCCATGTTTCTACCACTCAGCCAACTCCAATATACAAGTTTTGACTTGCTAATTTTGTATTCACTTTACTAAAATTTTTCTGCCATTTGGAAAACAGTAGTGTTTAGTTTCAAGATTTGGAGACAAGGTGCAAGATAAATCAGTGTTAACAGGAAGATAGGGTGCAGTTTGCCATGCCCTATGTAAAGAATAGGAAAAGATGATATGAAGTGGGCGAGTGTGACTGGATAGATTTGGTGACATCTCCCTTTAACACATATTTGCTTACTCTTCTTTTGTTTCTGGATTTTTTTATCCTTGTGACTGGAAAGCATAAAAAAGGGACTTGTGAAAATAACTTAGGTCTCAAGAGGCTTGCCCATATATTCTGTGGTTTTCAGGGTTTCTTTTTGAAGTATCTATTTGCCTTGTTTCTGGGTATTTTTATTCTTGTTTAAAACAACTGTAAGTAGGCATTCATTTAAAAATATTTAAAAAATTCAGAGTACTAGTTCTATTTTAGTTTCTGTATAGTTTATTAACTAGAAACCAGACGGAGGGTATGATTGTCTTATCTGTTTAATATCAAAGCTGGTGAAAGCAGCCCCAGTCTTTACTGGCTTTAAAGAAAGAGGCATTTGATATTCTTCTTCTGTCTAACCAATTACTTATGAAGGTAGCATAAACAATGAAACAGGAAGAATACAAAAGAACAGCAAAGATATTTCTGTCAATACAGAATTGAACTATGTGTACAACATTAGAAAATGAATTTTCTTCTGAGATCTTTGAACTATGCAAGAGAAATGTATTTTCTTTATGGAATAAGAGAAGTTTACTATCACTTGAAATATGAGCAGAGAGAAATCTATTATCTCATTCATAGTACAATGAGATGAGTTCAAATTCTGAGTAACACCAATGATATCACAATTAAACCTTTATCAGTATTGGCATTTTAGACAATTCTGTAAAACATTCCAGCAGAGTATACATAATTGTTCATTTTGAAATACAGCAACTAAATTATACATGCTTCATAGGGAAGTGGAAATGTGTATTTATTCAGACATATATTTTCCCAGATGATGAATATATTTCATAATTAAGTATGTGGGATCCATCTGCTTTGCATTAAATTGTTTTGATTAATATGTGTGTCAAAACTGTGTTTGCTCATCATCTTAGATGGCAATATTTGGCACTGAATTGGCAAATGACAATCTAATGATACAGATCTCATTCTATGTTACAACATATTATATATTATGCAACATTGTATTCCAACCTCAAAGTTCTCATAATCATGTTATGGAAACAAAATGTAATTATAAGCATAATGCACCTTAAATCAATTTTCTTTCCGAAATGGCCAAGTGCAGAAGACATTCACCAAATTTTGACCTATAAAGAGACATTAAAACGAAGCTAAATTAAAAAAAAAAAGAATAAACATTGGGCATATTCTAGACCATTTGAATCAAATTTAGGCAGATACATAAAAGACAGGCCAAGATTTAGAGGTATAACTAAAAGATATGCACGAAGGACATTGTGTAGGTATGTGTATCAGTGGAAACCATGGGGTTTTGGCAAGTGACTACAAACACTGTGAGGACTCAAATAGATGGAAGTAAGAAAATATAATCAGGATAGCCACAGCAATAATATAGAAATAAACAGAAGAAAAAACCTGGTTAAAATTTAGGAATGAGGTCTGACATTTTTAAAACCCTGAAACAGCTTGAAATACGTTCCAGACACTATTCCAACTATGGTGGTTGTTCATGTCCTTATGCCTTGATACTATGACACAGGGCTATGGCTGCCTGTCTACTGCTTCCATTTCCCAGTGTATCTTTACCTCCTCCCTTTGGTCTGAAATTAACCTCACAAGCCTGTTTCTTATCACCCTCATAGCAAAGTATGACAAACTGAATGGCTTAAAGCAACGGGATTTTATACCATGTGATTCTGTACGATGTAAGTGATAGAATGGAGCTGGCTAAACTCAAAGTCTTCTTTTCTGGGATCTCTTTTTCTTGAGGAAATGTTTTGGGGGAAAATATGCTCTCAGCTTCCATGTTCCTGGTCTCTCTCTTTAACTCTGAATACTCGGTTTTACTTTTTAAGCATCATGTGATAAAGTGAGAACCACATGCATCAAACAGTATCTCTCTGTCTCAAGACAGCCATGCCATTTCTGATCCTTTACCATGTGTTCTGGAAGTTGAATGTTAACTAGACAGGGGCTAAAACTATATGAAAGAAAAGAGTTTCAGTTGAGAAAATGCCTCCATAAGATTCAGCTGTTGGGCATTTTCTTAATTAGTGATTGATGGGGGAGGGTCCTGACCATTATATGTGGTACCATCTCTGGACTAATGGTCCTGGGCTCTGTAGAAAAGCAGGCTGAAGAAGAAGCCATGAGGAGCAAATCAGTAAGCCACACCCCTCCATGGCCTCTGCGTCAGTTTCTGCCTCCATTTTCTGCCCTATTTCCATTGCTGCACTCTTTGTTTGTTTGTTTGTCTTTTTTTGTTTTGTTTTGTTTTGTTTTTGTTTGTTTTTGTTTTCTGAGACAGGGTTTCTCTGTGGTTTTGGAGCCTGTCCTGGAACTAGCTCTTGTAGACCAGGCTGGTCTCGAACTCACAGAGATCTGCCTGCCTCTGCCTCCCGAGTGCTGGGATTAAAGGGGTAAGTGAAATTAGACAAAGAAAAGCTAAACAATAAAACCAAAGCAGCAGGTGCACCATTGTGTTGCTACTTTAAGTCAATGTCCTCACACTCAATGATACATTTAAACCCAAAGCTGTATCAGAAGCTTCTGACTTAATTGGCTCATCCGAAAGACTAGTGACCTAATTTTAAATACCATCTGACATTTTGAAGATACTGCTATAAGAACAAAACCTCATTAAAAACAAGGAAATATAGCTCTCCAAATACTGCATTGCCACAATATTTGTATCTGTTGCAATAAATTATTAGAGCAAGAATTAATTCTTCAGTGACCAATAGATATTTCAGAACCTGAATGGTTTTTTTTGCACACCAAAAAGGATTTATTACTGTATGATAAAAAAAAATACAACAGCATGAGATAGTTAGAGAAGGCAAGACACACTAATGTCCTAAGTGATATGTCTTTTCAATCAATTAATGTATATTTTAACTTTTCCTTCATTTTTAGTTGTAATGGTGGATAAGAAGAGTTTCAGATTATAAATGTCAGATGAGGCAATGGGAAAAGTATTTCATTTGTTTATACATTTCTGTAAAGGTGAGAGTCCTGAGGGAAGAAACAATACAAGCCACTGTGATTCTGTTTTCATGATTTACAATAATAGAGGGTCATGGCTCCATAGTGTGTTCTAAAATGACCCGATATTTTGACTTGTTCCTCCCAGGCTGTACCGAATGTTATTATTTATCCAGTTAAAACTGTGTCAAAGCTATAGATAGGGAAACTAAAAGAACATACCTGTCTTTGTTCTTTCTAAAAACTACTTGCTTGGTTTTGCAATTTGTATGTAAATAGCAAAATTACTATTTCTGTTACTAAGGACATGTGTGGTGCCTACTCCAAGTTTGTGGCTTATGCCTCATTTGGATATTGGCTATTTGGCTATTGGGCAAAGGGAGTTTATAGGTAAGTAGTACTAGCATGCTTACATTAAAACATAACATCAACCTTCTATTATTATGATAAAGGAACATAGAATAAAAGGGTTCCAAAAAGCATATTGTATACCCCTAAATCAGACAAACACTAAAGCCTCATCAGAGAAGCATCTCTCTGCAGTAGAGAGCAATTAACTCAGGGACCCATAATTGGACAACATGCACAGAGTGAGATATGTTAGGTCATTCAGTCCTAAAAGGGATCTCTTTATAACATTACCCTCTTCTCAAGGCTCAAGAATACATGCAGAAGAGAAAGGAGAAGGATTGTATGAGGCAGAAGTGATTAGATGACTCCAAGGAAAGAGAATTTCTGGATACAGCAAGGCTGGTGAATTCAAAGAGACTGTGACAGCATGCAAAATATTTGTACAAGTTTAAAGCACATAAAATCCCATCATAGAGAAGGGAAAGTGAGCACAATACCTAACCAAGAAGCTATTTGCAATTTATGGCTGCTGAAACAGAAAATAAGTTTTCTACAATGGAATGTTCCCAGGTATATCAATCAAACTCTAGGGCAGCCCCGATGCTCAAGAATAGTTGGCCAACACAAAATGTGTTGTAGGTGTTTGTTGGTTACTGGCCTCCTGGCTAGCTTAGACCCAAAATAATCACACAGAAATTGTATTAATTACATCACTGCTTGGCCCATTAGCGCTAGCTTCTTAATGGCTAACTCATATTAATTTAACCCTTTACCAGATAAAATTCCCATTGTCTGTCTTGTTTGGCTCCATGGCTTCTCTCTGACTTTTCCTTTTTTCCTCCCAGCATTTACCCTAGTCGTCCCTGCATACCCAAGTTCTGCCTTGCTATAGGTACACAGCAGTTTCTTCATTCATTAATGGTAATCACAGCACACAGACGGAACTCCCACATCAAAAATGGACTCCATCGTACTTTGTGCATGTTTTGTGTTGTTTTGTGATTTTTCCTTTTTATTGATGTCTGGGAGTCTTGACTGAGGTTTCTGTCCTGCCCGGTTCCCACAGTCATTAAGTCCCAAAGAAATCACACAGAGGTCTACATTAATTATAAACTCATTGGCCTAGTATTTCAAGCTTCTTATTAACTCTCATAACTTATATTAGTCTGTGTTGGTCACATGGCTTGGTACCTTTTTCAACAAGGCAGTCACATTTTCTTGCTCTCATCTGGCTTCCTTTCTGTCTGGATGACAACTGCAGACTGAAACTTCCCTCTTCCCAGGATTCTCATTGCTCTGCCTCTACTTCCTGCCTTTTTGTCCCGCCTATACTTCCTGCCTGGCTACTGACCAGCGTTTATTTAAAATACAAGCAACAGGGCACAGATCATTGTCCCTCAGCACTTCGCCAGACACATTGCAAGCAATATGTGACTGCCATGCCAAAAAAGGTACCAAGCCAAGTGGGAAGCACAGACAAGAATAATGGGCTAATATAAGTTATAAGAATTAATAAGAAACCTGAGATACTAGGTCAATCAGTTTGTAATTATTGTAGACAGCTGTGTGGTTTCTTTGGGACTTAACTACTGTGGGAACTGAGCAGGATAGAAACTTCATTCAACAAGGGAGAAAAAGCACATGGAAGTTGAGTGGATATAGAGTTGGGCTTGTTCTGGAAGGTATTGAAGAAGGAAAGTAATATCATCAAAATGCATTTATACTTGGGGAACAGGAAGTTTTAATATAGGCCTAAATTTTTTAGAGTGATTTTTCTTCTAGTTTAAGTCTGCCTAGGATAATGTAGTCAAGGAATATTTTATTTAAAAAGAAGTAGTTCAATATAAACAGCAAGCATTTTCACCTGTAGTTCTGCATAGGTTAATATGTCTGGGATCCATCTGTATGGATTTAGTGACTTTATTTGTGTGACATAATAAAAAGAATGTCAACATTTTTTCAAAGATACTATGCTATTCTAGATAATAAAAACTGTTTTTAAACCATAATTGAAGTTAAATATCTCACAAATATTTTCTTGAAAAATGAATTATGGAAAAAGAATTACCAAGTCAGTATGTGATTAGTTTTGACTCTGGCACTTTGGTTAGTCTGCCATGAAAAATATCAATCTTCAGTTGATTTTAACCAAAATCATTGAACGCAGTTATACTCTGACTATTGTATCTATTTCTCCATCCGACAGACTAATTAATACTCATTGCCATCCCAAATATCTTTGGCAATTTTCCATCGATATTTCCTCATGAGCTCATATGCTCCTTTATGAGAGTTCCGTATTTCCCTTTTTTGCATTTCATGTTTGTTTCCATTCCTGAGGTTTGTAAAATGATTTGTGGTGCTTGTTTTCACTAAAACAAGCGAAAGTCGGGATGGAAAAAGGAAAACCCACTTCCAGAGCCAGGTTCTTGGTGAGATCAACAATATGTGACAATTAATATAATCTGCAAGTGTTGATCATATAGCTAAATTATTTTGCCATAATGTTTATCATATTTAATATGAACTGGATTTTTTTTACATAGAGTAGATATTGAAAGTCATTTTCAAGTAACAACCTAGAGTAGCTCTTGTGTTTATTGTGTTTGAGGGAATGAGTGATATTGAGAGTGAGAGAAATAGTTTTGATTTGTCAGTCCTTCTATGAAGTTCTAACTTAATATGTGGATCATGTCTCACTAAAATTATTCTTGTCCTTGTTCTCCAGATAAAGCCTCAAAGGAACAGAACAAAACAAGTTAAAAATGAAGAAGAAATGACTCCTTACCTATTTTCTCTTTGATTTATACCAAATAAAGTACCAGAAAAGCCACAATAGGGAAAAATAAAAATTTCTAGGTCCATGGGGAAGGGGAAGATAGAACAGGATTGTCATATCTTGTATTATACTCAGAGCAAATATCACAAATGGGCAGGACACTGGAACCTTGAAGAA
The DNA here is from genome assembly GCA_963919715.1 of Microtus obscurus. Lineage (NCBI taxonomy): Eukaryota > Metazoa > Chordata > Mammalia > Rodentia > Cricetidae > Microtus > Microtus obscurus. The sequence continues at coordinate 5,860,197 of CAWTZC010002333.1, forward strand.
AAGAGGGCACTTGTTTAAATCTATGTTATGTGAGGATGTAGAGAGCTCGAAAATACTGCATATTCCCTGACTTGATGGGCCTTGATTTCCCCTATGGTACCAAGGGATTCTAAAAATGAAGAATAATAAGTCTGTGAGTAGATACAGTGTATCTAAATAGGCTTTTTAATAACCTGGCGTATCCTACAGTCTCTAGTAATGATAGCCAGAAGCCACTGATTTTTAGTACAGCTTTTGAAGAGATGTAAATGTTACAGGCTAATGAGTATAATAAAAAGCCTCTGCTATCTCCCATGATTTTACTGTTCAGGCAGACAAAGGCAATGCTTCTTGCATTTCCTTTAGCAAAGTAAACATAGAAAACATGAAATTTAGTGTGGAAAGTAAGACTTGTCAAGACATAAACAAGACTTAAGGCAAGAAGGTTGTCAAGTCAGGTGGTTTCAGAAGGCACAGGCCCACCACAGAGTGACAGAGCACAGTTTCTCTATTCTGGGATGGCAGCCTGTGTTATCACAATGACTTCAGAACCTCTCTCTACAGCTCATCTGGACACATTTTGTTGGCAGAGGCAGGCGGATCTCTGTGAGTTCGAGACCAGCCTGGTCTACAAGAGCTAGTTCCAGGACAGGCTCCAAAACCACAGAGAAACCCTGTCTCAAAAAACCAAAAAAAAAAAAAAAAAATTAGAGAATGGCTCACATACATTTTCAAATATCATGTATCATCTGATAATTGTGTCCATTATAACATTTTCTCAGAATTAGAAGTCTTTGCTTTTCATTCAGTAATTTATTTATTTATATTTTTCTTGGTTCACTTTACAAGATGCTTAACTAATTTACTAATCTAAAAAACAATGCTGCTTTTGGCTTATGCATTTCAGTCTCCAGTCTCCATGTCTCTTCCACCTCTCAAATTCCCATCACACTCTTCTCTCTTTTTTTTCTTTTACTTTACCTTCTCACTTAATTCTTTTCATTTTATTTTTTGTCGTGTTTTCCTGAATAATTATCTGTAAAAAATTTTTTTCCTATACTTCTGTATTTTGTTGCATTAAATCATTACATTAATTCTTTGGGATATGCTTTGTGTTCTTTTAAAAAAATGATCCAAGTACGTTGATCATTGAGCATAACAAAAACACAACAAATAGTACTCCTAGGTAACAGAAAACCCAAACCAAAAAAAATAACAAAATAAATGAAAGAAGTGGATTTAGAAGTGAAATAAACAAAGTACCAAATGGTAAACGAGACAGACAAGAGTTTAGAACAATAAAACAATGAACAACTTCAAATTCTTTATATCTGAAATGTAAAGTGCAAGCAAATTAATTGGATAACTAATGGTTTTTTAAAAGTCTTGAAGAAATATTTGAAATATTTAAATATTGAACTGCATAGAGAATTTGATTTGACATTTGATTTTGACAAGTTATTTTTATCAAAAGGAGAATATGAGACATACTAACAATGACAATCTCCATCTCCTTTGACTCCAGTGTGGAAGTACTGTGAGGTCAATACATCAGTGAGCCACTTTACTTGAGTGTATTTAGGCCAGGTTCAATGGAGTATTGATATTGTAGAAGTGATAACAGAAATCAAGCAAGATTTTATATGTTTATAAAATTTTTGTGTCACTGGGAAAATAATCAGGGATGAGATATTCAGAGCTTGGTAGTAATTTTAGAGAAATATTTCCATTTTTATTGTCTGTTCCCTACTATGGTTGTCATTAAACACAAGGATACTTAACTGAAGGATCTCAGATATAACCATAAGAAAACTATTGTGTTAACTAGTGGGATCTACTGATGATAATGCTTAGAAGTTTAGATATTTGTTTGTTCTGTTATAGTGCTGGCTGTTAAGTTTGGGATTTTATGATAGTTAAGCATATGGCCTCCCAGGTCCCTGGTTGTTACTTTTATAATGTGGCCTTTATTAGAGATGTTCTAGGGTCTTAGTTAAATTAAAAAGAAAATTAAGAGGCTCCAAATATTACCTATGCTTATCTCTGGCCTCCTTCATCAGGAGCCGCCCTTTCCAGACCATGGATGGGACTGCACCTGCTGTCACCAATCTTGCTAGCTTAAGTTAGAATTCATTCTGTGTTCGGAATAATTTTTGACTTTAGACAAATGGGCAGAAACCTGTATATACAACTGCAGTAGCACACAGAATCTTTCTACTGCTTTGCAAATTCCCTGATTTGCATATTCATCACATCGTTTCTTTCCCTCATAAAAACACAAATATTTTTGCTGGCTCCATAATTTCAACTTATCCTTACTGAACTTTGAAAGTGTGTATATTTATCACACTGCCATTTTACATTTAGAAATTTATATTTAAGTTTCTTCATGGTTTTTACAGCAGTTCCTCATTATTATAATTTTGTCCATATACTTTTAAATGCATTAAGGGAAAAATGGTTAAATAAAGAAAAAAAACATAACACACATCAGAATGAAGAGTCTACATTTAGTCATTTTGTGAGAATTTACTCCCCAGTGACCAGTTTCTTACACTTAAAAAAAAAAGATGCCCATTAAGTCTTCTGACATAAAATTATTCAAATATGTGTTTTTGAGAAAATTTTCCAAATGCAAATAATGAACCGATTTCAAGTAAAAAAAACCCACATATATGAAAATGTGTGTTCACATTTTAGTTCAGAACATTTAAAATATAATTAGCCTTATATAATTAGCAACTATTGAGAACTGTATTTTTTCCTAAGAAAAATTAAAAACATTCTATTCGCCCCCAATATTCCACAAAATTGATTGCATATTTTCCTCACAGGGATAATAGAGAAATAATCTCAACAAATGAATATATCTCAGCTTCTCCTTTCATGTAAAGTTGAGATGCTATTTAGGAAAACAAATAAACAAATAAGTAAACTCCCTAAAACCATATCTAAACTCCTGTACATTTCAGATGGAATTTTGATAGGAAACAGCTGTAGTTGGTTGCAAAGGAAATGAAAGCTTCAAGTAAATTTTACTCAGCGACTCAAAAGTGATCTTTTATATTTAGTTGACTGTGATTTTTCTTTTTATGGTCACTGATGAGCTAGCTGCTTGTTATTCCAACATACTCATAGTATCAATCAGGATCCAAATTCTCAGCATTTGCTTTGCCAGATAACCATGGTCTAAAGCTAAGAATCACTGAAATGTTCCAAGAATTTGTATTAATAATAGCTCTGTTTTTCTTTCAAGTTTGTATGATTACATAGAGTTTATGACAAATTATAAATAATGTATAAAATGATTCTGATATTAAATTTAAGACTAGATTAAAGAATGTTTCAGAGAAAGAATTAACAGTTTTCAAGTTTGGAAATGTTGGCCCACACTGAAAAAAATGATACTTGTGAAGTTTCATTTATATCTACAACACCAGTTCCTTGAAATAAAAGTATTTGTATAAATGCCCACCTGAAATCCATCGCTAAAATTTTTAGCAATCTATTTTTAAATTCTCACATGCGTATACTGTGTTTTACCTCTTCCCATCACCCTCTCTCAATCCCTTCTTCTTGTTTACATTTTTTTTCAGCAAATCTCTCATTTACTTTAACTTTTTAAAAAGTCTTTTGGTATGTACTCCATTTTTTTTTATTGGATTATTTGTTCTTTTGATGACCAATTTCTTGAGTTCTTTGTATATTTTGGAGATCAGACCTCTGTCTGATATAGGATTAGTGAAGATCTTTTCCCATTGTGTAGGCTGTCCTTTTGTCTCGTTGATCAAGTCATTTGCTTTACAGAAGCTTTTCGGTTTCAGGAGGTCCCATTTATTAATTGTTTCTCTCAGTGTCTGTGCTATAATCATTTATTATCTGCCATTTATAATTTTCTTATTAACTTATTGCCAGCATATATTTGAGTTATGCCCATAATTTGTTTATTGCAAGTATTTCTGCAAAACTCACTAAAAACCAGGTGTTTTTATTTTTGGTTCCTGTTTCAATTTTGTGGCATAGACCTATTGGTTTTACTGCTACATACGTGGTAAGTGTACTCTTTATTGTTTCAAGGAAATTACATTACCTACAATGAATTCACCATTTCACATTCACACAATAAGTGAATAGGGTTTCAGTTTCCCCACAATTTTCCCCAAATTGTTGATGACTTCCGTTTCCTCAAAGAAATGATAGTAACAGTCTTAGGTGACATCTCATGATGGTTTCCATTTTCAAGTCCATACTTAAGGTATATCTACCCATATTCTTGTCATCAAATGTGGAGTTGATAAATATATTTTCTCGTTCTGTAGGCTGCTGCTTTCTCTGACTAATGGTGTCCTTTGCCCTCTGAAGCTTTTCAGTTGCTTATCTTTATGCCCGTGTTGTTGGCGTTCTGTTTAAAAAGTTGTTTCCTGCCGGGCGGTGGTGGCGCACGCCTTTAATCCCAGCACTCGGGAGGCAGAGGCAGGCGGATCTCTGGGAGTTCGAGGCCAGCCTGGTCTACAAGAGCTAGTTCCAGGAGAGGCACTAAAGCTACAGAGAAACCCTGTCTCAAAAAAAAAAAAGTTGTTTCCTGTGCCAATACATTCAAAACGTTTGCCCTCTTTTAAATATTAGGTTTAGAGTATCTTATTTTTTGTTGACAGTTTTTATTCACTTGGATATATGTTTTTACAGGCTGAGAAGTATGGATATATTTGCATTCTTCTATATGCACACATCCAGTAGGACTAACTTCATTTGTAGAAGATTCTGTCTTTTTTTTCCCCCTCGTGTGTATTTCTGGCTACTATAAAAAACAAGAACAACAATTACAAAAAAAAGGTGTTGATATATGTTGATTTATGTCTGAGTCTTCAATTCAGTTCCATTGAACAACTTATCTGTTTTTATGCCTTTTAACTATGGTTTTACTTATCCCTGTACTACGACCAGAAATTAGGGATGGTGATATATCCCTCAGTTCTTTTATTGTTTAGACTTGTATTATTAACCTGTTTTTGTATTTTTCCTTATGAATCTGATAGCTGTCCTTTCAAGGTCTGTAAAACATGTTATAATTTTTATATGGATCATATTGACTCTTTGGACTGCTTTTGGCAGAATGACCATTTTTACTAGATAAATTCTACAGACCCATGAGCATTGGAGAACTTTACATCTTCTGATATCTTCTTCCAAGATTTGAAGTGTATGTCATATAAGTCTTTCACTTGCTTGGTTAGGGTTACCTCAAGATACTTCACATTATTAGAGACTATTGTGACAGGTGTAATTTTCCTGATTTCTTTATCAGTCCCTTTGTAATTTGTATACAGAAGGGATATATTTCTATTTGTTGGGTGTGTGGGTGTTTTATTTCTTGGTTTCTGTTTTCTCTCTGCATTCTTATATGTTTTACTGGTTTGCTCAGCTTATGTGTTCAGAGAGAAGTTCTGCTGGTCCTGGAGTCTGGAATCCAGTGATAAGTAGGCAATTGGAGGTTAGGAGAGGAGAGTCTGTGAAATCCACAGGGCATATGAACAGTGGGGAAGGGAGGGTGCAGCTGTTTATCTGTTGCCAAACTAGGGATGATATACAGATGGACTGGTTCTAGGAGAATATAGAAAGAAGCAAACAACTGTGGGCAGCTTACCTGGTTTTTCACCTGTGCTTAAGCAGGAGGTGCTTTCTTGAGTTTGGGGATGATATAGGGCATCAAGTTAGGGGAGCGAGGTTAGAAGGGACCCGTCGGGGATGTCCAAAGGAGATGTGGGCAGGGAAAGAGAGACGCTACACTTGGTGTTCTGTTGCAGCACTGGGGACAAGATTCAGGAATTATGTCTGGGGAACAGAGGAGAGAGAGAGAGAGAGAGAGAGAGAGAGAGAGAGAGAGAGAGAGAGAGAGAGAGAAGGCTTTCCCAAAGAAAATTTTCAATATAAGGGGAGATATTCATTCAACTTTTAATGACATGAAAGTTTTAGAAATGTGAAATAAAAAATTTCCAGAGTCCCTTAGAAAGTATAAAAATGAAAAAAATTACATTTTTCATTTATCCTGAAACAATATAGGTACATATTTTGAAAGAAATCAAGGGTATTCATTATTAATAGTGCTTTCTTTACAAAGTTCATTTTTTGTAAATGTAAGTTGTAAAATACCCCTCTTTTGCATTTCAGTCTATCTCTTACTTTTTTCTCATAATTTGCTCATCTAACTTACCAGAAAATTGACAGAACGAGAGAATGATTTCATTAGTTTTGTTTCTAAGTCCAGTAATAGGTTTATTGGCTTATTACACATACCCTCCCACAGGGTCAGCAGATAATAGGACTATCAGCCATCAGGAAAATGATTTATTCAAAATTACAGGTATAAGGAATTGAGTTATAAAGATTTGGAGAGCCCAGAACATTAAGAATCTGCTTTTTTATTGTAGCCAAAAAAATATTTGAAATGCAAAACTCTAGTCATGATGAGTTGGCATTAGATAGACTTCCAACTACATAAAACGGGCTTTAAAAATCTGTATTCAAATCCATCAGCTCACTGACCAGGAACGATGGGGTTTAATTGCTCTTAAAGGATTCAGAACTTCCAGACTCTCTGCACCACTGTCACAGCAGTTAACTTTTCTATGGACTTGCATTCCAAATACAGATGGTCTTTGAATAAGGTAGAGCCAGTCTGCTTACAGGGGCAAGGTCTTCCTCAGTTTAATGAACCTTCCCTGAAGCTCACACACACACCCACATAGAAAGATACATTCTTTATTATACAAAAGACAGGTTTGGAGACTCTATGACAAATATTTTAATCAAGTATATTAGTGAGCAAGATGGCTATATTTGTCTCCTCTGCTTGATTAGATGAGACACATTTTCTCCTAACCTTCATCCTGTTCTCCTATTTCATATGTGTAATGGTCAATTCTATCCCTGTATTTTGTATATGTGTATAAATATTAAATGTTTGTCATAAAAAGTACTTGAAAAGCATGGGTACTATCTCTTCTGAAAGTAGTTGTCAAGGGAAATGATACTAACACCCACAGTCTATTGAAGACTGGAAGCAAAGTTTAGTATGTACCATTTTACAAGCTAATAAAAAAACATTTTGCCAAAAAAAAATAAGAGGTGAGTTTATTCTTTTTTTGGAAAAGACCAGTCAACACACACCAGAGCTGAGGGCCCCTGCCTAAGGAAGAGTGATATCCAATATATACAAGCAGGAGTTGAAACGTAAAACCATACTTCCTCTGACACAGGAGTGCTGGGACATTGTTCTTAACTTTTCATGATGATGCATTTATTAATTCCAAGTTTCACCTGCTATGTATTGAGTATTCTGCACAGATACTAGTGCAGTGAGCAGGTGGTCATGGAGGTTCTTGTCTGGATCCTATTGCAGGGGCTGTGCACACAACAGAGCCTGGAGGAAGGCTCACACGGGACTAGGGTTCCTCTGTTGGTCAGGATGCTTTTCCCAAAGGAGCTGTCCCAAAATTACTCAGCCTCTCTTGTAGTCCTCATTCCTAGTACCATCAAGGGTAACCACTTCCCCACCCACACACATTGCTGCCTTTCCTCTCACGTCAGCCCCCATACCTACATATTGATGCCCAACCTTGGCAACTGAATAATGGAGTCTCATGCTCATGAAATTGTGATTAGGCCCTGCATGCCCCAACTGGCTATACCTCAAAAAGAAAGGCTGGATGAAAATACTGCAAACAATTAGGAGGGTCCTCCAAGCTTGAGGTGGGTAGGTAAGCATCCCTCCCAGCTCAGAAGCCTTTCCTTTGCGTCAATAAATTTCTATATTGGTCTTAAAAAAGAAAAAAAAGAAGGCCGGGCTGTGGTGGCACACCCCTTTAATCCCAGCACTGGGGAGGCAGAGGCCAGCCTGGTCTTCAAGAGCTAGTTCCAGGACAGGCACCAAAGCTACAGAGAAACCCTGTCTCAAAAAACCAAAAAAAAAAAAAAAAAAAAATCTATCCAAGTCTAACAGCGAGTTTTGTTTTGTTTTGTTTTGTTTTTTTTTTTTTTTTTTTTTGGGCGGGGGAGTTACCCGTAGAAACGTGAGCATCTATAACATCACAGTTTCCCTCGAGCACACGAGAACTGGGTATCTCACGGAATAGTCCTCCTGCAGCATACACACACCTAAGAGTCACTTGAGCTTCGTGAATTCTGTGACTTTTTCTCTTCTTTGAAAGAGAGGTTATTAATTGGTTAGATCTTGTGAGAGTCTCCTGGACTCATCAAAGTTGCTCTGATTCCCCAGAGCGACTGTCATGTTCAACCTAGAAAGAACAGCAACACAATTACATGGCAAAATCATAAATAATTTGAGTCAAATTTTAATCATGCCATTCCAATTTACAACAAGATTTTCAAGGTGATTGTGGATACTCCATTATCTAACTAGACTCTCGGAATGTTGGTTAGAGGCTTTTGCAATTAAATGTGCATGACTGCAAAGAAAATGTTCAGAAATCTAAGTAAGTGGCGTATTAGTTTAAAGGGCCCCAATTGTGTAAGTTAGTCAGACTGGAGCAATGTTCCCTGTAACACTGATAGAGACTGAGAAGCAGCATCCCTACACAAAAATGATGTCAAGGTTGGTATGGGTGTAATATGAAAGGAGGAATCCAGGGTAGTTTTTTTTTTTTTTTTTTTTTTTTTTTTTTTTTTACAGGATACAACCCAGGCAATCTTACTACAAGTTATATACTCATAAACAGTTATGAATCTAATCATGAAAGAGTAGCGCTGTTGTAAGAAACAGATCCCTTCAGTTCCTTCTCCTCTCTGATGGTATTTCTGAAGCTCTGTTTGATAAAACGGTTAACCCTAGCATAATTGATGGTATCTGGACACTGCCAACTTAATTAACGTTTTTTCCTCTAACCACATTCACAAGAGAATGTGCCCTTTATGGAGAATCTGTGTCTACCCAATGCCTGAGAAATTCAGTCAGCAGCTGCTATTTATGTGCGCACACTGAATTCACATACTGGCAGGAGTGTGAGATTCGGCTCCCAGTGTACCAGATTTCGATGTGACAGACCAAACAAAAAGCAAGTTTTTAGAAGCTCCGATGTAGTAATTAATGACATGGGTCATTAAGGGGAGAGAGCAAGTGAGCTTTAGTGGTGACTGAATTGACCAAGTTCACTTGGTTACTATGAACAGTCACAGCATCACAGTGGAAAGCATTTGATCTCATGAGAGCTATTATGTCAAAAACCTGAATACAGACATCTAGGAAAAATTGGGTTAACCTATAGCTCCATCAATTTAATGACTTTCCTTCAAGGAGGAGAGGGTAATGGGGTACAGTTACTACGCAGTAGGAAAGTTGCCATTGCTTTATATATAGCCAGATGTTGCTGAAAGCTGTATCAATTCTCTACTCAACTGCAACAATTTCATACAAGTACTGACTTTACCCAGGCCTAGTTAATTGCATCCCAAGGTGCTTCACTCTTAAATGAGAATTTCAGGCCAGAGTATTATAATTCCTTGGTGTACCAATCAGGTTTGTCCAGATGGTTAGAACTTCGTAGGGTAAGGATGTGTTGGTTCATTCCTAACAGTATAAAACGCCAAGCTCTTTCGTCGCCATAATCTGGCAGATACGCTTGTTTTGGGGGCACAAGAAGAACTTTTTCTTTATTCCTAATCTTAGATCTCCTCATAGTAGTTGGGGTAGGCATAGAAATGAGATTGGAGGCATATAAGGAGAAAGTTGTCTCTTTCTATTACACAAACCTACACTATTACTTTCTGTGGCAAGTGCTGCCAGCTGAAATCCCAGCACACTCTGTCTGTCCAGTGCTGGTTTAAAAATCTGTGAGGTATACGTGCTTGATGTGAGTTCAGCTGAGGAGTCTATTGAATCAGCAGTCACTCCTTGACTTTCTTCTGAGGACCGTGATTTTTGTTCTCTTTCTGATTCAAGTTTTTCTGCAAACAACAAAATACTTCCGGAAGTACTCCCTAATCCTAAGCATCTGTTGGCTCTTCTCCTCATCTAAATACAAGGGCTAAGGGAATTTTGAAGGCAGACTAAATATTTATATAGGTGTCTTTGCATAACTTTCCCTAGTGGGTTACCATTAATAAAACTAGAAGATCAAATAGTGAAATTGGAATCAAATCAAGTCATTCATGTTTGATTATAAAAGTTTGTTTTCTCAGGAAAAAAAATTCCAGAAAAAGCTCATACTTTCTCATAGAAGTTAAAAATGGTAAAAATATAAAATAAAATAGCAATAGCAAAAAATGATAAAAGAGTAACAATAAATAGCAAAGCACACCTATTTCTGGAAAGTCAAGGGGACCTTCACCCCCACACTTTTCCATAATGGTAAATCATAGAGATTGCATCATAAGTACAAATATGCCCATTCTTTCACAACTAATTGTAACTTGACCCAAAGCAAATACAACTTAAATCTGTAATAAACTTTGTGGCCAACATTACTATTTTGAATTGGTGACGCATCTGTTATATTAGAATGAAATAATGATTAGTAACTTTGTGGTGTTTTAAGCCGAGTGTTGAATTCTTCTCAGTATACTTAACTTTCTTTCTTTAGATTTAATTCATTCAATCCATCATACTGTGATGGGATGATGACACTTAGCAATTAAAACCATATCAAGAATATTGTTACAGCATTTCTATGAAGACAGATTTTTATGAAGCAAAATTATTTTCAATCATATTTTCTCTATCACACCCAAAACGACCTTTGTTATATTTCATTCATTAGTGAATATTTTAAAAGAATGAGTTATTTCAACTTTGATGATTTTTCAAAATAAATTGCTTTCAAATAAAAAGTAACTTAAAGAAGTATATGAATAATGACCGTTCTATAGAAATTAAATAAGCCTTATAGCTTGTATTTGCTTTGTTTCTGACATACTTTATGACTCAACAACAATGTAGATTTTCCTAATTTTTGGCTACAAAAGGAAAGTAAAACATTGTTTATTGTGATAATACTTCATACTGACCTACTTCTAGAAATTGTCTTTAAGCTCTAGGGTACACAGATGAACAACAATGTTTTTATATTAGATACAAAAGCGATTTTTATCCTGGAGCTCTTGTAGCATAAACTGTCAAATAGAGACCATTAAGTATGTCTAAACATATTGCTTCTTAGCATATTTTAAACCCTTACCCCCTTTTCATTCTCGTTCACTTTCTCTTTGTTCTCTCTTTCTCTCTCTCTTTCTCTCTCTCTCACTCACACACACACACACACACACACACACACACACATTCTTTACTTGGGGTGAATTTACATAGATTTAATAGTTGTTTCAGGGATTAAATAAAAGTTATTAAAGATTTTTCAGTTTCAAGAAATTTGATTTTCAACATATGTGACACATGTTCTGTACTGCTTCTTCAAGTGCATTCAGAATAGAATGGTCAGTGTGATTCAAGGGAAGGATAAACAAAGAAAACAGAAGAGGAAATGCAAAGAATCAGAAGAGTTATTTACAGGATAACAATAATATAAAATTATAGTCCTCTTTATCAAAAATTGGTGATATGAAGTAAGGCAGCCTAAATGTCATTTCCATGTGTGAATTTTTATTTCTTATCCTATTTTGTAAGTGATATTCTATTTAATTCATTACAGTTTATTTTGTCAATGAAGTATATGGAAAATATACTCATAGAGTTTTATATATTTTTAAATTATTAATAGAGAATTGTTCACTTTTGAGACAAACAATATTAAGTGTAATTTTTATAACTACTAACTATGCGTTTAATGTTAAAATCATATTGTTTGACTTTTTCAAATTTTTATCATTATATATCATTTTTGTTAAAATTTATATAAGAACTTGGGAATGTAAATAAGTTTGCATAACCATAAATACACTGAAACAGGTACCTAAACTTAAATGGGAAGGGTAACGGTAGTTGTTACGTTGAAAGAAAGTGAGCAAGCTCTAATCATTGCTCTAATTTTAACCTGAATTCACAAATTAAGCATTAGTCTGTCAGTTTTGCTTCTTGAAATTTCAACAAAAATAAGATATAAGGATAAAAATTTGAAAAAGTCAAACAATATGAAGGAAGAGCATTCCTAATTTAAGTCTATGTGTTGATTTCATCTTATAAAATGCTTCCCTTTAAAAGTGGATAATGAATTGTCATCACTTCAGTTAAGAAAATAAGAATCCAGTTAGCTCTTATAAGAAAAGTCACTCGTCTGGGGCTCATACTGATAAGGCGAGGTTTGGTCATGACTGGCTCAGCAGCATCCATCTACTGAAGGCATGTATAGACACATTATTAGCAAAGTTCCTTTATGTTTCCTAGGTAAGCAAAGGCCCCTTCTAATTTTCTGGGAATGAAGGAGACTGATAGATACATTTTGTCATTTGTGAGGTTTTCATTTTTTCTTTTGTCTTTGGAAATAACTATTATAGCCTCTTGTCCTTAATTTAACCACTTAGTTTTACAAAGTAGCTACATCACAGCCCAATACAGACATGCTCAGACATATAGCAATAATTCTTTTTAAGGTGACTAAAACATTTTCTGTTACTAAAAATCCAGAGACCTAATGGAGAAATAGATGAACAGATTTGGATTTTTTTGCTTGTTTTTGGTGAGGAAACTCTGAAAGACATTCATTTCTCACTACTTCAATAGGTATTCCATACCTGCAAATGGTACCCCACTGTATCAAATGGGTGGGATTGTTTGCAGGACTCCTAACATTCATACTACAGGACATTCCTTGGACCCAATGAAGTCATGATAGTTGGTTCATTACTAATATGATACATATGTATCATTTTAGTTTTAAAAGTTTTAAATCCTGTATTTGAAGTTACTTATAGTCAGGGTAAATGGTTTAAATAATTATCTTTAAATTTAAATTTTCTTATAAATTTAGTAGACAGTGTAATCAGGGATAAACAAAAACTTTTCAGTAAATACCTTTAAGAGGAGCGCCCACTTGTTTGTCCTGGCTGCCTAGCTAGGTTAGCCCCGAAATAACTACAAAGAAATTGTATTAATTAAATCACTGCCTATCCCATTATATCTAGTTTCTTATTGGCTAACTCTCACATCTTGATTTAACTCATTTCTATAGTCTGTATATTGCCATGTGGCAGTGGCTTACTGGGAAAGATTCTAACCAGCGTCCGTCTCAGGCGGAGGATCCATGGTGTCTCTCTGACTCTGCTTTATTCCTCCCAGCATTAAGTTCTGTCTTTTCTGCCTACCTAAGTTCTGCCCTATCATGGCCACAAAGCACTTTCTTTATTAACCAATGAAAGCAACACAAAGAGAGAAGGACCTCCTACAGCAAATACCCATGTATCAGTTTTCCTTTACAATATTTACTACAGGATTTTAAGTAAAATTCCTGCTTATATTTTTACAGGTAATTCCAGACCCTGATAAAACATGATAGTCCTCACTGACAAATTCCTTGCTTGGTAATAGAAGGTATCCTTGCCTTAGAATTATACCCAAAAATTGTTAAAAGTAAGCACATGACCTACTATGAAATAAATCACTGATAAACCTCATTTGTCAATGAAAATATCTTTTAGGATCCAGCTTAAGGTCTTCAACAATCTGATAGGTAGGAATGCAAAATAAATGAGAACCAAGCTTTGATTGCTTATGATTTATTATAATACTAATGAATGCATATCCTACCATGTAAAATGATTCTTCTTAAATGTGTATGGGCTTTTTGAATATTTTTCTTCAATCTCTGTCTATCATTTGATGTAACAGGATTAAATAACAGTATCTGGCAGCTTGGTCTAATTGCTGCTTTACCAGAGAGAACTGTTAGGTAACTTAAGGCCTCCTCCTCTGCATATTATAATGTACCCATAGATATATTCAAGATGGTTTGAAATTTCAATTACCTTGCTGAATTTGAAAAAAAAGTTACATATTCAGTTATATGTATTTTCATAATTTTATTCCACCCCAATAAGCACACAGCATTTATTAGAAAAATGAACCACTGGTGAAACTGAAAATCAGGCAATCACTTATCTACTTACCAAACCGTTACATCCTGTACCATAGTACTGGCCATTTCAGCACCAAAATAACTGTCCTGAGGCCACTGCCTTGGAAACTGACCAGGTCTAGTTAGTAATGCCCTAATTTTCTGGTCATTTCTCTCTTCCCTTATATTAATAGAACAGAAAATGAGCTTGGCATTAAGACAAAACTGAATTTAAGTTAAAATACTCTTCTCTATTTTACAAATAGAGGCTTGGATTAGGATATCAAGGCAATTCACCAGTGACCTGTGATTTCAATTCTAGCCTGGTCTATAGGAGACTGTGGGAAGAGAGAGAGAGAAAGAGAGAGAGGAGGAAAAAGAGAAGAGAGAGAAGAGGGAAGAGAGAAAGAAAGGAAAGAAAAAGAAAACAGGAGCAGAAGAGATAGGTCAGTACTTTAGAAAACTGATAGCTCTTCCAGAGGACCCAAAGCTTTTTTCTGGGCACTCACATGGAACCTTACAACCATTTGCAATTCTAGTCCATAGCAATCTGATGCTCTCTATTGACCCTCATGGACACAAGGCATGCATATAGTCCACAGACATACATGCAAGGCAAGACAATCATCTACATACATTTTTTAAAAATTCAATCCCCTTGATCCCCTTACAAAAACAATGTGAAATGCTCATAGTTACTAGTTACGTCTTTTTGGAAAGATTTAGCTTTCTCCTTTTATACCACAAGTGAAATGGTAGTTATGTCATAATATTGAACACACTAAATTATGCAAAAGACTGAAGATACTGTTTAAATGTAACTACAGAAGAACAACATTGAGCATCTTGAGGCCTTTAAAGCCCAGTGTCATGAGGAACCTTTCAAATGTACTTGGAAAGAGTCTAATGGATGGTAGAATAACAAAGTCTCTACATTTTTATTAAGATCACATTCTACTCCCCCCCCCATTCCTAGTTTACCCAGGATATTTCATCTATTTTCTCTTCCCAGGTAGATCCATGTGTCCCTCTTACTCTACATCCTCTCCAACATAAGCTGTTATTACCATTTTTCTTGTTGTTATCTTGGCCATCTGAAAGGAGTAAGATGACATCTCAGTCATTTTGATTTGCATTTCCCTGATAGCTCAGGATGTGGAACACTTTTTTAAGTATGTATCTACCATTCAAGATTCTTCAGTTGAGAGTTCTCTGTTTAAATCTATAGAGCATTTTTGATGGGATTATTTGGTACTTTGGTATGTCTAGTTTCTTAAGTTCTTTACATGTTTTGGATATCAGTCCTCCATCAGATGTGGCGTTGGTGAAGGTATTTTCCCATTCTGTACGCTGCTGTTTTGTCTTATTGACTGTGCCCTTTGCCTTACAGAAAGTTCGCAGTTTTAGGAGGTCCCATATATCAATTGTTGCTCTCAGTGTTTGTGCTACTGGAGTTATATTTAGGAAGTGGTCTCCTATGCCAATGCATTCAAGTTTGCTTCCCACTTTCTCTTCTATCAGGTTCATTGTGACTGGATTTATGTTGAGGTCTTTGATCTGCCTGGACTTAAGCTTTGTTCAGGGTGATAAATAAGAATCTATTTGCATTCTTCTATATTCCACCATCCACTCATGCCAGCACCATTTGTTGAAGATGTTTTCTTTTTTTCATTGTATATTTTTGGCTTCTTTGTCAAAAACCAGGTGTTCACAGGTGTGTGGATTAATGTCAGGGTCTTTTATTAGATTCCATTGATCCAGGTGTCTGTTCTTATGCCCATAACAAACAGGTTTTACTACTATAGCTCTATAGTAGAGCTTAAAGTCAGGGATGATGGTTGGGCCTTCAGAAGTTCTTTCATTGTAAAGGATTGTTACAGCTATCCTGTTTTTGTTTTGGTTTGTTTTTCAATATGAAGTTGAGTATTGTTCTTTCAAGGTCATGGAGGCATCTTCTCGAGAAAGATCCCCTCCTTTCAGATACCTTTAGTTTGTTTGACATGTCGATGTAATACTAGTTAACACAAACCCCCCCAAAGCCCCCAAAGCTCTAGTTCAGGTACCAATTTCGTTGCAAACTGGAGAACATACAGTCATATATAGAACATTTGAGAGCAGCATGGAGGACGTGTTTCAACAGAATATTGTTAACTATCATCAAGTTGACATTTTTTTTTTCTCCAGTTGTGTTTGTCTATATCCTAGGTCTCTGGGCCATCTTGTCTGTTGGTCCTGGCACTCCAGGCATGGTCAATGATGGGCTCACTCTTGTTGTATGGTTCTCAGGCTAGATCATTCACTGGTTGGCCACTCAACAATCTCTGCACCACCCTTACCCCAGCAATTGGCATCGGAAGGACAAACTGTAGATCAAAAGTTGTATGACTAGGTTGTTGTTCCAATCCTTCCACTGGAAGACTTGTCTGGTCTGAGAAGATTGCCAGTTCAGGTCATGCTTTGATAATTTCTAGGTGTCTTACTTGGGGTCACCCTTGTGGATTCCTGAGAATTTCCCTTGCATCAGGTTTCTACCTGACACTGAAATGCCTGTTCTCCCATTTTCAGTTATCTCTTTCAATACTCTGCCACTCCATCCACCATTGGCGACTACCAAAATTGTCATCAGAAAGCCTTCATCCAGTAACTGCTGGAAAGAAATTCAGAGATGCACAGGCAAACCACGCCAAAGTCCAGAAATCCTGCTGTAGAGTCTAAGGAAGGACTGTCCCTTTAAATGTATGTGATAGCTGTGTAGTTTCATCTCATTGTGGGACTCCTAACAGGGGAGCAGAAGCTGTCCTAGCTATTTGTTTGGCTTTGGGGAACCTATTGCTCATACTGGGTTACCATGCCCAGTTTTAATACAAGAGAGGCAGGCTTGTGAATGCTTAGTATTACTGCAATTTGTTCTGCCATACTTTATTGATACCCATGTGAGGTCTGCCCCTTTCTGAATAGAAACAGAGAAGTTAATAAGGGCAAGTGGAGGGGAGGTAGGGAGAGGAAATGGGAGGAGTGGAGGGAGAAAAAAATGTGGTAGGGATGTAAAGTGAATAAATTAATTTAATTTTAAAAATTAGGTTAAAAGGGAAAATTAATATTCTGCAATAACTTTAAGTATATTATAAAATATTTTACTAAAATTATGAACTACAAAAAAATTAAGAGACAAAAGTATGGAAGAAATAAGCAAAACCAAATAAACACAAAAGGGCTATCAGGAGACCTGAAAGAAATAAAAAACTTTGAAAATATGCTAGACAAATTCTCATATTTAGTGTTTGTCTTTCAAGAGCTTTAGAAATAATAAACAACAAAAGATTTGTGCCCAAAGAGAACATATTAAACATGTTGATAAATAAAATGTTGAAAATAAGAAGAAAAAAATTAATTATCACAAGTAAATACTGGCAGAATACAGAGAAAATGAATAATTAAAAACAAAGTTTAGATATTTCAATTAATAGATAATAAAAACTAAAATAACACAATTTATGAGTTTCAAATGGAAAACAATTGAGATTCCTATTGAAAACCAAGATTCACAACTATCTACTTGAAGATTCCGTGGAAATGAAAGGAAGTCCTATGGCATTAACATGAACAGCAGCAACAACAAACCCTATTGAAAGAGTAGATGAGCTCTGCAGATTTCTGGAGTTTATGATCTCTCAGTTATATTTCTTTAGAGTCTGAAAATCTGAAGGGTAAACTTCAGAAAAAAATTATTGGCATTACTTTTAAGACACTCAAATTAAGGCAATGAAATTTATGACATACTTCAAAGGAAAGGGTTTACATATTTATTAATTGGAAAATAATATAATTTAATGGGATAGTTACTTCTAATTGGCTTGGAGAATCAAAGGTTTTGCTATTTTTTTCCAGAAATGTAGAAACAAGACATAACATTTATATTAACATCCTTATGAAACAATAAACAGAAAAGATTCCACTTATACTTCCAACATGTACACAAAGTTACGGTGAACAAGACTATGTGTGTCTGATCTAAGGGACAGGGATACCCACCTACTAACAGAATTAAGAGTACAGAATCAAACTGTTATTTCCATTCTCAGCTCCTCCTCAACAAAGATCACAATAAAATTCAATTTAGAATTGGCAACTTTTCACAAGATACTCCAGAAATAACTAGCAATCCACGTGTGAAGGAATGATTTTGGTCTACCTTTCTGCACATGATATACTCAGAAAAACTGCACATGTATTAAAGAATATGTAAGGCTTAGAAACACCTTTATTTTTTTACAAATAAAACAAATTGTTTAGATTTTTAACAACTCATTTTAGGTAATTCTTGCTTAGAAATATTACCACCTAGTAATTTAACATTTAACAAATGTTAAAAATCTTTTATATATCTATGATATTAAGAAATTAAAACCTAGTTAAAATAGTAGAAATATTTGACTAAATGTATACATGAAAAATATAGAAAGAAAGTTGCATTTAGAAAACTTAAATGTGATTTGAAGTGTATTTTTAAAATTACATATGCTACTGATCAGCTGTGATAGGAAATATTTCAATTATGCTTTAAAGAATAATACAAGTATTTTTTCTGAGATTAACACAAACACATAGGCATGCATACACACAAGCACACAGAGAGAGACTAGGAATTGTAATGAAGAGATGAGTCTAGAGAATAAGATATTAGATGGGATATGTAAATCAAAGGGGGAGATATATTTTTTTTAATTTATCACAGATCTATTTTGATGAATAAGAATTAAGTCAGTAGGAGACCTTGCCTGGGAGAAGTATGAGGAGCTGAGAAAGGGCTTTGCAGCATGCATGTGAGGGTGGTGACTACAGTTAGGGCTTACACAACTAATAGAATGGACCATTCATTACCCTTGTTTATCTCAGGAAGGATTTTGAGGTTTATGTGTAGGTGATTGAGTGTTATTGCTATTTTCCAGGAAAGAGAATTGTGCTATAGATAAATTAAGAATCACACCAAGCTGAGTCACTTTAGTGTGGCTGCCCCTTGTGTCTGTGACTTTATTGTAAAAGTTTGACATATATGCGTGCCAACATCTACAGGACCTCAGAGGAGCATGTGCTTAAAATATTTGAAAATGAAAGAAAGAAGAGGTGAGACACAGTTTAGTTTTCCTTTTCAGTTTAAATATAAAAATCAGTTAGCCTCATATGCAGTGATTACCACATAAAACGCCATAATTCAAGTGTTTTCCTTTCAATGTTGCCTGTTGTTGGGACCTTTTTTCTCCTACTGGTTTGCCTCATACAGCACTGGTATTATAGTTTGTCCTAGTCTTATCGTTACTTGTTATGCCATGTTCAGTTGATATCCTCTGGAGGCCTGCTCTTTGCTGAGCGAAATGGAAGAACGGACCTGGGGGAGAGGTGAGGTGAGGAAAGTACTGGGAGGAGTGGAGGGAGGTATGAGGAAAGATTAAAATAAAAGATTATTTTAGTAAAAATAAAAATGGGGACCAGAGAATTCGCTTAGCAGTTATAAACAGATACTGCTTTTGGAGAGGACTAACATTTGCTTTCCAGCACTGACAACAGGGTTCTCACAACTGCATCATCAGTTCCAGGGAAATCTAATCACCCTCGCCTCGTGGGTACCTACCCCTGTGAACGCATGCCTGCATACATACATATACATACATGCTTACTGATTAAAGAAGTGTTTAAGGCAAGAGTGAATACGTGTAATGAACATCCCTCTTTAGGTGGCAATCTGTATTCTACATCTCCAAACTCATGAGAGATGCTTTCCAACAGTTAAGGCACAGGTTCCCACCAATACCCTGCTTCAGAACCTGTCGTGGATGTTTCCGTGTGCTTCCAAGGACAACAGATTCCCTGGCAGCACAGAGTGTTCTCTGACAGATTTTGGCTGAGCCAGTGTTCATCCCCGAGGGAGTCATCAGCTACTGTTGGATACGTGGTTAAAGCTGCCAGACACCAAGTCAGTCTTTTGTGCTATCAAGGAAGAATTTATAGTAAAAATTCATATTGAATATTAATCTGAGAGCCTCGACTCTACGCTTGGCTACACAGATCCATATATAATGATGTTGTTATTTCTTTAGATAGTAATCTGGAAGGGTTTATTAAGTTTCTGAGATTTTATTCATTTTTATTTTGCATATATGTGTGTTTCTCTGTATGCGTGGCTGTGTTCCATATGCCTGGTGCCAATGGAGGTCAGCAGAGGCTATTGTATGCCCTGGATCTGAAACAGACAGTAGTTATTCATGGCGTGGGTACAGGGCAATGGATATGGGTCATCTGAAAGAGCCGCCAGTGCTCTAAACCACTGAACCATCTCTCCAAATTCTAATTGGAAATTTTAACTGTGGTTTTCACATGTCACACACAGAGGCATACACAAGCATATATATGCTGAAAGGGAATTTATGTTTTGACTGTTGTAATTTCTCTGACATTCTCAGGCTCATGTTTTTTTCTTTTTGGTTTTTCAAGGCAGGGTTTCTTTGTAGCTTTGGAGCCTGTACTGGAGCTAGCTCTTGTATATCAGGTTGGCCTAGAACTTACAGAGAGCCTCCTGCTCAGTATATGGAAAAATATCCCTTTTACAGGTATGAACTTAAAAGCAATAAAATTTCTTATTAATACAGCATATGATTTGATTTAAAAAATCATTTAATTATTCAAATAGAGAAGATGGTCCAGAGACTTTCGTTCTCTCTTATCTTCTAAAACATGGCTAACCCTCCATACCAGGTGACCTCAGCCACCTACAATCTGCTTCTTTCCTTTAAATATCTGTGACCTGGAAAAAGACCCCTATATCTTTGGGGTTTATGGTATTTAAACTACATCTATTCTCATGCTTCTACACACTCCCAAATTACATAATTATGATGACACTCCGGGATGCTTCACATCAATATAAATTTGACTAATAGTTTAATAGTTCTTAAAATCTTGTGTGTTTCTCATTCCCCTGTTCAGGGTCAGTTGAATAAATGATTGAAGTTCTCACGGAGGAAAAACTGAAGATGTCATTGCAGTAAGAGATTGCCATAGTATTCTGAGGACCCATTTCTCACTATGCCTTAATACTAGTTCTGTTAATCGATTTACCTATGATCACTATCTCAGAAATACACAATGGATCTTGACATTCCAGCCACAAAACTGGCCATTTCCTTTTACACTTCTATTACCTAGACTGAGTGGTAATGACCTTGGTTACTGTGTACTTGGCTTGATCCAATGAACAAAGTTTCTCCTTGTTTTCATTGCTCTCTATTAATTAACTTCAACTCTATCACCATCACTGACACCTTGCAATCTATTATCATTAGAAGTTAAGATCTGCTACCTGAGTTCCATCATTATTAGTTTATAAATTGGAATGGCTATCAAGGAGTCAACTTCCCTAACATTGTTTATGACTGCCTGATCCACAGAGGTTTCCCATCACTAGGATTTTCACCAAACTAATTGATGACCACTTTCATGGTACATGTCTTATGAATTTGTAGAACAGAATTGTGTCTCCAGTCAAGCATAATCATTAGGAGTGCATCACACACTCAAGCTAGTCTACCTATGCTTTAATTTATTTAATGCCTTCAGCACCGTCTGCCCTGTCAGTTTCAATACTCCTTTAGTTACATGAGTCAGCACTCTGTACAAGCTTTCAAAAACCGATTTGGCAATTTGTTTGTATACTGTATAGGGACCTTACTTATATATTAAATTTTAATTCCGAGGAGAATACTCTATATTTATACTTTCTCACTAATTTAGATGCAGTGATCCAGGTGCATGTTGGGAATCAAAATGTAATCCTCTAGAAGATCAGCTAGTGCTCCTAAATCTGAGCCTTATCATTGCACTTTATAATTTTTTGATAAATGAGTGTCAATGTATCTATCTTAGACACATATGTTATCTACAATCAGGTGGAATTCATATGCCTTAATTAAATTGATTGTTATGACTGAATATTTTGTATAAATACCTTCAATAATGATTCACACAACTAAGTTTCTGAGGTTGAACAACAAATCATTGTCTTATCAGGACGTTTGCTCAAGACTTGTGTCAATGAGAATCACATCATTGCTGAAATGCAGGCAACTGACCCTTGCTTGGAGCTGTTTTCAGTTTAATTTTTCCAATTCTTGATTTTGTATCATATTTTGCTGAATTTCTGTTTTATATCAAAGATCAAAGGATCTTTGCAATGTTTTATATATGCTAATTTTCATCTGTTATCAGGGATGCTTTTGGTTCTTAATTTCTAATATATAAACCTTTTGATTTTCTTTTGTTTTATCCCCAGCACTATGCTGTATTAATAGACAAGGTTTTCCATTTAGAACATGCTGTGAGTATAGTTTAGCCATTATATTTATAAATATTATTATGCTTTGCTATACTAAAGTGAGAGAAGTAGAAAAATAAGAAAACAATATAAAATAGGAAAAGAATACAATAAATAAGAAGAAATAAAAAAATTTATATAGAAAAGGAAAGGCTTATCATTTTATCTCTGCTGTGGAGATGGAGGATGAGAAGCATCCAGATTTCTCTTTTGTAATCTTATTGATTCGGTAGTCCTGGGGTTTTCTCTGAAATCTTAACCAGTCAGATGAGAAAGGGCTTTGGGGAACCAAACACAACTTTGTTTTCTTCTGGGACATATAAGTTTCTATGACCATTATTACCTTAATCAGGGACAGTATTTTCTAATCTACCTCTACTACAAGTGTAGAATTTGTCTAAAACTGCTACTTTTAACTGATCTTGAAAATCTCAGTAATATGAACCAAAGGTGAGTTACTGGTACCCACAGAAGATGCCAGAGTATCAGTTATGTTGCCTTCAAGTCTATGAAACTTGGAGAATCTGAAAAACAGCCAGAAAAAAAAAATCAGTACCTGAATTGTAAGTTGGATTGAAAACCAAATGATTTTTCCCTTCTACAGATATGCTAACCTGTGTTCCATCTCAAAATCACCTCTAAACAAATTCCATATAATTCCTTTCCCAAGAAATAGTAGCTAGAGTTATAAATGTAATTTAGAATGGTCCCTTATGCAGGAAAGTCCAAAGTTACTATCATGTACACCTGTGTCCTCTGTGTGTGTGTATGGGGGGAGGGGTCTAACACACAACAATTTTCTTTGTACATACTGGTACTCTGGGTGACCACAGCTTATTGAAGGCCTTAGAGCTTAAGAATCTAAAAATGCAGGAGCTTCACCCTCCTAGGTCAACAGTTTTGAATTTGTGTCCTCTCTAATGATGAATCTTATATGTATATACTATGTATATAGATTTATAAGATAGTTTACAAAATGAAAATACCTAAATGATCATTTGAATTTTAGAAAAAGTTAGTCCTTATTGACTTGTACCTAGGAGTCAATTTTATTTGAGACAAAATAAAAGCATAATTAATTACATGGGAAAATTGATTTCATGTATTACTTTTAATAACCCCTGATCAAATTGACTTTCCTATCTCCATGTTTCAATTAACAGAGCTATGTTATGACGGAAAAATCTAGTTTAAACTAATATCATAAAATCAATAATCAGAGTACCGCTTTCTGTCTGCCCAACTATTTATGTACATCATCACTAAGCACTTTGTCTGCTATAATGAAATGATAAATAATGAGATGACACGATATAATGGGAGGGCAGATGAAAGGGATCGACTTGTCATTTCAACAGCTTTATAGCACATATATATCTAAAATCCTTTCTGTGGTTTGATCACTTTATTGAGAATAATTTTTTGATAATATGTTTTTATAAAAAGAAGATACCCTCTTTCTCTCCTTTACATCTTGAGAAAAATATCCTTGCAAAGTCAGGCTGAACCACACAGGATCCCTAAAAGTGCATATAGAGTCTTTAAGAAAAACTGTTCTTTAGTCAAATGCTCATTAAATATCACAACTGCTTTTCTTTATAGGTGGCTAATGACCACCAAATGTTCAGATTCTATGCTATTAACTAAGAAGAACAAACTAGGCCACAAGGCCTTTCACTCTTTCGCTCTCCACCACTCTTCACCCCCAATAAACCTAAAATGCACTAAAAAATGAAAGAAGGAAAGAAAAGAACAGTGGCTAATATTAAATATTTTTGTATTAAGAAAACATGTTATTTTATATTATTTTACATAACATGTAATAAACATTGTAATAAGATATACATAGAAAAACAAAGATGACCTGTGAGTGTGATAAAAAGGAATAAATAACAGCCAATAGTAGCAGGTCCGGTATCTGCTATGAAGTATGAAATTGGTAGAGCTCTTTCTCTTTATATGCAATCAAAACAAAAATGATTCCTCTCCCTCATCTGAAAAGTAGAGCAGCATATCCAAACAAGAACTAACTACTAATACTGCAAACTATCCATACACAGAAGATTCTGTGGTCAAGCGTGTTTAGAATCCAATTCTATTCATTTTCTACTCTCAATTGGAAAGTCTCCGGGAAGCTAGAAGCTCCGACAGTATCTAAAGCAAAGAATTATATTTATGTGTGCATATATTTTCACATACGTATTAGTGGATAAAATTTATGTAATCATATATTTTATATATTTTCAATATAAATTTCATATAAATTATATATTTTCAAACCATGTACATATTTTTTAAGTTAGCACAAAAAAACTGGACAATTGTTATGACTACAGGGATTGAGAAATTACGCCGTAGCAGGGTCATAAAGCCTCCCATGGGACACAGCTTAGTCAGAGGTGTATATAGTCATAAAAAATATGCATTTCAAGTCATGATCCACAAGTTTAGTTATTACTGAGACAATAATCATATAGAGAATTAAAATGGCATAATCAGAATTCATAGCCAGTTCACCTGCATATTTCTCCAGTCACTGCAATGAAAAGTGTATCACTTTTAGAGCTGTCTTTCCCAATATTAAGTTTGTTTTTCTTGTTAGTCAGCTCTGTCTTCTAAGGAATTCTGACATTTCAAGGCTGCTGGAATTGCTCTCATTTGCTGCCTCAGTGCTGGTTCATCTAATTAGTCTGATAACACATGGAGTCTTGGCAGTTAGCATGTCTTAGAATTAGTGAGGCCAAGTCCAACAAGTAAGCACTTCTGTTCTTCACATGGTGATAAGTGTGACCTTGCAAAGGATGGCTGCTCTTTACATTTTCACCTCTACAATGCAAATGTTTCTAAACTGGATTGGACCTAGAAGCTGTTGTCATTGCCTATTAGAATTGCAATCCAATTTTGTAGGCAAATTTCCCAATTTTTGCTTAGACTAAAACAGTCTTTGGAATGTTATTTTGCACACTCCTATGTGGGACCATGGTCTGTATTCTGTCAATTATATTTTAAATAAACGCTGATTGGCCAGTAGCCAGGCAGGAAGTATAGACGGGACAACCAGACAGGAAGTAGAGGTGGGTCAATGAGAACAGGAGAATTCTGGGAAGAGGCACAATGTGATGTGCCACAGAAGAAGCAAGATGTGAGTGCCTCTCTGAAAAAGGTAGCAAGCCACATGGGTAACATAGATGAGAATAATGGGATAATATAAGTTAGAAGAGTTAATAAGAAGCTGAGCGAATGGGCCAATCAGTTTATGATTAATGTAGATCTCTGTGTGATTTCTTGGAACTAAACCTCTGAGGGACATGGTAGGATAGAAACCACAGTCAACAATGCTAAATGCAACATTATCTTTAGATGTTTAATTAGTAATCCAAATATTTATTTTGAAAGCAAAACATTAAAATTATTCCCTGAAATTTAAGTAATTTCTACAAAGTAACTATATACTTTGTACAAACTTTGTACTTTGATACATAGTCTTTTTCAAGGCAGACTTTAAAATAATAACACATTAGTTTTTCAATTTTTTTTTTTTTTGATTTTTTGAGACAGGGTTTCTCCTTAGCTTTTGGTTCCTGTCCTGGAACTAGCTCTTGTAGACCAGGCTGGCCTCAAACTCCCAGAGATCCACCTGCCTCTGCCTCCCGAGTGCTGGGATTAAAGGCATGCGCCATCACCGCCCGGCCTTCCAATGGTTTTTTTATACCTTAATCTACAGCATTATAATATATCTATTGTAGTTCTAAAATTAAATACTTTCTGAAGAAATTAAATTTGTTCTAAAATGATACAGTTATCTTCATTTGTTTTTTATCCAGATATAGTTATTTGATTATATTTATACAGAATTATTCAGACTACTTCATACATTAAATCTCAAACTCAGTGTTTGGCCATATTAAAATGTGAAAGCTTGGGTCCATATCTTTTTCTAGTATTAAGATTTCTCTAATGCAGTAGATTATTAACAGATCATTTCTCTCCCTTGTTGACTGCCTTTTGGCCTTCCTTAATTTTTCCTCACAATGCTATTAAAGGACTAATAGAAGAGATGTTAAACCTAAATTAGTCGACCTGTTAGTCAATGAGTCAGCAAGGACCTGCAGGGAGCCCACAGTGCACAAATTACTGCAATTTTCTCTGCATGAATCTATTAGTCAGAGAAAAATCCCAGTATTCCTTCATGCTATTTGGTGCTCATAAATTTTTAGATTCCTATCATGTATTTCTTTTTGTTCTAGCACATATTAGTTATTAATATTTATTTTAACTAATAATTTTATGTGCTAGAAAAATGTCATCTATATAATTTCAAATATATTAATATAAGTCCTGCATAAAAAGGGTGTCAGACTGCCCAGGCTTTATGAGAATCTTTTGGTGGTAATTTTCATTTCCATGTGGACTACTGTCACAATAGTCTAATAGCTAAAGGGAGGAGACATGAATATGGCTCTTTATAGTGCTTCACTCCTGCCATGATGGTTATATTAAGATATCACTGAAATCTAAATGTGTGTGTGTGTGTGTGTGTGTGTGTGTGTTGGGCATTTGTATGTGTTTCAGAAAAATTTAAGTATTATCTGGCGATTACTATAATCTAAATTGTTTAAATATTTATTTATTCATTTACATAATTTACAGCCCGACTCTACTACCCCCTACCACCAGCCCCTTTCTTCATCTCCCCTTATCCTACCTCTATCCACTTCTCCATTTTTTTTCAGAGGAGATCAGGACTCCCAAGGATCCCAACAAAACACAGTATATCAAGTTGAAGCCTGGGCATGGCAACCCAGTATGAGAATAAGGGTCTCAAAAGCCAGCAAAAGAGTCAGAGACAGACCCTGCTGCCACACAATTCTGGGAGTCCCAGAAGAAGATCAAGCCACACAATTATAACATATATGCAGAGGGCCTATATCAGTTCCATGCATGCTCCCTGGTTGTCTGTCCAGTCTCTGTGAGATGCTGTGATCCCAGGATAGTTGATTCTGTGGGTTTTCTTGTGATGTCCTTAGTACCTCAGACACATATGATTCTTCCTTCCCTCTTTGGCAGGATTCCCCAACGTTCACCTAATGTTCGGATGGGAGTTTCTGCCTCCCTTTCCATTAGCTGCTAGATGCAGCCTTCCTGGTGGCAGCTGTGTTAGGAAGCACTCTATGAGTATAGGAAAATATTAAGAATCATTTAATTACTTTTTTGTTGTTGCTGTTCTGCTTCGGTTCTATCCTAGGTGTCTGGGTTGTCCACATTCTGGGTCCTGGCACTACAGACAGTGTCAGGGGTGGGCTTCCTCCTGTGGCCCTGGTCTCAAGCTGGACAAAATCATTGGTTTGCTACTCCTAGAAATCCTGGGATGGAAGGTGTGTGCCAACACTGCTTGAACTTTAGTGGCTTAGCTTCGTTGTTTTGATATTCAGCAAGCTTTATTTATTAGAACATAAAGAAAATATCACTATGTTTCTCCTTTTGTATAAATAAAAAAAGACAATAACTAATATAAGAAAACTATATACAATAAGTACAATAACTGTATACAATATATACAAGCAAACTATATACAGTAAGTACAATAACTATATACAATATGTACAGGCAAAAATATATCAACAGTGTCTAATCCATTTGGAGAAAATATTCCTTATCTATCCTATCTGGGTGAGTCCAAACTCTTGTACCTAATTTACTTTCTATCATAACTTCCTTTCTGCATCAGGTAAACAAGGAAAACAATAACTATATAATTATCGAGTCTTCATCTCTCTCAGAGACCCAAGAAGGAAATAATACTAACTGAGTAAGCAGGGAGTATGAGCAAGCAACTTCCAATAAATGTGAGTAATGACAGAAACAGCTGGTTGCCTGGACAGTCACCTGAAGTTCCTCTGCAACTTTGGGGAAATCTTCCGTTGGCCTACAAACCTAGCATATTCAAAAGACTCTTCTGTGAAGCAGGATATTTTAAGGGCAGTCTCTCCTTGTGTCAACAATGTTTGACAATCATTTTCTTTTATGCTCTGTTTGTCCAATTAGGACAGTATATTGTCAGCAGTTGGGGCAGGGGAATTTTTTTGCCCAGTGACTTACTTTTGCCACAAAGAAATTAAACTCCATGTGGAGTTTCTACAGCGGCCATTATCTTCTCTGAGATTATATTGGTGCTGCCAGGAACAGATATGTCTCACTGTCATGAAAAAGAAGAGCCTGCATTTTATTATTATCCTAAGAGATTGATAATAGTAATTTTCAACGACTAGAAATTTGCAATACATTGTTAATTGAGTTATACAGTTACAATACTTTGAATAAGATTACAAATGCCTGTGCAGTATGTTCTAAAAAATTAATCTCAGAATACAAAATCCATACACAATATATATAAGTCCAATCCAATGTAAGATGTTTAAAACTAGTAGTTGTTTTTTAAAAGGAGATTCAATAATCTACTTTTTTATCTTATCATGTTTCATTTTGGAAGTTGCATCCTCTGAACATGGTATGGTATCTAGGATCAGCTCAATGTAAGCAAGTAGACATCAGTGCCAGTAACGTTAGGGAATCATTACTGGAATACATAGCAGGACTTTATTTTTTTTTTTCAGTTTGTAAAACTTTAAGAAAAGGAAGAGATTTTACATGATGGTCCAGATGTTCCCTCCACTTTGAAAATTAGTGTTACTTGTTCCTGAGGGCCTGCATTGTCACACGCAGCCATCTGTTTGAGTTCACCGGAACTGGAGCCTAGAGTTTCATAAGCCCTGTGCTCACAGCCTTTCCCTCATCATGTCCTTGCTTTCTGGGTTTTCCTTCAATAAACACTGTACATACTACCAAAAAAAACAGACTCAAAGGTATTATTTATTTTTTGAACATATACACAGTATGTATATGTAATATAATAATCAAAGAAAATGAGACTATCAACTTGAAGGGCACATAAAGGGAATTTAAGGAGGAAAGAGAGAGGGGAAATAGAAAATAAAATAAAGAATTAGAAAGAGTATACTAAGGGTTTTAAATAAATAAAAATAAGAAATTATAAAATGAGAGAGAGAAAGAGAGAGAGAGAGAGTGAGAGAACTTGAGGTTGAGTCAGTTGGTAAGGGTTGAGCTTGATCAAGAGAATGGGTGTAAATATGAGTGAATTATACTGTATGAATATCTCAAAGAATTAGTAAATATAGTAGTTAAAAAACTAAGAATGTAGTTAAAAATATTAAGTAGGAAGAAACAGCTTAATTTGGGCCAATTCATGCAGAATGTGCCCACTGTGCAGTCATCAGAGTTACATATTGCCATTTTAAAGACAGCTGGCCCAGAATAGAGACTTTCCTTCTCTGGTTCCATTGTGCCTAAGCAGTCACATACACAAACTCCTCTTCATTCTAAATGCCACCTCCTTTTGACTTTGTCACCACCTCCATGAAGAGTGAACACAGATGACAGAGACAGAAAGAGTAGAAGAGGCAGAGAGAAAGATCCTACTTCTTCCTTTCCTCTGGTCCTTATACAGCAGAAGGTAGAGCTGTCCCTGAACTTGCCTGAATGAGAGCAGCTCCTGCCCTTGCTGACAGTGAGGGCTGTTCCTGAACTCGCCTGTGTGGAGAGCAGTCCCTGAATAGCCCGGTGTGAGAGGATGCTCAGCCCTTGCTGACAGTGAGAGCAGCCCCTGCTATTGCCTGTTGTGAGAGCAGCCCCTGCACTTGCTGAGAGTGTCTGGGTTAATCAAGTGGGTTGATACCCAACAGTGATCAAATACCTTAAAAAAACAGCTTTTTGCTTTGAAAAGAACTAAAAATAAATAACGTAGTTAGCACAATGATTATGAAAGAAGATGTCCCATTAAGTGTTAAAATTTTCTGAGCAGATTATTTTCTTTCCTGCACTAGAGAGTTGCACTCTGAGGATAACATAAATTTTCTTTTTAAAAATATTCTTCATATTTATTTATTCTAAGGGAGTGGGAGGTACATGTCTCACAGCATGTATGTGGCCGTCAAGAGGATAACTTGTGGGAGTCAGTTCTCTCCTAATAGCATGTGAAGTTATTGCATATTGTTGGCCAGCCTTGGTCACAAGCTCCTTTGCCTGCTGAGTTATTTTGCCTGACCCAGTACATGTCTTCTAAATTAATATGAATAGCACTCTATATGTTGTCTCATTAACTCCAACCTTTCAACATAATTTTAAAAATAAATAAACTTTTTAAAGAAGAAGTTTGCAATTTCCTACTGGTAGGGGAGAATTAGTTCAAAGTTCCATGTCTTCTCTAGCATATGAATATGTTTGTATAGTGGTATTTTATTTGTGTTTTAATAATTATATCTTGCTTGAATATCAGAATGAAGAGCTAAGCTATTAGAGGCCATGGAGTGATGGCATACACCTCAAATTCTAGGACCCAAGGCCACACTGAGGTACATGAAATTGAATCTGTCTAAAAAGAGAAACAGAACTCACACAAATGTGCTCACTGCACTCAGGAGTCACAAGCCTTTTATCCCAGCACTAGGAAGGTAGAGACAGGAGTGATAATGGCTGTGCAGAGAGAGGTGTGTTAGGCAGGAGACAAGAGCTCTTTGCAGTCTGAGGTTTGATGGAGAGCATTGAAATTTACAATCACATTGAGGAAAGGATCACCCATTTGTTTGTCTGATCTTTGGTAGAAGTAAGAACTCTCTAGTGGTTGGCTGCTTTGCTTTTCTGATAATCAACTTGGACCCCAATATCTGTCTCTGGGATTTTATTATTTGTGCTATAAATATTTGTATTTTGGTTTTCAATACTACAAATGCACATACTCACAAACACATAGCTGCACACACACACACACACACACACACACACACACACACACCACTTTCCATTGTGGTTTGGACTTGAAATGTCTCAGGATGTTTTTAATGCAAATTTTAACTATTTTTAATAATAAAATCCCAGGGCTGGAGAGATGGCTCAGAGGTTAAGAGAACTGACTGCTGTTCCAGAGGTCCTGAGTTCAATTCCCAGCAACCACATGATGGCTCACACCCATCTATAATGAGATCTGGTGCCCAGAACACTATATACATAAAATAAATAAATTTAAAAAAATAAATAAAATAAAATTCCAGAGTCAGATGTCAAGAGAAATGCTGAAAGATCAGAGAAGCAGCAGAGCAGACAGCCATTAGAGAGAGCTTTTACCACTTCAGACAAAAGTGGGAAAGAGCCTGTCTCCAGAAATCCTCATTCTGAATATCACAAGCTCCTGTCTCCTCCTGCCTTATGCCTGCCTTATCTTCTTCTCTCTGCCCCGCCATATCCCTTCCTGTTTACACCTCTCTAGTTCTGGAATTAAAGACACCTGACTCCTAAATACTGGGATTAAAGGTGTGAACCACCACCTCTTGGCTCTGTTTCTCTTTAAGACTGGTTCAATCTCGTGTAGCCCATAGTGTCTTTGAACTCACAGAGATTCACCTGCCTTTGTGTCCTGACTGCTGGTATTAAAGGTGTATGCCAGCACTGCCTGGTTTCTGTGGCCAGCTAGTGTCTAGCTCCACACTCTGATCTTCAGCCAAGCTTTATTTTTGAGATTACAAACAAAATATCAGCATAGATGTCCATATATTTAAACACTTGGTCCCTGCCTGTTGCTGTTATGAATAGTTTCAGAACCATTAGAAGGTGGAGCCTCACCAGAGAAAGTAGGTCTCATGTGGGCATTGAGATTTCATCTCCCAATCTCAACAGTATGCCTCCTTTTCCTCCATCTATGTCTTCAGTGTTGTAGTGGAACTCACCCCTCAAATTGTAAGCCATATTTCTCTTCTTAAAAATTGCTTTTTTTTTCTGGAATTTCATCACAACAACAAGAAATCTGATATACATCCTAACACTCATGTTTACCAAATACAAGCTTCTGGGTTTTAAAGAAGTTCAAACGAGTTCTTTTTAAAATGAGATTTGTTGGAAAATATGTTTTGTAAAATATTCATAGATAAATGCATAAGAATATTCCACAATTAGGTGAGAAAGGTGAAGAAAATGTCGGCACATTCTCCTTAGGGAAAACTCTCAGGATTGGAGAGCCTGACTTAGTTTTCCTGATTTTAGATATGAGAAAGAACCAGTGATGTAAGTTTATATTCATTTGTTGACAAGTCAGAAGTTCAGACCAACAAACTCCTAACAGATCCTATTTTTAAACCATTGTACTGTTTACACAATTCATGTTTTTTTGTAAGAATAATATTGGCACAAGTACAGAGAGAAATGTTAGAAAACCCCATGTTAGGGAAGTACTAATTCAAACCAATTTAGAACCAAGAAAAGTACTACCAAGTCAGAAATGACCTTGGAATAAACACAGAATAATTTTTCAAAATTTTGCAAATTAAATTTAACACATTGAATTAGATAAATCAATATGAAACTGCCCCTAATGATGCATTTGTTGTTTAATTCCCTGACATAAAAAAATTGATCTTCTCTGCTGGCAAATTAATTCAACAGGTGAATATTTTCAATTAATAAAATTAAAATTGTTTTTAAAGACTGTTGCTTAAATCTTTGGTCAAGAAATCATATCCCAGGATACTTAATATATTGTGAGTGTAGAATAATCACTCAATTTAAAAATAAAAATTAAAATTTGTTAGATTGTGGGGCTTTGCAGGACAGCCATAAAAAAAAAGGAATAGGTCTTTCTAGAGCAATGAGGCTGTGATCTGGCTAATACCTTTAAATAAGCCAAGTTAAAAAGATTTCAGAAATCTTTCTTGCACAATTACATGTTAAACAACCATATTTTAAATATATTTTAAATATTTTATATACATTTAGTAAAAGCAATGTCTAAATGGTAATGTTTACCATTTTAAACAGATATAAAACACCAAAAAAAATGATTAGGCAAAGAACTTTTTCAAGTTCTAATGTACCTAATTATTCTTGCCTTAGAATACTCTCACATGAAAAACATTCAACAGGCACATGATTGTTTTCTGAATTAAAACATAGTAATATATCATTGTGGGAATTCTCTAGGCAATTTATTATTTTTGTTAAAATGTGTAAGGTACGACATGTGAAGTATTTAAGAAGTCAGGATAAATTATTGCAACACAATAAATATAGTAGAATAAAATTTAGAATTTTTGTAAAGCAAAAGACATGGTCAACAAGACAAAACGATAACCTGCAGAATGGGAAAAGATCTTCACTAACCCCACATCAGACAGAGACCTGATCTGTAAAATATACAAAGAACTCAAGAAATTAGTCATCAAAAGAACAAATAATCCACTAAAAAAAAGTGGAGTACAGACTTAAACAGAGAACTCTCAACAGAGGAATCTAAAATGGCTGAAAAACACATAAGGAAATATTCAACGTCCTTAGTCATCAGAGAAATGCAAATCAAAACAACTCTGACATGCCATTTTACACATGAAAGAATGGCCAAGATCAAAAACACTGATGACAATTTATGCTGGAGAGGTTGTGGGGAAAAGGAAACACTCCCGCATTGCTGGTCGGAATAGAAGCTGGTACAGCCCCTTTGGATGTCATAGTGGCAATTTCTCAGAAAATTAGGAAACAACCTTCCTCAAGACCCAGTAATACCACTTTTGGGTATATATCCAAAGGATGCTTAATCATGCCACAAAGACATGTGCTCAACTATGTTCATAGCAGCATTGTTTATCTTAACCAGAACATCAAAACAACCAAAATGCCCCTCAATCGAAGAATGGATAAGGAAAATGTGGTACATTTACACAATGGAGTACTACACAAATGGAAAATAATGACATCTTGAATTTTGCAGGCAAATGGATGGAGCTAGAAAACATCAGATTGAGTGAAGTAACCCAGACCCATAAAGACAATTTTCATATGTACTTACTCATAAGTAGTTTTTAAACATAAAGCAAAGAAAACTAGCTTACAAATCACAATTCCAGAGAACCTAGAAAACAATGAGGACCCCAAGAGAGACATACATAGATCTAATCTACATGGGAAGTAGATTAAGACAAGATCTCCTGAGTAAATTGGGAGCATGGGGAACATGGGAGAGGTTTGAAGAGAAGTGGGGGAGGCAGGGAGGGGAACAGACAAAAATGTAGGGTTCAATAAAATCAAAAATAAAAACTGCCATAATGTAAGTCAACTAAAAACTAATGGCAAAAAGAAAACGGATGAAATAAAGGGTGCTTTGGTTGAAATCAAACCTCATTCTATAAAACTAGCCTTTGAGTAGAAGAAGTATATTGTATTAAACTGTGGATTCTGAGTCCTGATTACCATAGATATCACTTTTCATGTATTGTGTAGGAAAAGGATAAAAACATGTCAGGGATAGATGTTTTTTTTTTTTTTAATTTTAGCCCACTATTTTTAAAAACCTAAATGGAGATTAGAGCCACTCAACATTTAACCAACAGCAATAATGGCTTTGCTGTCATCAACATCGAAGACTCTCTGAGTAGACTCGTGTAATAGATTCAACATTGTGGTGATTTTAATGTGTTTCTTCAAGCTTCCTAGTAAGATAGTACCGTACCAATTAATTTCCTCATTTCTGCGGTGAACTCCTGCCAAAAGGAGGGAAGGGAGAATTTGGAATTTAAGATGTGAAGACATCACAACAAGTGTATGAGGTGTTGGACACACTGTCCCTCATTTACACCAAAGAAGCAGAGGGAAACAGATGCCTGTGTTTGGCTCTATTACCCTTTTGTGCCCGGCCATTCCAAAGATCACAGGTGATGATGACACCTCCAATCAGGATACGCCTCCCCTAATTTCTAGAAATTATCCCATAGGCGTGCCTATATATGTGTCTCCTTGGTGATTTTAAGTTTAGTCAATTTGCAACTCAATTTAACTATCATGTGTGCTATTATGGAAAAAAAAAACTTTGTATTTTCTTGTCATCAGATAAATAAAAAGTCTGAAATTATGACAAATCTCCTATATATTATTTTGCATCATTTCCAGAAAGACTTCATACAGAAACATCACATCATTTTATTTATAAAAAGGCAAACTTAAGTACAATCTACCACTAGGAAGTGGTTAGAAGAAGAAAAGTCATCCTTCATCTTGAGTGTTTGTATATTTTTGCTCCAGTAGGGGTCTTGAGGGGTGCTTAGGAGGTATGGCCTTGCTCGAGGAAGTATGCCATTGGGAACCTGCTTGGGAAGTTTAGGACCTCATCCTAATCCCAGTTCAATCTCTCTGCTTCATGCTTGGAGTTGAAGATATGAGTTGTTAACTTGCTTCTTCAGCCACTATGCCTGCTCCTTGTTGCCATAATGGTTTTTTATTGCTCTGGAAACCTTCCTTTTTTAAGTTGCTTTGCCATGGAATTTTAACAGAGTAATGGAAAACAAACTAATACAGAGTACAGAATCAGAAACCCCTGGTGGTGACTAAGACCAAAACTTACATTTTGAATTAGTACACTGGATATTCTTTATTGTGTTAATACTTTCTACATATCCTACTGATAAAACCCAATAATTGTGAGGTAATTTAAATGCAAAGATTACTTCCTTTTTATTTTTAAAGGGCAATGTAATTCATTAAATTTAATTTGTTCAATACAAACCTCTCTAGAGAATTGATACACCAGCAACTGCAAATTTTGCTGCATCTACTTATAACTCTACTACAGCCACAATGACATTTTCTTGAAGATATTGATTGTTGAAACAAAGGCAAAATAAAGTAAATGATAACAAAAATCAATATGTTTGATATACTATTTCTACAACCAGAACACATGGGGAATAAAGTGAGCACTTAGTATGCATTGTGTGTTTCCTAACAAAAACAGATGGATACCATCTGTCAAAAATAGTACATGAAGTATTCCATCATAATGATGAATTGGACTACATATAATCTAGGAGTCTAGTGCTATTTCTAGTCATTATATTTTATGATCTTTATGAAAATCAAATGTTCTAAAACAGAAGAAAATATTAAAGGATACAGGAAGCTTCTGCCAGTGAACAGTGTCTACTCAGAAAACATAATTATATTATATTATATAATTAATATATGTATGAATGGTTGACTATGGTATTAGACCTAACTTGGATTTTAACATCTAAGGGCAAGAAAGAACAAATCTCCCAGAAACACTGACAAAGACTCAGATCTGCAAATATATACCAGATTGGAAACTCGAGGTTCTAAAACAGAATATCCAAAAAGGAAAATATTCCTTATAAAAATTTAAAAAGATATTCAAAACTTACTTGTTGTATAGAACAAGTATATTTTTTCCAGAAGTAAAGAAAAATACAAAAACTGAGCTCCAAATGAAACTCATGTATTTCCTCTGTCTCATATAGAAAACTTAATCCAACATTGCTTTAGCATTTTATATAATGTATTCTTATTATATACACTTGAATAAACCTAATGAAAATAATATATTTTTGTGTGCTCTTCCTCTGTTTACTCCAAGGTGCAAAAAAGCTATGTGAAAGTAAAACAATACCAATGATTACATATCCGAATTGCACAAAAAGAAGTTTTGTCTCGCTTTAGTTGAAAAGCTATATAAACCAGATAATGTGACATGCCCCCCCCCAACCCCTTTTTTTTGGCAGAAAAAGTTACTTTTCAGCAGCAAATAATTATCCTTCCTCTGCCCTCTCCCTTTCTACCCAAAGACAAGATATGAATTCACCTGCTTTAAAGACCATTCCACAGTGGTTGAAACTCTCCAAGCCAGTCTCTCTCCCCTTATTTCTATATATTTATCTTCCCGTGGTTCCCCAACATGTTACTGAGAACAATGACATAGATAGGTCTGCACTGTCCCTTCACTGTTCTCTGTTCCCATGGTAGAGATGCATTACACACTTCTTTCCATTGCAGTTTCTCCTATGCGATAGTTACTACATTAATCAACAATTTTGTTGATAACTTCACTTATTACCACAGTACCACCAGAAGCTTCTATGCAAGCTACTGGAGAAGGAATGGTCATGAGTGCTGCTATCTAGGAATCAAACTCGTGCACTAATAACCTGTCTGATATGACATGCCCACTCTTAAAAATATGACATAACTAAGCCAGGAGGTGCTGGTGCACACCTTTAATTCCAGCACTCGGGGAGCAGAGGCAGGTAGATATCAAGTTGAGTTCAAGGCCAGCCTGATCTACAAAACCTTGCTCCTACTTCTCCCTCCGTGTTGCCCTCCCTACTCATCCCCCACTTAATTCTTCTCCACCTATTTTTCCCATTTGCTCTCTCCATAGAAACTATGTGCCACTATTCCCTTCTTTAGAGCTGCTACCATCCCATGTTTATAAGCATTTTTACTTTTGAAATTTTTTAAAAAAAATGCTGATAGGCATTGTTTTCTACAGTTAATAAAATCTTACATATTGATTTAAATTAAATGAACTCATGACTGATTTTTCGATAATGGACAATTAATTTAAGTATGGTAACATAAAAATAAAAAGATGAATTAAATTTAAATATTTCTCTTTTGTTTATTTTAACTAGATACAATTGAATCAAAATTAGCATGACATCATTTATAAAGACAAGATTTGGACATAAAATGCTTCAGTATTCTCACTCAATTACAATGTAATTGTAAGAAAAAAAAGCTTCACAATAGGGATTGTGGAATCTTTGTATCTTTTTCTTCCTTTTTACCTTTGTATACTAGGCCCTAACATGATGGACTTCTTAAATGAGGGTACAATTCTGCTCCTTTTTATTTAATTGGAACAATTGAACAATAATTTTTTTCTGACTGATTTATAGACTATAACTCTTTATTAGATTCATAATACTTCAAAAATCTTTCTTATTGGAAAAAGAGTTATTTAATTTTGCTATTATACAGTTTTATAGCTCAGTTTTGAAAATAAAGAGTTATCAATATTGAACCATGAAACAAGGAGTCTTGGTTTTAAATTAGTTATAACTCAGAATATATTTTTTTCAGGGTGACATTCTATAGCAATGAGAAGATTTTAAAAACATGAATAAATACTATAACATTTAGTAAAAAAAACAACAGAATAAACAACTTTATGTATGTTTTAAAACTTTCTGGCTAAGTGGCTTAGCAAATGTAATTCAATTCATTGTTAAATGTTTAATACTGGCTTCATGTTTCCACATTGCTTATACTATATTTTTGAAAATTTAAGTAGGCAACCTTAAATTTGGATGATCATATTTGAATCTTTGTTACAGTTTGGCCTCACACTCATTCTTTAGACAATTTTAAACTTCTCCATCTCCCTGCTTCTACCTCCTAGACACTGGGATTTGAGCTTTCTTGGCCAAAAATTAATTTTTTTTTGTGAGAGAAAAATAAAAAGTGGTGAATGGCAAAGATGATACAATGGGCAAAGCACTTGTTGATCAAGTGAGAATACCTGACTCTGAGTCCCTAAAAGTCATGCAAATCTATCAAGGTGGCACATATACATAATCCTATTGCTCCCACAGCAAAGTTATGGTATGTTGGTGGAGGCTGCTTGTTCCTTCGTGGCTGCTCAGATCCAAAATAATTACTCAAAACTCTATTAATCTAAACACTGTTTGGTCAAATCACTTAAGTGTATTGCTAGCTAGCTCTTACATCTTAAATTAAACCATTTCTATAGTTTTATATTTTACCACGAGGCTCATGGCCTATCAGTAAGTTTCCAAGTGGTGGCTCATTTCTTTCTCCTCTGGCAGCTACATGGCTCCTCCCTGACTCGGCCTACTCTCTCTCTCTACATCTCTGTTTACATATCCCATCTGGTTTAACTCTGTTAAGCCTTTGGCCAAAAGTAGCGTACTCACTAACCATTAAATGCAACACATATACATGCAGAAGAATTTCCCACACCAGGGGTAGGCTAAAGCAAGGAGATCACTAAAGGGTCAACAGACCGGTTTGCTAGGTACATGGAATGGTGAACAACAAAACCAACAAGAGAACCTGAAAGAGAAGGACCAACCTTCATGACTGTCCTCTGCCCAAAAATGTTCTGTGCTCTCTCTCTGTCTCTCTCTGTCTCTCTGTCTCTCTCTGTCTCTCTCTGTGTGTGTCTCTCTCTCTCTGTCTCCCTCTCTCTCTCTCTCTCTCTTTCACACACACACACACACACAACATACACACAAAAGAGTTAAAATAATTTTGTTTAAAAATGATCATGGTAACTTATGTTTTAAATATAAAATTATTGATTCATTACAGTTAATAAGAATACTATCTGCATGTTCAGATGGAATGTTTCAGAAATATCATAGAATAAATATTTTGGCATAATGATTAATATATTATAGAAAATAAAGTAAAGTAACACTCTTTGCTCTGGCCTGCTCAGATGGATGATTTTTATTTTCTTTTAGTGGACTTTTTTTTATCTCAACAAAAAAGTGCATGTTGAATAATGTTTATTTGAGAAAATATTAGCTGTTGTCATGATTAAAGTGAGAGATAAATTTCCAAGGATGATAATTTATTTGCAGAAAAGAGAAATAAACCAAACCTAAACTTCAATATATTGGATGTACACAAACAGTAACACTGAACGTATCATGACTGAACTTACCATGAATGTGATTGTTTGACATGAAGCAAAAGTGTGCAAATATATAAAAGACATTTATTCTTTGGCAAAGGTTACCACTATATGTACTAGATTAGTCAACAACATTTAAAGAAAGTATT
Organism: Microtus obscurus; assembly: GCA_963919715.1. NCBI lineage: Eukaryota > Metazoa > Chordata > Mammalia > Rodentia > Cricetidae > Microtus > Microtus obscurus. The sequence goes on from CAWTZC010002333.1 coordinate 5,900,271, forward strand.
TAAGTCATTATAAGAAAAATTGGACCATGATAATTTATTTTTCTGCTCTTACACAAATACATGCACACATACATACAATGCTTATCTTCAAAATGCACATGTTAAGCAGGTGCTGTACACTGAGCTAAAGTTTCTAGCTCCTGTAGCATGTTGGGGTGTCTTATTTTAGTTTTATAGTCTCTGGTTTCTGAAACTTTCTTATGGATCCCTTTCCAGAGGAACCTTCATTTTTTTTTTTTTTGATTAAGAGGCAATACTAAATTGTTGGGACCAATTGGAGTCCTGGCCTTCAGCTTCTCCTCAATGCTAGAGCCTTCTAATTGAAGTTAATAAAAGCTGTGCCTTGCATAGAGGATCAGAGGATGGGATTTTCACCTGTTGGCCAGTGACTGCTGGGTATTTAAGCCTCCATGGTGCTATTAAAGAAGGGATTTGTACCAGTGAGTGGAGGTCCGTGTGTCTGTGTGTGTGTTTCCTCAACCTCCAGCCCCTTGCCCGAAGCTCGTGAACTGGATTCTAGTGCATAGAGCACAGATGGGGGGGGGGGCGTGGTGTGCAGCACTAAATTGAAGATCAAAGGTGATTACTTAAAGAACAGCCAAATTCTGTCCTAAAATATGCTTAGTCTGACTTCACTTATTTTTCAATAATGTATTATATTTTAGTCTAAGCTTCTTTGAATTCACATTCAAATTAGAGGAGGCCCAGCATTAAAAATGATGGAGCATACTGTACAATATTTGAGTAGGTATAAAAAGTAAAATGCTATAGTGGAAGAGTGAAAAATATGTTACAGTTACTTCTTGAAATATCTCATAAACAAAAGAAAAATAGCCATTGAAAATCAAGGCTATTATATTATCAAACTCATATATAAGCCTATGAGAGTATATAGAGTTAAATAATATATTCCAGTAAAGCCAGACCATTTTAAATGCTCTACCGTATTTCCTTCTTCAGATGAAGCAGAAGAAAATGACCTAAAAAATACATTTAGGAAAATGTTTGAGGCCTTTAAAGAGTAAATGAAAAATGCTATCAAAGAAATGGAGGAAAAGACAAACAAGGGAATGAAAGAAATCGTCAAATCCCTTAAAGAAAACCAAGAAAAAGCAATCAAACAGGAGAAAGAAATGATTAAAGACACGAAAAATGAAATAGAGACAATAAAGGAAACACAAGCTGAGGGAAATCTGTAAGTGGAAAATATTGAAAAACAATCAGGAACCACAAGTGCAAGCAAAAACAACAGAATACAAGAGATGGAAGAGAATGTATAATCATCGGCCTGTCATCTACCATCTCCCAAACTGATAGTGTCATTGGAAAATGTCTGAAGTCTATCAGAGGTATTCCTCCTTTCCTGTAATCTGTCTACTTCACCTATCTACCAAAAAACATAGTAATTTTAAGTTTATTTGGGACATTACTTGAAAACTTTATAAAATCATTATCTCCTTGGTACATGTCAATGGGACAACAAAAATCTATATTCCAGACTCTAAAAACTAATGTTAATTTTCTTTTGTAACATTGACATAAAGCTTTATAAAATCTCTGTTTCATTGGTACATGGCAATGAAAGAACAGGCTCTAACTACTCATGTTTCCCCTATGAGGTGGTGCTGTTCTACATAACTAGACTATAATAAAAATTTTAATAATTAAAATATAATTAATAAGTTAAGTTGTAGCACTTATCTATGATCCCAGAACTTGGGAAGCAGTGTCATATGGATCATGATTTCATAGTCAATCTTAGCTGCATAAATTGTGAGTCAGCAAATCCTATGTATTTCAAAACAAAACTAAGTAAAGTGGAAAGTTTCCAAGATTAAAAAAAGCATCAGAGCCGGGCGGTGGTGGCGCACGCCTTTAATCCCAGCACTCGGGAGGCAGAGGCAGGCGGATCTTTGTGAGGTCGAGACCAGCCTGGTCTACAAGAGCTAGTTCCAGGACAGGCTCCAAAACCACAGAGAAACCCTGTCTCGAAAAAACAAAAACAAAAACAAAAAACAAAAAAACAAAAACAAAAAACAAAACAAAACAAAAAAAAGCATCAGTAGTAAAATAAAACTTATATTTTGAACATATAGCATAAAGAAAAACAAGGTTAAAAATATTAAAATAAAGGAACTTGTCTCTAAAGAACTATGCTCATACATTTTAGTGTTTATTTGAATATTATAGAAAAAGGACACATTCACTGTAGGATATTCTTATGAGAATGATTGTGTTATTTAAATTTAGTATTGTTATATGTGCAAATTTTTATTACAGAAGGCCTAATGAAGCCACTAAGACTTAGTCCCAAAAGATGTTAAGTCAGCTCAGCAAATACTGTGTTTCTCCAAATAGTCTGGCATGCATATTTCATATTTAGAAGAAAGCTTTGTGAGGTCACCACTTGCCCTTTCCATGATATTTCAGGAGGGTGAACATAAAACGGAGAAAACATAAAAGGCAGGCCCCAAACAAAACTTTGAGAGCACATCTGGGGAAGCTCCAAGAACGTAGTGGTTGCTGACTCTTGTGTGCATATTTATAAGCTGAATGCTTCTCAGGTGGTACAAATTACAGGATTCCACTTTTTTTTTTTGCTATTCAAATATTCAGTCTCTTTGGGCCTAAACACTTCATATCCTGTATGAAAAGTCAATTTAAAAGCCAAACTTATCACCTTGGAACATTTTCTTGATAAACTTTGAATGTCAGCATGATAAACACTGATTGATTCCTGTCCATCTTCGAACTTCTGAACAGACACACCCTCATACTTTATCAAAAATATATATACTGAAAAAATTACCAGTATATTAGGATTGTAAGTATCCTTGTAAAATAATTTCCAGTCTGCTATTTGTGTGAAGCGCAGTGAGTCTTCCCTGGGCTTGGAAGGTGTCTATAAATCTTGATATTTTTCAGCATCATAACATTTTTAAAAATCTAAGAATGAAAGCCATGGTCAAATGCTTGAATCCCCGGTGTTTATTGTTGTTGTTTAACACTTATTGTTCTGGCAATATCATTTGAATATGCTCCTTTCAAACTTTAAGTGCTAGAAACATAATTCCAAAATTAATGTATGGCTAATATTTGGAGGTATCGATTTTTGTAATTTATCTACTTTCTGAAATGCTGATAACGAGGCTCCAGATGGTCTAAGTTCCTGTTTAAACAAAGGAAGAGGACTGATCTACTTACCTTTTCTTTTGTTGTAATATATCTTCTATAGTATTGGACGACAGGAGTACACTTCTCACTAGGTACCAGCACCTTATTATTAGGGTTCTTAGCCACTAGAACTGCAAGAGAAAATTAGAAAAATATTATTTCTGTCTCTCATGGTCTGTTATAGCAATGCATAATTTATGCAGAGATTATATTGATGTTATTTTATGTGACCAGCTATAAATTTATAGATGGCCAAGTCTGTCCTTATGTATAAAGTAATAAGCTTAAAAAATTAAGATAAATGTCTGCTTTGTCATTGTATCTAGCTAAATGTGAGAGCATGAAGTATATAAATATATGCATGCACACACACATATATACACACATATACATATATATGTATATATATATATGGCTATCAATTACTTGTAGCACAAATTTAAAAAAAAGAGGCAGATATTGGGGTTCAAGCTAAACATCAGAAAAAAAGCAGCTAATCCACTAGAGAAATGTAGTTCCTGTGTCTTCACCTTTATATTCCTCTCTCTGCTCATCCACAACCTTCTCTACCTCCCTCGTGCTGAGATAAAAGATAAAAGATTCCAAAAGCTGTGGTCACCTTACTGTGATCTCTGTTTCCCTTTTACATAGATTCAATCTTGTGTAGCCTAGGGTGTCCTTGTACTCACAGAGATCCCTCTGCCTCTCTCCCCAAAGTCCTGGGATTAAAGGTGTGTGCCACCCACTCCCTGGCCCCTGTATGACTGGCTATTATGGAAGCTTTGTCCTCTGATCCTCACACAAGCTATGTTTATTAAAATACAAATAACATACCAATATAATTAATCAAAAGGTAAACAAGACAAAATTATTCAGTATAATTTGACCTATAAATATTCTTTCTAAAAGCATTATTTTACATTCAGAACATTTTGGCCATATTCATTCTTTTCTCCCATCTTCTCCCAGATCTTTCCTTCTTGTAGTGGCATTTCAATTGTATTTTAATAAATAAAGACTGCCTGAATATCTGAGAATAAAATAGACCAGGCCAGCTTTACAGACCAGTTTATAGTAACACACACCTTTAATATCAGTAGCCCCAATGACATGCACCTTTAATCCCAGTAGTTATATCATTTGCCATAGAAATCAGGCGGTGCATGCCTTTAATCCTAATTGTGCATGCTTTTAGTCCCAGCCCTAGAAAGGAAAATAAGATGTGGGGAGACAGCTAACAATACACAGTCTCATTGTGAGATCCCAGTAGGTAGGATCGCCATTTCAGAGTAAGGTCGAGGTAAGAGTTAGTGACTGGCTGCTTTGCTTTTCACATCTTCACGTTGAATCCCAATTTCTCTTTCTGAGTTTTTATTAATCATGCTTCACTCACTGGCCAAATTACCCACTTCTTGTTTATTTTTCTTTCTCTAAAAGCTTTATGGAACAAAAAGCAAGCAAACAAACAAAAAGCATTTTCACTGATTGAGCTGTCCATTTTTCCTCTCATGCCTTAAGGACCTGAAATTATCTCTTTCACATCATCTAAATTATTGGACAAACAACTTACCTCTGAGGTTTTTTTTTTTTCACTTTCTGACTTTTCCTTTTCGAGTTTTAGTTAATTTTCCTTTTGTGAGTCAATGCTTTGCCAGATTCTATTTCTGAGTCATGTTTTATTTTTCATTATTCATCAAACTTTTTGTTTTCACAATTTCCGTTAAGGCTTGTGTTCATGTCCTCTTTAATGTCCTTGAACACATTCATAATTGCTATTTTGAATTTCTACCTTGTTCTTGAGCTAAATAGTTTCTCCTAAGACTAGGAGGGTGATTGAATTCTGGAGGATGCATATTGACATAATTATTCATGTTTTTGTTTTATGCTGGTTGTCTAGGTATCTTTAAGTATGCTGCTGAAATATATCTTGATGGAACTATCTGGTGTTGTCTGTGTTGAGGTTTTCTAGACTTTGTTGGCTGTTACTTGCTGTGGGTCCTAACCAACCATAGCATTTTTAGTCTCTAATTACAAAGCAAGTCTGATGACTGTTGGCTCTCTGTTAGTGATTCTGTCAATTCGTTGGGAGTCAGAAAGGAATGGCTGAAAGAATGTATTGATGTATTGAAAGAATGGCTGAAAATGTCAGAGGCTGGGACTGGGATGATCCTGGACCCTTCGTCCACACTAATAGCCACAAGGAGATTAGTTTCATATCTGATTTAAAGCTATAGCTATTTATTTTTATTTTTGCCTTATGTCTCTTAAGAGAGCAGAAATCACTCAAATAAGTATAAAAGCATCACAAAAATCTAGATTAATTTGTGATTAAAGTGAGACAGAAAGTGAGAGAAACAGATGGGAGCAGGGAAATGTGTGAAATCAACTTAAGATATCTGTGTAGATCTCAATGATTGGAAGAACTTTTGACAATCTTTATTTCTCACTAATTCAACTTTCATGGTACTAAATGTTTACACTATAATTTATTAATCCCAAATTTTATCTGTAAAATATATATTATTTCATACTCTAAGTATATTTTTAACGGGGTAAAAATACATGGAAACACAATAAAACATATCAAGTTTGTAACACATCTTATTTTGGGGATAGGGCCTTCTATTATTCTTCTGAGAGAGAACAGAACAAAATTGAATAGCTTCCATATGTAAAAAAATGATATTTATTTATCTTCTGAATATATCATTGTAAATTATTTTCTTTTAAATACCACATTACTTGAAATTAAAAAGAATAATTTATGTTTTAGTATAGGCATACTGATACATACACAATAAAATATTACAGAAGTAAAATAACTTAAGTACTCCCAAGGGTATCTCAATACTGAATTTTGGAAGATTGCTTGTTTCTCCCATCTGAACAGATAAAATCAGGTGAAGAGCTGATTGCCTAAGCTTCAGTGGGGAATTTAATAATTGTGCTAGACAGATTTTAGAAGAATAATTGTAATACTATTTATTTTTACACACAGAATTTAGGAAACAGAAAATTGCTGAGAGCCAGTTTGTAAAAAATGACTTCAACATTAGGCATTTAATAAATTTAAGTAATGATGCAGCATTCTACTTTGAATCCTAAAGTATCAGCTAGTAAAAAGAATCTAAAATATGACAGTAGGTTCAGAGAGATGAGACTTTTTACGTAGAAGTAAAATTTATCTATCTATATTTATTTATCAATCATCTATCAATATCTATTTATCATCTATTTATCTATCATCTATCAATCATGTACCTATTTATCCACATATCATCTATCTGTATACTGTTTATATATTTAACCATCAATAGCTTAAGTGAAGCAACATAGGACAGCAATGCTCTATAAAAAAAAAAACAAAGCAAACAAACAAATTACATAGACTATCTGAGAAAATCCTAGTGCCAAGACAGAGGATTTTCCTTTTCCTTTTAAGTTCTTGGAGAGGGGAGTTTAAAAGTCACTCAAAGCAATATAGGTTATTGCAATTGTGTTTTCCATAAAAATGAAAGATCCCATAGCTGAAGACCCCAGATACATAGAACAGAGTACTTCCAGAAATCATTTTGGATCTAACCTGAAAGGCTCCATGTTTAGCATTAGCTCTCCCTATACACTGCCAAGAGAGAAACTTTCAATAATCCCATCCAGTTATAAAAGGTCAGAACCATGAGAAGCACAACAGAATATTCCTAAAAATGCAGTAGTGGCAAATACATGCTGTGGATTGCCAACAGATACTTATTTATGTTTAAAACTTGCTGAGGAGAGAATTCTTCCTTTCCTAGTAAATTTAGCTAAGTACCTGTGCTAGTGAGGTCATGGAATCTAGAGGAAAAGTTGTTCCTGCTCCTTCCCTAAACCAGTGTAATCTTTAACTGCATTTAAACATTTGTTCTTATATTCACAGATAAGTTTAACTCTCACACCTCATCAAAGAGGCTTATTTTTATAACACACAGAGATAATTACAGAAAACCACAAGTAGTCAAAAGGCAGAGATTGACTGACTGTGGGGTGACTGCCCCCAATTAATACAGTTACAATATAACGCCTAGACTTAAAAGTGAGGACACATCACAGGGGAAGGGTCAGAAAGTTTGTAAGAGCCAAAAGAATAGGACATCTACTGCAGCAAAATAAATTATTTAAGAAAAAAGAAGACAGACATTAAGTATAGGGCGTGGGTGGATCAGTGAGGTGCTGGTGGAGGAATGGAGGAATGAGAATAAATATTCTGTATGAAATCTCTAATTGGGCATAGCTCATACATATCAAATTTCATATAATAAATTGTAATAAACTAATGACAAGTTTAAAGAGGGTAGTCATAGCAAAGTTTATTTTATTGTTGAAAAGATACATAAATATATACTTATATTCAATTGAATCTATTTGATGTTTAGACATATTTAAGTGTCTCTAAGATGCTGGGGTCATTTTATTATCACGTAGGCCCCCAAGCTGAATTTTAATCAGGTATTAAAACTTTGACTGCTCTGGATTTAACTCTGAGTTCTGTCACTTCTAGGACATTCTAATTCTTCAGTCTATTTCCTAAGTTTTTAAAAACATTCTTTCTAAAAATTTTCAATATCTACCATTGTATCAGTTGCCAGTCACTATGTTTATACCAAGAGAAGAAGAAATACTACTGTATTTGTAGAACCAGAGGCCAAACATATTGCAGCTTTCCAATAAGCATTGGTGAATTAAGCAAAACACCAAAGAAAGACCTTTTTCTCGATGATATTTTCTGTGTTTCACATTTTGGGCCCTGACCCACTTCTTCATGTCCTTTAACATGATCAAGCATGTCATCTTATTATTTGAGAGATGAGACAGGATCATCAGGAAAACAATGGCAGCATGAGCTACATTTGAAACCTTGTCTCATAACAAAAGCAGCGTTAAGTAAATAAATATTCACAGAGAACAGGTGACAAATATAATTACATTATTATGATATTATAAGTTTTACATTAGTGTCCACTTCGAGCCTAAAAGGGTACGTGATTCTATCTCTTTCTACATCTTTTTACTGCTTTAATCCTTAATGACAATATCAAAGAAACAAAAGATATTTTTTCAATATTTTATTGCACTGTTCATTTCTATATGTTACCAATTATTCTACTACAGCTTATCTTGTTTCTCTAGTTTTCAATTATATTTTTAAAACTCATCATTATTAAATTATTTGATAAATTATAGAGGTAAATTCACAATTGTGTCTTCAGATTTTGCATTTTATTCTAATAGGAAAAGTATTTCACAGTAAAGATAATTCAATTTGTTCTATTTGCTTGGGCGATGGTTGATACACAGTGCTCTTGAATTGCCGTCAATAAGAAATTGTCAGTAAGTCAAAATCTATGATTATCTTTTGTGTTCACCTTGTTAAAGTATTCCATCATATTGGATTGACTTGGTAAAACTGATATAGTTTAGCTCCTAAGAAATAAAAAAAAAGGTTTACATATTTCTCTTTGAAGATTCAGAGACATGAATTATATCTCATATTATAAAGACTTTTCAAGCAATAATGAAGTGTACCAAATATCATTTCATATAAGTTTAGTAATCACCACTTTTTTATTTAGAAACATAAAGATCAGAAAATATAAATACAATAAATTAAATGTTAAATGAATAAGTAAATATCTTATTGTAATCATGAACCAGTATCTACATTTTGTTCAGTTTCTTTTTAATTATTAATAGTTTCAGATATAAACTGAAAAATACAGTTAGGATTTTCATTTGTGGAGGAAGCAAATAGTTTTGAATATGAAGTCATTTTAATAAAATATTTTAATAATCCTCGAGAGGACGTTTCCTTAAACATTCCATACTCAATTTATTATCTAAGATTCTGGTATTACAGAAAAAAATAGTCAATTTTTTTTCAAAACTGAAGAAAAGATAAACAAGAGAACTGTACATTAATCAATGATCAAGAATAAATTCAACATTCTCCTCATTCCTACGCAATACACAGTACTTGAAGTTTTAGCTAAAGTAATGTGACAAGAGAAGAAAATAAATCAGACGCACATAGGAAATGAAATTCAATGTCTCTATTTGCCAACAATAACAATTTATACCTAAGAGGCCCGGGAGACACCACAGAGAATCTCTGAGTGCTGATAAAATATTTGCAACAAAATTGCAGGTTCTAAAATTAACACACATAAATTAATAGTCTCTATTTAGGATTGACAAACTCATTGAAAAATGGAAATTATTCATTTACTAGTAGACACACAAGCACAATTTCCCTCCAAAAAGTGGGAAAAAACAGCAACTAAAAATTAACCTATCCAATAGAAGTAAAGATCACTACAATAAAAAATTTATCATACTGACTAAAGAAATTGAAATTGACACTATAAGGTAGAGGTACTACCAATGCTTGTGGTTGGATGAAATCAGGGTCTTTCTTCAAAGACATATATTTTCTTTTTAGTTTTGGTATGTGTATATGCACATGATGTTCATGTTGTGTATAGGTGTGTTGGAATGTGGGAGGCCGGTCAGTGTGTGTGTGTGTGTGTGTGTGTGTGTGTGTGTGTAAATATTAAGGCCTGATCTTGTCCATCTTTCTTATTTACTCTCTACCTATACATTGAGACAGGGTCTTATAGAATTTAGAACTCAGCAGGTTTTCTCCTCTAGCTACTCAGCTTGTCCCGGTGACCTCCTGCTCTGTCTTCTGAACACTAGGATAACAGGTAGTCCCTCTTAACAGCTAGAGTTTCTTTGGCTGCTAGAGATCCAAAGTCTACTTTTCATGCTTTCCCGAAAGTGCTTTCTCCACTGAGCTCCTCAGGCTCAAATATGTATCAATATTACACAAAATTACCTTACAATTAGATAACTGAAAATTACTACGGAAACTTGAAACATCCTTTCAAGCAAGATTTACTATTTGGCTATGTACTAAAACTGGATTCACTTTCACTAACAATAATATTTAGAAACCCATTTTTGCCAGAAAAAAATATTTTCCTTACAAGAAAAGTGCAAGAATATATTTCACTATTTTCACTCTAATACTTACTCAACAATCATTACCTGTGTTGCCTTCAATCCAATAAAGGAACATAAATCTTGGTTCAACAACTGGTTGAGAAATGTAACAATATGAATATTTCTCATTCATATGAAGATTTAGAAAGTTATGGTTATGGAGTATGTTCCTCTAGTACTTTTTAATTTCTTGGCTATAGTATCCAATGTGATATCTGGGAATGAAGATGCACATACATGCAATTCTAGGTCTTATGATGTGGAGGTGGGAGACTTGCAACTTCAGCCCTATACTTAGGTGAAGAGCAACGTTGAAGCCAGCCTGAACCATATGAAATACTCTCACAATTGACTAAAGAATGAATGAATTGCTTTGCAAAAGCCCAGATGAAGGGATAGAGGCAATTTTAAGATGTCAGTTCAGATATGATGATTGGAGAAATTCGATTGTGTGACACAATTAGAAAATAAGCGACTTGAAGCTGTTTCTAAGCTTCTGTGATTACAGATTTGTCTTCAAACGGTGACATCATCCTTGAGACTCAGAATATTCCAGAACAAAAGTTTGGAAATTTTTTTCTTTAAATTATAATGAAGTTATAAATTCTCTTGAAAGTTAATCGAACACGTATGAGACAATGAGACAGAAGCACATTGTAATTATTGAATATAGTTATAGTGGATTTGTAACTTGAGAATTAGGATAATTATCGAGTTTCCTATAATAGCTTTCTTGTGTAGCCCCTGTTGTTTTGGTTAATTAGAATTATAACTAAGTTAACAAGAAACAATGCATATTTTCAAAAAAACTTAATTATCATAAAGAAATTAGGATGCATTTGTTAAGAAATCATTTGAAATTTCAATTGAAGTTGCTTAAAATTTATAAATTATTATAGCAATTCTATGCATATTTTAATATATTAACTTTATGTAAAGACAATTATTATAAAATAATTGGCATTTCTATTTGCTGCCTTTATGTGTTGCATCTTTTTTCATCTGAAACTTTCAATTGGTTAATAAGTTATTGTCAGAAATTTTTGGTTATTAAACTACAAGCTTTTTGATTCATGTTATATTTTTATTTTAAATTCATTATTTTAGTGTTTTATACATGCAAACAATGTATCCTGATCAAATCTTCTGTTCTTTACCTCCAAATTCTTCCATATCTCTCTCATCAATATTCTCTCAAGTTCATACACTCCTTTTCAAACACACTCAGCCCACCAAGCCTGGCAGGATGAATGTGGTGTTAGTGTCATCCACTGTGGGATCATCACTGTGTGATGGTCATACCATGACGAACGCTGACACTGCTTTCCCAAATGTGTCCTTTGCTCTCTGTACCCTTCCTAAGTAGAAACTTTTATCAAGTCAAACTTTTATTAAGACAGTAAAGTATTATGGTCTTTAGACACATCAAAGATCAAGTAATGTATGATCTTCCAAAGGATCAGGTTCAATTACTAGCACCCACATGGCAGCTGACAACCATTTGTAAGCTCAGTTCTAGAATAACTTGGGCTCTGGGCAACAGCTTTACATATAGTGCATGATCATGCAGGTGAAATACCCATATACATATAAATAAAAGAAACATAAAATATCAATCAAAGGCTGCTCTAGTGCTTTATTTATGAATTGTTCTATATTTCACATAAAATTAAACTGAATCTAAATATGTTTTTCGCTACATATATAAATACTTCTAATGAGATTTTATACAAATATTTCAATTTTATTATTCACAACTCTATTTAGAAACATTGGGTCAGACATTAGTACACAAATGGCCTTGGGTAATTAGAAAGGCTAGGTAGTATAAAACCAAATTCAGTAATAGCATTAGAAAGTTTCCACGTGGTCACAGCTTTAAAGGTCGAGATGAAATGGAAGAGAGGATTTCTGTAGACAAATTTATGCTATACTTGTCACAGATGGCATTTATTACTTTTACAGAAATGCATAACTAACTATACCTGATTATTTATGATACATTTTATTTTGTATAAAGCACAGTTTCAGTTCATTATTATTGAGTTTTAATAATAGAGTTAATGATAAGCACTAAGTGAAAGAGAGATGCTTAGGGCAAAGATAGTGCACATCCAATCAGTGAGTACAGTTTTCACAAAAGACAATCATACCTCTTCATTGTGTTTTTATAACTTTAAACATTTCCTAATTTCCTTGTCATTTCCTCACTGAAGAATGGATTACTCAGAAATGAGTTATTTCTAGATATATTCTTTCCCTCCTTTCCTGCTTCCCTATTTCCTTATTTGTCTTTCTGGTGTGTGTGTGTGTGTGTGTGTGTGTGTGTGCGTGTGCATGTGTGTGTGTGTGTGTGTTTGCTACATTAGGAGAGAGAGAGAATTTAGTTTCTGATAAGTAGAGTTTTTCATGGTTCTCATTCTAATTCAGTGACTTCTAGTCTGAGGTCATAACTCTGTATAATGTAAACCATTTTGTGTTCAGAATTTCCTTTTGGTTTTGTGACTCAGAACATTGTCTATCATGTAAAATTGAAAAGAATGTGTACTTTACAACTGTGCTCTGAAACTGGTAGGTCAAGGTGGTTGACAGCATTATTTGGAAGAAGTAAAGTGATTGATTTTTTTCTGCTCTGTTTTGAGCTGCTGCTCAGGGATAAATTTAAACTTAATGCTGAAAGTTTTGTCATCATACACATTTGTAGCCATGATATTTATTTATGCAATACAATTCTTTCTTTCTTTTCTTTTTTGTTTTTGGTTTGATGAGACTCTCTGTAGCTTTGGAACCTCTCTGGGGACTAGCTCTTGTAGACCAGGCTGGCCTCAAACTCAGAGATCTGCCTTCCTCTGCCTCCTGAGTGCTGGGATTAAAGGTGTGTGCCACTACCACCTGGCTGTTTATGCAAAACAATTCAATGGAATAGGTTAGGGGAAAGTCAAGCAATGAGACATAGAGTCATATCAAAGTTGACAAAAGCCCTATTAATTACCTGTCCATATAGGAGGAAGAAAAATCTATATTGTAACTCATCATAAGAATGAAAAAAATCATCATTAAGTTTTTCTTATAGAAGATCTTATATATTGTTATTTTTAATTTATCAGTTTGAATGAAAGACTCTGATAAACTATTTTATAACATGATGAACATATATCATGATAGATTTTAGTGTTAGGCTTTCTAAAATTTTGAATTATATATTAAGTAGGGAAGGATAGAAGATAAATAATGGGGTTTGTTAGCTAACATTAATGGTGTTTCTAAAATGGTATATAGTGAAAATTTATAGGAGTAGAATCTGAAAACTCTAGGAAACTTCTTACACACATATGCATGTATGAACATGTGCATTTTGTGTGTATGTTTATGTACATACGCATACATAGCTATTGTGATAGCACGTATAAGGCCTGAACAAACTGTAGACATCACAGAAGAAAGTCTCACAATGTCCTCTTCCTAGACAAGAAGCTGTTCTCAGTTAATAGCCTTTGGAAGAGAAAAATTAAGTTTTCTTCAGTGGACTAAAGTGGACTTCACTGAGCATAAAAATCATACTCTATGCTCAGCAGTGAGCCATTTTTCATTGGAGAAAAAGAGTTAGTAGGTTTTTATAGTATAAAAGTGCATATTTAGTATTAACACTTTGGAATTTTTTTTAAATGATCAGATGTTGTTCGCAACACTCAATATATCATAGTCAAGTCAGTCATGGTTTCTTCCCTGCGTCTGTAGTCTACTGACCCTGACCAACGAATATCATACATAGTACCATACTGTTCTTTTTCCTTGGCGATGAGGTCTACATTAAGCACAAACATGTTGTCTGTGGTGTTCTTCCTGCTGGAAATATTCTGTGATGTCATAGTGGCCAACCTTATTTTCTTTGAAGATATTCTTCAGAGGATATTTGTGGTTTGTCTTCTACAGCAATGTTTGATTCTCTAGAAAATAAGTGAAATACCCAACTTCTTGTACACATCTTATTTTGTGGCAGGGTATGATTTTCAGTATTGTTTCCTTGTCTTTCAGAATATTTGATCTAGTTTTAGCTTTGGGAAGAAAAGGGATTTTCTTCCTCAATCGGGACACCTTCCTGGAGAAATTGGTTTTCTCTAGTGAATGCTAAAAATAAATATGATCTAAGACAATTAATATTACATAGAACATAAATACTTAACAATCTTCAATTCTTGTCCTCAAACATGAAAGCATATGGTATGAAATATTCAAAGGTCTTGTTAGCTTAAAGAAAAATAGCCCAATGTAACTGTTCCCATTATCATTTTTTTTTGCTTTTAAAATTTATATTCTTTTTCTTTCTTTCCTTCCTTCTGGCCTTTCTTCCTTTCTTCTCTCTCTCTCTCTCTCTCTCTCTCTCTCTCTCTCTCTCTCTCTCTCTCTCTCTCTCTCTCTCTCTCTCTCTCTCTCTCTCTCTCTCTCTCTCTCTCTCCTTTGTTTGACTAGTGAGAGAAAGAAACAGAGAGAGATGAAGAGAGAGAGTGTGTGTCAGTCAATTCTATCCTCTAACAATGTTGATGCTGAGGATTGACTTCAACACTTCAGGATTAGCAGGATTGACTTCAACACTTCAGGATTACCAGCAATCCTCTTTTCTCCCCTTTATCCACTGAGCTCTCTCCATGGCCTAGGTACCACATTGCATATACACAAAATACAAAGGAAATGAACTCCAATAGTACATTTTGTTTTTTTTTCTTACAGTTATTCTATTAAATAACCTTTTGAAATCAGTCTCTGATTTGTCCTTTTGCATCATACAAAATGTAATCTCATTGAAGGTAAAAACAAATAGAAAAATGTTTAAAATTGCGTCTGACTTCGTTGTAGAATTATACTGAAAATTTGATCTTGATTACATTGAATTTTACAAAGTTTTTGGCAATTTTCATTTCCAAAATATAAATTCTAAAAAAAAATTATCTAGGAAATCTTTCCATTTCCTGATACTTTCGTAAAGTTTCTTTTTCAGTGCCTTAAAATTTTATTGTACAAGTCTAGACTTTGAGAATGGAAATATGTTATTTGGTGAGGAAAAAGCGATCACATGCATAAAATGTTAAGTTCATCAAAAGAAGACTCAACAATCCTAAAAGTGTTTGAATTTACACAACTCTGAAATAAACAAAGCAAAACTGAGTCATGGAAGAGGTGTTTGAAATCACCACATTCACACACATAAAATCCTCTTTTTCAAAGTTTGGTAAATATAGATTTGCGCACTAGTTTTCCTCCTTATCTAGGTAGCATCATAATTATTCAACTCAGTATTTGGTGTTCATATTTTTTTCTAGTTTATATGAATCATTTAATAAGACACATCATATTGTGAACAATTTTTCAACAAATGTCCAATTATTGAGGTAACACAGTTTACGTTCTCTGAAGAGAGTGGACCTAAATTGTTAAATAATAAATCTTGAGATATCTAGAGAAACATTACATACTGCGATAAAGTAACAAGTGTCCAATAAACCTATGGAAGAGAGAGAGGAATAGCAAACATGGATAATGATAGCTTATTAAAACAAGATACATTAATCTTTTTGGAACAGTTGAACAAGTAATAGATAATGCAGTACCATTTCTTTATATGTGGATGTGAAAATTAAAGCTCATTTATCTTCCAAATACAGACGAAATCAATTGCATAACCAGAGTTCCACCGTGTTTTGGATTCATTTATTGTTTTGATGCTTTACCACTGATGATCTCAGCTGATAACGTTATGTAGTGAGGTTTGTGAGATGAATGTGAAGTGATGTTGTTTTGGGTGTTGTTTTGTAGTATGGTGTGTGGCTATGATGTATTAGCATTGTTATGCTTGTTTGTGAAATATCAGTTCCAACGACAATTCTGCTTTGTTCTCCAGACTTTTCTCTTGATAGTGAGAGAATCTCATACGCTTGATTCTATACTGTGACCTCATTCTCATCTCTTTCCTTCCCATTTATTCTGCTAATTTTTAGAATTTAGTTTCTGGCGTATTCAATTTTGCTTCCACAAAACAATAAAGTCCATTTTGCATGTTTGCATCAGACCATCTGCTTAGTTAGACTTCAAGTCCTCATCTCTGTGAGCTTCTCTTGTGTTTGATTTACCATTTGCACAAAGCACACAGATTCTCATGCAAATTCTGGGGGCTCTAAAGTGGTCCGCATTCTCTTTTCCTCCTCTTGGTCTTACAATATGTCTTTCTTTAGACCTCCACTTACCATCTCTGTTTTGAAGTAAGTAATCATCACACCTACACTGTCTTCTACAGGATATGAAACAAATACTTTACACAATTGCTTGGAAAACTCTGAGCTAGGAGACCTCAGAACTGTAGCATAGATCTGTCCAGAATTACAGTCACTTTTGTTTTTTGGAGTTTTCCTATTGTCCTTCGAATACATGGTTTCCACTATAATGTGGTGAATGGATTGTTCAGACACTATTTTTAAAATGAGTATCACCAAGAAACTGAAATGTATTCTGGTATATCACTTAATGGTATCCACTGTGATGTTATAAGTTCAGATATTAAATAAGACATATCTAGTTAATGTCTGGATATAAGATATTGTAAGTAGTAACTCAAAACAGAGAAATCACTGGGTAGTGGTGGCTCATGCCTTTAATTCCAGCACTCAGAAAGCAGAGGTAGCTGGATATCTGTGAGATGGAGAACAACCTGGTCTACAGAATGAGTTCCAGTACAGACTCCAAAGCTACACATAGAATCCTGTCTCAAAAACAAAACAAAACAAGAGAAGTTATAATATCTATTTTCTAACTCAGACTTATATCACTTGTACAGACATAGGAACAGCAGTCAACTTCTTAAGTAAATAAGACACCTAGTAAATTTATCTTGTTTGTATGTGGAGAAAATGAATGACACCATTTTGTGTGATTATATATTTCTTAGTGGAGGTAAAGAAAGTTAGCAAAGAGAAGCTTCTAAAATTAATAGAAGGAAGCCAACTGTACTTCTTTCAACCATATATCACCATCTGAGCCAGTATTCCACTATATACTCAAAATATGTTTAAATGTTTTTAAGTGCGTATGTATATATGTGTAGCCATGTAAGAATGCTGGAGGAGTGTACCATCCATGACCATCCAAATGTAGCTCTTTGATAAAATTGTAAAGGCAAAATTAATAAATTATGAGAAGTTCCAAGACCAAGCAGGTGATGGAAACTATGATCATTACCCAAGTTCAAAATATCATTGTCTTTAAATCTAAAATGGTCCCCCTAAGGCTCATGGGACAAATGACTGTTTTCAGATTATGGCACTTTGTTGAGGAATATGGATCCTCTAAGACGTGTGATATAATTTAATGATGTATAAAATTTTTCTAAGAGTTTTCCAGACCTCCAGTTTAAGTCTAAGTCTGGGCCTATTATCAACTGCTATAGATACATTTCCTGGGCAAGACTGATTTTAAAAAATGAAACAAAGGAGAAATATAAACCTTGTATTTCTGAAATTATTTCTGTCATATGCTTTGATCAAAGTAATATGAAAAAACATGCATATGCATATACATCCATATACGTGCATAATTGAAAAAGTGATGTGTTCAAATAAGTGTATAAATATAATAAATGTACTACACTGTAAGAAAATACTTATTGCAAAATTCTAATTCTGTTTAAAATATTGATTTTAATAATTTTCTCTGTTATGTATTCATATGTACATACATATGTAAGTTTTGCATTATTTTACTTTATTTTGCTATTTTATTTGAAAATTATTATTTTTGAGACAACATCTTGCCATACAACTGAAGCTGCATTAAGCCACTAAATATCACATGCTGAATTCAAATATGCATAGTGCTTGTTTCGGTTTGCAGAGTGCTGCTATGATAGACAAACATCACTAAAATGAGATCCACTTAACATTTGTAGACTTCAGTGAACTTTAAAGTTTGACACAGTGGATTGCAAAACTATTGCAATTATAAAATTTCTAAATACAAGTTTTCAACTTCTTTTTATTATTGTCCATTATAAATATTTTTACAACTTTAAATTAATTTTCATTATATTAATTTGTGGACTTAAGATTAAGATAAAATTTCATCTTTTATTTGCTGATGTCAGGATAACTTTTTGAAAAAGTACATAAAATTCTGAATTTTCTATATCAAAGAAATGGAGTGACAGTTTATTCATTTAAAGTTATATAAGACCATAATATATAGAAAACATAAAATTTTGTCATATAGGTGCTTCTATCTGCCCCTATAGTTTTACATATTTACGTAGGACTGAGATTGAAGTAAAAAAATTAGAATTTTAACTTCCAAATATAAGCAGCTTCTATACGGCTTCTTTGTGATTTTAAATACTTTGTTCTAATTTAAAAGAACTTTGTATTAAATTTCCATTAAATTAGAACAGGTGCCGCACAATAAAAAACCTCATCGTGCTCACTCCCACGACTTTAATATTCATGACTGCTTCCCACCCGCCCATATGTTTGTATTTTACTGTACTTTGTGTCTCCCTCAGGCTTCATCAATCATCCACTCCAGTCCTTCCGTGAATATTGCGTCATGTAACATTTTCCTAGCGCCTCTGGCTCTCTCCCAACGTGAGGGTGTTTAGTTCCTCCAGGGAAAACTTTAATATATTTTATTTGTTCAGTGACTGATTTTTATTTTACTCCTGTGTAAAGCTGTAGCCCAGACTTCAAGTTTTAGTTCTGTCTTGAATCACACCTAGAATATGTGGTTAGAATGAAACAAACTCAGTTTGAAGAGTCAACTCAATATTTTTATCTCTGGTACTGTGATGCATATTTAGAAGGATGATAACCTTTTGATATTCTTTGTCTTTGCTCATGTAGAAGATTTTGCATGTCATATAAAATATGACATTCTAAAACTACTTCCAAGTAAATTATATATAACTTATTTATATTTTCTAAATTTGTTTGATTTTTATTATATTTTCTAAATTTATCTGAGGTTGACCTCTGATTCATTTATGTATAATTATCTTTGGCTTGCCTATTCAAAGAATCTAGCAGATTATTACAGCAACTCCAAAAACTGATATGATTTTTAAAGGCAAATTCTTAGCATCCTGCAATTACTTTTCTACAATGCATTGAATGGGGTGTAACTGCAGTGCTACTAATTTAGGGGACATTTTCCTATTACTATTGCTGCTATTAACATCTATTCTTTTTCAAGCATGTGGTAAATGTTTTGTGATCTCAACTTTGAAGAACGAACATGTTTTATTGTTCTTTCATGAGGTAAGAGAATGGGATCATGTGATAATAAAAAATCTTTCATGACTTTTTGTATAATTCAAGATACTGGATAGGGAGGAGTGATAATTATTGAATCACACAGGGATTCACATGTCTTGAAAATTCTATTGGAATAGTTAAATAGACCAATTCCAGTCTCTTTTGGTAAAGTAGTTTTACTGAAAGAAATTTGAAAGAGAATCACATTTCCTAACATAGCACCAAAAAAATCAGTAAGAATTTCTTTTTCTCCTTTAAGTATATTTATTATCAGAATCAAAAATACATTCCAACCAACAGCTTTGAGGTTTTGAAAAGGCTGCAGATCAGAATATAATTCTCAATTTCTCTGTTTGATGTGGCCCCTGGTAATGACACTGGTACATGAACTGGCGTTTTGGAACACATTCCCTATGGTGGTGTACCTTGTTCAGCCTTGATACAGGAGGGAGGGGCTTGGTTCTGCCTCATTATGATATCCCAGAATTTTTGACTCCTTAGGAGAGTCCTTAGCCCATCTGAGTGGATGGGGTGTATGTGTGACTGGGTGGGGGAGGTAGGGGAGTCAGGAGAAAGGGAAGGAGAAGGAACTTGGGTTGGTGTGTAAAATGAAAAAACAAAATAGTTAAGTAAAAAGAACAAAAAATGAATGTAACTCTCAACTGCTGTTCCAGGACCACTCTTGTTGCCACCATGTTCCCTGTCATGATGATAAAGGACTGATTCTGTGAAATTGTATGCATACCCCCCCAAATGCTTTGTTTTATATGAGCTGTCTTAGTCATGGTGTTTCTTCATAGCAAACAGAATAGCGACTGAGACAGTCTTGCCCTTGACCTACTGATAAGACACTGACTCTTAGGAGAAAGCTGCTGAAATATTATGGCTCCACAGTGAGGCCTGACATGCCTATGAGAAATTCTCCATTCTAAAAGCTTTCTACAACTAGATGCCAGTGCATTTGGTGTTGATAATTAGGATGTTGGAATGCTTGATCAGAGTAGACAAAAGAAAAACTCAAAATCAGAGAGCACTGATGTGTTTTGCTTTACAGCTGAAGATGAGGTATCTGTTCATCTATACACCACATTAAAATAAAAGATGAATTTTATAGCCTAGCTGTTTTCCATTTCTACTGCATAGTGAAGATCCACAGTTATAATCCATTTTCTGATAAACAAAGTAAAGGTGTAAGGAGTTGTTTGATTATTTATTATATCTGAATACATTTGTACTTAGATTTTTAATGTATAAAGTCACCGAACAAGATCCCTGACTTTCCTAGAGCTAAATAGATACAAAGCAGTAGTATAAATAACTTGAGACTTAGGGAGTAATTTCGAGTAAAATAAACGTTAAAATAAGGTAACATTGACAATTTCAAAGTATTAGGTATATTTATATGATCCTGGAAATTTTCTAAGAGACAGATATTTCAATATGTTAGTGAAACAAAGAAGCTCCAAAGTGGCTACTTAATTTTATAGCAGGTTCAGTTTTCAGTAAATCTAATTAAATTGAAGCAAATGCATAAACATTATTCTTTTAAGATAATCAAAATGCATCGTATTATATGTTCACTTAAAAATCATGAGACAAAAACATGTCAGTTTCCAGCTGGAAATTGAAATAGTTTTACAGTTCATTATTCATACATTAGAAAAATAGATTACACATTTCTTTTAAAAAGTTGTGTCAACAGAATAATTTTTGAAATCAATCCTCCAAATTCAGAACCAAAGAATGCCATGAGAGTGTTAAATTAGGATCATCAGACATTTTAAGTTGGTAAAGAGAATAAACGTGTGATCTAGCAGGTTTGGCTTTGGAAAGAATGTGTGCCTCTCTTATGTATAGAAAAATCGGTATCATTTTCATTTCCATCTAGTGTTTAGTTTTCTGTCTCCCAGTCTCTGCTGATTGTGGTGACATTGATGGGGTTCATTCAATCATTCTGTTGTCTCCCTTTTTCCATTCTCTTAATTATCATTTGTCTGTCTGTCTTACTTTCAAAAAAAAAAAAAAAACCAACATCAACTGTGTGCAAAAAAAACCAATTCTAGTATTATTAGTTTTGCTATACACTAAATCTAGTGAAAAAAAGATCTAAACATGTAAACATGATAGGGAAAAAAGTGTGTATCACTAGCATATATCTAAAAGAAGAATATAAATTGTGCCTACAACATCAGTTGATAGGCCTTAAATTAAGATAAATAATAGTAGTTTAGCTTCTATGCAGCTACACAACACTGGTTGATGAACAGAAGCTGACATGGTGCTTTGCCTTGAAATAAGAGAAAGTTTTTTTTTCTTTTCTTTTTTAAAGTTAGATGAATATCTTTCTCTTCTAGTCTTCTGCTAGTAGTTGAACCTAGCAATGGCTTATTATTCATTTATAATTCTGTCTTCATCTGATTTATGTTATTACTTCCCAGAAAAAAATTGTACTTTAGGAGAAATGAAGAATAAAAATGTGTTTTATTGAAAGAGACAGATGAATATGCATGGCTAGAATAAATACATATGGCAACGAATATTACTCCCATGTTAGGATAAATGTTAATTCTCTTAATGTGGTTGCAGTCATGACATATTTCATACTCAGATGGAGAACTGTCATGAATTACAGCAGTGATTCCTTCACAAAATAAAAGATTGATGATATGGTTCCAGAACTGAAATTAGATTATTGATAAAGAAATTCAATAGCAACAATACTCTCTGCTAAGATTTTTGAAGACTAGGAAGCATTCCAACCATCCTCTTGTGAGAACAACACCATATTAGGCACACTTAGCTCATCAATTTATGTGTCGGTATGCAATACATCAATTAATCAAATATTATGAATGCTTATTTTTTTGAGAAAAAAAATGTCTGAATCCGTGCTCAATTCCTAAATTTCATAGTGTGGTTACTATAATTTACATACACATTTCAGGTTAGCTAAATCTTTTGTCTCTACTGTTAAATCTAAAGAATTGGAAATTTTCTTCAGTAAGATATGTGTGTGTTTCTTTGTAAGATACTTATGTCTTGCATAAAGCAATGCCCCATTTACTCTCCTAAAACAATGTCCTGCATAAAAATTTGGTGGCCTTTGAGCACACAGTACTTAATATGTTTCTTTCAAAGATTTTGTTAGGCATGCAATATTTTTGAGTCGTTGATCTTTTTGATAAGTGCTTTTGTGGTGTTCCAACAATTGTACTGTATTTCCATAAGGAAGTAACAAAATCTGAACCAGTAGGCTATTGAATGGAGAAAATTACATTTCCGTTAGGAAGCCTGATCTAATCACACATTTATGTCATTCGTGTTTCACAATGATACAGAGAAAAAAACTATATGAGGTACCAAGAGGATATATAACAAAATAGACTACTATCTTGGTAGGTCTGGTGACCAGTTGTCCATCAAGAATGATCCCCACAGGACAAAAATCAATGTTATATCTGGTTCTCATGTGAATTTCTGAAAATTTCTAGTATTCCTTTGTTCAGTATCTTTAAGTTCTAAATCCAACATCGTAAGATCTGTTTTAAATATTTGATATCCCTGCTACCTGTAAAAAAAAACTGGTGATTAAATTTCCCTCAACAAGGCGATATCTCCTTTGAGCATCCCGGATTTACATTCATCTCTAATGATATTTCTGACACAAAAGGTGAAAAAAAAATATAGTTTTCAAGACTTACAGTTTCTAACCTATTACTGGACATTTTCATTTGAAAAGATTAGGATTTGCTGAAACTTACCTAAGTGAGCTGATCTGAAGGTAAATGTAGTTTAAAATTGGTTGTTAAAGTAAAAGCCAAAGATTTAATAAGTACACACCTAGCTTTAGGGTCTGTCACTCCTAGATGCATGGCCTTAGTTAAGTTTTTTTTTTTTTGCCCCGTTTACCCTAATATCTGATTTAAAAAACTGCTGTGCTACATAGGGACACGGTCTATTGGTCATAGCAAACCTGTACACCTGTTCCTGGGGATTAGAGTATTGTCCCTCACCAAGAATTCTGTGTTGGGAAGTCTCAAATCCTTAATCCTTTTTCTTTCCTCTGTTGTTCTATTTTTTTTTTTTTTTTTTTTTTTTTGCCTCTTCTCACCAATAACACTTCCAAAACAGCTGTGGCCCATCTTCTAGGACCACAGAGATTAATTAAAGCCAGTTGGGTGGAGTTGCCTTAGTGCTTGAAGCCCACGATTTTTACAATTTCCCTGACAAAAGGTGAATGTAGTCCATAAAAAAGTTTTGCTTAATTGTTTTTAGATTGCTCATACATATTGGTTTTCATGTATATAATTTGACTACCTAGAAACCTTCATGTCAGAGGGTATTTTTGAGAAAATTACCATATATGTCGTTCCGTGTAAGTCACCCCAGGGTCTGGCACATACTTATGAGGCTAATTTTTTTCCTTTTACTTTCTGTTCCTGTTTATTAATTTTAATAATTTTTATATTTTAATTTTTTTTTTACTACTGCCTTTTGTAAAGTCTGAATCACCTGTCCAGTGTTCTGTTCTAATACCCACATTGAGGACTCCTAGGTATGAAACTTGTCCAGTAAATATAACTTCTCCTTCTTGGACATAATTTTGATGGTGTGCATACCTTCCAGCAGAGGTATCTTATCTGTTAATGAATCTTAACTTTTTAAGAGATTTCAATTGTTAAATTTTTGTTAAAAATTGAAAATTTTTAAATAATTTTGTGAAATTGATGCTATCTCTTTCCATAGTATTTTTTTAACTAGCTTTCCATTATTAGTATGAAAAAACTGTTACATTTAATTAATTTAAATTTAAATTAATTTAATTTAAAATGCAATATAGATCTAAACAGAATTCTGATTAGAGGGATCTCAAATGACTGAGAAAAACTTAAAGAAATTTCAGTATCCTTACCTGTCAGGGAAATGCAAGCCAAATAAACCTTTTCCTCCCTTAAGCTGCTGGGGCCAGAGTGTTTCATCACATTAAGAAAAAGGAAACTAGAATAATACTAAATATCATTTTCTTGCTCATTTCATTTGGATTTACCTGTGGCATCACTACTCTGGTCTTCACTTGTCCTACTAATAACCTCTCAAAAGCGGGTATTTCTTGAAGTTCCAAAACAAAAACCTGGCCCAGTCTGAGTTGATGTCCATGGTTGGGTCATTCATCCTTCTGCAGCTGGGACTGTGTCCATGGTATGGGCTGTCACCAAAAGCTGTGTGGAGACTCATGATCCCTGCTCCTGCTGATTTTGAAAAGCCAAGAAGTTACCATTGCTGTTATATCAATCACTCCAGATGCATAGTTGAGAGGGAGGACACGGAAGGGTTCTGTAACAACTCCTACTCCCACCTTGCCTCCCCCCCCCCCAAATTAACAGCCTAAGCAGGAAGCCATCAAAGAGAACTCTTACAAAGTATGATGGGGATGCTGAAGTGTAACTCTCCACAATTGCTGACTTCTGACATGGGTGATGGAGGAGAAGGACTCAATTCTATATAAGCGGCAAACCACTAAGAGTTTGACACTGTTTCAGTGAATATATAGATAATCTAAATTGAAATTTGTCTTTTTTATTTTTACTTTTTTCTGGGCAGGATCATAAGGGTTGGGGGTGGTCAAGGAAGGACTGGGAAGAGAGTAAAATTGGGGTACACGATATAAAATTCACTATACTCTTTTGCTACCTATATCTAACCTCCAATTTCTTAGGGAGCACTTTCTATCAGCTATCTCTCTTTCCTTTTGTATCCCATATAAGCATTCCCCCCAAATTTTCATAACAATAAAAAGTGATTTTAAGTATATAGTTCTCTTTTATGATAATAACAATGAGAAAATATTCTTTTATGGAAAGACTTTTAACTATCAAATTTTAAAAAATATATTTTTCATATAATGTCATATCAACTTGTAATTCCTGCTCATGATATGTATAGATAATTACCTGGTCTTATCCAAGAGATTATTTCTGTTCCAATTATGCATGACTTGATTCTAAAAATTCCAGTAAAACATGGTACCTTCTAGGTCCTAAAGGATGGATGGAATATTACCTCAGAGGCTCTTAATGGTTGTGGAGACACCATACGTGTTTCTCAGGCTTAAAGCTGTCCAACTGATTATCTTTACTCACTTAGAGCACTTTTACCTAGAGTTGTCTTTTATTATTCATTGACTTCTAGTTCTGGCATTAGAGCCTTTTTGTTTCTTTGTTTTTGAGTCAGGTTCAACTGTCCTGAGCCTCATTCCATAGACCAGACTGGCTGCAAACTCAGAGATCCTTTTGACTCTGCCTCTTGCATTCTGTGATTAAGGGTATGTGCCACTACCATCTAGTTGGCATCAGAGTCTTAAAATATAAATATACTCTCAACTTTCTTCTCTGTAACAAGATGTGAAAAGTGTGTGTTGAGATATTTATTGTTTCTATAAAGACATAGAATACAATTGTGATGATAAAAATTTTAAAATCAGTTCATGGTTGGTAATCATAAAGACCTTCTTTATAACACCAAAAGTTGATTCTAGGTGAATGCAAAAGTGGAATTGAAAGCAAGTTGTCTCATTGTGCTGTATAATAAAGTAGCATAGTACGTGGAAACAAGGAATGGCTTTCAGAATGTACACTAAAAAGCTTTTCATATGCGTATATGTTTAATTTTTTCCTTCCTGTGAAAAAGAATGTTTCATCGCCAATTTATAAAACACCTGAAAAAGTGATAATATTTTTAGCATTTTCTAAAATCATTTGGAAGCTGAAGCTGGATTCAAATTCTTCTCTAATAAGACATGGCTCTCTTAAAGGTTTGTGATGGAATATCACAGTAGACAAATCATATTGGTACTGTGTTATTATTGAAATTAATTTTTCCAAAATTTTATTGTACTTAAGTATTGACGAAGTAAAACAATTTATTTTAGAATAAAATTGGGCTGAGCTGATTTTAATTCTTATCTTTTCATGGGTCATTTTTTCCTGGGTCTGTTATAAAGTCTGCACAGTAATTACCACAGTAGTCAAAATCAGATCAAAATAAAACCAAACTGTAATGGTGTAAATAACTCGTTGTCTAATATGTGGGATTCACCTGTGATCATCTCGGCTCCTCAGAGGGCCTTGAATCAATCCTCTGTCTCCATCCTCTGTTACACACATAGCTTGTTATAATTATGTAGCTGGCTCCGTTTCAATGTTGCTGCTATTCCTGGTGGCCATCCTATGATACTGGCATCTTTAAGCTACTAGGGCCTTTTGTTGCAACTGGACTGCATGTTCATCAGTAACATTTCTTAGTCTTTCCTCATGGTGTCAAGGCCTAATTACTCTGCACTGACCCCTTCTGGCCTGGTGTTCAACACACCTGAGGCTGCATCTTCACCAATAGCTTTTGTAGGACTCTCATTTAGAGCCAAGTCTCAGTGGCTCCTCATGACCCCTTCATGCCTTCAAAACCAGTACATCCTGGTTGACTCTTATTCATTTCCAAGTCTGACTTCCATCACAAGCTACAATCTTGCCAGCTTCTGAAACACAGCTTCTATTTGCAGACTCTCCTGAAACACTTTCCAGAAGATTTTCTCACAGTGTTGCTGCTTTACTCTTAATCACCAGGTTTTTCCCCTCTTCAGTTTACAAGCATCAATTGTCCCAGGAAACTTCAACAATGCTGGTCTCTTGTTAATTAAAGACAATTCTTCAGCTGCAACTGACCAGAAACACATCTTAATTATAAATAAATAATAACTTGGTGATCCAGTGTTCAAGTGCCCAAGATTATTTCTCATTCAAATCACCACAGGCATCTTAGAGTCAAGCCACTAGGGATCTTTTAAAAATATAAATGTTGGGAAAGGATGGAAAAATAAAACGAGAGTATTTGAAAAATGACAAAAGGATAGATTTTCTAAATACATGAGTAAGTATAAAAAGTCTGGAAGCAAATAACTTCTTTCTTATTAAAAAGATTTTTCCCTTTAGAGAACTCCATAATGATAGAGAGATATATCATTATATCTACCCTATTTCTTTCCTCTAGCATACCTCCCAAAACTCTGTTTCTCTTTAAAACTTTATATTAATTTATGTGTATGTGTTTTTGGTTACATGTAAGTCACATGTGTGTCTAGAGCAAATGAAATTCCCAAGAGGGCAAGAGATCATTTATATCTGGTTATAGATGGCTATAAACTCCCAAGTTGGTCCTGGGAATTGATCCTGTGTCATCTGGAGGAGGAATAAATGCTCTTAGCCATTGAGTCATCTCTCCAGCCTCCCCTCTTTTATTTTAAATATATAACCCACACTTCCAGTTAGTACAACCCATATGTGCATAAGTATAAGGCCATCCACCATCCACCATAGCATGGAAGACCTAATAGTGCCCATAACTACAGAAAGTATCCCTCTATCAGCAATTATCCACAACCATTAGCTCCTCAGTTTAATGTGGGAATTACAAATCATATACTCTGTATACTCATCAGGGTTTTTTGTTGTTGTTGTTGTTTCTTTGTTTGTTTCTTCTTGTGTAGATCTTTTGAATGTAACTGTATCCAAAGTAGGGTCAAGATTACAATAGCTATATCATGTCCAGAAGACAAAATAATATTGCATAGCTCTCCTCCTTCTTTGCTCCTCTTTTACACTGGTGAAACTATTCCACTACACCTCATATTTTCCCACATCACTTTCTAGTTTCTAATACTTCACACAATCCACTCCTTTGTTGTATATATTGTATACTGTCCTTTGTAGAGTTATTTTGCTATTAAAAATTAAGTTAATTGAAGGCAGGCTATTTAGTTAGTTTCTTTTTTTAATGTTAGCCTCCTATTTTATCTAAATAAAATTAGAATTGTGTGTGAGTATGTGTGTGTGTGTGTGTGTGTGTGCGTGCGCACACACACACATGCGTACATGTGTGTGTAGATCAGAGAGCAAACTCCGTTGTTGTTTATCCTTTGGTACCTTTTTCCTCATGTTTGAACCACAATATATTGAGCTGGAACTAAGACACAAATCAATATATTTGTGTTTACTTGCTTCCCATGCCATTATGGTTGGCATTATAGGCATCTGTGGTGGTTTGAATAAGAATGCCCTCCATAAACTCATATATTTGAATATTTATTCATTTAGGAATGTCGCTATTGAGAGGAAGCAGGAAGTTGGCCTTATCAGAATAAATGTGGCCTTATTGGAAGATGAGTGTCACTGTGGGTGGGCTGGGGGTTTTCAGAAGCCCAAGTCAGGCTCAGATTTTCTTTTTCCTGCTTTCTGTGGATCCACATTTAAACCCTCAGGTACTTTCCAGCACCATTCTGTCTGCGCTCAGCATGGTTCCTGTCATGACAATAATGGACTAAACTTCTGAAACCATGAACAACACCCGAGTAAATGCTTTCTTTTATAAGAGTTTCCACAAAATCCCCTAATAATCAAAAATATTATGTCAAAAAGTGTTGTCAAGGTCATGGTATCTTTTGACAGCGGTACAACACTAAAAAAGTATCAGTACAGTGTCAAGATGTTTGGTGGATTCTAGAAATATGAATTCAGTAATTCACACCCATGAAACAACCTGATGTACTTTTAAACAAAGGGATTATCCATAAAAAAATAAAGAAAGTCATATTATCTTATTGAAATAACAAAGAAATACACAGTGTTCTGCATTAAGGACAAGAAAAAAAGAGGAAACATATCTCAGACACAAAAATTGCTATAGTTTATAAATTGAGGTATATGAACTATATCATCTTATTTATGAATAAATAAAATAACTGAGTTATTAATAATTATAATTTTATTTTTTAATTATTTACATCGGTATGTTACTATTATTACAAATGGCATTTATACTGATTTAGAGGATAATTAAAGAATGTTAGTAAGTATGTGCAAAAATGATTAACATTATTGTTTCAGGTCCATTTATATGAAAATTAAAGATTTTTAAATTTCTTTACTCAAATTATAAAAAAGGGGAAATGAATGACACATTTTAGCATCATGTGTGGCAAATTGCTTCTTATTTCATCCACTTTGAATACATAAACTTTAAACAGAAGGCAATAATTAGAGTTTATATTTAATTGAATCAAATAAACCCACATTTATTTTGGTCAGTCATTTCTATCCACATAAAAAAGAAAAAGATTGATGGTGTATTAGAACACATCTGTCAATGTTTTTTCCTGAAAGGGCAACTGAATATCAAAAAAAGAATAAATAAATCTCAATCTGTTAATATTTGCAAGTTAATCTTTGTAAAAATTTATCCCTTTTTAATTTTTAAATTTTGCTTTCCAAAACCATTTCTAAGTAGCAAGCTTTTAGAGAAAATTATCTAATGTTTTACTTGCTTTTCCACATGGTATCTTGGTTACAGATGGGGAATATTGCAGACTAGTGGACAAACACACAATATACAAATAAGTTTTTATTATATAAATTGGCCAGAAAAATAAAAATGATTTATGAATGTTAATTTAATTAAAATATTTATGGGAAAGACATATCTATTGAAAGTTGCCATGTAACACATTTAATAAGTTTTCATTTTCCATAAATTTTATATCTTTGTCTAACAACCATAAAACATTCACAAACTAACTTTGTTTATATTATTTTTAAATAGTCTAAAGGTTATAAATTGAGTATCTATATAATTTGCAGCTTATATATGTTCATAGGCTACTTATAAAAGGTGTCTACAGAGGAAAATTCAGTTAAAACACGTGGCTAATCTAGAGAGTGAATATGTACTAAATTTCGAACTGACAGAGAAGGACTGCATTTTAATTTTCTGATTACTGGCACAAAATATTTAACAAAAAAAGCGTGAAAGAAGAATAATTTATTTTCGTTCCCACTTTTCAAAGCTATCGTCAATGATGTCCACAATGTCATGGAAAACTTCATAGTGGTGGGACCTTGAAATGAGACTTCTTAAGATCTCTATGTGTCAAAAGAGACAGAGGGGTGCTAGATTTAATTTCTCTCTTTTTTTTTTTTTCGTTATATAGTCAGCCACAGAATTAGGATGGCACCGCCTATATTAAAAGTCTCTTGAGGTTCCCTCTTCTTCAAACCTCTCTGGAGATTCCCCCAGACTCACGCTGATCATGAAAGGTAACAGAAATAGCCAAATAGAAGTAAGACTCCTTCAGGATGTCCAGACAGCATGAGTGCAATGACAAAAGCACTCAGTAGCCAAAGGAAATAAGATGAGTTGATTTCAAGAGATGCAGAGTTCATATTTTCAATATTGATTATATTTTAAATTGTGTTTATGAGGATATAACAATATAAATCTTATAGAAATGAACCTTTACTTAACTTCATGAAAAATAATAATGATTTAATGCAGGGTCAGACCGTTTCAAATTATAATGCTAGTGTGTGTGTGTTTGTGTGTGTGTGTGTGTGTGTGTTTGCAAGTATTATTTATCCCAAGTTCCCAATTATCATCTAAGTGCATGAAAAAAAAAAACCTGATAAGCTGATTCTATAATTGCTCATGTGGATAAAAAAAAATGGTGATACGCATGGTAACTTTTGAAAAGGGCTGCTACAGCCCCTCGTTGCAAGTTGTAACCTAAGATTGTTGAAGAATGTGAGGACACATAATAGTATAATTTTAAAAAAAATTAAGAGTTCATACTCATCCTTCGAAGCTGCTGGTACATGAATGCATCTTCTGCAAGCTCCTGTGAGACATCTAATGACTAAGACACTGATGCTGACCTGGGGGACAAAGAGGAAGCATAAGGTCATCAAGGTTTTACCCTCATGAATACATTGATGTCTATTATTAAAACCCTTGGACCTCTGAGTCTGTTTTACCCTCTTCTTGGAATCACCCTTACACCAAGGGATGAGGCGACCAAGAACAAACTCAGCAACTGTTGGCACCTTGATAGATTTCCCATCTACCAGAACAATAAAAAATAAATTTAATTTGCTAGATCCAGGTATTCTGTTGCAGCAATATAAAACAGCCTAGACACTACAATGAATGTCTTTCCAATTGCTTTCTTTCACTATATTTTACTTTTCAGATACTGTTTTATTATGTGATGATGTGTCCACACTTTCTTCATACTAATATGCCTTGTTTGGACAATTCTATCAGTACTTCAAATAATTCATTGTTATTATATCTCGTAAGAGAAGTTGTGAATTTTTACGTTAAATATTACTGTAGATATTTTAGCAAGACATTGAAGTTCACCAATATAACTTGGTCTCCTTAAATAATGTTATGTGCATTCAGACTGTCAGAATTTTGATCCCCATTAGACATAAATATACTGACAGAAGATATGCTAACATTCATTAAATATCTCCAAATTAAGGCAAAAAAAAGACAAAAAAGAAAAATGTTCTCTTCAAGTTATTGCATGGCAGTAATAATGCTTCTCCAGGAAGCACTTTTTTTTATGAGTGTGATTTCCCCACTATATACAGAAAACACAGTCTGCTAGAAAGCATTCTGACTCTTGCATCTTTCTGCGCTTTATTCTATGATGTTCTATGAGCTTTAGTTCCAATTGTATTATAAATGCATCAGTTTTGACTGTATACCCCAAAGACGGTTGTTTTCTTCATTTTGACCAGTTGTGACTTGCTGCAATGATATCTTCAGCAAAAAGGAAGACTTTCATATTCTTTAAAAATTTTCATTTTTTTCAGATTCATTTTGTAGAAAAGAAGGGTCTATACATAGATTCTTTGATGAGTGGTGAGAGCTACCGTTATTTTTTGATATAAGAAAACAGTAATAATTACACTGGTTTAGGAAAGTGGAATTAATCAATTGTCCTCTAAGACCTATGACCTCAATAGCCTTAGATATTGAAAGTACCAGGTATGTTTGCCCTCCTACTAAATAGGGATTAAGA
The DNA here is from genome assembly GCA_963919715.1 of Microtus obscurus. Taxonomy (NCBI): domain Eukaryota; kingdom Metazoa; phylum Chordata; class Mammalia; order Rodentia; family Cricetidae; genus Microtus; species Microtus obscurus. The sequence goes on from CAWTZC010002333.1 coordinate 5,932,683, forward strand.
TAAACTTGATAGCATCTGTTTGCAACCATGATATAAACCAGGATGATATGCAGATTTGGAATATGAGTGGATATCTTTCTTTAAGCATACACAAGTAAAAAATCAAACCAAGACTTAAATCTTTAGCCTCAAACTATAAAATAACCATAAGAAAGCAAAGGGGCGAGCACTTCAAGATATTAGTGTAGAGAATAGATTTTAATTGTCTTTGTTTATTTGCTTTGTTGAGTGTTTTCTTCCTTCCTTCCTTCCTTCCTTTCTTTCTTTCTTTCTTTCTTTCTTTCTTTCTTTCTTTCTCTTTTTTTTTGTTTGTTTTTTTGAGACAAGGTTTCTCTGTAGCTTTGGAGCCTGTCCTGGAACTAGCTCTTGTAGACCAGGCTGGCCTCGAACTCCAAGAGATCTGCCTGCCTCTGCCTCCCGAGTGCTGGGATTAAAGGTGTGTGCCACCACTGCCCAGCGTTGAGTGTTTCTTTCTTATAGCAACCAAAAGCACAGACAAATGAGAAACACACACAAATGAGATTTTTTGGCATCAAAGGGGCTTTTTTTTTTTAAAGAACATTTGGAGTGAGAACAAAATTGAAAGGTGAGCTATGGGTGGGGAAAATATTAAAATATGCTGTGTCTAATGAAATACTAGCATCCAAAATAAAATATGGTTCTCAAAAACATTAGCTTCAGAAATCAAATTACCTAGCTCAAAGAAATAGGCACCTCAGAGAAAAATGAATGAAAATAGATAATAAACCCAGGAAAACTGCTTACTTTTGCTGATCATCAGGAAACACTAAACAGAATGACAATGTGAATTAATCAAGGCCCCAGTTAATGTAGCTGTCATTCAGTGTGATATCTTAAAAGCAGCATTTGATTGGAGATGTCACGTCATGTGATTATAGCTCTCCTGGATTATTTGTAAAAGCAGCAAGAGGGTATTTTGTTTGTACTGAAATGTTCTTGAATTATTTGTGAATAGGTCAAACACTCTCCTGTGAATTAGCCTGGACATCTGCTGCTTGTGTTTACACATAATGGAAGTGCAAAATAAAAACTCACTTACTGAAGGAGAGCACTGAACACAAATAATGCAAAGGGCAATAGAAAAAAATATATTTAGAAGGCTTTCTCTGTGTCTTTATTTTCCAGTTCAACTGTATATCAGGAATTTTTCACACCTGTCCTACCATAAAATTCATCTGTGTTTTCTTTGATATAATAAAAATTAATTATTAATTTCAACGGAAGATCACAATATGTAAGATAAAGATATATTCAAGTCATTTTCTTGGAAAGCACAAAGTCAGACATTTGCTAAGTTCTTGTCATTAAGAGAAAATAAAAGCAACAACAACAACAAAACCTACCATCAACAGTTCAAGAAATTTCCACTTACAACAATTATATTGGGGCAAGATTACATATCCAAAAGATTAGCATTTTGTTGCCGGTGTCTTCAAGAAGAAAGGTTGCTGATTAACTTATGCTGTCATTTCAGAAGCTTAAGTTAAGTTTCTCTCCTCTTCTGTTTCCTCCCGGTCCTCATTCCCCTTTGAAATTCTTCTATCCCTCAAAGTTCGTAATTTCATGTTTGCCTCCTAAACACTTATTCGGGTTCTTCCTTAAAATCTTTTTATGTCCTGTGCTGGTTCCCTGTCTAGATTCTTAGTATCTGTCTACATTCACTAACTTCTAAATAAACACAAGCATACAAAAAATAGAATCTAAATTGCACACGAAGAGAATATGAGGTGTTTCTATTCTTGATCTTAGGTTACCCCACTTAAATGAATATTATACAATTCAACCCATTTTTCTGAACTGGGTAATATTCTTGGTTAATTCATTTGATACATTATAATGGTTGTTGCAGAAGTTTATATTTGATTTCCACTGATTCACTGTGTTTTGTATGTTCAATTGTTTTTTTTTACATTGTTGATACACATGAATAACTTGGTACAAAGGAATTTAAAAATAATAAGATATCAAAATTCCAAACAAAATTTCTCTGTGCCTTTCCCCATTCATGCATACACCTAAGAAGGGAAACTAGATTAGAGAAAAATCCATGATTCTACCTAAGTCTATTTTGGGGAGTACCTGAGTTTGCTAAGGTCATATACAAGAGCTTTGATGAAGGTTGTCTTAGAGGAACATGAGTAGCTCTGAGGCAGTTGAAAAGCCTGCTCCAGGATAAATAAAGGCTCACAACAGCTGCATCCCAGGAGCTCCATGTCCAATGAGCAAGCACCTCTATCCAAGAGTTTCATCCTTCCTAGCAACGATAAGGCACATGTAATCCTAGAAAGGGCCTTGTGAGTCTTGTGAACTTTTAAGCTCTTGGGCCTTGAAACCCGAGCTTTTGAAGCCTTTTAAATCTACTTACCTTTCTGAGTCTTGTGGGCCTACTTCTTTCTCAAAGAAGGGCATGCTGTACATTGGAGGAAGTAGCTGCACAAGAATTATGGATACCTGGGGAGGGTTTAACACTCTAGTTTCATAGTTTTATAATTTAATTAATTATTTAACAAAGCTGATATTAATTTGTTAATAAAGTTTAAAAGAATAAAATGAAGTCAATGAGAAACTGAAATATCTTTTTAAACTCTACCGTTGATATTTAGTGGAGAAAATATACATTCTAATCTAAATTTATTCTGAAATTATTCAACACTTTTGTCCCTGATTGATTTTTATAAATGAAATGAAGCATGATCAAAAAGCAAGTTTTTCTTAATTTTTTTTTTTGTCAATAACACGAAGTATAAAATGCAACAACAGATTCAGGCTAGAATAAATGCAGGCGTTTGAGGATGGATTTTAATATGAGGATGGATATAAGCATCTCTGGGGATGAAAGCCAGAACATCTTTTTAGCATGTTCACACAACACTTTCGGATAGTGAGAGCCTTGTCTGAAGGCAGGTCCATCTGAAAGTTTGACTAATTTCCTGTTGCTATTGTGAAAATTGGCTAAAGTTTGGTGGTTCCAAACAACGGTTTCAATACTGTACTATGTAAAACACAATGAGCCTCACTGGCTAACAACAAACTGTTGGCAAGTAGAGTGCACTGTTTGGAGCGAGTAAGAGAGGGCTGGTGGCCATATTCTTTCAGCTTCCAGAGGGCTTTCATGTCCCCTCCTACATCTCTGAAGACAGACAGCATCTACAAACATCCCCCAATAGAAAACTTCATTCCTTCCATCCTTCCTTTTTACTGATGGATGTTTGTAAGCATATGCGTTCTACTTTCGTGTTAAACAGATTTCCTAATTTGCATTAAACTGAAGAACATCTTTCAGCACATCTGTGAAAGCTCATTTCCCTTGCTGCATAACAAATCTTCCAATACCTGGACATAGGTATCTTTTTTTTTTTTAAAGATTTATTTATGATGTATACAACATTCTGCCTCCACGTATACCCGCATGCCAGAAGAGGGCGCCAGATCTCATTACAGATGGTTGTGAGCCACCATGTGGTTGCTGGGAATTGAACTCAGGACCTCTGGAAGAGCAGCCAGTGCTCTTAACCACTGAGCCATCTCTCCAGCCCGACATAGGTATCTTTTAGGTGGATAGAGATTAGCACTCTTACTGCACTGTGTAATATTAACATGTAACAGCATATTATAACATATACTGTCACCTGTTGATGCGATATAGAAAATTAAAATCAATGTGCTCATGGGGCATCACTGAGTTAAATATAAAAAGTTTTGAAATTAATCGAGTAAGGACTTACTTTCACTGCTATGATAGATTTTTTTTTTGCTGTTGCAAAGTTACTCCAAATTCACAATTATTGCAAAGTGTCCAGAGTAAACACTGAAGTCATGTTCGGTTGCTTAGTATTTTTCTTTTATTCCAATGATAATTTTTTTCATTGTTAAAGAACAGTATTCTTTCTACTAGATTTCACGTATGTATGTATATACAAAATCTCTTCTGGTTAGCTTGTAATAATTAAGAATGTTTACATGAAAGGAAGAAAGCACCTAAGATCTCAGTCTTAGATAAAGAACTATGGGAAATAAATCATGAGAGCAGAAAAACTCGTCTTCCTCTGGGAAGATCATACCAAATTTGCAATAAATATCCAATGCTTATCCCTAAAACATCTACATACAAGTAACATAATATGGATTGAGAAGGTTGTAATTATATATTTAAGTTACACAAACACTTAGATAAAAAGATGCCATGAATATGAGCGAGAACAATAGAGTGCGTGGGAGAGGTTGGAGGGCGGAAATGGAAATGAAGAAAATGACATAATTATATTCAAATCTTAAAAATTGAAAACAATTATTTAAATAAAAAGAATGTTTCATTTTATTTAGTGCGATTTGCTAGACACTGGGAGAACTGTGAAGTAGACCTTCATTGTAAAGAACACATAGGTTCAGATCCCCTTGAGAAGGTGTCTGCATCCTGCTGAAAACCATAGTCATAAGGTGGATATCCCAGGAGGATAAGAATCACAAAACAAACTTAAAGCAACATGAAACTTCACCGAAGTTCACACTGTGTAGTTATTATTTGTGGTGACTCCTTTTGGAAAAAAAAATTCCAGTTTTTGAAAATACTGAGTTATTGATTGCTGTCAACACAGGAGCAGAGGACAGCTGCCACAGAAGACGGCTGAGAAACAATTCAGGATCGGTGTCTGCTCTCTCGCATCTTCAACATTGAAAACTATTTTTCTGGACTTGATAGAGAGGTACAATGTGTTAACATAGTCATTGGCCTTGTAAAATGAATAGAATTGAAGTTGTCATTCTCTTTTAAGTCATATTTTTCTCAATAATTATATTAGTGTTTTGTTACTTGTAAAAATATAGGCTTCTATAATAATGCACAATATAGTCCATGATACAATAAAGGTATCGATTAGGAAATGCTTCAAATTAGGTGAAGAGAAATAGGCATGATAAAAAGAGAAATAGGCATGATAAAAAAAATATATTGGAATTTTATTTCTTAAAAAGGATATAAGTTGAAGTTTCAAGTGAACTAACACCACTAAATTAAAATTTATTTTCTTATAATTTATTTATTTGCAGTTGGTGTGTGTGTGTGTGTGTGTGTGTGTGTGTGTGGTGTGTGTGTGTGTGTGTGTGTGTGTGTGTGTGTGTGGTGTGTGTGTGTGTGTGTGTGTGTGTGTGTGCTCATGTGTATGCATGTACACAGGCATGCCACCCTGGTCCTGTGGAGACAGTTCTTTCCTTCTACTCTGTGAGTTCTGAGAAAGAAATTTAGGTCCTGAGGCTAAAGCACCTTTGCCCCTCTATCAAGCAATACATTCTTGTCTATGGTGAAGTTTTAGGCTAACTTATCTAACAACACTCTAACAGTTAAGTGCATTTGTTTACTTAGGTGAGAGTATTGAATTGTGAGAGCTTACCAGGTTCGTATTTGTTTGTTTTGTAACACCATGGGTGGAAACCTTCAGACTTTCCCTGACACAGTTTACTATTCCCATCCAGGTATCCTTGCTTTGACTTATTATTCTTAACTTCTTATCTCGTCAATGGGGAGAATTGAAGCAGCAAATAAATACGTGAGGAGTGAATGAACCTGGGTGAACGCGCTTTACTGACAATTGCTAAATCCCCAGGTCGCTCGCCCTCAGCTGTGGTGACCTCCCATGAGGGCCAGGGTTCTTCGAGTCACTCACCCGCCTGGGTGGGAGCTATTTTTGTGTTGGCTTTTCAAACCCATATCATCTCAAGGAAGAGGCTCTGGCCTTTTTTCCTGATGGGAGTTAAGACTTGTGGCAGCTGCTTCTTGTAGTCCTGCTTAGAAAGCAGAAAGAAGATTTTACTGGTTTTCAAGTGAAGATTCCTCACAAACACGTAATAAATAAGGGATATTTGGGGAGTGGAGACAGTTCTAAGTCAATGTGTAGAGAGCAGATGAGGTCATGAATGAGTGTGTATTAATCCCAGCACTCGGGAGGCAGAGACAGGCGGATCTCTGGGAGTTCGAGGCCAGCCTGGTCTACAACAGCTAGTTCCGGAACAGGCACCAAAGCTGCATCATACTCTTGTGAATCAATCGGCAGTTTTGCTCATGAGAATGCAAAGCCTTCCCACACAAGTTTACTTACTAAAAATCTACTGACTAATGTGCACAAAAGTAGCAGATCAGCTTCCACCAGGGTGACTGCAACCGGAGACTGCTCCCTTACAGAGATCTCCATCCACGACTATCTAACTCGTCGTCTTGCCAGCGTTTTTGTATATGCCTTTATATCAGCCACTTCTTCACTTGCGCATCATGCAGTCGGAAGGGTTTTCAGAACCAGCTGTGCGGTAAGTGGCAGTGGATGCATTTCTTTTAATACCGATTGCATAATTCACTGTATATCAATATGTTTTCCATGAACCATCACGTAATTGAAGCCTTCATAACCAATTATTTGTGTGATAAAAATAAATTGAAGGTAACGATTTTATGACAGAAGTACATTTGGATTTGTTTCAATAGTATCAAATTCCATGTCTTTGTTAAACTTATTTTAAATAGAAATTTTAATGTAGAAAAGCCACTTTAGTTAATAATTCAACTTTGTTTTAGAAATACAATTGAATATGGAAAACCTATCACCTAATGTGATGAAAATATCAAGTGATATTCTCTATTTATTTCCACTTTAGAAATTGTGGCTGCCTTTATAAATGGAGTAAATATAATCTAAGACTTTTCAAATTTATGAGGGTATTTGTATATATATATATATATATATACATATATATATATACATTCATTTATGTGTGTTTAATAGGAATATGAATTGGATATTAAAGGCAGAAGACTAATGTGCAGTCTTTTGAATACAAGCAATGGGCAGTCTGGTTCTGAAGCATTCAGAATTATTTAATCCCAGATGTCATTAACTGTAATTGGTCCAACATTAAGGGGAAATTACATTTGAATTGGGTGTTATAGAATTTCAATTGTGCAGAACCTACAGGTGGAAATAATATGATTCACTTGGGAAACTGCAGGAAGTGCAAGGTATGCTTGGGGTTGACTGAGTTTTAGTCAAGGAGAATGGCAATAAAGTTGTGAGAAATCCACAGTAATTAAAAAATTGTTTTCATCTTTAACCCCATAGTCTTTGTAATAAGACATCTCTAGTTTAAATTTAGAAGAATAAGTCTAAATAAAAACAAAAGTTATACAGAGACATAGTTACCCAAACAACAAAATTCTGGTCCAAATATGTATGTTAACTTTGTAGAAATGTAAAGCAAAATACAGACTAAATAAATTTTATTATCTACACCAACATTGGCTAAAATGATAAAGTAGGCACTACATATTCATTTAGTGTACCAGGCTGGCACAGTTGAGATTAACCAGAAAATGATCAGTGACCTATCAAAGTGTATATTACTTCCTTTAGATATTTGTGTTATGATGGCAAGGTGACCCAGGTTTGATCAGGAAAGAGGGAACTGACTTCCATAAGTTGTCCTCTGATTCCCACATATGTGATATGGCATGGACCCATGTAGTGCCAATTCTCCCACATAAGCGAATGCAAATTTAAAGAAATATGTGCTATAAAGAGGTAAAGCACTATATACAGAAATATACAACTGCCATGATATGTGAGAATATGGGAAATACAAATAAGTCATAAATAAATTGAATGGAAATGTTTAACTAAACACCACCACAGTCATTGTGAAACTATAATCAGAATAGCAAGGTATAGTTTGTAGTTACTACCTTTGGCACACATTGATTCCTCTATAATGACAGTCTTGATTAAGAGACTGGAATATGTATCTCCATCAGTTATAAACAAAATCCTTCAGTTTTCTCATTTCAATAGACCTTGAAGCAGAGGCCTGCATTTACAACTTAAGCCAAAACAACAACAACAAAAAAACTTTCCCACTGAAATTTATGGCTTTTCTGGAGAAACATTTGTTTTATCTTCCTGTGTTCCTTTAGTTCTAGTCACAGGCACCAGCCTTATGTCTGTCCAGCAAGAAGTGTTTGCTATAGCACAATTTCCTTTTCGCCAGAAAAATAGAAATCAAGGTTGTGCAATTGTTTGTGATAACTTCTCTAAAAGACTCACATTTAAAGCTGGCTGAATTATGTTTCATAACAAGCCGCATCCCTGTAGGAAAAACATAAGAATAATGAGGACATCATATTATTTAACTTCACACCTAGTGTGCATTAATTATTATACTTAAAGTTGTAAACAATACTTTAAAGGAGTAATTCATATCAGATATAGCTGACAGGAATATCTCATAAGGAACAATATACCCATGATACTCAGAAACTAGCCAGTGTTTTTTTTTCTTATTACCTTATGGTTAGTTTTACCAGCAGGGCTGTAATTCTTCATCACAAACATTTTACTGAAATATATTCTAAGATATTTACAGGACTAAACTTTAAAAACTGTGAAACAAACTTTAGAATTTTTAAAATGTTTGTTTACATTCTGAAATATTTTCAGAACTAGGCATTAAATTATTGATAGAGGTAGTGAAGTACAGATTAAGAGATTATATTATTAGTCAATGAGTGTATATATATATATATATATATATATATACATAAAAATGGGTCATTTGTTTCATATGTAATTTACAATATGCAGTATATGATATGCAATATATAATATAAATATATTTATTACTGTAGCTTGCACGCTGTTTTCCAGCTAGTGCAACAATGGCTGTCTACAGATGGAAAGTGTAAGAATCCAAAAGTCGTTCACTCCACAGGGCTGTCTGTCTCAGATGATCTTCAGTATAGGTCAGAGTCATGAAGAAGTAGGCTCTGAAGGAGTGGCTTTTCTAGCAAGTAGACAAAGGCATCTTTCTTCCTGTTCCTTGTATATGCTGCTATGAGAAGGTATGGCCCAGATATAAAGTGGGTCTCCAGATTTAAAGTGGGTCTTCCTTTCTCAAGTAATCTACCATATCAAAATTCCTCACAGGTGAGCCTCAAAATTTGGGTTTTAAATCAATTTCAGATTTACTCAAGTCGACAACCAAAACAGACATTAGAGTTAGATTAAGAACAAACAAAAGATAATTGTGTCAAAAAATAATAATAAAAAATAACCCAAGGGAATGTTTTGCTAATTAGCATGCGCCAAAAGAGTACAAGATGCATGATTGTTTAGAAAGATGAAGAATGTATTGAAGAATTGGATTAATCTTTATTTCTCATTTAACTCAGTATTGTAAATTCTTGGAAATTGGAAATTGCATGAAAAGAGTTCACTTCTAAGTTTCTAGTCAATCTTCAATTTATCTTGTTTGAATTTCCCTACAAGAGTTTATAATCAGTGGTCCACAAAACATTAGAATATATTTTAGCTGGAATCAGTAGTCGAATAAAAACGCTATGTGGTTTTTCCATTATGATGGCTGTTAATGATAATTGCGTTCTTTCCATCACAACCATTATGGCTTTGTCCAAGCATATTTTCCAGGAGAAAACATCCTGTTTGAACACTGTGACCTTGACAGCTTTAAATTTGGATGAGCAACTTGTGGATGTGTGTACTCATCCTGATGCTCTCATATGAGTTTCTGGAAAGATGTAGAACTACTAGCCAGTAATTGATTATTTTTGGAACAGCCTGCTATTATCTCAGGAACTAGCATATGGGACTCAGATATAGCTCATACTTTGAAGGACACAGACAGTATCAAAGACTTATAATGCTATGTTTATCTAAACGCTTGGACATTTTGAAAAGTAAACCACATTTCAATACCTCAAATTTAAGGTAAAATTATGAATTTTATAAGAAAACTGTAAAGGTTTGTATGCAAATAAATTCAAGTAGAAGCTGATATTTGGAAATTAGAGAGTATTTGTTCGTGGAATGGGGAGGGTTCAAACAGAGTTAGGCGGTTGTTGGATTATTTTGTTAAAGATGTCTGTATTTTAAATAGTAATGGATGTCAGGGTCCATGAGGAATATTGAGAAGAAAAAACTCTGTCTTACAAGAAAGGGAACATACAGAAAGATGGCATTTTCTGTCAGTGGAAGAGTGTACATAGCACAGAGGACTAATTAACTTAGTGGATATTTGCAATCCAAACAACTGAGCTTTTATTTTTATTGCTACTTTAAAAGAAGGAGGGCTTCCTTCAGTGTTCAAGTCAGTGGAAGACAAGAGTAAAAGTCACTCCTTAGCTATTCCTCTATAGTGGCATTGAGAATCCTAATTCCTACTCAATTTTTTCATGAACAAATGTAGGAAAATATTTGTAAGCCCCACATCCTGGAAACAAACATGCTTGGAAAATTATTTATCAAACATTGAGTATAATGCCAAGAATATTTTATATGAAAATTATATGAAAGTTAAAATTAATTAATATGCACAATTTAGAAGACATATTGATGTGCATAATATCAGATTTTTGAAGTAATTAAAATGAAGATTCCTATGAAATCTAATTATCTCTTTTAATTAGAGGAAGACAATCTTTTGGTTAGCGAATTACTGCCTTACAGAAACATATAGTATATGTATTTTTCATAACTTGAGGACAGAATTGGTGCAGCAATGAACCCTGGTTAATTGCTTGCTTTGCTAAAGGTCTAAGTGACGGAGCACAAGATACATTCACTGAAAAGACCACAGCTGAGGAAAACAGGAGGATATCATCAACAAAATTCTCTCAAAATGTGTTGCAGCCACGTAACTCTTCTAGGACATTTTGGGCAGGCAGTAAATAAGCAGGCACCAAGTAAGGGAGAAGTTTTTATTCCTGCTGTATCTTTAGGCCTGTGTGTATTTTTAAAGTCTATGAAAAAAAAGTCTTAATTAAAAAGTCCTAAGAATCGTGTCTTTCTAGTTCCTTTGTTGAAAGAAAGTTTCTATCATTGGTTCTTATGATTCAGATGGTACCATTTCCCAGTCAAACGAGGTTCCTGAGGAGTCAGCTAGACAGGGAAAAGAAGTTTTCCCACAGAAAACAGAACAAGATAACGTTAAAATACTGTTTTTTGAACAAAACCAAATGAAATCTTTCACAGCTCAGTTTGAAAGTATTCAGTGACTTCAGAAAACAGTGTTATATACATCAAACCGAGTGGAAAAACAAGAACAGTGTGAGATATGTAAGCTCCACAATTGATGATTTTTTTCAAATTTTCTTCCTTCCTTCCTTCCTTCCTTCCTTCCTTCCTTCCTTCCTTCCTTCCTCCCTCTCTCCCTCCCTCCCTCCCTCCCTCCCTCCCTCCCTCCCTCCCTCCCTCCCTCTCTCCCTCTCTCCCTCTCTTTCTCTCTTTCTCTCTTTCTCTCTTTCTCTCTTTCTCTCTTTCTCTCTTTCTTTCTTTCTTTCTTTCTTTCTTTCTTTCTTTCTTTCTTTCTTTCTTTCTTTCTTTACTATCAACCTGAAAGTGAAGCAGAAGTAAGTAACAGCTTTAAATTCTCAAAGCCTGCCCCAGGTGGAGTCTCTTGGTCATTAAGGCTCTGTCTTCCCACCTCTCCAACTGGTGTCACCAATTAGTGACCAAGTGTTTAAAAGCCTTCTTCTCTGGGGAACACATTTTTATGTTGTGGATTATCTGACCCACTAAACCATAAAATAAAATATGTGTAGAAGCAATTCAGTATCAGATGGAATGACTTTCTAGAAGATTGGTCTTCTCTAGGTTCTGAAGGCACAAACAGGCTATTTGAATATGTTGCCTAAATGACTGTTATTTTTGGTTCTTTTCCAATACCGTCTGTTCCCCTTTTGTTGTTTCATATGGTAACTTAGCAGAGGAAGAGAAATAAGGTCTGCTTTTCTACACAAAATGCGGGCACCACACAGAAGTGTGAAAGTGGGTCCATACTCAAGGGTTCCACAGATCTTACTGCGTTCTCCAGCTTCCTAAAACAATGACTTGATAGACATGTGAAAAGGTTTCTTAAAGACACAGTCCACAGTGCCAAACTGTGTCAGTCATCTGGAGGCCTGGTGAATGGTTCTCCAGAAGGTGCTATATAGTTTGAATAAACACCAATGTATGCCACTGTTTCTTCCATAGCCAGGATTTATAGGTCCAGGTATCAAGGAGAGAAAGTGTGGATGGTTTTCTCTCACTATCAGTTCTAGTGATCTACTAGGGAAATATTTTCTTCCTGTTCCCACAATCTTAAACCTGACTGACCTAGAAGTTTTAGTACAAACAAGAAAAGCACTCCTGCCAGGAAAGACAACAAACATTCTACTGAACTAGAAACTCAAATCTCCTCATAGCCACTTTAAGATGCTGGTGTCCTTGAGCCAACAAACTAAGAAAAGAACAGTGTTTGGAAAGGGTGGTTGATAAGAAGATAAAAATATATTCTTGCAATATCCAAAAAGAGCAATCTGTATATTTATTTATGTTATCTATTAATATAAATAAGCATTATTTAGTGATCAACCTATTCTTAAGTGTCCTCTAGGAGGAGAAAATTGGGTTGCTTCTCCACAATGAAAGAAAGCCAGATGATGTCAGGAGTATAGGATGGCCTTAGGGTATTTCTTGACTGACATTACCATGTGTCATGATTAAAGTCAATGGAGGAACTACAAAAACGACGTTCAATAGGGTAAAAAATAGCCATGACCCTTGAGGAATGAACGTATGGTTCTTCCCTTCAGGATTATTACCAAGGTCTGCTTGGGTGATTGCTGAGGTTGCAGAATATGAAGAAAAAGAAAGGAGTTATAAATAGCAGCTAAGGTAATTTTGCTGTTGCAGAATTAAGAGTTGTAATTGAGAAGGAAAGGCACGCTGCCCTGTGTGAAGTCCAAGGCCCTCCCTGCTACATCCTAAGGAAGTTGTGCATCCAAAGAGACTAGGATCCCCAAAAGCCAGTGCATGCAGTAAAGAAAATTCCCATCGCCATTATCATTGGCCCCTCAATCTCTTTCAATTGTCAACTACATTCAGAGGGTCCAGTTTGATCCCATGTTTGTTCATTCCCAGTCCAGCTCTCTTAGGACTGGAGGGAGTGGGAGAGAGGGTGTGTGGGGGAATGGGAGGGAAGTGGGAAGAGGGGAAGAAGTGGGAATGTTTATTGGTATTATTTATAAAGTAATAAAAAAGAATATTTCCTTGAATAAACAACATTTTATTAACACCATTATAAAAAGGAGTTGTAATTGATAGGAGTATTTCTTTCCTATTTTGTCAAGAACATGTGCATGCAGTTTTAGACATACATTAAGCCCATGTTTGCATTTTGCTCATTAGAAAGACAGTGGCCCACCACAGAAGAAAATATTCAGAACAATTAAAAGAATATTTAGATTTTTAGAATATTTCAAATTGTCAGAACAAAATCAACTCTCCAAAACTTAATCTTTAATTTTAGAAAAAAGTTCATGATTTTATATGTTAACAACTATTGCCTATGGTCTGCTTATAGAGTAGAGGTTAATTATGAATGTTAAAAGATTGGGGAGAATGTATTTGGGAAAAGGAGAGATGGTGATTTAAGAAGTGATAAATGATCTAAGGTAGCCATTGCTTGCCATGAAGAGGATAACAAAAGGATTTTGCATGGTACACAGTGGCTAAGAGCTGCATAATTGATATACTTAAAATAAATGTTTACATATAATATAAAAGAAATACAATCTGAGACAAAAAAAGAAGTGTAACTTCTTCATAATAAGTACAGGTGAGGGATTAACTTTAATTAAAATAAAGATATTTGATACAAGGGGTTAAAAATAGATGAGAAATTTGATGGCTCTTCTTGACTGTCATTGACTACATCTGTAATTAACCAAAACCAAATTGACTGAGCACATTTGTGAGGGATTTTTTTTTTTAAATTATAACATTTGAAGTGGGAAGACACCCTTCTAACCCAGATTTTTGAGGTGGGAAGATGCACCTTTAATCTAGATAACACCTACTGCTAGCGGTCTATCTGAAGAATATGGGAGAAGGAAGACTGTCTCATTTCCTGTCTGTTATCACTCCCTCTAGCAAGTCCATTCCTTCACTGCCATTAAAGACCATTAATTGGGATTCCATTCTATTCTGAGGATCAGTTGAAACAGGCAGCCTTGTGGATGAACAACTACTGGATGGAATCTTAGACCTTCCATTCGTTGGTAACCATTGTTGGATTAGTTGGACTATAGCCCATAAGCCATTCTAACAATTATATGAGTGTGTGCGTGTGTGTGTGTGCACACACATACACACACATATATATGTCACACACACACATATATATGTATATATATACATATATATGTGATATCTATCTATATATAGGCATGTGTGTTTGTTTATATATATACATATATTATAAAATAAAAATACTTGGCACAAGGGGTTATACACTCTATGTGTTCTTATCCTCCAGAGAACCCTAATTCAAGAATCAATGATGACATCCAGAAAATTCTGATTTAGTCATTATCAAATCACATATATTTATGTTTTCCCCAAGGCAAATTAATCTTCATTGAGAGGGAACAACAGATAACATGACATGATATAATTCTGTGAAAAAAATCATCATGAGTCAATTTTTCTGTTTTGAACTGATAATGATATATTTTAAGTGCATTTCATATTTTATATGGTTTTTATAATTTTTTGTATGAAAATAGTTCTTATTTCTTTATTCAAAATTAACTTATAAGACCTTCTTATTAATAATTACAAATATTTGGTAATTTATATTTAAGCTTTGGTACTTTCCAATGTTTTTCTATATATCCTAGGAATTAGTAAAGCAGTACTTGTCTTAAAATTCAACCGCTTATAGTGTTCTAAAAATACACTTCCATTCTCCATTATTATAAAAATCTTTGTGTTAGTGGCAGATTTCCCTAGAGAATTATGCTTAATTGACCTTTAAATTTTCCAGGCTCAATAATACTATCTGCAGAATTAAATTGTCTCTACTGGTAGCACTAAAAGAGACCTTAAAGTTCATCTAACTCTTGTTTTCCTTTCATGGAGGAGTTTAATTTACTTTTGCAATGGTTAATACATGCAGAATGAGGATCAGAATTCATGTCTCATCCTCCCCAGAACAAGTTCATTTCTGTTCATTCCTCTGCCCAGACTCCAAGTTTTACTTCTGTGATGCTGTGCATGTATGTATGCAAATGTACTATTTAAAATTAATCAGCTCCAGTGCAAGAAACTGGCATTATTCATATGCATCATATCTTTATTCAAAATGTGTTGCATCTAGGATTTTAGGATGATGTATGAAAACCCAAATTATATCTTAGCTTTCCAGGATCAGAGAAAATCCATCATTTTCCTCAGGTTTTAATGTGCAGTCTAAATATATAATCTTATATTCATTGTCTTGCCCCATGTTCCAAGATCCTCAAATATCATTTTCAGGCGTAACTATGACTTTTCATGCTAACTAGCCTTCTTTTCATCCTCAAAGACACTAAAATCATTTTTTGAAAATGTCTTTCCTTGCTCAGTACCACTCTTTGCTTTAGTAGGTCTTCTTTCTTTTACTGTTATTAATTGATCAAGTACTGGGTCAACTATGTTTGCACATGGTCTAAAATTCAGGAATAATTACACGTGTGACTTTAGGAAGAACTTCCTATTAGGATGACTGTACAGCATGACATACTGAGACATGCTGAGCCTGGATGTCCATTGATGAGAGTGGGGTTTTGAAATTATCCACTCTCACTGTGAGAAACATTATATAATTTTAGCTGTAGTAGTTTCTTTAATGAATTTGAGTGTCCTTGTTTTTGGTAAAAATGTTCATTATTGCAACATCCTGTTGGTGAATTTTTTTTGATGAGTATGTAATGTCCTTCTCTATCTCCTCTGATTATTTTAGTTTGAAGACTATTTGTCAAATATTAAAATGGCGACACCATATTATCCTTGAGTCTACTTGCTTGGAATACCTGTTTTCCATCATTTGATTCTTCGGTGATTATTTCCATGAAAGTGTTGTATTGTTCTTGGATGCAGCTGAAGGATGAATTTTGTTTTAAACTGCAATCTGTTAGTTTATTTTTTATATTGGAAAACTGAGGCCTTGGTGTTGAGCCCTATTAGTAAGCAACGTGAGTTATTTCTCATTATTTTATTGTTCTGGTGTGGATTTTTTTTTTTATGTCTTTTGGGCTGCTGGTCATTCTTGATTGTGGTTAACTTAGTGTCAAGATTTCTTTCTAGTTTTTTTTTATAACAACTTGATTTGTAGAAAAATATTATTTAAGTTTTGTTTTATTGTATAATTTTTCTCTTTTTATTGTGATTGAAAGAATGTTTTGCTACGGACGGTAGTATATTCTGACATCTGTGATCTCTTAGAGTTTGAAAAACATCCTCATGGCACTTCTAGATTTTAGAGTCTACACTGAGAAGTCAGACGTTGTTCTAATGTGTATTTCTTCATGTGTAATTTGATCTTTTTCCTTTGGAGTTGTTTAATAGTATCTCTTTGTTCTGTATATTTATTCTTTTGGTTATGTATCCTGGTAAATACCTTTTCTATTCAGTGTATTTGGTCTCCTGTACTTTTCTTGTTGTCTAATAATCACATTCTTTGTTGCATTAAATATTTTTTATGTTTAATTGAAAATACTTTTTGTATATTTACCAGAATTTCTTCTCCTTCCTCTGTTTCTATTATTCTTAGATTTTTTCTTTTCATAGTATCCTAAATTTTCTGGATATTTTATGCCTGGACTTTTTAAAAACCTTTTTCATTCATAAAAAATCTATTTTATCTGGTTTTCAATGCCTGCATTTTTCTCTTCCCCATCTTGCACTTTTTTTTTTGTGAGGCTTTCCCAATTTTTAAATTTCCTCTTTTACCTCCGTTTGTGGTGTATTTAGTGAATCTCTTTCTACTTTCATGTCTTGAACGATCTGCATCATTTATTTCATTGCTTGAACTTCTATGGGCTTAATTAGTGGGTTTATTTGTATCCTCTTTGGAATATTAAGCATATTTATAATAGCTATTTTGAAGTCCATGTCTTGTACTTCAGCTATATTACATTTCTTTAGAAAGGACATTGTGGGTGGTCTGCTGATGGGCAGATGATGAAACTGGGAGATTGGAAACGGAGAAAAAGGATAGCAAAGATGCTCTGCCGGATTCCTGGTAACTGTGGTCATTGGCTGAAAACACACAGGGTAGGGTGAGGGAGGAATCAATTTTGCCCTCTACTAAAACCAAATTATCAACTGTTACTGCTCAGTGTATTCTATAACACTGGTGATTATTTGCTGGTGTGTTTGCAAGAGCAGTTGCACATGTAGGTAGGTATGCATTCACATGTGTGAATGAGAATTCCCATCAGGAAGTTCTGGCTGTCATCCCTTAGATTCTGACCACATTAGGCTTTTGGTTTGGAAGCCATCTCTCATTGGGCCGTCTTAGAACATACAGAGTAGACTAGAGTTTCTGGCCAAAGACCTGAAGAAACTGAATGTTTTGCCTCGTTAACACTGAGATAACAAACCTTCACCACAGTGTCTGACTCTCTTCTGTGGTCAATTTGAGATCCTGATCCTTGCAAAGCAATCTTTGCTAAATGAACTGACTTTGAGTCCAGTATTTATTTAATTTTTATCTTTTTATACCAGGTTAATGTGAGGGTTTTGGTGTTGGTTTCCTTTGATAAATTCTTTTAGGACTGTGTGTGATGTGTGTGCCAGGATGCTAGTCATTATCTATCACTCATCTGTCTACCCACTTATCTCTCTATCTATGATTTATGTAACCTACCACTTGTTACATGTCCTGAATAGGTTGACAAATTTGATATCTGCCCTACATACTAGCAACCTGCTAGTAGGTCACAATGTCACAAACATAGGTCAAGCTACTTGCACCTTATTAAAAAAAACAAAACAAAACAAAACAAAACCTGTTTGTGTTCTTAAAACTTTCAGGTGCTAGATGATGACCATCTTCATTATGAAGCTCATCTGTACTTAATTAACAAACACTGTTGAAGATGCTCACTACATATGCAAAATGTTTCCACAGCACCTCTGAAACTAGTGTTTGACTAACCAATTGGCTGCCAAAGCTTTTCTAAGTGGTATATCGAGTAAAGAAACACAAGTGCTAATGTTATCTTTCAAAGTACTTAGCCAGGTGCAAGTATCAGAAATAAAGTATTAAGGTAGGGACGGATAAGTCAATATCTGTTGGAGTCAAATGATGAAAAACTCATTAGAATCAGGTCTGGATAGAAGTCAGGCTAATTGGTGAATGGATCATCAAAATATCAAAAATATACTTATGTTTTAAACAAGAGAAACAATATACTATAGTATTTGTCGCTATTTTAAAATGATGGAATAACAAAGGTAACAGAATGTTATTAGAAGGGAAATAGGAATAGATTTTGTTTGTTCTTTGTTTGCTTTTCAGACATGTTACTCTTGTAAACATTATACTTGCAGCTGCCATAATTTTTTTCTAAGTTTATAGAACTTTGGGCTATTACTGGTGTGACTCTAGAATCATAGAAAGGTTCTTTAAACCAATGTTAGGAGTACTGTAGGAAAACATCCTGTTTAGACATGTAACCAAAAAGCATGAAAAATTGGTGAAGATTGTTGTCTTTCATCATCTTATTTGATGGCTCATCTTTAAAAGAAAAATCACTTATTTTTGGAAAAACCTAGCACAGAAGTTTTGGAAGCCTTCTTTGATGACTTCCTTGTTTCATTGTTTGAGACAAAGTTGTATTTTGAGTTTTCTTTTTATATCTATGACTTAGTACACCAAAAATGCCAATTAGGATGTAAAGACATAGGTCTTTACAAGTTCTTATGTCAGAACTTTCCAATCTTCTTGTCAACACCATATGTATCTCCAGAAAAAATGAGTTTTAAGAGATCTAAACAACCTCCATTTTAGAAGCTAGGTTTAAGTTTCAGTTTCTTAAACAAAGGGCTATTAATTAACAGTGCCCCTGACAACAAGAACAGGAAAAGAGCACATACTAAGCCTGAATTAGCCTCACAGTATCTCAAAACAATCACCAAATAAAGACAGTTCCTGTAACCCCCTTGAAACTTACCCAAGTGTGTCCAAAGACAGAAAAATCTAAAGCCTTGGCCTGTCAAATATACACTAATATAACTGCTGCTGGCTAACCATTTATGTTTGAAATGACTTAATTGTTCCTGAAATTCCCCTAGCTATGGTTAAGAAGACCTGCAATCTTTTTGTCCAGGGTCATCATTTTGCATAAGCGACTGAACATACATGCTGGAATTACTGCTCTTTGTCTTTGCATACTATTGAGTCTGGAATCTTTCCTCAGTGTTACTAGCACCCTGACGGTTTGTCTTTCTGTTAATGATATATATGGCCGAATTGGGTCTGCTGACAGTGTTGCATGATTACAAAAACCAAATTTGAATTCTTTGTTAGTGTTATATACTTGCTCAGAGGCTCAGAAGAAAACTAATATCATTTATACCATACCATCATAACAAATTATCCTGAAATTGATAAAAGAATTCTTACTATTATGACATTCTTTTTTTTTTTGGTACTGTAATGTTTATTTTTTAGACGTAGAAGAAAAGCTGTAATTATGCATCAAAAACTATTGGGATCTTTTAAGAGCAATAAGCACTCATAAGACTTTAAAATTGATTTCTACAGCCTTATCAATCTTTCTCTTGCTTTCTATGCCTCAAATAATTTAGAAACACTAACTCATCTTTCTCCTAGAATATTATTTAGATTTCAGTCTACTATGTGTGCATTTCATTAGCCAAATATTATTCTTTCATCAAAGATGACATATGTAAAATAAGTCATTCATTATCTTTGTGTCTCAAAACAGTATTCAACTTCTTGGTCATGCAAATACGAATTTTGATTTTTATATTTAACCAAATTTTAAGGAGAAATTACTCTTTTTTTCATTACATTTTCTCAGGATATATGTAAGAGTCAATGAAAAACATTCAGGACTTCAGAAGTTTAGACATATTTAATAAAACATCGGGCTAAAAATAAATTTAATTTTACTGAAATTTGGAATATCTATGTCTGTTTTAATGTTCTATAATAGTTCTAATTGGGGAAATCAAATTATCAGTTTGTGGCCTTAGTCTTGTTTGTATTTAACTGTAAATGCTGGTATAATTGAACAAAACACACATTTTAAGAATAGAGAAATACAGATGCCTATTAACACAAAAATAGATGGGCTGCAAAGGTTTGCACATTGTTTCAACTTGATCAAAATAAAGTTTATTTTTACTTTCCTTGTAAGAAGTGTTCAAGTCAGTAGTTGAGACTTGTTTATAAAGTTCTTTCCTTGTTCATTTATAATTCATGTGACAAATATCATACTAAAATAGAAGAAGGTCTCTGTTTTATTCTGTGAACAAGGAACAATGTGACATGCTGACCCAGGTTTCCATTTTGACTTATTGATTCTACTACACACACTGACTTAATATGAAGCTGAGGGCCATCTATGGAAATGCCAAAGTGACAA
The DNA here is from genome assembly GCA_963919715.1 of Microtus obscurus. Classification (NCBI taxonomy): domain Eukaryota; kingdom Metazoa; phylum Chordata; class Mammalia; order Rodentia; family Cricetidae; genus Microtus; species Microtus obscurus. The sequence continues at coordinate 5,953,180 of CAWTZC010002333.1, forward strand.
TTTTATCCTACACACACTGACTTAATATGAAGCTGATGGCCATCTATGGAAATGCCAAAGTGACAATTTTATCCAAGGTCCTGTCTTTTTTTTTAAGTTGTTTTTGTTTTCTCTGCTCCCCTCCCTTCCACCCCTTCTCCCTTCTACCCTCTCCCATAACCCCCACTCTCCTGATTTAATCAGGAGATCTTATCTTTATTTCCTTCCTATTTAGATTCATATATGTCTCTCTTAGTGCCTTCTTGGTTGTCCAGGTCCTCTGGGGTTGTGAGTTGTAGGCTGAGTTTTCTTTGCTTTATGTCTAAAAACCACTTATGCGTTGATGGAGGTGGGTCTTGTATCTTATCTGTTGCTTGCATTGGTTAAATAATAAAGAAACTGCCTTGGCTCTCATAGGACAGAAAATTAGGTAGGCAGAGTAGACAGAACAGGATTCTGGGAGAAGGAAGCTGAGTCAGGAGTCGCCATGATTTTCCTACCAGAGGCAGAGGCAGGCTAGAATCTCCTCGGTAAGCACACCTTGGGGTGCTACACAGATTATCAGAAATGGGCTAGTCCAGGTCCAGGAGCTAGCCAATAAGAGGCTGAAACTAATGGGCCAGGCAGTGTTTAAATGAATACAGTTTGTGTGTTGTTATTTCGGGGCTTAAGCTAAGCCATGAGGGCGGCCGGGTACAGGGTCACACCCGCTGGTCCCTATTTCAACAATGCGTGAGTACATATTATATTTGTGAGGTAACCCAGGCCCAGAAAGACAAATATGTACTCACCCAAAGTCCTGTTAAAAAGAACCAAAATATTTATGATATCATTAATGCAACATGGCATATGTAATTAATTATGTATCATGTATGAATATTAGCCCAACTGTAGATACACGCAAAGAGATTGTTTCTAATGTTTGCTTGGAGTGCAGAATTAATTCTAGCTGTTCTAATAGTCATATACTAATTTTACTGTTTTTTTTGTGTTTCAAACCTTTGTGTTTTTGTGCTTTTCCATAATTCATACACAATGAAAACATTCTTCTAGAATTAGAATCTCTTAAAAACTTCATTGTAAACTAAAAATAATCAGAAAGCCTAATGTGTAATGAGGCAGGAAATAAACAATAATCATTGACAAAATTAGTCAATCATTATGCCATAAATGTATAATTGGATATTTCACTTCTAAATAATTTACTAATCCAATTACCCAATTAACAACTTCTGTAAGCAGATATCAAACTACTGTAGGAACATCTGTAATAACATTAAAGAAAATCAACTTTTAAAAGCAATTAACCAAGGAAAGTTCTTTTTCCTAAGCATTCAAATGTGTGTTAGAAACTTTCATGCCTCATGAACTACCTGCAAGAATTTTAGACTACTTCCTAAGAAATAATGTCTTGCGGCTGGAAAGATGGCTCTCATGTTAAGAGCACTGACTGCTCTTCCAGAGGATCAGAGTTCAATTCCCAGCACCCACAGGATAGCTCACACCTGTTTATAATCCCAGTTTTAGAGTTCTTATATCTCCTATTCTCTAGGATTATGTGTGTATGATTTTTTCATTACAATATGGTTTGAAAAAAATGGAAGGATTTGTATTTACTAACCACATGTCAATTTTCTAGAAAGCAAAGTCAGTAATTATAAGATTACCACAAAATAATTTTAGAACCAGATAACAAATCTTTTCTCTCATATGTGATTTCTACCTTTGAATCTTTAAATGTTTGTATTTAAAATGAAGGACTCATGGAACGCAGAGTAGGAAGGTTTCAGGAAAGGAGGGGTCGCATAAAGGAATAGAACTCAAGAAAATGGGAGTTACTAGAGGGTAAAGAGTGAAATGGAAGAAGGATATAAAGTAAGGTGGGAAAGGTATATAAGGAAGGAAAAATAACACCAAAGAGCATAAAAAAATATAATACAGAAGTCTACTACTTATATAAATGGAGTTAGAATAGTGTTAATAAATTTAAATACATTTAAATACAATCAATGCTTTTCTAGAGACTATAGGATGTTAAATAAAATGTCCAGCACCAAGAATGGTTTACCTTTTTTTGAGTCATTGGTCGGTGGGATCCTATATTTTCCTTCACCAAAATATTATAATCTCTGGCCATTATTTTGGACTATCCAGATCTTGAGGGTGAATCTCAGTTGCTAAAGATAACCAACCCATATTTGTGTCATAGGCAATGGAGACATCGAGCTGGTACTCACCTGGAAGCTTCATCCCTACTAGCTAGCTTTCATAGTTATGAGAGTTGCAACACTACACTGCACTACAGGGAAAACAGTGCGAACTACATATAGCCCAAAAACTACTAGCCTGATATGATATTTTCTACTGGTACCATAATAGCAAGAGTGCTATGGAAACAATCAATTATTTTCTGCTTAGATGGAATTATGTTTTAAAAGATAGAACTCAAGCTTAGTACTGTTATTAGGACTCAAACCCACTACCCAATGCAAGAAATGCCTAGGTCACAGGCACTAAGTGTATTAAGTCCACAATTATTATACAGCAAAGGTACAACTGCCAGACCAATAGACAGATTCATGGGAAATGCATAAGCACACTGAACATAGAGAACTCATTCAGCAGAGCTTGGGAACACTTGTTTTTTTGGATAATTCACTGTCAATACCATAAAAATCTTGTGAAATCATGGCATTTCTCCCTTCAAAATGCGATTGATTCTCAAAATACCCAGCAGTGTAACTTTCTCCTTTGTAGGCAACAGAACGACCTTCTATGAGGTCTTAGAGTAGTAACATTCATTCTTTCTCCCAATAGTTCAATTTACATAAAGTCAATCCCCCACAATTACCTTTGCTAACAGACCAATAGGAATTTCAAAAAGATAAAAAGACAGCACTCTTACTGAAAAATAGGTCTGGATATAGGTGAGTCCATTTATTTGGGGACATTTATTAACATTATCTGTTAATGGTTTGGAATGTCAGGTGTTTCTCCTTGGATGCTGGACACTTTTGGGTGGTGTCACCTCTTCCTGGAGCTTTGTGTCTTTTACAAACAACAATAACAAAACAAACAATGCCTCCTACAAACAAACAAACAAACAAACAGGAATTTGTAATGGAAAAGTTGTGTGAGAAGGGAGAAGAATTAGAGGGGAAGAAAATAGGGGGTGCCTTAATCAAAATGCATCATATGTGTATAAAACTCTAAAACCCACAAAAATAAAGACATTAGGTTATTTCAGAGAAAAATAGAACAAGAGAAAAAGAAAAGATAAAATGGAGGAAGACTCTATAGTTCTCCCACTTTTATAAAAGCAATACAGAAATATCATCTTTTATTAAACTTAAAATTAGGCTTTATAACTATAATAAGCACTTTTATGAAAAATTCAAGAGATATGTCACACGCTGCTCTCAAAGTATTAAAAAGAATATATAAAATGTTTAACAATACTATAAGGGGAAGGAATAGAAGTGTGTGTGTCTGTTTACATGTGTATGTGTGGAAGAGATGATAAAGAATGCAAGAGGGAGTTTGGAACCACAAAGTATCATACATATATGAAAATTAAAATGCAAGAAAATTCTGAGACTATTAGAAAATTATATAGTGAATTGAGATTATTTAAAATATCTCACTATAAATAGACTATAAAAGGGGCTAAGAAACAACTTCAGTTGCACATTTTAAAGATGTGTTTCTATTTAGAAATCTTTAAGAAATATTGGAAAGCCGGGCAGTGGTGGCGCACGCCTTTAATCCCAACACTCGGGAGGCAGAGGCAGGCAGATCTCTGGGAGTTCGAGGCCAGCCTGGTCTACAGAGCTAGTTCCAGGACAGGCACCAAAGCTACAGAGAAACCTTGTCTCGAAAAACCAAAAAAAAAAAAAAAAAAAAAAAAAAATTGGAAATAAAAGAACGGAAAAATATTTTAAGCAAAAAAGTAAATCCATTAATTTCAAAAAATTTAAATAATAAAAAGCAATATTTGCTTTAAAATATTGATGATGCTTTATGTAGTAGTTATACATAAAACATAATTAACACAAGCAATGCCTATTTCCTAATGCATGCAATCTTATATGCAATTTCAGAAGCAGAATTATTAATTATAGGAATAAATCAAGTCTCTGACAACAAGAGTCATAGATATGGAAATAAACATATCAATCCATGTAAAGTTTGGATAACACACAAGAGTAAGTAAATAAATCTTAAAATACTAAGGCATACATTAATCAATAGTAAGAAGAGTATTGCCCATACACATACCAAATGAAGAATTGTTATTTTACTGATTAAGGTGTAAAATATAGCATATTTCTAAGAAATGATTTAAAAAGTACCTAACAAGCCGGGCGGTGGTGGCACACGCCTTTAATCCCAGCACTCGGGAGGCAGAGGCAGGCGGATCTCTGTGAGTTTGAGACCAGCCTGGTCTACAAGAGCTAGTTCCACGACAGGCTCCAAAACCACAGAGAAACCCTGTCTCGAAAAACCAAAAAATAAAATAAAATAAAATATAAAAAAAATAAAAAAAATACCTAACAGAGGTTTTATAAAAGCAGCTATGATATCTCAACTTGTCAAAACAAAAAGCATTCAAATAGGTTTTACAAATATTTGCCTCATTTAATTTTATTTTACTATATTGTATAGAAATAAAACTTGGTTCATAGTATAGCTCTGCATATTCATGTTAACAAATAGCTGATTGGTTACAGTTGATTGATTGGTTAGTACTCATACGTTTGATACTGAGATGGGGCAGGATGGGATTAAATCAAACATCTTTCTTCTTTCTTTTATGTGCTTTGATTGTAGTTGATATAAGTAAATTCTATACAATTTATATTCCCAATGGAATTGATAGAATTTATAAATAATTACTACTGACTGCTCATACCATTAGATAGAAGGACCTGGGAGAACTTAGAAGAGATGGATCAATGACAACATTTTGAGAACTTATCATTCCAACCCTATAAAAAGAGAGATTCCTTGATTTTGTATGTGTGTGAGTGTGCAGGTGTGTGCATGTGTATTGAATATGATTCTGTGATACTTATCTCAGTTACTGGTTGTTGAATCTAGTATCATTTGGAGATTGGACTCTGAGTATGCCAATAGGGAATGACTTCTATGTTCATTGAAGTAATACATTTCATTTTCAGTGCAGTGAACCATTCCCTGTGGGCTCTAAAGAAGGTAGGAAGCAATCTGAGAACTAGTCTCTCTCTGTCCCTCTGTCTTTCTCTCTCTGTCTCTCTCTGTCTCTCTCTCTCTGTCTCTCTCTGTCTGTCTCTCTCTCTCTCCTTTCTCTCTCTCTCTAATTTTAAACATTATTTTCCATGGATTTCAAGCTTCCAAGGCCTTGACTTCCCTGATTTTATGGACAGCAAACTGATCGGTGATCTACGTTAAACTCTTTCTGCCTTAAGTTGCTTTTTTTTTTCAGGTCATTTTCTCACAGTCACAGAAAAGGAAAGGAGAAATGCATTAATAGAGAATCTAAAGGCCACTCCCCGTTAAGCAGAAAAGAGAGAAAAGAGTTGTATATAAACCTATCTCATATGATCAGGATAACTCAAATCAGAATGTCATGTAATGTTCTAGCAAGAATGGCATGGAGATAGTGAAGAAGGGAAAAACAAAGGGTTTTAGATTTAAATACTCACTTGTAAAATTCATTATATAAAATTTAAAAAATTCTGATTCCTACAAGTCATGTACTAGAGATCTGTAAGGTGGTAAGGTAAAATAAGCAATAATCACATATTTGGAAATATCAAAAGTAGATTTAAAAGAATTAATTTTAAATACACAAAATTTATTTGCTAGCTAAATTACATTGCATTCTATTTTTCATGAAAATCACTAGCAATATTAATACGAAAAATGGAAATGTAGCCTGAAAAAGAATGAAAAAGTGTTTCATAATCTTGGAATCAATGGTTTTCACCAGCAAATGTCTTTGAGAATCTATGGTAAACATAGAGTAATAGAGTTCAGACAGTGATGATAGACACAGTTTGAAAATGTAACTGTTATTATCGACTGACATTCAATGGTGAAACGTAGGAAACTGACAACTATAATTATTCCATGCTGCCTTGCCTTTAAACATCACTCTAAATGAGTCTGTCTTGCAATGCAGAAGCTATTTATATGAACAAGACAGTTGGTTCTACTTAATTGCTATTTGAAAGATAGCACAAAGATTTCCCTTCCCCCTTGTGAAAAGTTGAGGTCCTGAAGCAAACTACAGATGAAGAAGGATTATTAAAAGACCCAAATTTAATAAAAGTAGGTAGAAACTGAAGGAGTTTGCCTTAAAGATAAGGCTTCAAAGCCGTTTGTAGGAGATTGTCAGTTCTGCAGATAATCTCTGGAAGATGAGAAGAACGTGATCTCTTTGCTCCTAAGGGCACTGACTCTAAACTAGCACAGGTCTATTTTGTTCCCTGAAGTCAGGAAACATCTGCCCACGGAGGTACCAAGTGGAAGGGGGAAAGAACTCAGCCTAGGCAGTGGAAGTTCGATATCTCACAGTAACCTCACAAGAAAGGTGTGATAAGAACAGACATGCTGGCAACGGTTTTCCCTTGGAAAGAAGGCATTGCAAGCAAGCATCTTAGATTTTTTTTCATTTTTTTAAAATATTTATTTATTTATTATGTACACAATATTCTGTCTGTGTGTATGTCTGTAGGCCAGAAGAGAGCATCAGACCTCATTCCAGATGGTTGTGAGCCACCATGTGGTTGCCGGGAATTGAACTCAGGACCTTTGGAAGAGCAGGCAATGCTCTTAACCACTGAGCCATCTCTCCAGCGCCATTTTTTACATTTTTTTAATTAATTTATTTATTAAAGATTTCTGTCTCTTTCCTGCCACCTCCTCCCATTTCCCTCCCCTCCCCTAATCAAGTCCCCCTCCCTCGTCAGCCCAAAGAGTAATCAGGGTTCCCTACCCTGTGGGAAGTCCAAGGACCACCCACCTCCATCCAGGTCTAGTAAGGTGAGCATCCAAACTGCCTAGGCTCCCACAAAACCAGTACGTGCAGTAGGATCAAAAACCCATTGCCATTGTTCTTGAGTTCTCAGTTGTCCTCACATTGGAGCACTGGACAGAAATCTCAAGGTCCAAATCAGGAGCAGAAGGAGAGAGAGCACGAGCAAGGAACTCAGGACCGCGAGGGGTGCACCCACACACTGAGACAATGGGGAAATTCTATCGGGAACTCACCAAGGCCCGCTGTCCTGGATCTGAAAAAGCCTGGGATAAAACCGGACTCGCTGAACAAAGCAACTTAGATTTTGAGGACTGTTTTCTTCTCAAATGTCTAAGCACACAACTTTATAGCAGACTGCTTGCAAACATAGGCAATTCACTTGTTGATCTGTATTACATTAAAAGTTATAGCTACAAATCCTAGAATGTGAACTTCATATTGTTTTCAGTTGTCTTAGCTATGGTTTCTAATGTTGTGCTGAGACATCACGGACAGTCAAGCACTGGACAGAGTTTGGTGAGTGCTGTTGAAAAGAAGGAATATTGTAGGAGTCAGGTGACCTGACTCCAGGGAACCCACAGAAACAACTACCTGGGGTCATAGGAACTCGCCGACTCTGGATCAACAGTTAGGGAGACCTCATGGGACAAACCACGGTCCTCTAACCTATGTCTTCTATTTTCAGGTCTTTTTCTTGTGCTTCATCTGTGTTAGAATATTCACGGCCTCTTTTAAAAGCATAGGTGGCCATTGGTGGAGACATTGTCCAGGCTGTTGTTGATTGTTGTGTATTTACGTTAAAGTCTAGGCCATTGAGTTTGGGCTGATTATAAAACTAGGTGCTGATTTCTGGGTTTGCTTTCGTTAATTAGTTGTCCCCCACCCTCCTTAATTTCTGTTTCTTCTATGTATTTTCAGAGAGCGCCTTGAGTATTGCCTGTTTTACTGGCCTATTCAGGTGGTGTGTTCTTGGTAAATAGTTGCTAGTGTTGGAAAATAGAAGGGAAGGTCACTGGGGGAACGGTCTGTGGATCCACAGAAGGTGTGGACAGGGAGTAGGGAGGTTTTAGCTGTTTTCCTCTTCCAGTGTTAGCAATGACCCGGAGGAGTGGATCTGTTGGATCAGAAAGTGGAAAGAAGATCTGGGTGCAGCCTTCCTGGTCTTCTGGAGGGTGTGCCCCGTGTTTGTGCTCAGGGTGTGTGCCTGAATTTGAGGCTGGGATACAGCCACAAGTTGGGGGAGGGATGCCAGTGTGGCATGAGTCTGGTCTGTGGGATGCACAGGAGGCATGGATAGGAGGAGAGCAAGCTGCAGTTGGTATTCTGTTGTAGTACTATGGACAATATGAGGAATGGGACTGGATGATCTGAGAGAGTGCAGAAGTTGATGGGCAGGAGACTTGATTTTCTAAAAGTAATGACCTGTGATTGGGGCTTTGAGTTTTTAAAAACCAATACTAAGCTCAAGGTTACACCCTCTGTTCCTGTTGCCTGAGGGAAAGAGCTACTGTTTCAGTCCAAGTGTGCTTGCCTGATGCCATGCTTGTAGCCATAATAGAAAAGGATGAATCCTCTGAAACTAGGAAAAATCCTAATTAAATGCTATCATCTATAAGTTGCCTTATTCATTGTGTTTCTTCACAGCAATAGAATAGTAATTAAGGCAGGTATTAATTACATAGTAAGAAAAACAAAATGACTCTGGAGGTAAAGCAATTCTTATTTTTGTGGAAGATCATTGTTCAGTTCCTAAAACCCACAACTAGAGTTTCCCAAGGGCCTGTAACTCTAGGTCCATGAGATGCAACATTATTTTACTTCCAATGCATGCATCGCACCCCCATAATGCAATAAATTTATACAGGCAACACACACATGCATAGACAGTAAATAAATAAATATGTAAAAAATACGATGGCATACTACAACATAGATACTTAGATAATAAAGTTTAATTAGAATGATTTAAGTACAAATTTATAGGGATCAATACATGCTTTTGGAATGTGTGGAGGTGGTATTCAAATGATAGATGTACATAGAAATATGTTTTCCTTTATCATTTGCAAAGAAAGATACTACTTAGATTTTGTCTGATTCTGAATTTTTTAATTGCCATTGGGACTAGTGTGTTTAATTCTTTTTTTAATTAATTAATTTATTAAAGATTTATGTCTCTTCCCCACCGCTGCCTCATTGTCCGCTATGCTTACGAAATTTATTATTTAGAAATCTAAAATAGCGCAAACATTCATACATGTGATAAAAATATAAATACATTATGGGGTATTAAAAAGTCATTTTTCTTGTACTTGACAATCGCATCCAATTCAAATAATTTTATTTCCAGCTTCTTCCCCTGAAAATTAAATTAAATGAATCACTGTTCCCTTTAATACAGATATACTTCAAAGTGATAGTTACAACCTTCTTTCAGCTGAAAAAAATGATACTGCACCATTCTAAAGATGAAGTTCTAACAGCTTCTTTATCCACGTGTAGCCGTTTGACTTCTAAAATCCTAGGAAAGGCAAAAATTCGTCCTATAATGCATCACTCAATTTAGCTTCTAGGATGATGCTTTCCGATGAATAACTAGGACCAAAGACAGTGAGTAGGTTGTAAGAGAAAAAATGGGTTGAAAGCCAGGCATGAATTAGTATTTTTTTTTAATTCAAAAGAATTCTTAGATGATGTTGTAGGAGGATCTTCTTTCTCTATGTTGCTTTCATTGGTTGAATAAAGAAAACTGCCTTGGCCTTTTGAAAGGGCAGTCCTTAGATGGGTGTGATAGACAGAACAGAATTCTGGGAGAAAGGAGGCAGAGACAGAGAGCCGTGAAGCTGCCAGGTCAGACATGCTGAATCTTTCCCGGTAAGCCACGAGCTTGTGGTGACATAAAGATTATTAGAAAGGGGTTAAATCAAGATGTGAGAGTTAGCCAAGAAGAGGCTAGAACTAATGGGCTAGGTAGTGTTTAATTAACAAAATTTCCGTGTGGTTATTTCGGGGGTTAAGCTAGCCGAAAAAGCAGCCTGCTTCTCCTCCTACAACACTTAGAAACTTCTGAATATTGTGCTGACAAGTTATTAAGAGTATTTCTCAGAAAATAGCAATAGAAGACATGACTATCTAAGAGAGGGCAATGGTGGTCCAGGATGTGTTGTAGATGGAAAGAAAAGACTGGATATTCTCTAAATGCATTGTACTCATGTATGAAATTATCAAGAAAAAAAAACATGTATCTCCACCAATAATTATGTTACTGACACTTGATAAAATATAGATAAAATGCTTCTTTGATAACAAGTCTAGCATAACTCATTAACTTGTGATTACTTATAAGAAGCCTAATCATATACTGAAACAATCTCACGTATCTATAAGCTTTGATAATTGTGACTTGCGAGTGATTTAAATAAGGCATATGACAAAATCATTTCAACTTGAAATGTTTTGAAATTTTGATTTATATGTTTACATGCATATAAATGAGTGTTATTTCCTTTGTGGAATATTTTAATTGTATGAAAATATTAAAATTATATTTTAATTAACTTATGCCACTAATAAACCCCTCTGCCATATTGAATAACACATTTTTTTTGTTTCTCGTGTAACAAATATCCAGAGTTCAAAATTTACCTAGTGTTTTATCCATTAGCAGACAAAACAAAAATAAGACTCAGAATTTTCTTATTAAAATAATATTTAACAAATATTCAATTTAAAAACTATGGAATATAAGTTTTGTTTACTGGTAGAGGAAAACGTGTAATTACTATGTATAGAACATATCTATCTATCTATCTACCTATCTATTATCTATCTATCTATCTATCTATCTATCTATCATCTATCTATCTATCTTTGTCTCTGTCTTAGGACTTATTTATCTTCCATAGATAGAAAGACATTTTTCTGTAAGGAACTATGTTGGAATTTTCTTGCTACACTGCTAATGAATTTTTTTCTCAAGCACATTTATTCCAAATTTCACTGTCCAGAATTTTTTGTTATTTTGTTTTGTTTTCTCTTAGAGTAGTGCATTGAAACTTGACTTGGTGTCGATGTTCAATATTTGGGAGTGAGAGTACATTTTCCCAAACTATGAAAGAGTGAAAGACAGATGCTTAGAAGCTAAGGGATACCCACATGTCTTGACAATGGTCAAATGCTTAATTACATTATGCTTTGCAGAAAAAATCTTTCACTTTGAAATATAAAAAAAACTTAATACCATAGGAATGTAACTATGGCACCTTCAGAGAACATTTGTTGGATCACAGGAATACTGTCTTGTTCTTTTCACCTTGGCATTCCATGCAATGGGGTGATAATTTATGTTCACTCTTCAAACATAACAAGGCACAGGATTTCCTTAGCTCTGATATAAGACCTGGCATATTGACAAAGCAAAGGACAAGCAAACGTGAGTTGCTACTTCCCTTGGTCACGTTTTTGAATTGAAACTAGAAATGAGAGTATTATATTTTTTTTAAAAAAATATAGCTTGTAATTTATGTTATATTATTTCAATTGCAACTTGAATGTATAAGGGAATTGTGTGGATTCATGCTAAGAATTGTGGTCTTTTAATCCAGCATCGAGAAGAAGATTTATTTGCTGTGCTATAAGGTAAGGAAGCTGTGAAGTGCTGTGTTTTTAGTATCTGAGTGTACTGAACAAACGAAGACATTGTGTGTATGTGTACCTATGTACTGCTGTCACATGAAAACTCCCTCTCAGCATTTTCCATTAAAAAAGAATGTTGTGTTGATTATAATAACTAGAACTCTCATCTTGGAGCAGGGCGGAATCCTTACCAAGCATAAAATATTCTTCTTCCTTATAATCCTCAGAGTCAGTTTTTAAAAAGCTCTTGTAATTCCGAGGAATTCATAGTAAAGAACTTCCTATAAATGAGATCAAATGGTAAGAAAATGGTTGGTGATGAAGAGCTATTACAAAACGTGGGAAGCTTGTGACACCCAACGAGGCAGCTGGCAACTCTCTAGAACACTGCTGTAAAGTCTCATTACCACAGCTTGATGGCAATTGTTCACGCTTTAAACAGCTGTCTGGATTGCTGGAGCAGCTGTTACCTGCAAAGATCATTTGAAGAGATGAGTCTCCTGTAGACTCTCCACTAACTTTCCTAAAGAGGGACATGCATAGGCAGAAAATTGAGCAACAAAGTGCAGCCAGAGAATTAAGACAGTCTTCAAGCCCATTCTGAGGCAGAGATGAGAAACACTGTTAATTCAGGAGAAAGTGTTTTGCTTAAGAAAGCTTGTTTTAAAAGCTACAAAGCGATTTCTCTAGTACATTTAGCATTTCACATAAAGAAAAGTAATTTTGGCAAATTGCACTTTGATATTTTATGGTATTAAGTAAATTCAATTATTTAATAATGGTCTTCAAAATCTTTGAAATGTATTAGTAATTTTAAAACTTGTGAAAGATAAGGAATTTTGGAACATTTACACTTAGATTAGAATGTCAAAAGTATTTTTCATCTCTAAAATTTTTATACTGTTACTACTTAATTATATGAATGAGCTACCAAAATTCTTGATAGTTTAACACCTGTCATGCTTTTTATTTTGAAGGAGCTGCAACAGGCTAACTATAATTAATAGATATGAATTTGTCTTTATATTCAAATATTGTTAATGCAGTTTATTTCAGTGGTAATAAGGAAGTTCAAATGAATCTGAAAAATTTGCAAAATTTTATTTTTTGTGTGTCCTTTAATTTTGTATGGATGAAACTTGTTTACCATCTATAGTAATAAAAATATTATTTCATGCAAGAACTGATCACTCTAAGGTATGTAAGAGCATGACATGAGGCTTTTTCAGTGAGTACCCTTAAACAGTGGTAGCATCTTTGGTGTTTACATAAAAACCAGGTCTGTACCTGATTAAATAATGAAAAAACCTTTCCAAACATAATAAAGTAAAGGAAATATTAAGGTTAATTAAAACAAACCTTTTTGTTAATGTGATTTCTGAGGCCCTGTACAAATGTAAATTCAGTAATTTTATTATGATTATAGATTTTCCTAAAATAATCAATACATTTGTTACATCTTTACAAATTTTAACTACTTTCTTTTTATTTAGAGGTGTGTGTGTGTGTGTGTGTGTGTGCATGTGTGTGTCTAAGAATTCATGTGGCAAGTAGTAATTCTCGTAGGATTTACGCTGGTTGCCTGTATATGATAACTTATACTTTCAAAATTAAGAGTTTACTCACCCGGTATGGTGTTCCATGCCATTGGTCTCAGCACTGGGGTGGTAGAGGCAGACTGACCTATGGGTTTGAGACTATCCTGGGCTATACAGTACATTCCCAGATAGCCAGGGCTATATAGAGAAACTCCATGTCTTCCTTGTCTCAAAATATAAAAGAAAAGAAAAAGAAAAAGGAAAGAAGGAAGAAAGTAAAAAGAAAGAGAGAAAGATAGAGAGAAAGAAAAGGTTTACTTTTCAATAATTTTCCTACCTGAATGAGTTTAAATTTTTACTGATCTGAAATGATAATTGTTACACATACTATTTTTTCCTTGATTTATTTCGAACTCTTGCAGTGGTTATGTGCTTAGATCTTTTATCTTCCATTTTATACTTTTAGAATTGTTTATGTTATTGAAACAACTTTAAAGAAATATTTTATTTTATTTAAAGTGTTTGTTCCTTCAGCATATATGATAGTTACGCCATGTCCAAACATATATGACTGATAGGTACATCATGTTTATACATATATGATAGGTACACCACGTCCATAAATAGGGATTAAGAGCATCAGATTCTCTTGGGAGAGTTGTGAGCCACTCTGTGTGAATCATGACAGATAATCTACAAAGAGCACCAAGTGATTGTAACTGTTGAGTCATCTCTTCAGCTCATTCCACAACTTCATTTGGTAATTTCTCCCATTTCCTGATATTCTATCAGCAGTGAAAATGTACATAATGAAGTACCAAATTGTAGACATTTTGCTATTGTTATAAAGACAAAACATTTGCAGAAATAGACACCATTTTCACAATAACATTACTGATCGGTTTTCTTTTCCTATTTCAAGTATGTTTAATCGGTTCTTTGGCAATTTCACCTCATCTACCCCAATCCCATTCAATTCCACTTCCTCCCATGTCTGCTGTCCTAAGGATAGTAACTTTTTCCTTTCAAATTCCATAGAAAATCTGCATGTGGAGAAGATGTCTATAATCTCAGCTCCTCATATATAGATGAGGAAGGTGAACTGAAAGTCTTAGTTTAATGGGGTTACATAATAAACGTCTTGAAACAGAATAAAGTAAATAATATACATAAAATTAAATAATTAATTGTTTAACATATGTGTGTATATATTCTTCCCCTACTGATGAAAATAACATGAATAATATTGATGTGATACTGTCTCCTAACCAGTATTACAAAGCTTTGTCTATACCATACTAAAATGGAAACTGTACTTGCATACATGGAGCACTCATTGATGTATCTAGTAAAAGGAACAGCATCAGTACAAGAAACCCCATGATCAATTTCTCAGCCCAAAGGAGACTCATTTGCCCCAGAGGGACAGAAGGCAGGGTGTAAGAAACAAAGGTAGGAAACACAGGGCAAAAGAGAAGGGTGAAGGAACAAGGAAGAGGGGAAAGGGATATTTGTCCTGGATGACCAAAGATTAACTCTGGATAGAGATGAGACAGAGTTGGCCCATAGGCAAATGGAAGTTTATAAAAATAAAAGGGAAAACCCAGTGTTATGATAAGATGCTTAATTTTGATTGAGTCCTCTAATAAGGGTAGCCCTAAGGGCTTTGTATTACTGACCTTCAATACTTTGATAGCTGGAACTTGGTGTTCATCCTCAGGTTTAAGAAGAAGCCAAATAAGGAAATATGTCTTGGTGGCTAGTTTTATGTATGGAATCTAAAAAATTTTAGCTAGGCAGAGTGACTTGGAGATATGGGCAAGGCCTGGCAGATCAATGTTTGTTACACTGGGGTCTGCTGCATCCCCTTCCTTGAGTTTATACAATAAAAACACTTCCATTCTTCCTAAAAACGTCTAATAAATAGTGAAGCAATTCAGGCTTTGAGCTATATGGAAACAGCATAGGGTTGAGATTTAAAGGGAAGAATTTTTAGTTTTTTTCCTTGGAATTGTGTAAGTTTGAAAGTCCCTTTAAGTCTTTAGGCCTAATAAACATCAAGGGCTTTAAAGAAGTCCCTCCTGAGAGTCTTTCCAGTTCTAAAGGCCAACAATCACAATGATCCATGAAGCTCCAGGTTCCATTACTTTCCTTTTGCCAAATTTCTTTATTGTCTCTATTTTTCTGCTTCACTTTTACAAGCTTTCTTCAGAATTTATATTAGGAGGGCTTATGGGCTGATGAAAAAATATCCTGAGAATCTCTACCAGTGGATTTTCGCAACAAAAGATACATTCAATTAATTACATGCACTTCAAATAATAATGTGATTTTCTCTACCATGGGAACTTATGCATCTTTATCTCCTATTAATTCATAATAAAGTCATTCTATACTTACTATAAAACCCTGTTTCCCAGCCCATGAAATTTTAAAAATTGCTTTATTTTAAACAGCAGGAGAAACATTGGTTTATTATTGAAAGTGTGTCTTACTGGAGAACCAGGGTATGTCTTAAATGTTCTGTGTCAGCCCTTTCCCCTTCCCAGAATTCTCCTGTGATGGTGCATGCCTTTAATCTCAGTACTCAGATGTTAGAGGCAGGTGGATTTCTGTGAGTATGATGCCAGCCTGGTTTATAGAGTGAGTTCCAAGATAACCAGAGATAAACAGAAACCCTGTCTCAAGAAACAAAATGAAAAACAACAACAACAACAAAAATCCTTCCCAATTTTTTGAAATACTTTAACTGCGTCTGAACCTGATTAAAAAAAAATACTTGTGCTCATGTTAGGTACATAACATAAAGCCTGACTATAACTTATTTTTAATTAAACTCACATGATGTTCATGTGGCTTCCAAGCCAGCACTCTCAGTATTGCAATTCTGATTCAGCCAGTAGAAATAACAGCTTGCAATGGTGTGACTGTTGTCTTAAGCATATACAGAATCATTTCATTATTACCTTTTCTAAATTTTATAAATGTGTGCGTGTATACATACCACATGTTAGCAGGAACAGGCAGACACTTACAGATTTCTAGAATTGGGATAAAAGTTGGATGTTATCCACCTATCATGGCTCCTGGGAACTGTAATAGAATCTTCTTGGATGAGCAATAATTACTCTTAACCACTAATTTGTTTTTGAATCCTATATGCACTATTTCTTAATTATTTAAATACAGTATTCGTCATGTCTGCCCTTCTTTGGATGGAAGGTAACTATTTTAAGCTGTTAAGCACATTATCTACTAGACCCTCTTTACCCAAAACATGGAATTACAAGGCATTCTTATATTCTTTTCTCCGAACTATAAACTTGCCTTCTTCAAGATAGTATAGACCTTTCCTATTAAAATTAATTAATCTCATTTTTTGTTACATTTTGCTGTTGACAACTTTGTGGATGATATCTTTGTTAAGCATGCCGAAATGTTTCTGCTTGCTCAGTAGCAAACACCAGGATGTGAGTGTCAAGGAAGGACTTCCGTACCCAGGGAGCCTCTTGCATTCACTGCTGCCAAGGTGCGTCCAGTACTCAGGCTCCTTTGCCTTTGCCTGGCTGGTGCTCCCAGTCTTCAAGTTCAAACTACCTTTTGGTCTGGAACTGTGGCTAACTCATGGCTTTGTACACGGCTTGAGTGGACTGGATGAATAGGAAACAGAGAACAAGGGCGTCTCTCTAGAGAATTAACTCTAGATTGGATTTTAGCACTTGAAGGGAAGATAGGAAAATAAAAAGGTCAAGGGACGCTTCTGTTTGCTTTTGCGATGAGACCTATTACTGCATGTTTGTAAAGAGGACTGATGTAACTGAAGCGGAAATTCAATGATTTATTAGTGAAAGCAGAAATCCCCAAAAGGAAAGCCTGACAGCACACGAGGGAAGCCAGACAAAGGTCAAGCTTGGACAGATTAGGTCTGAGGATGTACAAGTCCGGTTTAATCACTGGAAAGCAAATCTGTCAGACGGAGAGTGTGGGATTCGGGGCAATGGTTTATGTGTTTCTCAGACCCTAGCTTTTGTTAAGTGACAGTTGTTGGGACTGAGTTCCAAAGGGACACTTGTGTTGATAGCTGTGGAAAACTTAAAGAGACTTTGTTAAAAGGAGTCACTGTTCAGTTTCCATGAGTTTGTCGGCTTTCTGTGGGATCCTAGGCAGTTTGGATGCTCACCTTACTAGACCTGGATAGAGGTGGGTGGTCCTTGGACTTCACACAGGGCAGGGAACCCTGATTGCTCTTTGGGCTGATGAGGAAGGGGGATTTGATTGGGGGAGGGGGAGGGAAAGGGAGGCGGCGGTGGGGAAGAGATAGAAATCTTTAATAAATAAAAAAAAAAAAAAGGAGTCACTGGCATTTCCATCTGCTAGCTCCTGCGTGGAGTGTTTTGATATTGTGTCTACTGATTTGGTTGCCAGCTGATTGCAGCACAGACCTGCTTGGCTTCACCATTCTGTCCCAGGCTCTAAGGCAGAGGAACAAGTTTAGCAAGTCTGTTCTCAAGATTTTTTTTCAAAAATGCTATTCTTTGGCTTTATATAAAACATGCTTGGTGTGATCTAATTCTAAAAGAAAGAGGAACTTACAAAAATAACCCTAGCATGTCTGTCCTGCCATCAGTGAAAGCATCTCTATCCATTACAGGCTAAACACATCATTTCCTGCTGCTTGGGGAGTTACCAGGATCTAATGCTGGTCTCTTGGCTTTCTGGTCCTTGTGATGTTAGCCTAATAAATTCAGATGAGACTGACACAGCAGTATAGTGTTGTATAGAAGACACAGTACTGATTCTAAAACAACATGAAACTGTTCCAGGGATAGGAATGGGCTATGACCAAAAAAAAAAAAAAAAAAAAAATCACTTTCATGCTGAGAATGAAAAAGTGACCAGACAAATCACAGTGTTTACCTACCTATTTAGGTAACTTGGATACTAATTTTAAGGGCTGCAGACCAGCTGGCTCTCCTGAGGAACATTTGCAGACTAGATGACAGGTTGATTCATTTGGATTAACTCTTCAGAATGATGGGATGGTACATATGTGTTCTTTAACAGAAAGCTT
This sequence comes from Microtus obscurus, assembly GCA_963919715.1. NCBI lineage: Eukaryota > Metazoa > Chordata > Mammalia > Rodentia > Cricetidae > Microtus > Microtus obscurus. The sequence continues at coordinate 5,971,424 of CAWTZC010002333.1, forward strand.
CTCAGCAGGCCACAGTTTTCCTGGAATTGTAAAAGCCATGTCTCCACTCTAGGACAGGACATAGTAATCAAAAGACACTGTTCCAATCCTGACTCCAAGACTTTAAAAGCTGCTCACTTCTGACAGGCTCCCTAAAAATAGGACTTTTAGAATTAAGGTTTACCTGAGTAAGACCTTGATCTTGGAAAATAAATTTTCTTCTTTTTTTTTTTTGTAAAAATTTACCTTATTATGAATTATACTGCTATTTAGGCAAAGACAGATATCAACTATGAATAGAGATTTTAGATCGAGTTGTAGGTAAATACTTTCTCTTAAAACCTAGAATCAGATCTTTAACTTTTTTGTTTGTTTATTTTGTTTTCAAGACAAGGTTTCTCTGTGTAGCCCTGGCTGTTCTGGAACTGTTTAGTAGTTCTGTAGAATGGACTGGCCTTGAACTTGCAGAGGTCTGCTTGCCTCTGCCTGTGGAGCTCAGGGATTAAAGGCATGCACCACCAATGCCCGACTGATCTTTAACTTTTGATAAACACTTCCAGCTGAGTGTGTCTTCAAATGGTTGTTTGTTTCACCTCTCACTTTTGAGTTTTCCACTCTTTTTCTCAGATTGTATGTCTTTCCCTTTACATCACGAATACACAGCATATAATCCATTTTCCCCAGACAATTACATATATTAGCTGTATCTTAGAAGAATATATACTTTAAATGTTTATAAAAATTTCAAAGAAAATGTAATAAATTTTGATATTTGAACGTGTATCAAAAAGTGGCAATTTAATCTTTGTATGCATGTTTGTGTGCAAAATAATTTCTAAGAAGCTTTGTCAAATTTAGCAGTTCTTAACCTACGTTGCCTATATACAGCAAAGACTATATACAGCAACCATCGCTAGCACCTGAAGAAGTTTGCTTCAGGAAAATGCCGAATCAGGCCCCACGGGAGGCATTTGATGGTTGTGCAATCCCGCACTGCAAATTTCCTGACATCTGAGCACAGGGGGAAATTACATTTGAAGATGTGAGGGTTCAGGAAAAAATTCGCCGAGTGGAAAGAAATTTCACAGCTAGGAATAGACAGACTTTTGAAAATCACTTTCTAAAAACATGGCGTTAGTCTAATCTAGTGTAGGGATGAGATAAGTCATGCTCTCAATGCAACCTAAGCACATCTCCTTAAGTTTGGAAATTGGCTAAAAGAACTCCTCCACTCTCATGTTCAAAAACTGTATACTAGTTAATGTTGGAAGGACACTAATATGATGCTCATTTTGGTGTTAGAATCAAAGCTACCCCCCAAAAACATTTGTTGTTGTTGTTGTTGTTTTCATGTGTGAAAATAAACTCTTAGAAATGTAGGACTCAGTTTCTTTTCTCTGTCACTACTGACAACACTCATACTGTTCTTTGGTTCCTGTAACTATTAAGGGTAAATTCTCAGTCAGACGGGAGGCTAGACATGCAAATGAGCAGTGATAGGTGAGATTATTATCTAAAACTCTCCTTCACTTTAATTTACTGAAGGTGATTCAGACCTGAAACAAATTTCCAGACTAAAGTGATGTATCAGCATAGAAGTCTTAACTATAAGTCAACTCTAGGCTTAAAAGATTGCCCTACCACTGCCAAATACAGTCATTGGACCTGTTCCATGATGCCTCATTTAAAATGAAAGCAGACACCGCTCTTCGTATGTGTAATAAACTTGAAGCTTACAATTAATAGTATCTATTATTTAATTGTTGAATTGTTGTCTTTAGCTGACCTCACTCTGAGTTCTCATCAGAGCTATAGGACAACAGAAACTGCACCAATAGTCCTCTACTGAAAACTTCAAATAATTTCTGTTATCCTGGAATTTAACAGAGTAATAAAAAAAATCCCCAAGAATTTAAAGCATATGTTTCCCAAGAATGGTAATAATCTTAGAGATATATAACTGGCATTAAAGTCCTTGACACAGTTTTGGGGAATTATATAGTTTTTTATGACTGTTTTTGATATGTGTTGAGTCTGTCAAAAATTTATCCAAGTAGTAAGGTAAGAAAACTAGTCCAGACCAAAATTTACAGAGTATTTTAACTTTATATGATATCAGCACTAATACGGGAAATCTCAGAGATTTTAGTTAAGTCAAAAGACTTTCTGAATGTCTACTTTGCTAGGCTGGTCCAAAGTAAACAGCACCATTAAGCATTGATGTTCACAGTTTACATATTGTAAAAATAAAATCACATGATAAAAAGAATAATAGAGACAAGATATCATTAATTCAGTAAAACAATAAATTTGATAATCATATAGAAAATGATATAAAATTTTATTCCATATCCATATGACAGAGATAAGTAATAAAATAGAAAAAGAACTTGAGCACTTGAGAACTTCAAAAGTAAGACAGGAGTTAGCAACTTTTAATGGAATTTTTAAACTTCCATTTCAAATGTTATTGCTGGATGGTAGCTACAGCACAAATGCACATGTATCTAAGGCGCCAAGGGAAGGTTCAAGCATCACTATCACCAGATCAAGCAATCACTGTGAAACCTAGGACAAGTAATTTATATGGTATGGTATACCCATGGGTAAGATGAAAGAGTATTGTGGCTTACTGACCTCAGTTGCAAGATTGGAAAAACAAACAAAAGAGTCTGATTTCATTTGTTTGAAATAAGACATTCTTTCTTTGGTCTATCAGCAACTCTCTCTCTCTCTCTCTCTCTCTCTCTCTCTCTCTCTCTCTCTCACTCTCTCACTCCCTCTCTCTCTGAGTGTGTGTGTGTGTACATATTTATTAGTGGTGCACACTCATAGATACATGCATGTAGGCACACACGTGTGCTCACATAGAAATCAAAGAATAATGTCTGATGTCTTCCTTGATCCATTTCCTATTTAAACATTGAGAAAGAATCTCTCACAGAACCTGGAACTCACAAATCAAGTAGAGTGCTTTGTCAGGAAGTCTAGTGGTTTTCTAGACAAGTCTCTGTTCCTTGAAGTACTGGAATTCCACATAGGTATGGCATAAATTTTGACTTGGGTGTAGTTCATAAAAACAAACTCGAGTCTCACGCTTGTGCAACAAACACTTTGTCCACTGGCCTTGCCCCTATTTACCAATAACTTCATTACAGGAATGTACATCCAAGGAAATTGTGGCACCTTGGTCCTCTGCATTAATTGCAACACAAACAAGTATTAAAACTACGCTATTTTAGAATGTAAGATGTGTTAATTGCCTTTAATTGATGCTGAATCATTCCAGGCTAAAGCAACAGTACTTTGCTAATGCTTCTGTACTTCTCCCAAATTTTACAGACAGATTCAGGGAAAGGCACAGAATTGTAGTATTGAAATAATTTTATGAAAAGAAAGTTATATATCTACAGGTAACAGTAGAGAAGGCTCCACACTTCAAAGCAAGCTCCACTTTTATTTGTCTTAGTTCAGTTCATTATGGTTCTGGATCTCACTTCCAGAGGCTAGGAAACCCTGCCACAGTTACTCAATGTAGCAGTTGCTCAACATACACACTTATAGGCTTGGCATGGCCCAGACTCACAACAGGTTCCACACAGTGTCTTTTAGCAGAAATGAATGGTGAATGTGTTTAGTACTTGCATTAGCACAAATATGTCTATAGAAAAACAGTAATCAAGAACTGGCACAATTGTGCGGCATTCAAGAGCCCTTGCTGCTCTTACAAGGCCAGTGTTCAGGTCTTAGCATTCTTCAAAAGGTCTGTAACTCCACATCAAAGGATCTGACATCCTCTTTTATTCATACAAGGACCAAAATTTATGCATGTGCACATACATGTACCGACACATGGACACAGACACACATACGTACACATCCAAACAAACAAGTGATATTTTATAACAGTTTCTATTTTGTGTGTATGCGTACTTTGCCTCTGTCTATATTTGCTACACTACATGTATGTCTAGTGCCTGTAGAGGACAGCAAAGGACAGTGGATGCCCTGGGAATAGAGTAACAGAAAGTATTGAGTTGTCCTATAGATGCTGAAAATCCAACTGAGGTCACCAGGGAAGAGCAGAAAATGCTCATAACAGATGTGCCATTTCTCTAGGCCCATAAACTAAAGCTTAAAACATTCATTATTTTCTCTAAAATGGATTTTTTGAATAAAGTAATATTGTTGTAAATGAAACACCTCATGCAAATGGTAGATGACCACAATATAACCCCCCTATCTCTAGTAGTGGGGGGGAGAGAAGTTGCTGTTGAATATATATATATATATATATATATATTGATCTTCACTGTGTTTACTGAGACAAGATTCCTCCATATACCAAGATCTCAACTAGTGAATACACTAGTCTTGTTTGTCAGCTTGGCAGGCGATAGCCTTCCTCTGCTTCCCAGTGTGTAGAATCCCCAGTGGTTGTTGTACCTGCCTGACTCATCTATGTGAGGAGGCACTTTATCCAAGAACTGTCTCTCGAGGTTCCAATGTAGCCCTTTCTTAAGGTTCATTTTTCTTCTTCAAACGTTGTTTCTTTGTACAAAAAGACATGCAAAGTCAAAACATGGGAGTTTCCTTGTAAAATTCAGAGGCTGTGGATTGGAGAGTAGTAACATGAATGTGGCAGACACAATGGTTTCTGGGGAAGGGCAGCGGATGTTAATTTAGCAGGTCAGTCTTGTTACCACCTGTGATTTTTTCTGAAAGGCTGACTTGTCCTGACCTCTTGATCTGTTTTCCGCTTTAGCATTGGTCTATACTAATCACTAATTAGTTCCTTTCATCCAGGGTTAGTCAGGTTCAGCACCACCAGGCCCTTAATCATCTCTAGAGATCAGATGGGATTAGATATGCACACTATCTGATATTTAAACCCATAATTAGAAGAAAAAAATGTATCTGCTCATCCCAAAATGTGCAAATGGCATTTTTAAAACATGACAGTTAAAAAGATATATTGAAAGAACACACACACACACACAAATACCAAGAGTGAATTTTGAACCATGGGGTGGTACAGGATCATTAGCTGACAAGTAGAGAAAGGTCAGTGTGAGCACTCCTCCCTTCATTAGGCTGATTGGAGAAATCAAACCTTACCTGGGCCGGTTGTTTACAAGTTGTTCTATGTGAAGAAATTTCTACAATTGCTCACTAGATACTTTGACTAAAATTACCTCTTAGTTATTCTAAGTTAGTTATTGGTGTCCTTTTCAAAATGTCTTAAGTATATGACTTTGCGAGTAGGCCACGACCTCAGGTTGAAGTGCAGATTATGGAGATCAGTTGATTTGTGATATAAGAGGTAGCTAGAGAGACGCTTGAGCTTTGGCCAAACAGTATTGAAATAACATAGTTTTTGTGTGGTTATTTCGAGTCTTGGCACGTGTGAACAAAAGAGCTGCCTTCAAACAACAGAAGACCACTCCCAGTGACACACCTCCTTCATCAAGGTCACACCTCTTTCCAAACTATTAACCATTGATTAACTATTCAAAAATATGAATCTATAAGAGCCATCCTCATTCAGACTACCACAATATGCAAGAAAAAATTTACCAACCAGTATACTATATTTATTTTGCACATACTAATAATATATTTAACCCTATATCTCCTGAAATTATAGCAAATGCAGTTTCCTGAGAAGTTATCATAAAACATTTTCTGTTTTGAGAGTCAGATTTCAAGGTGGCACCTTACCATTTACTTAGCTCTAGTTAGTATGTCCAGTTACACAATTCAAGTGTTCATGATTTCATGCATACCTGTTTTTTGAGTAATAATCCAGCTGTGATTATAAATTCATATACAGAAATGAAGAAAATTAGAGTCTAAAAATTAAGAGTCAGTGATCGTTGCTTAACAAAAAAGTGACTTACTGAGTCAGGAACTATCTACCTTTGTGTCAAGACTTTTATTAATTTGTATATTCTATTCTATATTATTTATTGTTTGGAGTTTGAAGTATACACACACACACACATACACAAATATAATCTCTCATAGAGTCTCTCAGCTTTTCTTGAAACTCCTTGTGTAACTCAAGGTGGATTAGAACACCTCCTTCCTCTCCTCTCTGTTGTAGCTCCAGGAATGTGCCAATAACTCTGTCTGGAAAGGGCTTTTTTCCAATACCTTTTTTGATAATTGACAACACAGTGATAAAAAATGAAAGGATATTTATTGGGTTTTAAGTTGCTTTTTAAGCATCTCCTTACAAGTTTCCAGCCTCCGATGGTCAGGTTTGAATTTTGCCCAGCTTCCTCCTGAACATACTGTTACACTTATTGTAAACATATTTGGATTAAAAATTATGAGTGAATGTTTCTGGCATAATGATACAGAAGTTGTAAGCACTCTTGAGAATCTAAATTGGACACCTGTAGAAATAATTAGCTGAAGTACCAATTTAATAATTAATGAATTAAAATTGATGTGGAAAGTGCTAATTTAGTGTTGGCATACTCCTGATCTGAAAGAAATTTGTAATTCAACAAACTGTTAAATTGTTACTTTAAAACTACACCTTTATACAAGGCACTTGTTATCGCTGTTCTCTGAAAAAATTATAATAGTGTGTGCTAAATAATGCCAAGATTTTTGTTTTGGTGCAATTAAGGAGAAATACTTAAAGTTAAATTTTTAATGGAGTTAATATTCATTTTAAAATAATAAATTTAACATTCTTGTAAAAATAGCAAACTTCTGGGCTGGAAAAATGGCTTTGTGCTGTGTCTACAAATTCATAAACATAACAAATTTTACTCATGTATCAGATAAACATTTTCTATTGCTTTCCAATACAGCAAGGAATAATTATCTATTGGAATGAAATCAACAAAATAATGAGGTTATCAAACTCTAGAAATGCTGACTTTTATAAAGTCTATTTTAAATGTTTAATAATAGTTTCTTTTCCCTTTTTGGAAATAAGAAAGAGAAAAGATGCAAAAGAAAATAACCTCAGTGTCAATTTTCTCTCTATTCTCATTGACTTTATGTCTACATTTTTGTAAGATCACAAATGGTCTTTGATTTGAAACAGATAAAGAAACGCGTAGCCAAACAGTACATGGAAAGAAAGTCTAAATGAGATTTCTCCATCAACTCTTCCCCTCACATCTCAGGAAACACTGTGGAAAAGACAGAAAGAGCATAAAAACCAGGAGTGATGAAGGACAACAGGAAAACAAAGCACTCTAAATCAAAATAAGCAAAGTTCATATGAGCTCACAGAGACTAGAGCAGAAAACACAGTTACTATATGGATCTGCACCAGAACCTCTGTTTATATATTATAGCTTCTACTTTAGTATTTTTATGAGACTCCAGAGTATGTGAGTCAGTCTCTGATTTTTGTGCCTGCTCTTAGAAGCCTTTTCCTTCAGTTGCCTTGTACAACCTTGCTATAATGTTTTTTACTTAACTTACTATATTTTATTTTGTCATGTTGTATTGTTACCTCCTTGAATCCTGTTTTTTTCTAATGAGAGACAGAAAGGGAGAGGAGGTACAGAAGGTGGGGTAACTACAATCAGGATATATTATTTCAATAAAAAATCTATTTTCAATTAAAGAAATAATAAAGGAATTATTTTCTTTTTCCTATGAAATAAAATGTAAATAGAAAGGTGCAGCGGATGAGGCAGGAGTTGTGCAATGAATCTGGGGCCAGTCTGGACTACAAATAGGATATAATAAAAATACATGGAAATGGGAAACATTAAATGAGGTAACCAAGACCAGAAAGACAAATCTCCCATATTCTTTCTCACATGCGTATGCAAGCTTCTAATGTTTAGGTGTGGTGGAAACCCCACCCCCCTGCATGATTCAAGTTCTTGGTAAGAATAATTTATGCAATTCCTTTATTGGAGTGGTAACATATTTGGTTCACTACTTTCCCTGGCAAAGGTCACTCTAAATGCTTTCATTTAGCCTTTCCAACCAGAATAGCCCCCACTTCACAAATTAGGGAACTGATATGGGAGTTCTGCCAACTTTTAAGTATATATTCTTGTTATACATTCTAAAACTGGGGAAATAGTTGCAGGATGAATGGGGGATCCACGGGACCTACGGTGACTCAGACTTCAGTCAAAACACAGTGACGCACCTGGACTAGATCTAGTTTAATGTTTCTTCTACATATATCCCTCCCCTTTAAAATTCACTCTCAAACTTATTCCAGACTTCTTCTTCAATGGATTATCACGCTCATTATGTTCTTTGTTGTATATTATTCCTCCTCATGGTCTAAACTGTCTGCCCTACCTCTAGGAGCCTGCTGAGCCTCACAGGTCTAGATGCCACTATGAGTTGTCCCTAAGAACATCAGTATTATATTGCCTGGAATCTCCTTAAGTTGAGCTTATTGCTGGCTAGATAGAATATGAAGAATTAATTTTCATATGATGTTGGATTTGGTATACATCACTTGCTCAAAGTGGAGAAACTATCTCCTCATGCAGGATAAACACCTTAGAATCCAAGGGTTCAAAGTTCATAACCTCAATTGGCTCCCCCCTGTATATCTCTTTCACATGTTACAGTTTCCCATTCTTCACCAATCAGTGCCCATAGTTTAACCACTGCCCCCCCTGAGGCTAAGACTTGAATTATCATTAATTCAAGCAACCTTATAATGAGAGCCTTGGCTTGGTTTTCTATACCATGAACTCTGTGTCTCCTGGGAAGAAGATTTCAGGGCCCACGTACTAACCTAGAAATTGCTATCGTGCATTTAGAGAAGGTCGATTGATTCATTAAGTGTAGCTACAAATATCCTCTCGACTGGTCCCCTCTACTGGGTTTTCTCAGCCTGCCTGTTCCTGAAGCTTCTTATAAAATAACCACTCTGAGGTTTAATACTAATTACATACTTTCTGGCCTATTAGCTCAGGTTACTTATTAACTAACTCTTACATCTTAAATTAACCTATTTCTATTATTTTATACTTTACCACAAGGCTTGTGGTTTGTTACCTCACATCTTGCTTTATGGGTGCCTACTTGGTGTTTGCCTGACTCTTCCTTCTCTCTTCCTGCATTCAGTTTAGTTTTTCCATCTAGCTATATTCTGTCCTGTCACAGGCCAGAGCATTGCCTTTATTAACAAATGGTAAGAAAATATATTCACAGCATATAGAGGGGAATTCCACATCAACTGAGTTTATTCTTTACATTTGCCACATTATTCTCATTTGTTAATTTTATCCCTAAACTCATTCTTTTCTCTGGTCAGTTCATCCAGAAATACTATAAGAAATGAGCAAAGGCCATTAATTTTCTTACTTTCCCACAAATGGACAAGAGTTTCATATAAGAAGCCAATAAATTCCTATTTAAGGCAGAAAAAATTTCAAATATTTCTACCATGGGCTCTTAGTTTTAATATTACCAAAGTAGTCTTCAGTAACTGAAGGCTTTGGAGAATTGCCAAGCCTGTTCCAAATACTTAACAGATTCATACTTAAAATTCTGTTTCCACAGAACCACTCCTGGTACTACAGTCTGTATTACTAAGAATCCTCTAGAGGAACCGAACTCTAAACTTTTTACTCCCATTTCAAACATGCACCTACACATCAGAACCAGTTATACTGCCCCTGTAAAAATACGCAACAGGTAATTTATTCAGCTTGTGTGCTAACAGTTTGTGAATTGTTTTCTAAGAGTTGCTTAATTATTCACATCCGTAGGAGGCAGTGATTCTTAAGATTCCCTTTAAAGAAAAAGATATAATGAAGATTAACTCAAGAAGTTTAGAAATATTCACAATGTTGGTGGTTTTAAGGGGAGCGATTATTAAAGTTATTGACTGAAAATTGAAAAACAAGTGTCAAACACCTTTGCACTGTTGTTGACAATGAAGCTTTTTCTACTCTAAAAAGTCCCTTTAATAATATTCTCTTATTCCCTTCCCCTGGATATCCTGGAAAACCATATGCCTACTTTTTCATTCTCCCTGATAGCTAACTTCAGTCAAATTACCAAGATTTAGCATGAAATAAATAAGCAGATCTGTTTGGGAATGGTCATACTTTGTAGAAAGTGTGTGCTTCTCTGGTTGAAACAGAAAATCTTTGTTTCTGTTTTTTTTTTGTTTTTTTTTTTTTCATTCATTGGGTGTTGAACACCTGCGAGTTCTCTTCCTAAGGAACTCACCTGCTCACAACAAGCTCCTGATCAGACGTTCCTACCGTATGGGTGGATCATTTGTTTCTGCTGCTTCTTTCATCGCCAGAATTTGATTTCTAATTCCAGAGTCCAATTCTTCAGTTGCTCTTTTCCTTTCCATGCTTCCAAGTCATTTGTCTTTCATCTATGGCTTGTCTCTGGGCTCTGGCACGCTGTGACCTCCAAGTGGGCATGTGTTCTTGACTGCTGCAGCCTCTGTGCCTCCAGCCTGCTACACCAATGTGGAAATCTCTTCTTTGTTCCTGCTCTCTTACCTTTCCTTCTTTACTGGATAAGTGTCAATCCAAGCTACCTGCTTTGCTTACTGACTACAAAAACCAAACAGGTGTACCAGGCAGCTCCTCTCACCTTCAATGGGTTCTAATCACCAGGACAATGAAAATCATCTTTTCTATGATTAGGAACATTTTTCTCTCTTAACAAGTTTCCCATTCTGCTTGGGGACACCCTAGATGATAATTCTTGTCACAATGACACTTTACCATCGGAGCAGCAGTCCAAGCTTCTATTCCCAGCTCCCTCCTAAAGTTTTTTCCACCCCCTTAGCATTGTCCGTTCTCTCTATTCTTAAACACTCTTAGACCTCTCCTCCTCCCTTAGCTTCTGCCCTCAGCCTCCATTGGAGCTTCTAGAAATTCGCTCCACTTTCTCTCTTCCTCCATATAGACAGATGTCATTACTACAGCTTGGCCAAAATATAGAACAATGGCCAAAAATTGGCACACTTGATCTCCGAATTCTCACAAATCATAAAATCTGTTGCAAAATGCAAAAATCATCCCTAAAACCCTTATATCAAAACTTGCTTTGTTCCTGTTTTCCAAAAGTCTCTTTCTTATCTCTAAAGTTCTATTTCCCACTCTGATAAACCTTTTAGCTCTACAACTTCCCTGAGCTCTGCTCTTAAAAGAAAATCTCTTAAGACTATGTTGTAAACTCCATCTTGGGATATTTAGTTCATTGGTTAAAAAATCTCCCAGGTGGTGGTGGCCCATGCCTTTAATTCCATCACTTGAGAGGCAGAGGCAGGCCCGTGAACTCATGAGTTTGATGCCGGACTCGACTACAGAGTAGATTCTAGGACAGCAAGGATTATTACACAGAGAAACCCTTCTCAAAAAACAAAATAACAAAAACAACCCCCCCCGAAACAAATACGCTACAAAATCTGTAACTGAGCATATATTGTATTGGAGGTTTTATTAAAGTAACTAATACTTAATTATTTAGTTCGTGTTTGCTAGCATGGATTCAAACATTCTACATTTCTCAATGGTCCTTGGTGACACTAATGCCAGGCTCAGCAGAATGTACTAGGACTAAAGGGCTTCAAAGTCCTCATTTTCTTGCTGTCTAATTTATGTTAATAGCAATGAAAAAGCAAGTCAACATGGAGAAGTCGATGCCCACATGGCAATACTGACAAATATGGGGCTTTAAATGATGATGAGATGTTTAAATTACTGATTTTCTTCCAAAAAAGTTTCTTGCTCTCACAACATTGGTTCCACAATTAGTGGATTGTTGGTCATTTGATAGAAACCGCAATAAACTTGAAGTGAGGAGCTCAGTTGTGGTATTACCTCCATCAGATTGCCCTACAGTTATGTCTGTGGGTCTTGATGAATGACTAATGTGGAATGATCCATACCACTGTGTGCTGTGTTGCTCTCCCATCCCCTCTCGCTTTTGTAATCCTAGGTTATATCAGAAAACAATCTGAAAAAGTCTCGGACAGCAAGCCAGTGATCAGCATTTCATCATGGCCTCTGCTATATAATTCAGGCCCAGAAATTACTGCTTGGTTTCTCTCTATGATGGATATAATATGAAATATAAGTAAGCCCTTTCATCCTCAAGTTGTTTCTGGTTGTGGTATTTATAGAGGCCAACCTGGACTATGGAGCTAGTTCAAAGATAGCCAAGACTCCACAAAGAAACCCTGTCTCAAAAAAGAAAAGAAAAAGAAAGAAACAAACAAAGGTAATATGCTAATACACTTTACCTCATCTTACACAATCTGTAGTATTTTGTGAGTTTCTCAAAATAAAGTAGAACTTAGTACACATAGCACTGTAGGTAAGACAACCTTTCAGAATATAAATTAAATAAAACTACTTTAAAATATTAATATTACAGTTTCAGGTATAATATCATGGCAACAGGAAAAAATGGACTACTCTCTAATATAGTAAAAGTCATGCACTTATTCTATTTGGTCCTTTGAAGTATACCATTGTCTGTAATGTTTTCTTATGTAATCATGATAGCAAATGATGTCTAATCAAAGTGAATAATCTAATAAGAAACTTCCCTGGTACCAAAATAAAATCTAATTGAAATAAAAGAATGAAGAGGAAGTAAATAAATAAAAATCATGCATTTGTAATGTTCTGTAAATATGTCTTCAAGAAACAGGAAGAATATTTAGCTAAAGGAGGAATTTTAAAATTATGCATTGCTGTCTACCAAGGTTTTACAGTGCATTTGTACTCTGGTGAAAATGATCACAGATAGAGGATCAACTTAATATCACACAAATGAACAAGAAACTTTGTAAATCATGTCTGCCATTTTGGAAGAACACGAAGGTTTTAGTAAACAAGTGGAAGGGGGTTGTTTGTTTGTTTTATTTTTAATTTCTAATAAATTTTATTCATTTATTTTTATGTTTTGTTGATTGTAGATGAGTTTCCTTTCCCTTCAACATTTCCATTCTCTCACCCCCACCCCAGCACACTTCTCTAGTAACAATATAGTTTTGGAAAATGCTTTTCCTGACAGGACTGTTAAAGAGGCCAGCCAAGACCTCTACACTCCTTCCTCTTTTAGCTTCTTGGTTCCTACTCTGAGTGTCCACAACAGGTCTTGAAGGTCAAGGGTGCAATATTTGACCTCCGAGGCTGAGTCCTTCTACAGGACATGCACTGTATCTCTGATGCTAAGCAAAGCCCTTACTAACAACTATTCACAAGTTCTTTCACAGTGGTTCTCAATCTCTCTACTGATTTACTCAGTCCCTCATCTTCTACCCCTGTCTTTCTGTGCTTCTTAGGCTATCATTCAGGGAAGCTCAGCCTTCTCTCAAACCTCCCAAACGGGACCTTGAGAGTCCTTCCTTCCTCCCTTCAACAAACACCAATTTGCAGTACTCTTCTGGGGAATGACTGGCAGATAGGCTTCACACACATGCCTCTAAACAAGATACCCCAAACCAACTCACATCCCTAGCCTCTGTGGGGAAAAAAAAATCCCTCTTTTGTTTGATGCTGAAAAGGGAGACACGTACCTTTTCATTATTGAAGAATATTGCTGCTATGTGAATCTGTCTGGCCAAATGGAAGAAAGGACTAAAAACGTACACAACTCTTTCGGAAACCAAACCCTCCAGGGAGTGACTCCATCTCTGGATTCTCTCTCTACGGTCCTCTCTGGATCCATGGCTCCTAGTACTCCTCTGCATACTGTTCTCTACCCTCATAGTAATGACTGTTCCCTGTCTCTTCATGTTCCTTCAGGGGTGAATTACTGAAATAACATGAAGGTCAGTAAAGTAGATGCTTCTGACAGGATTGTTATATGGGATAAACTGAATCCTAGACTCATCATACCTCAGGAATCCTATAAGTGGGTTTCTATTTAACAGGAAAAACAACACCTCTCTTATCTGCCCCAATGGACAACTGGCTCAGGTAAGGAAGGGCATCTAGTTCTTGTTAATCTGAACTGCCCATATCTGCTTAAAGAAGTTCTTCGTGCTGGTTATCACATAAAATCCCCTGGCTTTCTTACCAAGCTGCTGTCCTCTATTCTCACAGGAATAGGAATAAGGTAGCTTATTCCTCCAACGTTTTCTTCCATGCACAGAGTGGTAGAGTTTGGTGGTTTTCACTGTATCCTTATTTTCAATGTATCACTGAAAATAATTTAAGGTCGGTATTTATAGGGCTGAAGAGACAGCTCAGGTTTGATGCTCTCTAAAGGGGCTCAGGTTTGGTTCCTAACACTCATGTTTTGTCACTCACAACAGCCTATAATTCCAACTCCAGGGCATCTTGAGCCCTTTGTGGCAAGACATCTGGTGTGGCAGTCATTGACACATATCACCCCCCCCACACACACACATACATGCACACACACACATGCACACACACAAATAAACATTAAAACAATAACTTAATAAAAGCCTTGCTGCTACTTGAATGGAGCTTGGTGAGCCATAATTATGAATATTGTTGTTCTGTGTGTATGTATGTGTGTGATATTTGTGTGCACATGTGTATGTGCTCCTGTGGATGTGTGCAGTTGTATATGCAGGCGTGCATGTGCACAAATGCATGCTGAGACAAGAGACTGATATAAAGTTTCTACTTCCATTGCTCTCTACAAAATATTTTTGAGACAATATCTCTTGTTGAACATGGAGCTCAATCGTTCAGGGAAGATAGCATGTCAATGACCTACAGGAATTCATTTGTATTTCTCATATACATTACTGCAACACTACTTTCAAAGACTCTTGCCTCAGCACTACTGGTTTTGACATTGGTTTTGGAAATCAGAATACAGGTCCTCTTGCTTTCATTTTAAGCCTTTTATTGACAACCATCTCACCAGCATCCTCAGTTGGTATATGATGAAATTATTACCAAGTATCTTAATTTAACATTTACTAAGTAACCATCATATGCTATTCAAAGTGTGCTGGCCTAGCCATTTACAATTGGAAATTTTTAAGAATTTTAAGATTATAAGACAACTCGTATGGTTATGTTTAGGCTTAAAAATAAGGGAAAAATACTGGCCAAATTAAACTTTGTTTTTATTTTTCATACTTATTTCTCAGTTTTCAGTGCCCCTTTTTCTGCCTGAAACAATAAAAATCCAGGATTCTTTCCCTATCGGAAGTAACATTTATAGTCTACCCAGTAGAGATGCTCTGCCGGAAGCAGGGATAAAGAGGTATACCTTTAATCCTATGCGCTGTCTCCTTGCACAAGATCAGACAATTTCTCTTTCACCAGTAGTCAGCATGCGTGACATCTGTCACAAAGGCTTAGGCTCTATTTTTATTTTTCTATTGAAATCATGCTACAACACCTGCCCCTTTGATACTTGCAGCAGGAAAGAACTGAGTGGCTTTCTGGAAAAGAACTCACTGTATTTCTTTTCACCTTCTTTCATGGTACAAATATAGAATTAAAAAATAAATCCTATTCTCAAACTCTGTCTCCTCAAAAAAAAAAAGAAAGAAAGAAAGAAAGAAAGAAAGAAAGAAAGAAAGAAAGAAAGAAAGAAAAATTAAGAAGCAAAACCTATTCTCAATAGATATGCCATGTAGCAATATTGCAATTAAATAAATCATATGATTAATCTACAAACAATATATCATTAAGAAGCAATGTGTAGCCGATATTAATATATATTACCACAGTATAACATTAATATAGTCAAAATTGTCTTTTACTTTCATCATAAAATATTCATAGTAGAATAAGTATGTAAATATACTGATCAGTCTTTTTTAAGTTAAAATAATAATGAAGTAAAATATGTTTAATGAAATTTATTGTAAATTTATGACCTGAGAACAGTTTCTTTGCATCATTATTGCTCAGAAAATAATGGAAAAAAAATGAAAACCATTAGATGCTTTTAGGTAATCAAAGTCAGACAAATGCATCCATTAATCTGTTGAAACCTGGGGGAAACACCCAAAAGGAGATTCTTTGAGACACTGAGATATTTAACATTCTCCACTGTATAAAACCTTCAAAAGCCAAATACCAGTACAGGGCAAGCCTCACACAGGAAAAGCCTGGCTGTGAATGCGAACTGGAAAGAGGATTTCGAACAGACGCCAATCGACTGATTATCAATTTAGTCTTGTGGCAGTGAAGGACTGCTGCAGATCCAAAGGCTAGCTCAGCCTAAAAACAGCCATTCTTCGCCCACCTGTACATTGCAACAAACATTTTTTGACTAGTAGATAAAAATCTTTTAAAATACATTATGTTAAAAGCCTACTAGCTTCCAACACTCCCAATGCTAAAAATGTTACCAGCTATTTCTAGGTTCTACAAAAAAGCCTTCCAGTCTCAGTGTACCTGCCAATGTGATGGACTTAGCTTATGCCTTTCCTCCTAGCTGCAGTGTCATTTACTCTGCTATACTCTATACTTTGAAGTCTAAACCAAAATAAGCCTTTCTTTCTTAAATTATTTTTTTTCCTTCAGAACATTTTACTGTAACATCAGGAAGGAATCAATACAGTTATCAGTATGCACACTAGGTATATTCAGCATCCTTTGGCTGTAGCATCCTCTGTGATGTACGATGAATTTACAAACTCTAAGCTAGTATCCCATCAACAAGTACACCAAAACTATAAATAGTCAGTTAGGCTTAGTACTGCTAGGATGAAACACCATGATCAAAAGAAGTTAGAAAGCATTTCTTTTTCTTATACTTTTTTCACATCTTAGTACATCACTGAAGCAATTGAGAACAGGAACACAAGTAGGGTTGGAACCTGGAGGCAGAAGCCAGCACAGAGGCCATGGAGGGGTGCTGCTGACTAGTTTGTTCACCATGGATTAGCTCAGCCTGCTTTTTATAGAATTCATGAACACTAGCCCAGGGAAAGCACTATCTACAAGGAGCTGTGTCCTTCCTTATCAATCACTAATAAGACCCTGCATGCTTGCCTATAACCAGAGCTTATGGAGATATTGTTTTTCAATGGTGGTTACCTACTTTCAAGTGACTCTAGCTATGTCAAGTGGATATCAAAATAACTAGCTAAATCACCGGTAAAAATCTAGAGTAAATCTGAAAAATCAGTGATTTTGTATGAATCTGAATGTGTTTGTTTTAAGAACTGATAAGACTATGGAGAGTGGATTTGGCAGTATAGCTGAAAAGACATCAAATTCATGTAAAAATTGCAGAACAAATGATTTCCCCCAAAGGAGCAAAACTAAACGTTCTTAGAACATTTGGTATACTACTGCCTACTATAAATTTAAAAGGAGAATGTACAATAATTTAAAAATCTATACAAGAGAAATGCAGCAAAGCCAATAGAAATGGATTGAAACCCTTCTGTGTTAGCACACCAGCTCTACAAACCAAAACACTTATTCATATCTTAAAGGGTAATACTCATAAAGAAACATGTTCTCTCTCCCTTAAACGTATTTTAGCTCTAACCTTTCAGTACTTCTATCACAAATTCAAGCAGCTATCTTAGAAAACATTCTGCAACCAATTAAATGACATTAGAGGGATGGATGCTAACTCTCAGAAGTATTTGAAAAACCTCTCTTCTGATAGGTTAAAGTAAATTTGGAAATGGAATTTCACTGAAGCTTAAGCATATAGATTCGTATAGTTAGCAGAAATAGTTTGTTTCAAGGTGTGAAAATGGCATTCCTTTTTTTCTGTGAAAGTACCACAGAAAATGAAAGTGATATCTTTAAGTATGTCTATTATTAGTATTAGATCTCACTATTAGTAGACATACTTAAAGTAGACACTTTCATATTTCTCCAACTATATCAGTGTCTTTTTCCCACTAGAAGAAATTGATCTTTTTAAAAACAGATTGCTGTCTATAGTCTTTTCTAATTTAAGTAGGCTTTTGAGATATTATATCTCCAGTAAAAATGAATTTTCCTGTAGTGTTTTCAATTTCCAGAATTTTGGACTGATTTGTAGAATACTAGTAACTATGGATGAAGTAAAGACATTTGGAGTACACACAGGAAAAATAAAGCAAACACAAACACAAAACAAAAACGCCACAATTGTGTTGCTCCTTACTCACCAGCTTCTACATCAGGGACTGCATGAGGATTGCACAGAGATTCTTTTCTCTTACTAATGTTGTATTGCTATACCAACTGTGTGTGACTCTGGCTCACTCACTTCATTTCCTGGCCTGTCTTACTTTGGTTTTATTTTGCAAACCTGCTGACTTTCCAGGATCTATAACTGTGTGTTTAATTTTCTCCACCGATGTTGTCTGTATCTTGTTATTTTAAATAAAGAATCCCAGAAGAATCAGCCTGTTTTCTTGTCACCCATACATGACTGAATGGAGAGAAGTTTAAGGTTTGCAACCTTCATTCTCTGCAGGTTTGAGGACATGCAGTACCTTCGATGATGAAGTACAGTCATGGAAACCACAAAGAAGGTTGCTCATGTCAAGTTACTGAGATACTTCACGTGGTGGAAGTGTAGTTTTCTGCTACAATTTTTGCTCCTTTCTAAAGGGCTCTATCTTATCCACCCTTTCCTTCAGTGTCAAGAATGGAGAACCTCTGACCCCTTTGTCTCTAGTTCTTTAATATACCTAGTTGAAAACAGTGTTCTCATTGGAGAATATAGAGCAGTAAAAAGAGTTCTGGAGTAAAATAAAAAATTCCCATCACTCTCAGGGAAGGAGAAATGCAAAAGAGAGCTATGAAAATAATTTCTTCCATTATCCTAAAATATAAAGATATAATATAAAGTCTAAACATTTCAGTATCCTATGAGTTTCATTAGTAGGAATCAGTAATTTCAAAGAGTATTTGAGAGACCACAAAGAAATAAAACACAATAATCTATAAAACCAAATGCCTAGGACCTTAGGTCTAAGACCATAGTAAATTCTCAGAGGTAATACGTGGATATGAGGCTATATCATAATAGCCATGTAGACTTCTAGTAGTACTATGAGCTACAAAATTTTAAGTGTTTTGCACCAAAATTATCACAATATTTTGTTTCTTTCCTGGTAGCTTTGCCTTAAATTTCTCCTCCTAAAAAAATAAAAAAAAATATAAGAATTTAAGCAGAGGATTACAAGTCCTTTCTACATTGCGACTATCGTTTTAAAGAAAGGAGAAAGTCTTAGAGCCTTTTGTTTCTACTATAAGTAAAACAATATTCTTACCTTAAAAGTATAAACAATGATTTTTAAAATAGGTTACTGTAAAAGAATTTGCAGCTTTAAGAGCAGATTACTGTGAAATAGTTTATTAATGGAATTTATCCACAAGAAAACATCAATATAAACTAAATAGTGTGTGCCAAATATTCTCCTGGTACTCTGAGATTTTGCTAAATTCAACTGAATCATTTATCCTGTAACTTTTGGGAAGTTCAAGGTCACTGAGTGATTTCTGAAGAAGAAAGTCCATTACCGGTTCTGTTTGAACCAAGTCGCTTTTATGTTCATTGCCCCTGTGGGATTCCTGTTATTCCAAGGTCTGTCTCACTGTCCTTTTGTCTTCACTGCGCCAAAACTACAATGTCCTCAGCATGGATGTCACAAGCAACTGTAAATCCAGCTCCAGAGGTTTCCCATGACCATGTACTCCATAGGCATGCTAAGCAAGCAAATTAAAGGTAACAAAAGCCCCAAACTCAGAATCACAAACACACACACACACGCGCACATACCACATAAGCATGTGAGTTTCTTTCAAACTCCTTTCCATTTTCAGTGAAGTATTTTTTAAAATCTGGAATATTGAATTTCTTTAATGTGAAGTATAACAGAAAAATAGAGTACATGGGGCTCAATCCACATTCTTATACCACATGCCAAATAGTATGCGCTAATTGTTTATCTGAGATAAAATAATCTCAAAGCTTTAAGAAACTGGATTTAGGCTACTTTTAAAAGAAAGGTATGATTGAGTTATGACCAAATGAAAGTGTCATTAGTCTTGATT
The DNA here is from genome assembly GCA_963919715.1 of Microtus obscurus. Classification (NCBI taxonomy): domain Eukaryota; kingdom Metazoa; phylum Chordata; class Mammalia; order Rodentia; family Cricetidae; genus Microtus; species Microtus obscurus. Next base: position 5,991,349 of record CAWTZC010002333.1, read on the forward strand.
TTTTGGGGGTTTAACTTAAACGCACTGTTCAAGACAGTTGGTTAGCATCCAGCTACGGCTACCCACATCTGCACAAGGCCTGGGAGCTGTCTCAGCAGCTAAAATCACTTGTTGCAAAAACCTGATACTCAGTGTTTGATTTCTACAATCTCCATGGGAGTTCGAGCTAACTCCACAGAGCTGTCCTCTAACTCTGACAGGGAGTGGGGCCAGAGTGCGCACTCACTGCATGTTTCGTGCACACATCCACAATAATAAAGAAGGTAAATTATAAAAAAAGGCTTTATTGTCTAAAATATTTAATTAAGGTAAATATATTCAAGATACTGTTTTCAGTTTTTTTTATGTGATTTTGAAATAGCTTTTATGTTTATTACTAAATTTCACAATAAGTAGTCATCATGTGGGAGGTCCTTTTGTATATGTATTGCTTTCATTGGTTAATGAATTAAAAAAAAAAACTGGCTTGGCCTGATAGGGCAGAGTATAGCTAGGCGGGGAAAAACTGAATCCTGGGAGAACGAAGGCGGAGTGAGAGAGAAGTCATGTAGCCATGCTGCAGACAGACACTGGAACTTTACCTGGTAAGCCACAACTTTGTGGCGATACACAGATTAATGGAACTGGGTTAAATTGATATGTAAGAGTTAGCCAATAAGAAACTAGAGCTAATAGGCCATACAGTTTCTGGGTGGTTGTTTGGCTGCTGGGAAACAAACAAGCAACCTCCTATAACACCATCACTCTGAGTATATCAGATTTTTGAAGCATTTACAAATAAAATATATTATTTTTAAAACATTTATTTTATATTTACTATTTTAATATGAAAACGTGCTGTTGCTAGTTTATACATTTTTTTTCACCAGCAAACATTGATTTCCCAAAGGAATGTCACATAAGATGACTATAATTGATTTGTGTTTCATCTTGGATCATCCGTATGAAACTCCTTTCTATTAAATACAGTGTCCATATGTCATGAACATAGTACTTATTATTAGTATGATATAATAACAATAGTTATAGAATATGAAAGACCTGCCTTTATTTTGAAAAAAAAATTTACTAATATAACTGTCAGGTTTTGTAATAAATATGTTGCCAGAAAGAGCACAAGCTTTGGGAATAAAGATTGCAGAGAAAAATCTATTAATTTCATAATGACAATTTGTTTTAAAACAGCTGAATAAACCCATTTGCCTTATAAATGTGCTTCTGTCTATTCTATCTTCTCATATTCATGTGAGCTGTTTTAGGACATGTAACCTGTACTGTATGTTAAGCCCTCTTGTCCCTTCTGGCTTGTTTTCAAGAACAACCCAGAATGCACGGGAACTATAGTTACAGCATCTCACAATATGGTGAGGGCTGCCAGAAAACCTCTGGTTCTGTTGCATGTTCTCCTACCCTTCACTGACCTGTTACAGAATTAGCCAAACCTATTATACTGCTCTTATGAAACAAAACCTCAAACAAGCTGCTTTCTAGAGGCCCCATCTTCAGTCCAGGTGGGATGCATATAGCCAGAGACACATCTGCTGTTGGCAGCTTTCTGAGTTTGCTGGACCTGACCATGCTGAATGCTTGGCTTCTATCCCTGGCTGCCCATATGCAAATAATGAGCCGGCGCTGGGTAAATTTTTGTGTGCATAGGTGCTCAGTCCCACTAGACTAGCCAAGTTAATAAGCAGTACACTATGAACTTTCTTCACAGTTTCTTATTGAACTGTGGGACAGGCAGTGGCTCACAGGAATTGGAAAGCTAATTAATTATGCATTTTCCTTTACAGAAACGGGTTGAAAACTTTGAGGATGTCCAACCGGAGAGAAGTTTAGAAAGCAGCCTTCTTCTTATTATTTATTTATTTATTATTATTATTATTATTAAAAATTTCTTCCTCCTCCTCTCCTCCCATTTTCCTCCCCCATCTCCCCACTTCCCTTCCCTCTCCCTCTCCAGTACAAAGAGCAGTCAGGGTTCCCTGCCCTGTGTGAAGGCCAAGGTCCTCCCCCCTCCATCCAGGTCAAGCATACCCTTTTTTAAAGAAAAATATCTCCACCATTCTTTATGAAGCAAAAGCCTGAACCCCAGGTTCTGTAGCAAAAGAGGCACCATAAATGTTCACTCGTATTTTTGATGAGACTCAAGCAGAAAGGATGGATGCCTCTTTCCTCAGAATTGTTTGCTAGATTGATAGTTTTCTTTCATTTCTATTGATATGCATTTTAGGCATATCCTTTATAATTGGAGAAAAATGATGTCTATACTATAAAAAGAAAGAAGTTTATTTTAGGTAAGAGGTTGTAAAACAAAACAAAAACAAACCTATTTTGTTTAAGAAAGAAAGATGAAAGTTCCATAATTTCCAGTTGCCCTGATTCTTACAAACTATATCCTTTTACCTATTGAGAATCTTCACCTGTCTTGTGTAGTACAGGTCTGTGATGGTTTGAATAAAATATGTACTCCATGTGATGTTATTTGGAAGCTTGAGGTAGTATGGGCACACTGGTGGAAATTTAGCCTTCAGTATGGGCTCTGAATCTCTATAAAGTTTATCCAAGTTCCCATTTGCTGCTTTATCTTCTTTAAGATTCAAGCTGTGAGTCCTTGGCTTCCTGTCATCATGCTTGGTGCCTGCTTTCTCTCCTCTGGCATTATGGATTTTAACCCTCTGTAACTGTAAACTCTTCTATGAATTGTCTTGATGATGCTGTTTTCTCATAGCAACAGAAAAGTAACTAATTAATTTACTCCTAAAAATATCTCACTAAGAACACGACCATTTCAAATCCAAAACCATTAAAGCTACATAACCCAAAGTACATGAATGACACCCTAAATAATTACCTAATGTCCTATTAGACAATGAATTAGTTAAAGATTACCTCTTAGAAAACCAAGATGGAGTCTATGTCATTGCTAAGAAACCTCCTATAGCTAGCTTCCCCAATCAAAAAATGATAGAAAATTGGCTCACATTAAGACCTCTCAATATCTCTTCAAGTGGTAGTCCTCTTTCATTTATTACCTAGATCACTCTTTCTGTCCATAAACCGCTAGAAATTGGATATAACCTTAATTTTTGTGACTCCCCAGTCCTTTAAAAAGGTAGACTTTGTTAATGAGGCCCTAAAGCATTCTATTAAAATGTTTCACATGAGACTCATCTGACATGGATATCTATATTACCAACAGCCAAACTTAGAGCTTATGCAGGCCTTCATTAACTTCTCAGCTTTAGGCAATTTAAGGTATTTTATTCAAACCTTTTTCTCCATTAAGAACTGCCCTTAGATGATGAAGCCCACTCTTCAAGCTATTTTGTTTTGTGACTCAATAAGTTCCAACTGTGTAGAACAAAAATAATGAACCCGTAAACATAGCTAAAGCGGCCAAACAGATGCTGGTTAGAATGTACAGTCAGGTCCTTCTAGTCAACAGCCAACTCACATTTCAAAATCTCCTTTTCCTCTGTTTTCTTCTTTCTACAATGTTCCAAGGCCCCAGGAATTTTCAAATGAATTTATTATTTTTGAGTGGAAACTTAAAACAATATAATCATATTAACTTAAGTACATCACATAACCCCTTGGAGGGTTTAACAACTAGATCACTTCCAATGTCTATTCAAATGAGCACATGAGCAAATATATTACTGTTTGCCCCTCCCTTGTAAAAACCTTGTAAAAAGTAATATACCATGCTGTATATCACTGATTTGGGTCAGCCCTTGGTTTTCAGTTGTTAATAAGTAAGACAAGTACTCACTTGCTATGAGAATCTAAAACTATGCCTAAGGTCGTGGTAAGTCAGCAAGCTCCTGTCCTATCTGCTCACAGAACTCTGGACTCCGATGAAGGTCATTTTCTCTTCATGGGGAAAGTTTGAATCAGTTTAATAGTACATTAATCAGAAGAGAGGCAGTTACTTGACATTCAATGTAGTTACAGGCTAGGATGTTATGCAACGGTATATTTACCAAGATAAAAAGGGACCTGAAAGACCTTTTCAAAGGAGGAAACAAACACAAGGTCTCAGAGATGTCAAACCTGCCATTTCAGAACTTCTCTCCAAACACAAATACCCAGATAGATATTGAGGAATCAAACACAGATATCAGAATATATACATTCAAAAGAAGGAAGAACACGTATTTGCGTGATTCAGAAATATGATTTAAAGCAAATAGCTAAATTATGCCTTGAATTAACACATACTACTTAGAGGATCTCAGTGAAGTTCCCTGTCTAAGATGAATCTCTATTGACTTGAGGAACAATTCTTGCTATTTGTTTATCAGAATGTTGTGTTACTGGGTGGTTTATGAGGACAGGGATACATTGAGCCATTTCTGATATAACTTCAGGGTTCATTATTATTAACCCCTGGTTTTGCTATTGTTATAAGTACTTTAGGATTTCCTTACATATGTAGGAAATAGTCTGAATTGGAAAAGATGTCTGAAAAGTTTTCTACTTGAAAGCTACTTTCTACAAAAATGTTTTGCCAGATTCAATGGCCAGGGACCATGGAGTCTGATACAAGTATGTACAATAGATTAGGTTTTGAAGTTGCAGCAGAAATTGGCAGTGTAGTAGTACTACATTACAGTGTTGAAAATTACATTGTGAGGAAACTCAGTGTCATAGATTAAGAGACATAGTCCTGGCTGAGGTAACGCCTTCTGACTTGACCTATCAGCTGCAACAGTTAAGCAATTTGGCAAGGAGCCTAAGGAGTGATCCAACTCCAACTGATTGGCAACCTTTTGGTTCAAGGCATCCAGCGCAGCAAAGAAGACTCCAACATCTGCCAACTAAGGCGCCAAAATGTCTATCCTTCAATGTGTTTGCTTGTTTATGGGAACTGGACAACAAGAACCCAGAGGACTTATCGTTAATACTGATGGTAAGTTTATCTTATTTTTTCAGTGCTCTATCAGTGCATAGCTTTTGTCTGGTGCTCCAGAGAGAATTAGGTCCTCCTCTACCTCTATCTCACAGTGAACATGAGACTGGAGGTGCCACTTTGTGCTTCTGTATCATGTGGTAGTTATTTGTGTGTGTGTGTGTGTGTGTGTGTGTGTGTGTTAAGGAGACAGAGAGAAATAGAGAGACAGAGACAAAAAGAGAGATGTCTAGGTAGGTTCTGGGAAAGAAAAACATGGTTTCATGCACACCAAGTAATTGCTATCGTACTAAAACACACCCTTAGCATTCTGTTTGTTTGTTTGTATTAATGGACCTATAGTCAGATTTAGGTCCAAGACTGACCCAAAAGCTAATACACGCTAAGTATATTCTACCACTGGACTTCTACTCCAAGTCCTTATGTGTAAGTTTTTATTGAGAAGGAAGTAGTTTCTCTTTTCTGGCTCTCCATTATGTTTACCATAAGAATTTTACTATTTTGTATTCCAAATATCATAGTGTTTGTGGACATTCTCCTGGCATCCTTTATATATTTATTTTATATATTAAATTATAAAAATAAGGCTCAATCTGTGTATAAAGGATTACTAGAATATAAATATTATTTTAACAAATATGGAATTCAACGCTGTCACAGAACACTGAGGTTGATAAAACAAAAGAATCTTCATACTGTTCTCTAATGTCTTCCATAATTTGCATTCATAATAGAAGATTATAAGCTTCAAATAGACCAACACTTTCACAAGTGCTCTTATAATTTGCATTTTTACTGGTCATTCTGCCATCAGTGATGTGTCCAATGATGTCCTCTTGCTACTCAATGAGTATAAAATTTTTGTTAGTGAAATAAATTCCAGAAGATCCAATGCACAATTTGTGGACTATATCTAACAATTCAAATTTAATCTTGAAAAGTGTGGAGTGCATTGTATCCTAGGTTAAATATCCATATTCAAAAATGGAACAGAAAATGAAAAAAAAAAACAAAAAACAAGTAAAACAAAACTAAATGGTCATGGGGGCCTCTGCAGGTCATGCCTACATGTATAGTCTGGGCTGTTCAGTTACTTCAAAATAGATTAAATTTTCCCCAGATTTGTTGAACTGCATGTGCTTAAAATGTCAAGTTTTAAAATACCTCAATAATATAAAAATAAGCTTCTTATAAATAATTGGGAATGCTGAACATCACCTTAGTTTATAGAGAGATTACAAAAATCTGGGCCTTTCTTCTAATGAAACAATATTTAATTCCTTTGTGATAGAGGGCATCTTTATTTTATCTCTCCTCTGAAATTTATGTATTTTTTTCATTTTAATAAAAGAGTAACTCACGATTTATTTTGTAATGTAAATATATTTAACAAATACTAAAAGTCCAGAGCTGTTTTTTTTTTTTCTCCATTCTTTCAAAGCACTTGTTTCAATTCCATTCAAATCCTGTCTTTGGGTTTCTTTCTGATTTTTATTACTAGTGTAAATGCTAAGCAAAAGTCTCTTGACTTCTCAATAAATCTGACATTTTTAAAAACATAATATATAAGCTGTACAGGGGTGGCACATGCCTTTAATCCCAGCATTTGGGAGGCAGAAACAGGTGGATCTCTGTGAGTTAAAGGCAAGTCTGGTCTACAAGAGTGAGTGCCAAGACAGCTAGGGGCTGCTACACAGAAAAACCCTATCTCAACAAATCAATAATAAATAAATAAATAAATAACCCTTGAATCATAAGTTTATAAACTTTTTTTTTAAATTTTACATTAGTGCTACATAGTAGAAGCTGAAACAAATACAACTTGGTCTATGAGTAGAAGGGTGCAGAAAAAAGAATCTAAGAATTGCCTCAACCAAAGCAAGACAAAGGATTTTGCATATATTTTCAAAATGTACCTAGCAACAGCTAATGACCAAACAGCTGTATGTTGTTGTGCCTCTCTCACTCTTGCTTCCTCTCCTGCCCTCCTCTCCCCTTCTCCTTTGTTTGATAACCAGTTATCCAGTCAGTGACTCTGAAACAAATTATTTTCTCAAGTCTCTCAAACATCAACAAAGAAGCAATTGTACAGTTTTTTTTTAAACAAACAAATAAGCAATACAATAACAAAATTCTCAGTTTGGTACATTTTAACAAATTACAAATGGTCAAAACCTGAAATTGCCATTTCAAGTGAATTTTACCCAGTGAGGAAAACAGCACACTGTTTCAGAATGTAAGTGTTTTAGCCTCTCCTAGTTTTGAAAGATAGCCTTTAGATGTCCTTTGGACTTTTAGCAAGATATTAAGATGATCTTTTTCTGAAAATTTTGTTTAAAGAAAGGCCATGAAACTGGTGAAAAATCGCTTAAAAATCGGTTTAGGTAAGATGTTTAAGAGCTTTTCCTAAGAAAATGTTCTAGTTAGGATAATGTATGTACCTCAAATTATGGCATTTTTTTGAAGATATTTAAGAGTTATTTGAGTGCTCAGGCTTTGTAAGAACCAAGAAAAAAAAAACAGAATAAAAGTCGTTAGTTTCAAACAGCTTATTTCTTCATTCTTTCTCTTTTGTCTTATTCATTAATTAAGCCAAAATCTCAAAGAGTAAATCTACCCACATAAACATCAAATTGTGACTTCTTAATTATTTCAAAAATCACCTGTTGATGTGGGATTCCACTCTGTATGTTATGAATACCATTGGTTAGGCAGGGGTGGGTGGGGTGGGTGGGCACTAAACAGAATGCTTGAAGAAGGAAGGTAGAGTTTAGAGACACCATGTATCCCTGCCGGAGACAGACGCTTAGGTTGGAACCTTATCCAGTAAGCCACTAGGATATAAGAGTTAGCCAGAAATATGCTTAAGCTATTGGCCAAACAATGTTGCAGATAATATAGTTTCTGTTTGGTTATTTTGGATCTGAGCAGCCTGGAACAAACAAGCGACCTCCCTACAACAATCACCCAATAGCAGAACCTGTTCCAATGATCCTAAAGGTGGAAGTCGAATACCTACGTCAGTCTGTTTTCACAATTCTCTGCCACTATCAGTCTATCTATGCATGTATTCAGTGCAGGTTAAACTCTGCATGTGTGCTAATCACATTTTAGAAAACTCAGCTAACTCTTCATTTCTTCTGTTAAAACACAGGTGTAGAAAAAGATGAACAACTTGCCTTGTCCAAAAGGGATTTTTTTTTTTCTATTTTGGCTTCTTCTGTGACACCATTGCTCATGTTTCAAGTTTTAATAGACTATCAGGAAAAGGAATTTAGTTAAGCATTTTCTTTCTTATCCTATGTTTTTTTTTTGTTTTGTTTTGTTTTTGTTTTTTGCCCTCTGTTTTATCTTAATTTGATCATTTATAAGTTTTCAATTCTCAACACAGGTGTGTGAATATCTATATATCCAACATCATACATATTCTGTGCTAATTAATACCTTGTTAATATTGTCAATAAGAAAGTTGTTTTAGAGTAAAGTGAAAAATAAAAAAGCAAATAAAACCTAGGATATAAATATTCAAACATATATGAGAGAGTCAGGATATGATGCCTTGATCTAAACTAATAAATTATGCTTATTGAAATATATCAAGAATATTATATATACATATATTCTGTATATATGTTTATACTTTATACACATATATGCATATAATAAAAAATGGTAACAAGTGTGAAAGTATAATAAATCTCAGTACTTCATCTTCCTCATTCAACATACTCAAGAGGTATTACTAAACACATTTTTTTAACAATATAAAGGTCCCCATGAAAGAAAGAAGAGAGAAATTCGAGGTATTTGCTTCAATTTTAGCTTTAAATTATTCCCCATGTATTTTTTATGTTATATGATCATTTATATTTATGTGATGACTTACATTTTTGGTAATATTATTCAACAAATACTTGGCTCATCCCCTTAGTGGATAGAACAATAAGCACACAGAATTAACATTGCTAAATTAGTGTGACTCCAGAGACTGGAGTTACTAGCTTTCTGGTGCTCATGTATTTTATTTTAAAGGTCAAATTGCACAGGAAATGCTAATTGAGGTATTATTCTTATGGTCAAACTATGCTACTTTTGTCAGCTGTAAAAACAGATCAAACTTCTGCAAATGCATGCCCTCACAATCCATTTGCATAAAGAAAGCACTCGTCCATGTCAAAAGGAAAAGAAATACACAGTACTTGATGACTATTGCAAGGGTAGGAACAAATAATTTATATTCAGTAGAATGAAGACTAAGGATCAATAAATCAGTTTATCATAAGATCCATATGATCAGTAGAATGAAGACCAAGGATCAATAAATCAATTTGCCATAAGATCCAAAGCAACACTTACAAGATTCTCAATGAATGGATAGAAATATAGACTGCCCTAAATTCTCTGACATTTTAAACCTTTACGATTTTCATCCATTTAAAAAGATCCAAAATAAAATCATTATTTGTGGAAGGCATCACATAATGTGCTTTTTTTCACAACTTATATCACTTTGAAATATATTGAGTAATCACGTATATTTTTATTTCCTTTTGTGTTTGTGTATGCTCTTTATATGTGTTTTCTGTTGCATGATGGTCTTTTGCCCCATCTATAACACCGCATATATCTCTGAAAGAGTTTCACTATGTATCCCCTGTTATCCCCAAATTTACTGTGCAGTCTAAGTTCCTCTGACAGAAGCAAGCTTTCTCTACAGCTTCTCAAATGCTGGGGTTACAGGCCTGGGGTTACACGTCTCGGTGACTTTCTATTTCTTCAGTACTGCATGAGTATTATGGGTCTTTGGATTGACTATCCTTGTGGTTGTTGTTTAAAATGGCCTCACAGTTGTCATGTGATATGAGCAACTATGCTACATGTACTTATGTACTAACTTTTCTTCCCTGGAAAACTGGGTGGTTCACAGGAAATTATTTGCTGGGTCAAGGTTCTAGTCCAGCATATTTACAAAATGAAAAAAAATTATCAGTGTGTTTATATATACAATTGTCTTTTTCTACTTTTGCATAAAACACAAAACGTGGACAGTTTTAATTTGTTTATACATGTTTTGTTAATAATGTGACACACATTAATATTGTTAGTGTTTTCTGTCATGGTAGCTATAATGATTGTTTTAGTTCATTTATTCAAAAATATTTACTCTTTTACTTAACATATAAAGTCTAGTGGCAATGTACTAATTTCAGAAGGCATTAAGACATATAAAGATAAATACGATGTTAAAAGTATAGTGTAGATATACCAAAATATCAGTTCTAGTACCAAGGTATAAAAATTGTAAAGAGTGTCCCATTTTAGTTTACCACACTAAAAAAATAAAAGAGTGTGACATAAAGCATTTTGTGCTATCTGCATGCTGTTCTTTTTTGTTGTTCATATATATAAAAACAAAAAATGTCAAAATAATTTAGTTAGCTTTCACCTATGTACATTTTTTGCTGTGATATATTCTGAAATTTGCTTTTTGTTTCTGTAATAAACACAGATCATAACCAACTTCAGGGAGAAAAGGGTTGATTTGTTTTGCAGATTACAGTCCATCACCAAGAAAAGACATAGAAGGAGCAGAAAATGCTGATTACTGGCTAGTTTCCTGTTTCATATTCTGCTGTGTATCCTATACAGTCCAGACCCACATGCCTAGAGACAGTACCTCTACCAATGGAGTGGAACCTCCTTTCTTAACAAGTAATAAAGAAAATACCCCCACAGACATGCCTAACTGCTAATATGATAGATTCCTAAGTTGAGACTCCCTCCTTCCAGATTTCTCAAATTTATATTCAAGGTTAGGCTCACTCATGATAGTTTTTGTTAAATTAGCCTTTTCTAGAAAACTAATTCAAGATTTAAACCATTTCTCTTAAATTTGTCATCCCTTTACGAAAGATATATTGAGTATGCTGATATTTAAATAAAGATAAGTTGGTGTTGCTAAGAATAAAGCTTAGGGCTTCATACATTGCAGGCAAACACTATCATTTTTGTGAGATATATTCCCAGTCATCAAATACATATTATGAAGAAACCTTTTTAAGTAGTTGTAATTAATACAGAATAATAAGGAAAATGTCATTCATGTTCTAGAAAACAAATGAAGATATAAATGCATATATATGTAAAAATATGTAGGTAAATATAAGTGCATACAAGTGTACTTTATGATTAGTAATCAATAATGAGCCAAAATGTATTTAGATGATGTCATTGATTTTGTTTGTTTTTGTTTTTTAAAATAAAATCATAATGCAGCCTTGAGGGGCCTACAAATTGCAATTTAGAACACGATGGCCATGAACTCAGAGATTTACTAACCCTCTCTACAGTGTGCTGGGATTAAAGGCTTGTGACTTCAAGTCTGGGCCATGATTTTTTTTTAACAGAACTGACTGAGAAGTATTGTTTCAGGAAAGGTATTTGAATGATAGTGTGGATAAAATCAGGGAATACACAATATAAATAACATAAGGAAGAGCACCAATAAAAATGATGTTGAACCTATATTATGAGACTCTGAAAAATTAAACTTTGTGTGCTGTATCCAATAAACAAATTATCAACATAAGAATTAAAATGGCTTCAAACATGAACATGCTCCTATATCACAACATAGCTGGATAAACAGCAATAGCATCTGCTTTCTGGAGGATTTCAAAAGACTCTAAACTCTTGAAGAGTTACTCACCGGAATTTGAAGCATCTGCTACTGTGATCCTCTCCTGATTTATTTGGCAAACATTAGGAATGAGAATGATTGTTGAAAGCTACTTGAAGTTGTTAACAACTAATTAAAATTTCAGGGAAGAAAATCTGTCATTAAAAAAAAACTAAACCATTAGAGTATTGGGCACTTGAAATTGAGTAAATCTGAAAATACTACCCACTGGTGTCTAAACAAGTCAAAAGCCCTAGTACAGCTGCTCTTATCCCCTGATATTATGAACTAATTATAAAACTTCACTTTCCATCATCTCAATATCTGTGTGTACTTTTGTGGATGATTCAGTAATTTGGTTGTTGACATACATTATGTTCTCTATGGCTGATTGAGTTTAGCTTTTGCTGAGAGATTAACTCGGCCACTGACCAGCTCTGCATACTTGTAGGCACCCTCAACATGAAGAGATTGCTGGTTTCAAAGTGGAAGAGACAACATGTGGGGAATAGTTGAGGAGTATTCCTTAGAGAGATACTGGGAAACAGGAGCCAAGCTTCATGCTATTCTTCCACAAATACTGTGAATGTATAAAACTCCATATGGAACAAAGAAAGTAAACTGATTATTTAAAAATGCAAACAAACATACAGAAAAGGTATAATAAAAAAAAAGTACAATGTGGCCCATGCAGTGCCTTTTACATTTTGACTGTGAATCTCATTTCAGTAAATGTCTGAGTTCTGCGTTGGGTTACTTTGTACTAGAGAAATACTTAACCAACCAAATTGCCTTAATAAAATGTTTCACTAAGAATCCACTTTCCTTCGGGAAATCAGTGCGTAAATTTACTTGCAACTATATTGTCCATAATCACCTCTGAAGACATACTGTTTCATTCATTGCCTTCTCTCCATCACCTCTATTATGATAGGTTGGTCACTGCTATGTGTAGTTTATATGGTTATCTTCGAGGGTCTGCCTGACTGGGTGGCTTTCTTCTTTTCCTCTTGGGAGAAGGGAGATATGTTCTAGGAAAGTAACGTATGTTTATATCTCTTTGAAAAGTCCCTTACACAGAGATAATATTTCTAAGCATGAATTTGACAACATACCGTGAATTCCATCATGACTACAAATAAGAATCCTTCAGTCAGATGCCAAAACAAAAATAAGTTTTGAAACAAACAACGAAAAGAAATAAAGATAAAAGGATAATGAGACTGTACTATACAACAAGAATATAATGGTCTTTATATTTTTAATATTTAGTACTTTATCTTTAATATTTAATATTATAAAGTTATACTTCTTCAGGATGATGAATGTAAGTAACATGTGCTCACCTATACGAACTTACAAATATGGCATCGTAATGCTGAAAATTTGACAAAATTGTAAAATTTTCAATAATGGGAAGAACAGAAATGAATAGAATTTTTAAAAATATTTACTTTTCCTTGAAGGGATTCTCTCTTCTTTCTCTTTCTGTGTCTCTCTCTGTGTGTCTGTTTTTCTCTATCTCTGTCTCTCTCTTCTCTGTCTCCCCCCCCCCCCCAACAGGGTTACATGTAACCCAGACTTCTTTTCTTGAACTCCCTGTGTGGCCAAGAACTTACCTGCCAGTCCTCCTGCCTCCAACTACCTGGTGCTGTGATTATGCACATGTGCCACTATGTCCAGATGATCCAAAGCTGAAGATCAAAATTAAAGCTGTGCACCTGCAAGGTAAGCACTCTGCCAATGGGCTACATTCCTAACCTTTCAAAAATTCTATGAGAATAACAGAGAAGAGTTAACAGGTGAACTCACAGCAATTATATGAAATCAGTGTATAAATGAGGAGTTAACGCGCTCTACAGATCTTGTAGGAAGCCCAGTTCTCAGAAACCCCTGTCCCACAGTGAAGAATGATAAAACAAGCATCAGTTTAAGGAGACAGATGTGACAACTGAAATTCAGATAAAAATATTATTCTTCAAATCAAATAACCCAAGATAGGCAAAATTGTACGGTGGGTGCACAAATAAAGCCTAGAGACTCAATTGGATTCACTGAACATATCTAAAGGGTGAAGTAGAAAAATGACTCCACAATGTTGTCTAAGGACTTCTAATGCGAGTGGGACATGCAAACTCCCATAAGCATGTTTTCATGCACACACACACACACACACACACACACACACACACACACACACACACACAACTTCATATTAGCAATAATGAATTTTGGAAAACTATAAATAAATGATCTGGATCTTCCAATAAAAACAGACTGTAGACTGCCTACTTTATAAGGAAGGATGATCGCTAAACTGTAGAAATCACGCTGAAATATTATGCTATCATTGAACTCTCCTTGTACCCAATCTTAGCCTTGAAATGTGGTATTATTCTAAAATCATCCTTGGTATCTATTTTTTCAATCTCACATGTTTATCTTCACTTTGTTTCTTTAAGAAGTGGTTGCTATTGTCTTTGGCTTCTCATCAGTCCTCATTGTTCAGAGAGTCCGGTTTTATCCCATGCTTTTTCAGTTCCAGTCCAGCTGGCCTTGGTGAGCTCCCAATAGATCAGTCCCTCTCTCTCAGTGGGTGGGTGCACCCTTTCATGATCCCGACTTCCTTGCTCATGTTCTCCCTCTTTCTCCTCCTCATTGGGACCTTGGGAGCTTATTCCGGTGCTCCAATGTGGGTCTCTGTCTCTATCTCCATCCATCGCCCGATGAAGGTTCTATGGTGTTATGCAAGATATTCATCAGTGTGGTTATTGGATAGGGCCATTTCAGGTTCCTTATCCTCAGCTGCCCAAGTGGACTGGAGAGGGATGGGGAAAGGAGTGGGGGGAGGGAGAGTGGTGTGGGAGGAAGGGGAGGGAAATGGGAGGCTGGGAGGAGGCGGAAATTTTTTTTGTATTTTTCAATAAAAATAAAAAAAAAAAAAAGAAGCGGTTGCTATCCCCAGCAACCAATAGTTAATTATCATTGAGAAATCCAAGAAAATAAAAATAAATAAAACAAAAAACCTTACGGAGTATAAATAGCTATGGCAATTTTGTGAACAACAATCATTGTTTAGTAGGAATGTTCACACATTAGTATTTGAAGGAAGCAGAATTTTCATGTGGGCTCACCCGTCATACTTCAGAGTGAAGGCACAAAACACAAGAGTTCATGATGCAGAGTAATTTTCAGTATCTTAAGACATTAAAGTCGGTAGCCCCTTTGAAAAACACAGACACATGCCAGATGAGAAAAATAGTAGAATCTAAAAATCAATGGGCCGGGCGGTGGTGGCGCACGCCTTTAATCCCAGCACTCGGGAGGCAGAGGCAGGCGGATCTCTGTGAGTTTGAGACCAGCCTGGTCTACAAGAGCTAGTTCCAGGACAGGCTCCAAAACCACAGGGAAACCCTGTCTCGAAAAACCAAAAAAAAAAAAATAATAATAATAAATAAAAATAATAAAAATCAATGGCTAATTTAGGAAATTAATAAAGAAATATAATTGGAATGACATGTTTGATCTCATTGGGAAGTAATAATAGATCTTAATTATATTTTTACAGGCTCAAATTTACAGAATAAGAAAATGTCATACCTCTGCTATCTTTAAAGAGAGAGTCTAATTAAATGTATATTGATATTACTAAGCCTAAAAATTTATTCATTGTCATAGACATGTAATGTTGAGCTTCAGGCCAGCTGGGACTACAGAGGGATACTCTGCCTTAATTAAGAGTGAATGCTATTCTCACAGTTTTAATCAAGTTTAAATGTATTTAAATATATATTTAAATAGATAATAAAAATTAACTAAGTTGGGTAGTTCAAATTCAAATTTTATACAAGTCATTTTTATGTATATAAATCTTTCACATATTATTTCTATGACTTGAAAATGTGATGTCATTGGTTAGTATTCATTAAGCATTATTCAGACAATGTTAAGCATTAATAACATTCCTCATCATCCATCACTGTACATGTGCTCTCAGTTCAGATGAGACATGCTTAGTTCCATCAATAAATTTATATTCTGTGCAAGTAGAAATAAAGTTGTGATCTATTAATCTTAGCTCCGACCATTACCAGTGATTCTCTGGTGCAATTTTTACAATTGCACTTACGTCTTCAAAGATATGCTTTTCACATAGTGTTCAATAGGTCGATAACAAATAAAATATACTCTAAAGAAATAATAAAATGAGTTTTCCAGACGTCACATAAAATAAACTAGAGTCAGACCATAATCATTTATTTTAGAGTAGTGCTTCTGTCTGAGTGTCTGCTGAAGGAACTCCTTCTGCCAGTATCCTTTAAGAAACCAGCCCACTTGGGCATGTCCTCTTACACTACAAAAGCCTATGTGAAGCACTTGCTTGCTCTCTCTTCTGGCTGCTGGATTTGGTTCCTGTTCCCGTTCTTGCAGAGTACTGTGATCTGTGAGTCTACACCTAAGTAAATAACCCTATATTATGCTCAATTCTGCGCTAGTGTGGGATGTTTTTGTAGCGTCCATCTTCATCTGTCTGCTTTTCTTCTCAGAAACCCTTTTTTTGTGATGTTGCATTTAAACTGGTCTTGGGAAAAACAATTCATATTTTAGCATCAATTAAAAATTAGCAGCTGGGAAGACAGATAAATGTGCTATGCACATACTTCTCTTAGAGCAGACTCATGTTTAGTTCTCAGCACCCACATGGTGACTCATGGAGGTCTATAATTCAATTTCTGTGTATCCAGTGCCTGAATCTAAC
Source organism: Microtus obscurus (assembly GCA_963919715.1). NCBI lineage: Eukaryota > Metazoa > Chordata > Mammalia > Rodentia > Cricetidae > Microtus > Microtus obscurus. Next base: position 6,007,702 of record CAWTZC010002333.1, read on the forward strand.
TTCCAAGAGCATTTGATAATTCATGTGCATGTGCATTGTTGCAGACCCTCTCTCTCTCTCTCTCTCTCTCTCTCTCTCTCTCTCTCTCTCTCTCTCTCTCTCACACACACACACACACACACACTTAACTTAAACCCCATGTTTTAAAAGAATATAAAAATTAGGCCCCCTTAATTTCAGCATGATAGTATAGAAACTTACCAACTGATGCAACTTCAATAAATTTCTCTTAGTTAAGCTGCAAGTGAGGCAGGAGTTAATGAAACAATTATGAAACTTTTTCTCGAGTATTAAATTGTAAGCCAGACTGGTAAAGAGCTTAATACTGTTTGTGCTTGCCAAGAACAGGCTCTGAGGGTAAGAAGCCCTTTGTCTCACTTGGAAGCATCTTTCTAAGTGTCACCCCAAAGCTCTCTGTTCTGGGCCAGGGTCTGTAAACAGTGAGAAATGAAAACCGGTAAGAGCAAGAAACAGTGTGTTTCTGAGAGCAGCTTGGAGGTTAACTTCTGCAAGCAGAAGTTAATTTTATTTAAATCACAGCATAAAAACGCCTGTGCTGAGAAAAAAGGAACCCAGAAGGTAATTCAGGGAGAGAACACTGCTCTGTCTGAAAACCTCCCGACTGGGAACTTCCATATGATGTTAAGTTGGGCTTCCACTGTTACTAAGCTGAAAGAACTTCATTTGATGATACTATGGCAGGCTCCAGGATGCTCAGAATGTTTCTGGTGAAAACTGTAAATGTCCAGTTTATGGTACTTTTCCATGTGCTTCTTCTGTCTTTCTGTTATTTTTTTGGCTTTATGCTTAAAGAACTCAGTCAAAAAAAAAAAAAAAAAAAAAAAAAACTCCCCAAAACCCAGATCACTATTACAGTAGATCATACTGTGTACAGAATAAGCATCAAAGGTAGAATCTTAATATTCACTCTCTGATTTAGAAATTTGATGCATAATGGCTATTTTGAGACTATGTAAGTCATCCTTAGTCTATGGTGGCTGAGGTACAAGCTTTATTTTCATGGCTTGGTGAAAATGTAATGAACTCCCAAGCCTCATTTTTTTTATTTTTTTTTTATTAAGTAGAAAGTATGTACAATTCTAAGTATAATCTTCTACCTACATAGAAATGAGTTTTAATTCATTTTCTGTAATGAACCAAAACACAAATCCTATTTAGAATATATATGTATATAAGTATGCAAATATAAATGTATATACATATACATGTATGTATATATAAATATAGTATACCCTTGAATTGGTTTACATAACAGTAAGTAGAATTCCCAACCGAAGAGAGCAAAAACCAGTTACATATTTTCCATTTAATTTCTTTCTCCTCTATTTTTCAGTCCCAAGTCCACCAAAAAGGCAATAGTATTACTTGAAGAGAACTACATTAAACTTTGTGTTGTATCATGGATAGGAAACAAGCCAATGTTTCTCTGCAATGCCAAGTGGAGGACTTTTTTTCCCATTTGCTTATTACAACAAGAGTGTGTTTCATGCCACTATGATATGACAGTGCTTTGCCTAGTTTTATGCCTCATTGATTTTAGAATATATTCTAAAGCAGAAATGAGAAATATATGCACTGACAAATAGAAAATATACAGCAGGAAATACACATAATTTTTCTGTTAGTAAAATTTTGATTATTTGGTTGTTGAAATCATTTGAATGTATTTTTCTGGATTTAAATTATTACAAATACAAAGAAAAATATCACAGTATAATTGAAAGATGACATGACTTTAAAGATTGAAAATGCATATATTTTATTTGCAAATTTCCTAAAAATCAGAAAAATCCTGCCTTATTAATAATATTTGATGGATTTCAGAAAAAAAGGCAGACACTGAAAACTGAACTGAACTTTGCCATGAAATAAAAATTTATAGAACTTGTGTTTTTACAATAGCATTTTTAAATCTCAGAGGATCTCATGGGCAGTCACTTAGTTTATATTGACAATATTGATTTCCCTACATATTAGAACTCTCTGAACAAAAGCAAAACTAAATGTATGAGTATAGACATAAAGACATTTTACATTCTGTGTTACTTTTGATGAAAACCCATAATATTCTGATGAGTTAAAACGTAGGTGCATATTGTTAGATACCTCCAGAAAGCTTACTTATCTTTACTATAATTCATGGCTTCCTGAATTCTGAAAGTCCTGTCTATAGACCACTTTGAAAGAACCTACCATATTTATCTTTATAGACATCACTTGGTCTCAATCCTTACTACCCTTTCCTTTTATCATTTTAAATTGGTATTTTCCTTTCTTACTTCTTTGTAAGAAAAATGATGCTGTTCCAGCTCCAAGATCAACATGGAAAAAAAATGTTTTGTTTCCTTGAATTAGGACCAGCTCTATTGTAGATTTGCCAATATGAAAAAGACGCAGGCTTGACAATTAAGACAAATTATGATCTGTTGACAGAGTGACACCTAGGCAAGTCAACATGGGTGCTCTTCCACACAGTTCTGGATTACATGCATTTTTTATTCTCAGGTAGACAGAAAACATACTTTGAACAAAATACTGGAAGGAAAGAACATTTATTTCGCAGGTGACATGCTTCATGCTTAACTTAATACAATGGCCTGTACCACATATTTCCCTGCTTTTCATTTGTTCCTTTTAATTATGGATAAGAATTAATTATTTTTCTGACTTTCATGTGTTATCAGGTATCTTCCTGCTTCTGACTTCTGACTCCCCATATAACTTCTGAGTCACCATCTTTGTACATTTTCAAATGTTGTGGGATAATGCTTTTGTGAATTATAAAGATTTGTCATATTTGTTTAATGCAATGCTAATTGGCTAGTAGCCAGACAGGAAGACAGGTGGGGTCCCAGACTAGGAGAATTCTGGGAGTAGGAAAAGAGATAAACAGTTATCATCTAGACACAGAGGATGCAATATGAGAAGGTCTCACTGAGAAAAGGTGCCAATCCACTTGGCTAAACATAGAGAAGAATAATGGGTGAATTTAAGTCATAAAAACTAGTTAGTAATAAGCCTGAACAATGGGCCAAAGAAATTATAATTAATATAAGCCTCTCTATTTTTCTTAGAGATTGAATGGTTGAGGGATCGGGCTGGACAGAAATTTCCTTCTAGAAACAGCACATAGACATTTGACAAGAATTTACAAATAAAACCTGAGAAAGCTTTTTTTTTTTAAATGGTATTCTAGATAGACAAGGACAGAGTCAAATGTAGATTTTTGGTTAACCGTTTTTACTCCTGTAGACCTTGTTCGCTGGCAGCAAGAATAGGCACGGCTCCTTTAAGAGAGGCTTCCTGACTCAGCTTTAGTCGCAAAATTCTCTCAGCTCTTAAGAGGCCCTGCCACCAAACACTTAAATGGTGTTAATAAGTAGCCTACAGCATATTTCTTGGTGTTGTCAGGGACCTGGAAACTCCACAGAGTTATGGCAGCAAGCATGGCCCTCGCCACTATCTTTGCCATGAAGCTAGACTCTCAGAAAGCTAAGGAATGGGGTGGAGCCAGCATCCAAAGCTGCAGCTCTAATCCTAGTCACCTAATCCTAGCTGGTGGAAGAATGAACAGTAATATATGCAGTCAAATGTAGTCAAATGAGCAACTGATCTTTAGAACAGAGATTGTTGCTCAGATTGTGATTGTAATACCCTCAAAGCTGCAGTTAGACTATGATGAATCCTTCAGTGCAGTTTGCTCTTTCATTGTATTGAGAGACAGAATCTTCATTTTTCTATGTACTGATAATTTGAGTGATGTTTTAAAGACATAAATAGGTGATACTGTTGATGTTTCATTATGAAAAGGCAATGGCATGAATATATTAGTACTAATTATTATATTCTTCATTGTCATGCACAAAAGTCATAAAAAAGGAAAATTAAGTTAAAAAGCTACTTTAAGTGCAAAATTTATTAATTGATGTTATTGAACCTAAAGCCTCAAGCATGTAGAATTTTTAATAGAAATGATAACACAAACAGCACTTTTTTTCTGTATTTTTCATGTGATTGCTATTTTAGTCAAATAGTGTGTAGGTAAGTGTACAGTGAAGTATCTTGTCAACTTTTGTTTTTCTCCAGAAAAGAAACCATGATTACTTGAATAGAGGAAATATCAGATAAAGTAGATAATAATTAAGGATTCGGTATTCAATAAGCATATTCTTTAAACTAAACAATGCCTGTCATATCAAGAAAAATCTGGCCGTACTTGAAGCCTGTGACAAAATTTGAGTTTACAGTTGAAAACTGACATTTAGAAAATGTGAATCTAGCAATTTGTGTTTCACAGATGTCTGAGGGTTAAAGCCCTTTCTTGAGAGCTTGGTACACAGAGACATTGTAAGCAACGCTCCATGTGGTCAATGGAAAAGATTGCACAGCTCAGTAAATAGTGCTTTCAAAATGTCTGTAAATTCATGTCACAAAATGTGCATTATTTAAATGATTTTAAATTCAGGATTAATTAATGGATTTTATGGCATCTAAGATGAAAATGTCACATTGTGAGTGGGTATTTAAAAAGATGATAATTGTGTGTGTGTGTGTGTGTGTGTGTGTGTGTGTGAGAGAGAGAGAGAGAGAGAGAGAGAGAGAGAGAGAGAGAGAGAGAGAGAGAGATTGTCTCCTATCTTCCTGCATTCAGCAAGATGTAAGAAACAGTGAGCTGGATTCTGTTTTTCTTTCTACCTTAAGAGTAGGACTCAAGTATCACTTCTTGAAAGATACCTTTGCCCATTGAGTCATCTCATCTGCTCAGTTATCTTAATATTTGATGAGTTTACCAAATTTCATCTTCATTCTATTTTACCCATGGAAGAATGAATTCATTTATGTGAGGTGAGTGAATATGTATTTTTTTAGATAATGGGGTCATTTCTGCAAAATATTTCACAATTTACTTGATGAAAATTATCTGTATGGTCCTTGTCATCATTTATGCAAATACAAAGGTGTGGCTGACAGTATCTTGAGAAAATATTTGGAAGCCTCACCTCTAAGATACACATCTCTACGTTTACCATTTTGCACGTTGCCTTTTCCTCGGAGGCACAAGCAAACTAAGACTTAGGATACAGCAGACGATACACACAGGACTTCATTTTCTGGGAGAGCATATCTATCCAGGCAGGGACTTAGTTGGCAGAATATTGTTTGCGTATCCATTCATGGATCCATAAATTGTACTCTAAGTTTGGTCATGACACAAGACTTGTTCTAAATGCCACTTCCCATTTCAGCGTCTCACCCTGTGGCATAAACGAAGCAGTTTGGGTTTTTGCACCTGTCACACTCCTGAAAATCAGAGTCTAGTTAATGAGCAGAACCTTCAAACAAAGAAGATTGCAAAATTCGCAGACAGATTGTTCAGCTGCTCCTCTTCTATACACCTGTTAGTTTTAGTGTTTGAATAAAATCTCCCTTTTCAGGCTACAAAGAACAGAAGCAAGCTGCAGAATTTGTGGCATCAGCTTACACTTCTCATTATTATTAAAACGGAGGGGAGCTATGATTTCTAATTGACTTTTTATATAATTATGGGGTATTATGTATAAAAAATTTGGTAATGTCTATCTTACAACAATCTGTATCAAACTGTAAAAGTTAACTCAATTCATCATAAAATTATGCTAAGACTAATCAATAGACAACATTATTATCATTTTCTAATTTTTATTACAAAGAAAATTTATGAAAGGGACTAAAAATATGCTGAAATATCTTAGTCATAAAAAAGGAGCATGGATTTTAATCATTTTGCCCCTTACCATTGTTGTTTACTCTTCTGTACTCATCGTTGTAAAACTTCAACCAAATGACCCTTACTACATAGACAAGCTCTAGGGATAACTAGGTTTGGAATCTATTCCAAAACTGAGCAAAGCAAACCTCTTTTCCTTTCTTCACCTTTTTATGAAAATAGATTCTTCTCTCGTTCAGTATATCCTGGGTACGATTTCCCTTAATTCTGCTTCTCCCAATTCCTCCCTTCCTCCCTTCCCACCTGAATCCACTTCCTTTCCTTCTTTCATTAGAAAGGAACAGGCTTCTAGGGGATGACATCCAAATATAACAAGATAAAATATAAGATAATATAAGCCCCATCACACTGAAGTTGAACAAGGCAAACAAGCAGAAGGAAAGCAGAAGCAAAGACACAACAATCAGTGATCCTCTCTTTCATACACTGAGGATTCCCACAAAAATACTAAGCTGAAAGAATATGTCTGCAGATGACCTGGTGCAAGCCCTCACCACCTGGTGCAAAACCTCAACTGTGTTTGTCCCTCAGTTGCTGTGGGTTTTGCTCATTTGATTTAGAGGGCCTGGTTCCCCTGGTGTCCTCCATCTTGAATGGTTCTTACACTCTGTCATTCTCTTCTGTATTGTTTCTGGAGGCCTGAGGGGAGGTATTTGATGGAGACATCCCATGTAGTCCAATGTTTTCCAAGGTCTCGCTTTCTTTGTGTGTGTCTATTTGTTCCCATCTGCTCTAGAAGGAAGCTTCTCTGGTGATGGCATAATAAAGCATTGCTTTTTGAGGATACATTGTCATTATCAGTCATTTTATCACTATTTTGCTTTCCTTACAATAGAACAGCAACATAATAGTAATGATGTTTCTTTAGGAGTCCTTCAGTAGAGGTGTAAATTCTCTACAAGTGTTGCTATCCGTAGGAATACTACTGTGTTGGAAAGATGTTACTGTATGAGACTTGATGACAAGGCTTTGTTTCCTTCTGGTGGCTCTTCATTTTTCCATTTTATTAACCTCAATTTCTGAAAAAGAAAAAAAGAAAGAAAAAGAAATCTTGGCTTCTTATAATCTTAAAAATTGTGCTAATTTTTGAAGTTGTTACCGTTGTAGCAAATCTTGTTTGGATTTAATGGTAACATAGGTGAAGCAAACAATGGCACGTTTCTATGTAGGACTTGGTGGAGGATCTCCCACTACTCTCTGAAGAATGTAGTGGTATTCCCTCTAGACCTCAATCAGGTAAACAGCCGTTTCTGGCTTTGGTGTCTATAAATGCACAAATAAAGAACTTCATGTGGAAGCTGAGAATCAGTGTCACACGTAGCATGTTGTTAGGATTCTTGAGGAAAGAACAATGGAGCAGTATTGATTTTCAAATACAATGTGGAAAGGCTCAGCCGTCTAACTGCTCACACATTAAGGCACCTCTGGGTTTAGAGTTTATTAGCAGTGGCACTGGTCTACGTGACACTTTTATTTACAGACATATGACTGTTTGGGATTCTAAAAAGTGAATTATAGTTCCATTGTGCTTCTACTGAATTATGAGCCTGGGAATCATTCAACGTTATTAGAGTTTTTTCACTTAGAAGTTGATTATGTGTTCTCTTTCGAGTGCTAATGAACTGAGGGATTTCTTGCATTGTGGTGCAACTTGAATGCCATTTTGAGAATTCTTTTTTTTTTTCAGGTAGATTGAATATTTCATTGTTAGTTTTCATAGGAAAGCTTTTAATTCAAAGATATTGTTATTGACACTAAAAACGGTAATATTTCAGTTAGTTACTTAACTCACTCTCAGGCTTTAGAAACCTAATTAAGTATTTTATGACTAATTTGTTTCAAGTTGTTATAAGAGAAAAAAATGACAAAAATTTTGGAACTGGGACTGGAAAGAGATGTCTGTCCTTAGACATGCAATTTAGCATAGGTATTTTCTGCAACTTAATGTGATCACTGGTTCTAGTTTTCTATTTTTAATGTTTTTATAAGAAAAAGAATAATTTATTTCTTTTATATATTTTTTTTCTATTCAAAAATTTCCACTTCCTCCCCTCCTTTCATTTCCCTCCCCCTCCCCCACTCACCATCCTCCCTACCCTTCCCTGCTTAAGAGAGGGCAGGGTACCCTGCCCTGTGGGAAGCCCAAGGACCTCCCCCCCCTTCATCCAGGCCTAGGAACGTGTGCATCCAAATAGACTAGGATCCCAAAAAGCCAGTATATGCAGTAGAAAGAAGTCCCAGTGCCTTTATCAATGACTTCTCAGTCAGCCCCCATAGTCAGCCACATTCAGAGTCCAGTTTGATCTCATTCAGACCCGGTCCAGCAGGATTTGGTGAGCTCCCATTAGATCAGTCACAATGTCTCAATGGACCAACCCCTCGCAGTCTTGACTTCCTTGCTCATCTTCTCCCTCCTTCTGCTCTTCAACTGGACTTTGGGTGCTCAGTCCAGTGCTCTCATGTGGGTCTCTATCTCCATCCATTGCCAGACGAAGGTTTTATGGTGATATTCGAGATTTTCATCAGTGTGATAGTGGGACAAGGCCAGTTCAGGCACCCTCTCCTCTGCTGCCCAAGGACCTAGCAGGGGACATCCCCGTGGACACCTGGGATCCCCTCTAGAGACAAGTCTCTTGACAACCCTGATTCTAGTTTTCTGTTCGGCAGAATTTAACAGAATCTGTTAATGTAGTGGAAGCCCTTTCTGTCGGTCTTTATCTTTCTATGCTCACTTGTGACTATGTCATAAATTCATACATATAAGAGCTTTATTGGTCCCATTTCATTTAGTTTCACTGTGATACAATACTGTTGTTCCCTGAATTTGGGAGAGTTTCTTAGTGGTTACTAAATATCTCAGGGGAAGTTCAAATATACGCCTGGGTTTATTAGTTTTATTAATGAAGCGATTTAAGAATAAACTTAAAAGATCAAGGACAATTTCATGAGACTTAAAAAAAAAGAAGAGGAAGAGAAAGAAGAAGGAGAAATAATATGAAATAATAATGATAATAAATTATTCAGCACAGGCAAACTCCATATCTCTGCAGGGTCTTAGTAAAGAACGGAGTGAAAGGGAGGGTGAGTGGGAGGTCCACCACATTTTAGGGGAAATGGGGAAGTGACAAACAAGAAGGAAACCTTGAGTCCAAAAATAGTATATTTTACTTCAGGCAGCAGCTGAAATCAAGAGAAATTAATAAAAAAAAAAGAAAGAAGAAAGAGAATTCTGAGTCTGAAAGGGGGCCAGATATAGCATAAACTCATGACATTTAGGGATTACAATGTGGAGAGAGAGTAGAATTCATGGAAAATAAAAGTATCTTATTAAAGGACCACTTATTCTGTCTATCTCTTTAGTATAGTTTAAGGTGAGCCCATCTTCCTATGAATAGTCACTTGATGGAATTACTGACTGCCCCCTCTTCAAACCCCTCCCCAATTATAATGTTAGACCTTTAGGCAAGGCAGAGATTAAATTCTCTTGGTCAGATATTTTGTCCTTGTGAACCTTTATTCTTTTTTAACACTGAGATTATATTGACCATAATAATTAGTCTTAACTGATATTGTATGTGAAGAGTTTCTATATACCAAGTACTAGCTAAATGTTTTATAGACATGGTTTTATTCTTAATTCCAATCAATCCATTGAGATAAGCAGTTTGGTTGAAGTGATTCTGGAGAGAACTGTGAATGCTTAAATTTATTTTGTATCAGAAATGACATTTGTCATTTTATGATCTTTTCTCTGTGTTAATTATCTCATCAAGGAAGCAAATATAAAAAACTCACATTATTTTTCATGTAATCTGATATTTTTGTAGCACTCGATATGGCTTTCCAAGCTTCCAGAAGTCCTGTCAAATATTTTACTCTTGAACTTCATTCTTCAGACCTACAAGTAGTGATTTTTTTCTTTGCTGCTATTTTTTATTAATGTTTTTGATATAATCCATTATATTGAAAATATTTTCTTTCCTCCAACTCCAATGAGATCCATTCCACATCTTATTCACCCAATCTTATCATTTTTCTCTTTCTCAAAAACAATAAAACAAAGAACTAAGAGTCAAAACAAACAAAAAATAATTTGAAAAAAATAACAACAAAATGAAACAAAAATCTAATACACACACACACACACACCAAACAAAACAAATAAAAATTTCCAACAAGATAGCTGCTTTGTGTTGGCCAACTATACCAGGCTATGATTCTGTTCTGGAGTATTTTCTATACTAAGAGACACTCCATTGGTGAAAATCTTCCCCACCAGGTAAAACCGGCAAACAGCTTCTTGTTTATCGGTGGGACGTTGCCACTACATCCCCTTTTCTGTATTGGAATATACTTCATATACTATGAAGATTAATGAGTTCTTGAGAAAAATAAGCAATTTTAATATTATATTTGTTGCCATTAAAAGAATTAACCACATTTTACAGTTGAGAGAATTAGGACTTAAAGAGGCAGAACTGCTGTCAAGATCTTTCTTGTATTTTAAAATATTTCTCTGATCTATAATCTATTTGTTTAAATATTTTCAAAATTTTTTTCTGTTTTGCACTGTAGAAACCTGAAGTATATATGTACAGGGGTTGGAAAATTTTTAGTTTAATATAATTGGATTATGGAAATATAAGACTTTATATTGCATAATTTTATTACATGTGTGTCAACATATATTAAAACATATAAGCATATATATATATATATATACACACACACTGAGAAATGAATGAAATAATGAAATGACAATATTTCTTGTTTGGCTAAGGAGTTGAACTGCTGAACCACTGCGTGTTTTCTGACAGTAACACTGAGGAATAAATGTGTTAAGGTTCTAGAACTACATAGCAAGGAGGATCCATGACAGAGTACATCTGTAGGGATGTTGGATTAAATTACAAGGGAATAAGTTCATTTGTTTTCCCATTGCTACCTTTAGCATAAAATATTATTTTCAGTTATTATTTCTTCGTTTTTAGAGGAAAAAAAGGTCTTCATAGATGTTGGATAAACTGTGAAACAACATAGAAGGGGAACAAAAGAATACCAGCAAACGATAATTAAAAAACAATGAAGTAAGATATTTTATTGAAGTTAGAAATATGTGACTTTGTTACAGTGAAACTTAAAAGTCACATAAAATGGTGCTCTGATAACTGAGCACAGTTTTTGAAAATCTTCTTCAACAGTCCTGTTCTGCTTTGACTGATATGATCTGTGGTAGCTTGTGTGATAATGACTCCCATGGGGTCATATGTTTGAGTATTTGGTCCCCACTGGTGGAACTGCCTAATAAGGATTCAGAAGCCTTGCCTTGGAGGAGGTGTGGCACACACAGGGTGAACTTTGAGAGTTAAATAACTCACACCATTCCTAGGATATTTCTGCCACCTTGACTGCTACCATCACGAACTTGAACTCTCTGATTCTGTAAATCGTATTATTTTATTTCACAAGTTGCCTTTGTCATGGTATTTTTTCATAGCAAAATGGAAGTAGAACACTAGCACAGCTACAAATCAGAAATGAGCTTCATTTTTCAGTATTATTAGAAACCCAGTTATTTGATATTTTCCCATTTTACTTGTTTTAATACTGCAAAGTAGCATAATTCTCAATTTACTACGTGCTTTTTAAGAAATATAGATTGCATTTAGTTAGCTTAATCTAAGATTAAAAACTAATCAAATTTAGTTAAAAAAACAGTCCCAACAATAAATAATACACACTGCACAAAAATATTTAGGATTATGTGAGTTTAATTCATAATGCATGCAAAGAAATTGGGGACCTAAGGCAAATCGTTTTATTTGGGGGCAGATAAATCTTTCATCCAGGTTGTAACATAACAGAGCATCCCTAACAAAGGTGCTCAAAGCCAGCCTGATTTTCTTGAAAACAAGGAATTAAAGATACACATAGACCTGAAGAAAATAAATGTTTAGTTTTCTAAAAATCTTCCTTTTCTCACTCTCCTCCCCCCTCCATATTTTTTCTCTTCTCTTTTTCTTTCATTTAGTCTTCCCCCATCTCTTTCTCTTTGAGAAAGATACCAAGCTGCTGTTACGCCTATTGTGTAACTTCCTTTTTAGATTTTTCTTTTTGGGGAATGGTGGTAGAAATGACCTAGTTTCTCAATAATGAGTACTATTCCTTCATTTTATAATAAAGAAAAAAAACTATCATTCAGTAGTGAAAATATAAGATCAACATTAAATAGAGGATATCAAAACTTACACATCACTCAATATTTCTATATCCATTTTAGAGAAATGCAATATACTCACAGTGGAATGTCCTAAAACTTGATGTGGTCCTTTATAAGATTATACATAAGGTGGCTGTTTTTACATTTTGCTAAAATTTCTTCCACACAGATAGACAGTGAAAGCTTCCAGTTATGCATTGCATTAGATCTATCATGTCTCCCTGAAGGAATCCATAAATAATGATCAGCGGAACCACAATGTTTAAACACCCGGCCTCTTGTTATCTGAAGCTTTTGGAAATACCTTGTTGCAGAGTTGAAATTCTTAACAGGAACTGTGTGTGCTTTGGGACTAAGAGAATCCAAATTAAAATGTAAATCAGTAAAACTTGCAATTTCTGCAGGCAATATGCAAGCTAATGGCCTGCTGACTTTATTCAATGTGGTTCAATTTATTGTGTTGCCCACAGATAGTCCTTACCTTGGGGCCACTGGGATCCATTCCCAGGAATGGAATTCTGGGGCTGGTGCCAAGCAAAGTGAGGAGGAAGACCATAGGGAGTCTTATTTCCTTCTTTACCGCTTGATTTGAAATTGGCTTGAAGTCTCTGAATGCAAACCACAGAGATGCCCCACTAGCTAAGAAATACAGACCCCCATTGAGTCCATAATTTGGAAAAGAGATGATTTACATTATTGACTAAATATTAAGAAAATATAAACAGATACCCAATTTGATATGAAAACTGGAAACACAGTTGAGTGTTTGGAAAAAGTCTGCCAAAAGTTTAAATTTAATCATAAATTTTTGATATTTTGGTGTAGTTTAAAATTTTATTCTAAATGTATTAATAGTAGATAGTGCATTTTTTTTCACACAGGGAATATTTTCTGCTAATTTATTTAAGGGTAGTGGTGATGTGTGTATGTTGGAAGACTCCTTGCTGAATTCTCTTCTCTGACTTACAATGTTTGGCCAAGAACTGAATTAGAGCCACAGGCTTCAGAAGCAAGGACTTTTAGACAGAATTACAAATCCATAAACTAACTCTTTTTATTATTATGTTCATTTTTAATAATCATATACTTTAGCAAAACCAAGGTAACTGACTTGTGTTTTATTATATTTTCATTCTCATCTATCAAATGTTAACACTAATTAAATGTAACACTACCAAACATGAGAACTCTAAAGTTTATTTACATTAAACCTGTACTTTGTAAGACATCAATGTTTAATTAATGTATCACTGTGTTACAGAAATACAATGTCAGTCCTTTATGCAACTTTATATTTTCTTGTGACAATACGAAAATAAAACATGGTATTTTACATATTCTTGTTTTGGAGGCAAACTGTTTTAACTCGTAATATAAGCACTTGTAAATAAGACACTTCATATTATTATTTCAATATTCTTGTATTTTCAGTGATGGGACAAAACAGTTTGGATTTTACACATTTCAGTTACTTAAAGGTCACATATCTGTCAAAGTTTAAAATCAAGGTTGTATAAGATCAATAATGTATCAAAGGTTAGGGTGAGGGCTTTAGTTGAGCATAAACTTTAAATAAATACTACTTCCTACATTTTTTTATTTTGTTTTGTTTCTGAAATTTATTGAAAATATTTTACCATAACCCCACTACTTATAGCCATGTCTATTGACTCAATTTATCCCTTAACTACTTTTTGTATAACAATAAGCAATTGTTATGAAAAAAGGATTTATTGCATTTAGTTTTTCAACAGTATATTTCCATAAATTAAGAAAATATTGTGCTTTCATATCCTCAAGTTTACTGGTCAAATGCAATGCAATTTTATAGGCTAAAAATAACTTCAACTAGCATTTTTATTTTCAGGTTATTTCTTTTTTATTACAGAAGCCTTTCTCTTTCCTAAGTAAATAATATGATTTTTCAATTATAGAAATATTTCTGTCCTTTCCTTTTACTGATTCAAGTAGTGTCTTGAAATAGCTCTTTGTCTACTTATTAATGTTTATCCTCCTTACACCCAAGTGAGATGCTGAGGTCCTCATGTTTAATACTTATTTCTTTTTGTTGAAGGGAAGCAAGAAGAACTGTTCCCTCACACACTATATCTTCAATGTTCTCTCCCTCTACAAGCATTCTCGAAGTAGTTAGGAAATCATTCTCATTGTGAGTAGATGTTGTTAAAGTAAATTATTTCTTTAATGCAGTGATTCACAACTTCAATCCTCCGGTTACAAGATTCTTTAATGCATCACTAAAGTATTTGTAGTGTTGTGAATGAAACAGTTTATTTTATTATAGTTTCCTAAATGGGATACCGGAAGTTTCTATTAGCTGCAAATATTTTTATTAATTCATTAAGAATTTCAGACAATATAGTTTGCTCATATTTAGCCCATGTCCTGCTCCTTTAAATCTTCCAACGCTGACCCCAAATTCCTGTATGATGCCATTCAACATCATGTCCACTTTTTGGTCATTTAATTTAATAAGATACCAGCTCTAGTTTGTGCTCTCCATGTATCCAGACACATACTCTCTTGGAGTACCTATGAAGCTACCATACGAATCAAAATAGTTTCCACAGTCATAGGGCATCCTAGGTACAACTTTAGTGTAAGCTTCTTGTTAATTTCTAATTAGACTATCACTGAATTTGGCTGGTAAATTTTCATTGGACTATAATAACAGTGTAAGGAAGGATGGATTGTGAGAACAATAAATATCCTCTGGCAAGCGTTCACAGTTCCTTTATAGAAGAAACAATACAAAAGACATACTTTGTTGAATTGTGTCATTGATATCAGACTTCAAGTCAGAGTACTGTAAAAGAGAAAACCAGAGACTGGAAAATACAATCCGGAAAGTTACATACTCATTCAAAGACCAGCTAATATCAAATCACTCTGCAAACAAGTAATTATAAGTCATCTACTGGGCTTACACTTTGATAAAATTTAGTGTTTTATTTTCTTTGTATGAAGGAAACTGAAAATAGGAAGGATAAGACCTCGTGTCTAGATATAAATCTTAACTAATGAACAAAAAGCTATGGCACTTGTTCTGTGCTCTTCATGTGTAAAATGAAACCTGAAAATACTCTGCTTTGTTAGGTGTGTATTTTAGTGATGCTTTGATATATATGTGGGTTGTTAAAAGTTCAGTTGTGGCTGGGCAGTGGTGGCGCATGCCTTTAATCCCAGCACTCAGGAGGCAGAGGCAGGCGAATCTCTGTGAGTTCGAGACCAGCCTGGTCTACAAGAGCTAGTTCCAGGACAGGCTCCAAAACCACAGAGAAACCCTGTCTCGAAAAACCAAAAAAGAAAAAAAAAAAGGTTCAGTTGTGTTCTTTCTCCATACTTTAGAACTCTAAGATTCAGTATCTCAAAATTAATTCCACATTCAGAATTTGAACCTTACAGAGGAAATGAATAACTGGCAAAACTTCTAGTTGCAAGGAATACTAGAAGGAAGACCATGTTTGAGGACTGAAGGCAGTTTGGAGAAAGGCAAGAATCTCACTTTCCTTTGTTTTCCATGAAAAATAACCAAACTGTTACAGTTGATAACCATGTAGCTAAAGGGCTCGCCACACAGACATGATGAACTGTGTTCAAACCTGTGTAAAAACCAGACACATTCTTATAGCCACTTTGTTAGAGAAGTAGTGACAGCCCATCCATTGTATTGCTGGCCAGCCTATCCAGCTGCCAGGCCATCCCCAGGTTCCGTAAGCTCTTTCACAAAAAGTAAGCTGGAGAGCAATTGAAGAAGATGCTTGATATTATCTCTGGCCTTGGCATACACACCTCAACACACATGTTCAAATTCACATAAATGCACATGCTTTTTCTCTCGATCTCCCTCTCTTTTTCCATGTCTCTTCTCTCTGTCTTTCTTTTCAAGACACGATAACAAACCCTAGCAATTACAACTGCTTGAACCTGAACTCGGACTTCTTGCTTCTAAGGCATTGAATTCAATAAAATTCTCATTTGTAAGTCATATCATATCTGTTTAATATAGTAAGATAATCTTGGAACTAGTTAAAGTCCAAAATCAATTTTCCAGTAGTCATAATTTTCAATTTTTATTTTTGAAAAAAGGTATATTTATTCACTTATTACTGTGTGTGTGTGTGTGTGTGTGTGTGTGTGTGTGTGTGCTTGCACTGGAACGTGTCATACATTTGTGGATGTGAACAGAAGTCAGAAGAAGGCATCAAATTCTCAAGAAACTAGAGTTAGAGGTGGTAGTGGGCCATCATGTTTGGGTGCTGGGACTTAAACTCAGGACCTCTGAAAGGACAGCAAACTCTCTAAACCCCTGAGCCAGTTCTCTAGCCCATCAATCTACCATTAAATTTTTATTCATTTTCATTTCAATTTGCTGATTCTTGAAGTTTCTCTCACCAATTTCTGAACTCTACTCAGATCTTCCAGTGCTCAACTGTCTGTCTGCCTATGTCATTAATACTGGTTTGTAATGAGCACCACACTACTGAAATCCCTAAATATGGAAAAGAAAATATTATACACCATTGCCTTTGAAACCAGTTTAAATTTAAGCCACTGGAATTGTGTGTAAATCATAATACAATTTAGGATCAAGCATTATATCCAAAAGGTTTTGGTTTTTAGGAAACAATGTTTTAACACCAAATTAGAAAATTTTAAGAGCAAGCACTAAATATGGCTTTGGAGTAAGAACAGATCCTTTATGAGTTATGCCTGTGTATTACTTTATGTAAGATACATTTTAAAGCTTGAACAGTGCAAATAACTGATTTTCATTGATGCTATCTATCTTTTCTCTGGCTGATTAGCTTTTTAAATTATTTATACCACTGACTTGGTGATGGAAACATAGGTTAAGAGTCATGAATCTTTATGCCTGAGTTAACAAGGCACCTAATACATCACTAAGCTGCACCATTCTTGTTAAACTTACCTGTAAACCAGAAGTGTCAGTTCTGAATTACTTTTGATATTGAAACTATTGATGAACCGCAAAGGTCAAAATTAAAGTGTGATTTATGACTTGATCAGGAGCATGGTGTTAGAGAACCAAGTGAACCATACAAATTAGAGCCGTAAATATACATCAGATTCCCCTTTGCTCTCTGCTGTGAAACTCCGAGTTTTCTTTCTTTCTCCCAACAAGGAGATTCATTTGGGTAATCGGGCTGATGAAAACCTGGCTCTCAGACAGATACTAGTTCTTGAACAAAGCACCTGTTATTTGTCTTCCTTTGTAGTTTAATTCAGCTGGAAATTTAAGTCTTTAAAGAGGTACATTTGAACAATGCTATGTGCGTTCTCTTTCTTGTAGGCAAGTGTTACACATCAGAAAAAAAGCATACTCATACTATTTCATGGTGCTTTAGAGAAGTTTGATATCTCTTGTAGTTAGGTAATCGGTAAGCCATTGAAGGGTTTGCTTTGCCCCGGTAGTAGGCTCTCTATGGAAGCTGGCATATCAATTCTCTGTGCCTTATCTCATTTAAGCACACAAGTTTCAGTGATAACAGGTTATCCAGAGTCATGTGGCCATAGATTAATATGAATGTGAAAAATAAAGATCAACCCACTGTGTCACAGTGGGAAAATATCAAAGGTTGTGTATTAAGTGGGAATTTTTGTTGGATTATCTTAAATGTAAATGAGTAAATATTATCAAGCCTGAGGATACTGGCATCAGGAGTCTGAAATATCATTACTTTTTCTATAATTTTAAGTGTGACCTAACAGCCCATAAGGTTGTACTAATCATTTAATCATAATATCTGAAACAGATGAAAACATGAGATATTTCTTAAATGTTCTCTGTTCTATAATTTAAAAAGGCTAACTATCATTTTAAGCTTAATTACTTATTTTTGCTTAATTTTGAAAATTATTTGAAAAAAATTAAATTTAATATATGCGATTTCTTGATAGCATACCTGTTAGAGGAGGCTGCCTGTTGGTTCCCAGCTATCCAACTAGCTTAGACCAGAATAATCACACAGAAACTGAATATAATCTAACAGTTGGATCTTCTTCCTCAACTACTGTGTCTGACAAATCTATTTAAGTACAACTCTAACCCCAGAAAATTATAGTACTGACAAAGATGGGTAAATCAGCCCATGTAAAACAATAAAAATGAATCAAATCTACTTACTAGTGGGGAGTATGCAAATGGAAAATTTGAGACTTTCTACTGAATAGACCTATAATTTTCTCTGAATAATATTTAATATTGAGTTATTGTTGTTCACTTTTCTCAAATAATTTAAATACTTAAGGGTCATAATCTATAAGGAAAGTTTTTGTCATTTAGCTGGAATTTTAATAAAGATGTGTGGGTATTTTTTTTGGCTAAATGTGAAGGCATGCATCTTTAGTCCTAGAGTTGTGGAGGCAGAGGCAGGCAGATGTTTGTGAGTTCTAGGCAGGCTGGGCCTAGAAAAATGAGACTCTGTCTTCAGAGTTTTCTTTTGGGGCCTGCAGAGATGGCTCGGCAGTGAAGATCAATGATGGCTCTCCCAGAGCATGCTTGTTCAGTTCCCAGCAACCATATGGTAGCTTACAATAGTCTGTGAGTCTAGTTCCTGGGGCACTGACACTCTCACATAGCTATACATGCAAGCAAAGCATTGATAAAGGAGTCAAATAGCTAAAAACAGCTTTAAAGGTTTCTTTTACTTAAACATTTGTAATGTGGGTGACCTATGTGTGATTGGGACAGTCTTTGTAGACACTTGCAGTGGGACCAGAATTTCTCTCTCGTGTTTGAACTGATTCATTGGAGTCCATTCTTTTTAGAGGGATCACTAGCTCAGCCTAAATATAGAGGGGTGGGACTCTTACTGCTACCTCAAAGTGATGTGTCAGACTTTGTTGACTCCCCATGGGCAGCGTTACCCTCTCTGAGGAGTGGATGGGGGGCATGAGGTGCTAAAAAAGTGGAGGAAGCATAAGAAACGAAGGGTGTGGGACTGGGATAGGTACGTAAAATTAGAAAAAAAATAGTTTTTAATAATAAAAAGAATATTTTATTGCAAAATATTAAAATTTATCTAAACACCAAAGATTCAAGCGCACTTACAGCTGATTTAAGAGTTACTCAAGAAAAATAAATCTATTAAAACTGTACACCCAAAAAATAATTCTTCGTCAGTATTTAACCCTATAGCAATGAATGCTATAACCTATGAGTTGCACGCTAATGAGCTCATTTGCTCTTCCAGGCATCATAGCGGATCATGCGTGTGATGCTCAGGATATGCTAGCTGGTCTATGCATTTGAGACTCTTTGGCTATTTTGGAACCACTCATCTATGTTCAAATGACTAGGAAATGAAAAGCATAAAGGAGGGGAAAGGCTTACTTAATTATTATAGTTTGAAAATGTAAAGATCCTTACACAACACAAAGAATATGATATTTAAAGATTTTTTTTAGAATACCTTTGTAGAATAATTAGCAAATCATTACCAGCAAACACTCACATGACATTTTATGACATTTAATTACGTATCAGGTCTACAGTAATGCAGTGTGCAATGTTGACAATTAAAAAAAGTAGATTCATAAAGGTTGCATGCTTCAGTGTGATCTATTTCGGTGTCTGAAAAATTGGTTTAATCAAAAAGTGACTTCCTACTCAAAATGGTCAATTTTAGCCATTAAAATGACAGTAAAAGTACACTTGCTTTACTCACTTGTGGCCCATAGTAAACAGATGTGCATAGAAATTGAAAGCCTTTGCAGTGTTCCTTAAATAGACTACACTCCTGGTACCACTTTCTGTATTGGCTCATTGAAAAAACAGTTTATAAGGCTTGGAGCTGTGGTTAATTAAAATAGACAAAAAAAAAAAAATACCAACTTCCCTAGAGTTTTCTGTAATTTCCAAGCAGTTCTGTCTCATTCATTTTCAGAAATGCTGTCTTATAACACTTCAACTCTACAATGGCAATGTGTAGGACAATTTCTGAAGATATGTTAATAAGGAAACCAGTGCTGCTTATTCTAGTTCATAATTCAAACAGTAATTGAAAGGCCAGGTCAAACATTGAGCACATTACGTAACAGATCCTTTTGTTTAAATTTATTTAAATTAGAATTTAAACTGATTTTTTACTCTGTCATAGTGAAAGGTAGCAAAAAATACCTACTTCTTGATGTTGATTTATAAGAACAACAAAGACCATCAGTAGGATCAGTAATTGTGATAGTTATTATTGTCAGCTTGACAAGGTACAGAACTACTCATGAGAAAAGACTCTGAACCCACCTGGGAGAGATTTTCTCTATGAGGGTGAGGGAACTAGGAAGACAGAGCATAGAGTTGGTACATCCAACTGCAGCTCAAGCAAAAAGGCAAAGATTTGCTACTGGCTTTCCTGCTTTTACTTCTATCGCTGACAATGTCTACCTGTTAATCCTGCTGTTACTGTTGATGCTATAGCTATAACTCTTAGTAACATAGGAAGTGAATTCCTTCAGTCTTCCAATGAGACTGAAGAAAAGTGTCTTTTCAAGAATTTACCAACCCTTCAAATAACACATTGGGACTATTAAGGCATTCTAAGTAATGATGGACTGAGCAGATACTATTTTCTGTTTTTCCACTGAGAAGACAGTCATTGTTGTATTACCTGGAAAATAGCATAAAAGCCAATCTATTAAGACACTTTTAATATATGTTCATTCTCTTACTTCTGTTCTGCTGGAGAACCTGAAACAGTGTTGTATTGTAATAGTTTATTTTCTTATTTTTTGTAATGAATATCAGAAAGAAAGAGGCTAAAAAATGCAGGATGTATTTTGACTCAAGGTTTTAGAATTTTAGTCCATGATGATAAGAATATCTTCACATACAGCATGCCAATTCTTTCTGAATAGAGCAATAATATCAACACTTAAAAAGCACAATTTTAGTGACAACTTCTTTCATCTAGGCTCACTTCCTATTTTCCAGAACAACAGGGCCATCGGACAACGTCCGAATAGATTATCCATCTATTATGTGATATCCCTCACATTCTAGCTATGTTTCAGTGATTAGAACTAAGTTTTGGCATCAGGGCCTTTAACACATTAGCCCTGGATGGATAGAATTGCTGTGGGACAATGATCTTGTACCCTTTTAAGATTTGTCACTTGTACTAGTTTAATAAAATACTGATTAGCTAGTAACCTAAGTAGAGGCAGGGCGACCAGAGCAGGAGAATTCTGAGAAGAGGAAAGGCTCAGTCTACAGTCACTACCCAGATTAAGAGGAAGCAAGATGAGAATGCCTCACTGATAAAAAGATACCAAGATACTTGGCTAACACAGACAAGAATTATGGACTAATTTAAGATGTAAGAATTAGTTAATAAGAAAGCCTGAGTACTTGGCCAACCAGGGGCTGTGGGCCCCACTGGGACAGAAATTTCTTTCAACAAATGACGCAAAAATGGACAACTGCATCCACATAAAACCTGAGAGAGTTTGGGAAGTAATTCTAGACACAAAATGAATAGAGTCAAGCATGGCTTCTTGTGAGCAGCCTTTTCTCAGGAGGGCTCTGTTTGCTAGAGGCAAGCACATCTCATTTGAGATAGGCTGTCTGACTCAGCTTCCGCTGCAAAAACCTACTTTCAACAGACTCTAAATTAAAAAAAAAATTCTTTGTATAAAATACACTATTTGTTAGTCCTAAGAATTCTTTAACATGCTCTTATTCTCTAGGTTATGTACATTTCTAAAAATTTATAAATATTGGGGCTGAAGAGATGAGTTAATGTTTAGAAGGATGAGGCTTGGGTTCCCAGCACCCACATGCTATCTGACAATTTTCTGCAATTCTACTAGTAGCAGGATCAAATATCCTTATCTGACCTCCACAAGAATATCAGGCATGTACATGGCGTAGACATAATTAGAAGTAAAATACTCACACATATACAATACAAATTTTTATAACTTAATAAAATAAACTCTGACTTTTCTTGTATTTTTCTGTAGCTCTCCTGAGTGTTGATTTGTTAGCTATCTCTGCAAACAGTACCTGGGAAGTTCCTGTGATTTTACCATTATGGTACATTGACTCTGAAGCATTTTTTGCTCTAATAAAAAATTACAAAACATTTACAAAAAATACAAAAGAATAGGATAAAACATTTCTTTCAGTTTTAGATTATTTTTGGCAGATTTGTTGAGCATTGATTCTTTTCAAAATATTCAGATCACTGCCAGTTGATATAACAACTTTGCTTAACTTTAGCTTTTTTAAAATTGCATCATTAGCTATAATCTTATAGCTCTGAAATTACAGTTTATGTGATTCCAAATTGCAAGTTTATCTATAAAAAAGTAACAGAGAAAATCTCTGAAGTTGTTTCTGAATAAAATGATGCAGTTTGACTTCTCTAATTAAGTTAACAGTGATGGGAAAACATTTTAGAATGGACATAATACTCCAAGCATTAGTGAAGGTTATTCCAAACACTTAAGGAAAATGTAAACATTCTATTTAGGTAATATTGCCATTGAATGTTTGTTGAGATTTCTGCTTCCTCAAAATGGGTTATATAAGAAGCTAATATGAAAGAAGTAATTCATACAGGTTTGCAACAAAATTACATGATCCTTTTTGAAATAGTAGAAGGGTGGATTGTTGGATTCAAAATTTAGTTAGTTCATTTAGTCATTTTTTATGATTTCCTAGTACCAGTTTCTTAAGTCTGTAGATTGACTTCCCACTGGACTAGTGACATTATACTCCATAAAGATAAAATAGTGAATTACCACAAAATGAAACTTGCATATTAGGAGATGATGCTCAGTTTTTTTTTGTTCACTTAGCACAGTGAATACTAATAAAATGGTATTTACTTATCTTTTTACATTACAAAAAAAAATCTCTATTAAACTTTTCATATTTCTATAGCACCAATAAGGTTTGCATCCAGGCTATAGTGTTTGCTATTTCCATTCAGCAAACTTTTACAAATAAAATGTTCAAAACTCAAAATAGAAGACAGCTATTTGAACCATCTGAGTGAAATTTTTCTGTTTTTGCAGACAAAAGCATGTCTCTCATTATATAGCCTGCAGTAAAAACATGTAATTTCATACCGTTTCCACAAAGAAAAGTAGTAAATGAAAGTCATCCTAAACTTTGACAAGCATACCTATAAATATATTAAGAAAAAAGACACGTTTCAAACTAATTCATTAAAATGTAATACATTTTGCTGAACTGTAGCACTATTTAACAAAACTGACTTTCATTTACATTTTTCCTTGTGGAAACAGTAGGAAGTTACATGATTTTACTCCAGGCATTCAAATTATATATATTTTTGAAAATGAGACACCTCTTTTTCTTCTGATTCTGTATCTTCCTTTCAATCTCTAAATCTTTATGAAGATAATACTGTGTATATGTTCAATTTATAATTCTAAATAAAAGAATAACATTAACATCACATTTTACATTGAAGTGGGGTAAGCAGTGTTGTACATACCATAAAGGCAATTCATATAATTCTCAAAACTGCAGCATTTGTAGAAGTAGTTTATTTGGTAGAGAAGTTGCCTAGCATACACAAAGTTCTGAATTTAATTTCCATGCTGCATAAACTGAGCATGGTAAGACATGCCAGTAATCCCAGTACTCTGCAGGTGCTTCTGCAGGATCATTAAAAGTTCAAGGTTATTCTCAGCTACCTTGGAATTGTTAGAAAACCTGGGCTATATGAAATTCTGTCTTGAACACCACACAGGCACACACACACACAGGGCAGGCAGTATTAATTAAGTCCAGTGTGTTAATAAAAAGGGACATGAAGTTTGGAGGAGAAAACTCACAAGGACGGGACCGCAAAGAAGTTAGAGAATGAGTGAATGTTATAAAGATACATTTCATAAATTTATGAAACTTGCAATGAAAATATATTTAAAAGTTCAAACGCAAATATTTAGAAGAAAAGTAGTGATTTTCAAAACAACATATTATTAAAAGAGGGATTACATAACTAACTGAAGGTCTAGCAATGATTAAACTGTGACATACTACTGCCATGCCGTGATGTATCTGATGTTATATTTAGGTTTCAGGTTAATGAGGATGATTTGGAGATTATGTACTGTTTCTAATAATAGATGTTATTAAGAATTTTTAGTGAGAGCTGCTTCTTACTGAATACAGTATTTGAATAAGCAGTTTATAAAAATGAGAATCTTTACATGAATGGTCTTAAGACGATTTATTATGAAGATCTGTATAAAATTGAAATTTAGGAAAAAGAAATTAGTTTACTTTTCTATTTTGAATCAAGGATATTTGTCTTCTTAGTCTCTAATCTCTTTGAATGAAATTAGAACCATGGTCAACATTCCTGGTTCTCTACACTTGAACTAGCAGTATGCCATGGGTGCTGCTGAGTCCTCAGCTTGCAAATTCCAGGGCTGGAGGCTTCGTAGCATCTACTTACTCTCTTATGAGTCAATTCTTTAGTGTAGAAGGTCTGTGTATCTTTTTAATATGGTAACATGATGTTGTCATTTACAAATCTATCCTGGGATGCATGCATCCAGTGGGATTGTAGGTTTGATATTCCTGGTTTACTTATTTGCATTATGTAAATGTGTATATACATAACTATGTGCATATGTGTATATAAAGAGATGTATACAAGAACTAGTGCATCAATTATATCACTCAAGAAAATCCAGACTGATACACATATTACATTTTTTTTAATTTATTTATTTATTAGAGATTTCCACACACTGAGACAATGGGGATGTTCTATCGGGAACTCACCAAGGCCAGCTGACCTGGATCTGAAAAAGCCTGGGATAAAACCGGACTCACTGAACATAGCTGACAATGAGGACTACTGAGAACTCAAGAACAATGGCAATGGGTTTTTGATCCTACTGCACGTACTGGCTTTGTGGGAGCCTAGGCAGTTTGGATGCTCACATATTACATTTTAGACTGGATTGGAAAGAATGTCTACCAAAATTATCTTTTAAATATTTCATATTTTCTACTGGTAGTTTTATTGATTTTCATTTTATCATTCCCTGTAACAGTCAATATTAACTCAATTATTGCTAGTAAGTTTCATGTTAGTTATTTTAGTTTTTTAAATACCTTCTTTTCTCTACTATTAAACAAAAGCAATGCCAAGGGTGGTCTAGGAGCTTCAAAGAACTGATCCATCATATCATTACGTAGTCCTCTGGCACCTGTCTTTTATTGTTGGAACAGAGCATCATGATAACAGATCACCAGACCCATGACTTCTATTGTGGAAAATCTGAGAAAGATGCTCACACTTCCACAAACAGCAATGGTGAATATCCAGTTGTACTGGCATTTCTCTATTGGCTCTTTTCATCAGTGTTGGTACCATTTAGAAAGACCTAATCGCCGAGATGTTTTTATCACAGTTGATACCACGAAGGGTACTGATGAACAAAATAACAGAAACTCCTATAATCATGGTAAAATCCTCATTAACAATCTCTCTAGATTTTTTAATCACATTATAGGATTTAATATGTATTAAAATAATGAAAAATTATTCTTCTGTCATAAGTATACTTATTTCACTGAATTTTAAATTCCCATTTACAAATTCATGAAGAGTTGGGTAAAACTCAATATCACAGTGAGATTTTATGTTTCCTTAAATGATTTACAATTCTAAAGTTGCCTGCTTGGGTAAGATTTTAGACATTCGTGAAAATGCTTTAATATTACATCAATCAAATATAATGCATATTTGATTAGATTTTCTTATTAATTAAAAACTTGAGAACTATTTCCAAACTGAAGTTAAAAAAAATCAACCACGGAAACATTCAGTCATTTTGTCGTGATAAATTAGCTGTATTGATTTGAAAACAGAGTTGAATATAGTTAACAGCTTATTTTAAATTATTTGCTCAATCTGTTTGGTATAATTTCTGATTTACTTTTAAGAAAACCAAGGGGAGTAGTTGAGTAGCTTTTACAAACATTAGTCTTTTAGAAATTCATCAGTGTTAATTGTTTCTATTTAAAACTTTGTACTCAGGCTATTACACTAATTACTAGGTGTGGAATTTCCTACAGAAGCATTTACCTTTCATTTAATACAATTTTCTCAAAATTTCTGCCACCCCAATGAGTATTTCAATACTTTCTGGAAATCATGCAAATCATTATATAAAATTTTTGTTTATAGCAATAATACCAGATGAAATAAATGCATAAGCTCATAGAGGTGATATCTCCAAGTGAACAGAGACAACATGGTATAATGAAGTGAGACTCCTTTTTTAATTTTTTTAACACCTGACCCAATTGTAGTCTATTTATTTTCCCTAACCATACATGTAGTCATGTCACTCAGTGACCCTACAGGAGCGATATCCTAGTAGACTTCTAGATTTTTATCTTGCCATGGAGACATTTTAAGATCTATCTCCCTCATTTGCTTTGCAATGTAAATCTTGGTTCCTGAAGGAATCTTACAAAGTATAAATTTACAAAAAATCTAGATGCCAAATGAGAGAAAATAAATATAAACATGACCTATAAGCAGTTGATTAACTTGGACTATGACTGGTTTTGCCATTTTAAAGTCTAATTTCTAGTTGAAGAGTTCCCACACAATAATTTTTAGTTCATTTAGGTATACTATGTTACCTTGACAAGAAAACATATTCCAGGTCCTGAAAAAGATGGCATTTGATAAATTTCCTTACTGAATGTGTTAAGACTTGGGTTATTTTTCTGTCCCCTCCCATATAAAGTCTGGAGAAGGTTGTTTATATTAAAAAAGATGGAAATGCAAGATTCTTGAGGTTTCATGGCAAATCATTCTAGCAGAATTGATGAGCTAAATGTTCAATGAAAAACTGCTTCACACAATTAGCTAGGGAGTGATAAAGGAAGACATCCTACACCAACCTGTGGTCTCCATATGTCCACACTCCCATCAAAGTATATGCACAAAATGTGTAAGACTCACAGATACATATATACGCACATACATAAATAAGTGAATAATTCAGAGTCAACATTTGAGCAAATGTTAATTGAAGACTTAAAAAGTATAAAGATAGCTATGTTAAAAGATTTAATCATGCAAAATGAGAACGGTTTAAGAATTAATAACCCAAGCTAGTGATGAAGACCTCCTATCCTATCTATTTAGGAAGCCAAAATAGTAAGAACACAGAATTGGGAGTCATATTGAGTTAGGACCAGGCTTCACAGCTTAGTGTAAGCCTACTTCAAAATCAAAATATAAATCTAAAAGTAATAATAGTAGGGCGGGGTGTAGTGGAAAGTGTTTCCTAGTGCATGAAGTCTGGGGTTCCATTTAAGGGCTAAAATTTAAAGAAGAAATTACTGTTATTCTCAGCACTACACAGTCATCCTTACTTCCCTGAGACCATCAATCAGCACTTTTGATTTTCTGTTTCTGGATTCGTGTCCCATTTGCCAACCCTGCGATTCTTTCTGTGCTCTGTTTGATATTCACAGCCATGAGATATGCCTGAAACTCACTATCAGACATTCCTGTCACTTTCAATATTAAAATGCCTATTACAATGAGAACATCTTTTAGTGAAAATTCTCTTTGGCCATATTTCTCTCAAATTAATTCATATACAATTCTTTTCTTCATCTCATATCAAAGATACTTTAAAGATTTGCATATGAAATATTGGCTACTAAGTTCTTGTGAAATATTGCTGGTAAACCTTTTTCAGAAAGTATTTTTGGATAATTTAATCTCATTATTTTTTCTAATTTTAAAAGTTTGACACATCCAATACTTTAAATTTGGAGCTCTCATATATTTTTGTTATTATCAGCCACGGATAGCACTTTTACTCGCTGGTATATTGTACTTAATTTAGCCATCATAACACTGTATTGTTAGCATCAACCCAATTTCTGAATCAAGACATATGCATATGTGTCTATATCTAAATATAGGCTCTTTAAAAAAATGTCCTGCTGAGATCAAACCTAAGGCCTTTGACACGTTACATCAGCCGTCTCTTACTGAACTACATCTATTCTGTGCAAAGGAAATTTCAAAGTTGCAGGCTTTACTCATAACTAACTCAGGCCGATTACTATTGTTACTACAAGTCCATCCTCACTCCCACTTGTGCTAAAGTCTCATTAATTGTTCAGTTTTCACCTCTGCCCACATTTTTCATTAGGCAACTGGCACAGGCTTCGAGGCACTGGAATGTAACCAATTCTGGACATTTGCATGAACTGTTCTTGAAACCAATGCCAATCTTTTCTAAGCCATGGTTAGCATTCCCCTGGCTAATTACTATACATTCTCAACTATGTCTCAAGTTCCTTGATTTGCTGGCTTATTTTATTCTTAGAATGGCAGCCAGAACCACAGAATCTCAGCTACTTCCACAGTTGGAACAGAACTTGTTATCCTCCTGTCTCAGCCCCCAAAGTGACGAACCAACACCTGCCACATGTTCCAAATTTGATTAATTCTACTTGCTGCATTTTTCAATTTCTCGGTCTCTTGAAATAAATTTCATATGTGTAGCATTGGAGACAACTTTAAATGGATTGTAGCCAACTTTCCTAACCTTGCTACCTACAGCTGTCTTTTATAATCAGTATCAGTTAGAGCATACACAGGAAAATCTACCTTGTGGAATGATTTAAAGTCATTTTACTTTGAACTTTAATTATTTCAAAATATTTGTAATGTAAAAATTTTAGGATTTTACAAAAAAAAAAGAATCATTTTAACACAGGTAGGAATAAATGTGTAGGCACACTGTTTCTGTTACTCGGCAGTTGTTCCCAAAAACTACACAGAGACATACTATTCCTTATAAAATCTTGACCGATAACCTAGTGTGTGTCCAGTCAGCTCTTGCAACTTAGATTCACCTGTCTCCATCAATCTATGTGCTGCCCTGAGACTTACCTGATCTATGAACTTCCAATGTTGCTTCTTTCACTTACGACTCAAGACTCCTTAGACTCCACCCTACTTCTTCCCAGATTCTCTCTGACCCCCAAATTCTGCCTAGCAATAGGTCAGTCAGAATTTTATTAACAATGAGAGAAATACATTTTTACATTGTACAAAAGTATTATTTGACAGCAGTGAAAAGGATTGCATTTCTTGTATCTGGAAAACACAGTAGTAGGATCACTTACTTCATTTTTTTTATTGATTTTTATTGACCTCTATATTTTTCTCTGCTCCCTTCCATGCCTTTCCCCTTCCCCCTTCAACCCTCCCCCAAGATCCTCATGCAGACAGGAACACTTACTTTAAGGCAATATCTTGCATTCAATACAATTGTGTTAGGTTTGATACAATCCAAAATCTGCAGAACAAATGTGGCTACTGTACAATCTATGTTTAATAGAGTCACGTTTGAAACCTACAGATAGTCACTTCTAACAGACAGCAAAAGTAGGTCAAAATCTACTTCAAATTCCCTCCAGTTTCACATTGAAAAAATAATCTTAAAATATAAATAAATAATAAAATGGATGAGACTGTGTCACTAAAAATTGAAGCATGAACCATTCCTGAGAGTTTGTACCTCTAACAGCCAGCTGTGTAAGAGGTGGGTGTGGGAGAATCTCAAGTCCAATAGGTGCCTGGTCACTCATAGAGATGACGCCCAAAATTTAAAATAAAAGTTCTGAGGATATATCTCAGTTGCAGAGAAATTGCCAAATACATGTGAAACAAAGTACCTAATCCACAGTACTAAAATGAAGTTAAACAGGAACATGTCATAAATTGAGTTAAATTGAACTGAACTTTAATCTTGAGTTTTAGCAAAGTGTAATATATGATCACAGAAATGCAAAGGAAATCTTTATATTTTGTCACATGTAAATGTTATCGATTGTTATATGATTAGAAAAAAGTAAAGCATAATTCATAGTACTTATAGAAAATCGAGTGGGGAAAAAGACAAAAACGTGGTAACTATCGTATTTTCAAGAAATCTGTGACTCTTGCTTCCTGCATTTTATCAATTTGAAAGTAGCTATTATCTGAGCAAAAGGCTAATTTGATCATTTGGATATGAATGTTACCATGGCGATCACTATTTCAGTATTGACACAATTGTTATTCCAGTTCTCTACTCAAAATTAAATGTATGCCAAGCACTTTACATAATGTAAATCTATTTCCTTTTTTTAGTAACTGCATATCTAATTGACTGAGAACAGAAGATTCCTATATTGCATCTGCTCTCATAACTAAAGAGCAAATCTGAAAATATCCTACGATAATGACTCTTATCATTTCTTCATTCTATGTCAGTATTGGGGATTTTGTACAATATAATTATTTTTAGCCGAAACTTTGAATCACCACCTCAATTTTGACTAATTTTTATGTGTTGTCATAGAAGAATACTTTATATTGAACAACATCAATTTCTTATTGACAGGATGTAAAGAAAGAAAAACTTCAAAAATCCACTACTGAATCAAAAGAATACATTATATTTAAATAATGCTGGTAATTTTTCCCTTTTTTCTTTGCTTTGTTCCCCCATTAAGCCACAAGAGACAAACATGGAGTAGGAAAAATAAATTTAAATTTGCTATAGTTGCAAAATATCTCTGAAGAAACGCTTACTTCATTGCAGCTATTGTCCCCTGTACTCATAGACCAATCTGCTTCACGGAAAATTATCTTAAGTGAATTGCTGACTTTTGCTCAACACAGTGTGAGTTAGAAATCATTGCCTAACCTTTAGGGATGATTGGGTAATTATTGGTAGCACCTACCTAATTTTAATGAGAATATCTCAAATATTTTTATAAAATAATCCACTGGCTTTTCTACGTGTGGTGTATTAAGCACCCAAGATCCTGAAAATCACCACTTCCCCCCAAATCTTCAAGTAATTGAATATCAAGCCCAAACAAGGCATCCCACCATATAGAATGGGCTTCAAAAAGCCAGTTCATACACTAGAAATAGATGCATTAGAGATAAATTCTAGTCCCACTGCCAGGGGTCCCACAAAACAACCTAGACTATAAAACTGGTGCCCACATTCAGAGGGCCTGGTTTGTTGCCATGCAGGATCCACATGTCTTGATTTCTTGAGCTCCCACAACTTTGCAAGCTGAGGTCAACTGTCTTTTTGGGTTTCCCATCATGATCTTGGCCCCCTCTCTTGTTCATGTAATTATTTCTTTCTCTCTTTGGCTGGACTACCATAGCTAAGCCTGGTACTTGGTTGTGAATCTCTGCATCAGATTCTATCAATTACTGGATGAAAGCTTTCTGAAGACAGGGTAGTCACCAATCTGATTACAGAAGAAGGCCACTTTAGGCACTCTCTCCACTATTGTCAGGAGTCTTACCTGACGTCATTCTTGTGGATTCCTGGGAATTTCCCTAGCGCCAGGTTTCTCCCTAACTCCGTAATGGCTTCTTCTATCAAAATATCTCTTTCCTTACTCTTCCACCCTATTCCTCCCCCATTTCTAAAAGGTCCTCAGACAAAGGATATTTTTTTGAACAGCTCTTGGAAAAACATCTTATTCATTAAGTCAGAATATAGAATTATAAAGAGAAAAGATATTATTCCTGATTATTAAACATGATCTTTCGGATCATTTATCTCCTTCTAAATTATGGTCTTTTAGATTATTATCATTTGTATATATTATCTTTAATCCATTGTTAATACATAAAATGTACAAATCTCTCATTATGTATATTAATTTAAACAAAATTAAATCTATTTGCAACATATGCAATAATTATTAATAAATATAAATTAACTTAGTACCATATGTATTGTGGGTAAAACATAAATGAATATTTACTTTCAAAATAACATTTAGATTTTTTATCTTATTTTAATATCCTGATTTCTGATTTAATTTGTTGTATTTATTAATTCAAGTAAAGTCATAAACATGCAATAGCCATCAAAAAGGTTTATATATATTTTATATTTATATATTTAGTGTGTATTAAGTTAGAACACAAAACATCATTTTGAATGTTTGGTCAAAGTAGTTCAATTGACTCCCATAGTGACAGAGATGAGATTGTCAATATAGTTCTTGATTACCACTCAGTGGTTGAGAGTGGGCTAATGTTGAAGACAACACTGACTTAGGACACAAGACTCAAATAATTTAAGCTGTATCAAACCTGAAAACCTCTTTCCAGAAGACGAGCTTCTATTGTTCCAGAAAAGACTAAGCAAGCCATCAAAGGGGGAAAGAAATTAAATAATCCTACTTACCTCAAACAAGTCTGAACAGCAACAATTGCCAGCACAACAAGCTATACATACAGGTGTATTATACAACACTCAATTGTTGGTGGCAACCAACAACTGTCTAATTTTAAAAAGGGAAAACAAAATATTCCATAACAAAACCATATTAAACAATACCTATCTACATAGATCCAGCCCCACAGAAAGAACTAGCAGGAAAACTCTATCCCAAGGAAGTTAACACCCACCAAAATGCAGGCAATAGTTAACTTCACATTAGCAATACCCAAAGAAGGGAAACATAAAAACACTACCACCACCACTACTAAAAATAAATAAATAAATAAAAATAACAGGAATTAATAATCAATGGTCACTAATATCTCTTAATATCAATGGACTTAATTTACATCTAAAAAGACACAGGCTAACAGAATGGGTATGAAAACAGAACACATCATTCTACTGCATACAAAAACATTCCTCAACCTCAATGACAGATATTACCTCTGTGTAAAGGGTTAGAAAAAGATTTTTCAATCAAATAAACCTACAAAACAAGTTGGTGTAGCTATCCTAATATTTAAAACAATGACTTCAAACTAAAAATAATCAAAAAAGATGGAGAAGGATGTTATATATTCACCACAGGCAAAAATCATCAAGATGAAGTCTCAATTCTGTACATATATGCCCCAAACAGAAGAGTACCCACATTTGTAAAAGAAATATTACTAAAACTTAAATCACACCTTAAACCTCACACACTAATAGTGGATGACTTGAACACTCCACTCTCACCACTGGACAGAACTACCAGACAGAAATTCAATAGAGAAAGAATGGAACTAATTGATGTTATGACTCAAATGGATTTAGCAGCTATCTATATAATATTACACCCAAACAGAAAATAATACACTTTCTTCTCAGCACCTCATGGAAACTTCTCTAAAACTGACCACGTACGTGGTAACAAAACAAAAACAAAAGACACAAATATATTAAGTGGAAATCTTATGATTCTCAAATAATCACAGGCTTCCACTCAACATTCATTCTAAATTTTAGTCATGAACTAAGTGTCTTAATACCTTAAGTTTTACAGACAGAGACGTTAAACACCTTATATAATAAATTATTCTCAGTACATCTGAAATTAGTCCATGCTAATATTGGATTTCTCAATTAATTATTTTCATCTATCATTTAAATACCATTCAGGAAATTTTTATCATTCATGAAAATATTTAACTGATTTTTCACTATGTGATATTTGCAACAGATTTCAACAAAACTTCCAGATGTTTTGGTCACACGATGCTAACAGGCTATGGATCATTTGTCCTGAGACTGACTTGTGATTTAAAGTTGACTGTCTAGTAGGGAGTAGGTGTAACCAATGTCTCATCCTTTCCTCCAGTTGTTCTTATTTATTAGGCATCTTTCTTGACTTAATAAATGTCTTCGTGCTTCTGCAACTGCAGAGCCTCTCCATTTGTCACTTGGTTAACTTCCAGTCCTCTTGAACCCTCCTGCTGATAACATTAATTTCAAATTCAGTTAGCAGGTTTCATTTTTTTTTCAGTGGCCAGCTCCAATCTGTGACATGTTGTTTATTTAATCTACCTGTCAACATGGAATGCTCAGTGATAAATCACGGGTCCATTTCTAGTCTATGTGTTGTCATATCATATTCTTGTTTGTTTGATTCAAAGCACCAGCACCAGCACATGGGGTTCTCCAATTTCATAGGTGTGTAATATAGCTTTGGGGGCAGTGGTACCCTGGACATGAACTGACTTGTATATATTAAGGGGAAAAAACTGCATTTCCTGATTCTGATGGTTTGATTGTCAAAGTAGCTTTTGTGGTTCACGACAATTGTACCCTAGTACTCATTCCATTTTCTAGTCACAGATTTGACCTGTGTTGATATCTATTGTTGCTATTGGTGTGGCAATAAATCACTCCTGAAAAAAACGTTAATGAACTGTGAGTCCAAATCAGCTCTGGCTACAGGGATGAGAATTTACATAAGTAAGTTAAAGTTTGTTTTCAGTGTTCCATTATTCATTCCACATCTCTATAGTTTATTGTTAATATGGTTTACTTGATATAAATGACATATGTAACATGCTTGTTCTTTCTTTAGACACTTAAACTTATTTCCTTTTCCATAAAATGACTTAAAAATTTAGGACTTATACTAGTGAATGTCCTTTATTATCTAATTATGTATAAAATATGTTTATAAAATATATAGTATAATCAATGCATTAGAAACATATTAAATATTGCTATCTTTTTTAGAAATATATTACACATTATATATATTTTATTTGATTTTAAATATAAAATTATATAAATATATTTTACAGGTCTCCTATGTTTTCCTTACTTATCCATATTATCTAGACAACTTAATTAAGATAACTAAAGCTTACAAAATACTGAGAAAATAATTCTACTTCTTAGACATTTAAGCAAAATAATCACTCTAAGACAAACCAAAGAAGTCAATCAAAATAATACATTAGATTTATTGACTCAATTTCGAATTAACTTTGAAGCCATTGACGATTGACTACAGAAATGAACTCATTTCCAAAACTTTGAGTAGTCATGTGAATATTTATCTTAACAGAAGTTGATTTTCAGACGTGCTGGAAAATTAAGGAAAGAATCTTGTCTACATTTCCCCACACCACCCCAAAAATCCAGTGTAGCTGAAAGTGAGCATTTGCAATTATTATCGAATAAAATATTAGGATTATTAGAGGAAATCATAAGACAGTAAAAGCATGCTGTTCATATGGTTTGCTTTTTTTTAATTCAGGATTTTATGAGGTATGTTCTAGAAGTGGAAATGTGGATTGATATTAGAAGTTTGTGCATGACTCCACACCTTTGAGATATATACCCAGACCTCTATTTTTAAAACAAATGAAGATTGAACATTAGCTGTTCAAAACTGTGTGTATAGTATAAAGTTACCAAATATATGCCATTTTGTTAAATAGTTCAACAGACATTAAAGATTCTATCATATTGGGATGAAATTTAGTTCTAAATACTTATTATGATTATGACCAATAAATATATGGTACTTTGGACTCAAAAGAGCCATTTGTTGTCTATAATCTTAATATCTAGGTTAAATCCAATTCAACAAGTAGTCAACCACAAACATCTTCAAGGCTATCTCTCACACTTCACAGTTTACTACAAAGCTGATCAGTGGCGGCACATATCTTTAAGCCCAGCACTCAGGAACCTGAGGCAGATGAATGTGAGGTCAGCCTGATCTAAGGAGTTAGTTCTAGTACAGCCCGGGGTATACAAAGAAACCCTGTTTTTTTAAAAAAAGCAAACAAAAAGGAAAGTCTACTACAATTAGAATTATTTTTGTTATGGTTGTATCTTTATGTTTGTGAAAATGTACACTATGGTTCAAATAGAAGATGTTATTTGTATTTTCAGATAATATATATTATAAAAAACACTTGTGAAAACTGTTTTGGCTGGGTTCTGAGATTAGCTGTTAATGACTGGGCCTGTAAGAAAGCAATCAAGAATGTGTGTCTCCATATGCTTAAGGTTATAAGGAGGCCTTATAGAATAAGTAATATATAAAAACAAATACAATTTAAAATATCCCATACCATAAATGACACAAATTATAGCATATTAGAAATAAAACTCTAGGAGCTTGTCATTTTCCATGGTTCTTTCTCATATTTTTATACAAGAAGTTTTTAGATGCATCTCTGGGGAAATAGCCAATACTCATTATTTCAGTACTATTCAGTTAGTGTTGTCAAATTGCATGACTTTGAACAACTGCTCCTCATGAAAACTATAGCTCTGGACGACCTTTTTACAAACAAGTGTCATGTAAAAGAGGAGACTTTAGAGGAAATATTCAAATGGCATATTCACTTGATAGGAAAGTCATATATGAAAGCCCAGTCACTCTGTCCTATGTTTTAAGACTGCAAAATGGAGGGCTGAAGAGAAGGTTCAATGGTTAAAAGTACTGGCTGCTCTTTCAGAGGCTCAGGAGTCAATTCCCAGCACCCACATAGGACACACAACTTTATCTAACTCTCGACCTAAGGAATCTGATTCCCTTGTTTGACCTTTGGGTTAATAGATGCACAGTGCACAGATATACATGCAAGTATAACAGTCATATTCATAAATAAATAAGAAAAGACAAGAACTTATTATAGAATAAAATTGATGAGAAAATGAGCAGAAGCTGTGTTTCAGGAGAAGAAAAATGGAGAAGGAGGAAAGAAAGAGGGAACTGTTTGGGATGTATTGCATGGGAGAACACTATTTAAAAAATCGTATATATACATATGTATAATTAGCAATGTAATTTCTAGAAAAGCATCTTTATATTTTGCTGTTACTATGTACCATGTTTGACTGTGCTAAATGTCACCGAATCTACAGAAAAACATAAAATGAAGGAGAAAATCAATAGAATAAGCTAATTGTGGTATATATAAATGATTGATATGTAGGTTTGCAGGAGATTATTAAAATTGCACAGTCATTAGTACTTGCAATGACAGGCACACAACTCAGATTTCAAAGCTAAATAGTCTTTTAAAAATCTGAAAAAAAAAAAAGAAAACTGGTGGAGCAAAACTAGATGGTACCTTGTTTCTTAAAGAGCCTCATCATTTTGGTCAGGTTGATGATGTCCCGAATTCCCTTTAATGCTAGTCTCTTTAGGCCCTTTCCTTTTCCTTCCTTCCTTCCTTCCTTCCTTCCTTCCTTCCTTCCTTCCTTCCTTCCTTCCTTCCTTCCTTCCTTCCTTCCTTTTCTCTCTCTCTCTCTCTCTCTCTCTCTCTCTCTTGCTTTTTTGGGCATAATTAATACTGGTTAGCTAAGGCTTAAAAATCATCTATGATTAATAAGAGACCAACATTATTGATGCAAAAATCTTCTGGGAAGTGTTTTATTGGGGTCAGAACATAAAAGCTGTGTTCTCAGAGGGCAGCAAGACTATACCTCATGCCGGCTTTGAACTTGATAATATATAAAGTTTTCCCATGTGGTACTCAGTTTTTAAGGCCTAGAAGGATCATGTAGAGCTGCCGAGGCTCGCCACTGGGAGAGGTCATTGGTGAAGGTACAGTCTCAGTTTCGGTAGAAGGGCAAGAATTGAAGGGGCCGTGAAGAATTGACACCATAGGTAGAGTAAGAGTCCCTGAAGAGAGACCATGAGGAACTATTGGTGAACAGGAAGGATAGTTGCAGTAGAGAACTAAGTATATTGACGGTACAAACACATTGGGAAGATCACCAAAGACAGTATCTGGTGTGGAGTGGAGCTTACCTGAGGCTTGAGACAGGCTGTATAGGCTGTGGATGAAAGAGACAGAGCAGTGGTATTGCCTAGGCCCATTGGAGCTCAGAAATTAATGAGTCCAATACATAAGATCCCGACATTTTACACAGGTATAGCTTGGTTTCACTTTTCTTTGAATGCAACTATACCCTGATTTCTTCACTTTTGGAGTAGGAATTATTTGATTCAGTTTTGACTTTTATAAAAACCCATAGCAAGGAAACTTTGTATATTTTACTGATATGTTTGGGTTTTGATAGACTGTGGGGTTTTACTATTTTGTGTTTTATGTTGTGATATTAATGAATATAAACCCTTAATAATTCAAAAAAGAAAAAAAATCTGAATAGACTGTCTTAGTATGTTTAAATGGAAAAGCAGTAATAAGATCTAGTAAGAAATCAAACCTGCCTAATGAGCTTCTTCCAGTCAATGGTTTGGAGTGTTTTACTTAATTTGTCAACAGTTAGGAAATAATAAATGATAAGCACATATTTAAAGAGTGAAATTGAACTTGTTTCTAATGAGCATAATCATCAATCACTCCTTGGTCAATGCTTGAATTCATCTATTGTACTTGAGGCTACCTTGGAAAAAGGTATTTGATGTATATTTTTCCAAGTTTCTTTTAATATGAACATTCATCCCTACCTTTTTCAGACTGTTATAGATACACTTGAAATTATATATATATATATATATGGAATAAATATGTTCATAAGAACATGTTGCTGCTATTCATAATGGTGACTCTTGTTTGCTATCTGATATGTTTTTTAGACATGCCTACCCTTCAACACTACTTCCTAAATAGTAGCCATAAGTTCTGATATACCAGGAACATCAAATTGTAGTATCACAGGTGAACATGTTTTTCTCTACAATAAATTCCAATACATTCATTTTATATTTTCTCCAATTGTTTCTAAGAAATAAAAACAGCTAAGGAAAAACTAATGAAGAATAACAATTATATTATGAGAAAAAAATCACAAGAACAAGCAAATACAGAAAATTCCAACACTGTCACTGCATTTATATTGCTGTAGAATAGGTTTGGCATAAAGAATATCTGCTTATGACCTGTATCCTATTATCCTTTTATGTTTCTTATCTAGCTTTCTTCTTGTTCCTCAGTCAGTTTCTGCTCCTTTTATCCAATTATCCTTTTCCCAATAACATATTGCTGAAGAATTCCATATTTGGATACTGAACAAAAAATATGATTCTTACTATATGTGTACATTTAGTTTGGACATATTAAAAAGGTATTGGGTGATGTTTTCTGACTATAAATAATGTATTGTTAAATAAGTTAGGGTTCTGTTAGCTTTTCTAGAGGCCAGCAATAACTTTTCATTTTGATCCACTATGTTTATATGAGAATATTAGCCAGAATTTCTCTGTGGGTTAACTGTGAATGAGAAAGTAATATAGAAAGAATTTTCAAATGTAACTTAAAAGTCTCATATTTAAAACTACAGTGGTATTGTGAATGAAGTCTGATGCAATTTTAGGAAACACATGTGTTATATAGTTGTCTCAGAATTCATTAAAGAGGAAACACTTGGACAGAATAATAGATGCAAGAATTGTACCCAGAAAGTGTTCATTGATAATGAAATTTTGTATAGACTCATAGTTCAACTTTGGTCAGTAAGACTGAATAAGCATGTGTGTAGTACGGATGGTGTAATTTTTCCTTCCTTTTTGATAAATAAACTGTCCCTGTCACTCTCTTCTTCATTCTGAGTTGAGCATTGATCTGAAAGAAGCTGGTAGAAAATCATTGGGGAGGAAAGAATGGAGCAAGTTGAAGGGCAACTTGTTGAAACAGTAGAGCACTGTCGATAACATCAGCAATGCTATGAAGCAAGGTTAGTGCTATGTACTCCTGACCTGGTGCAAGCAGATCATAAGATGTTAAAATGGAACAGCTGTCATAACAAATATAAATGTCATTGGATAACTTTGATTTAATTACTGTGGAAATAAGTGGTTGTAAGCATCTGAAATATACCATGATATTGGTAATTCTTGATTAAGAGTACAAAGTATTAGAGAAAGTAAGTTTGTGATATAACAACATGTGTTTAAATATAAGCAATATCCCCAACAAAGTTTTCTTGGCTAACTTTGAGAACCTTAATGTCCTTTGGGCTTAGAAGTTTCCTAATTGAGACATATGAAATGTAAATCATACTAAACAATACAGCAAGAAGTCCTGGCCTACAGCCAATTCTCACCATTTTTATCTGCAATTTATTAATATATATGTATAATTTTTGTATATATATAAATTGGGAAAATATCAATAAGGAGAGATAATTTTAACTCTAACCATTCTGCCTTTAAAGCCTAATTTTGCTTAACTGTTAAAGCTTTAAAACATTAATATAGTTTTCATTCATAATATAGTTTTATTTCACTGGTTCTTACAAACAGATAATTAGGACATCAGTATTTCAGGCTATCACTGTTGCAAAAAAAATAAAGATAAGAAGAAACATAGTAAATGTTCCAATTTAGTTATGATCATTCAATGGCAGAAGTAAACAGAGAACTGCATTGGATACTCCTACAAATATCATTTTTCTACACAGTTTAGCCTAGCAAGGATTCAGAGAAAGCTGTCAAGAAGGATGCTAACAATCAACATGGAGAATGAGGTAATCCTGAGCCAACGTCATTGTCTGAAAATGAGAAAGCATTCGATCCCCTGAAAATGTGAAGTACAAATGTTTGCGAGCTGTCATGTGGATGTTGGGAAGTGAGCCCATGTTCTCAGAAAGGGTAGTTCATGCTCTTAGCCCCAGATCATCTCTCTAGTTCCCTTCCTTCCGTGTGCATATGCGTGTGCCTCTGTGTGTGTGTGTCTGTCTGTCTGAGAGAGAGAGAGAATTCTTTATATACTCTAAGGATTAGCCTTTGTCAAATGTTCAATAGGAAGCTCTACTCTTACTGTTTCCACATGTTTTCTTTGCTGTGAGGATTTTTTTTTTATTTCACGTAGCCAAATCTCTCAGTTCTTGACTTTTTTATCCCTGAGCTATTAAAGTTCTTTTCAGCAAGTTCTTATATATGCCTAAATCTTAAACTGTTTTTTTTTCTTTAGCAGTTGTAGAATTTTAGGTGTTCTTTAAATTTAGACTTGTACTGTGTAATAGATAAAGCTGTTGTTTTTGTTTTGTTTTGTTTCTTTTTTTTTTTATTGGTGGGTCACATACCCACATACTCCATTCTGGACTCTATATTTTTGTGTTGTTGCAGTGTTATGTGGCTTTGTTGCTATCACTATTTTCTGTTAACTGGGATCAGGTTCATTGTGTGTAAGACTTCTCTGGGCAATTTAGAAATGTTTATGTGCTCATACAAATTTCTAATTCTGTAAGGCTTTAATACCTTTAAAATGTGTACGTAGACA
This sequence comes from Microtus obscurus, assembly GCA_963919715.1. Classification (NCBI taxonomy): domain Eukaryota; kingdom Metazoa; phylum Chordata; class Mammalia; order Rodentia; family Cricetidae; genus Microtus; species Microtus obscurus. The sequence continues at coordinate 6,048,767 of CAWTZC010002333.1, forward strand.
CGGCACAGAATGCCTGGAGGCTGCAAACAACTTTGAGATTGATTCTGAACATATAACTCAGTTATCCAGGAATGGGCACCATGTGCCTGTGACCTTTACTTATGGGTTTATCTTGCCAGTCTAATATCATAAGGCTTTTCATAAGGATTACAACATATATTTAGATCGATTTTAGGCAATACAAGCCTTTATAATTTATTGATTCTATCTTTCATGAGCACTCTGGCCGCCCAAACTCAGGAAGTTTATAAAATAGATATTACATGTCATTATTTCATCCTTATGAACAAACATTCAGATCAAGGTATGATAGATAATATCAATATTGATTATTTCTGTAAGTGCAATGTGTGGAAACACGTACTGAATATGTCGTGGAAACACACGTATATTAAGATCACTAAGAACTTAATGTCCTAGGCATGTGTGGAAATGACGTCTAATTGAAAGCTTACACTGAATAAATTACACAGAAATGAAAAAAAGCAGTTCTTTAGAACCAATTCACTGAAACCTCAAAGTAGAAGTTATTGTTTTTGCATAGTAAATTTCAGAAATCAGGGTAGTTTATCTTTTGAAGAGTTATAGTGGGTTGGGCTACTGGAGTTAGATAATATTTTATATTTTTAAAGGTCATAGTTACATGGGATTGACATATAATAAATACATTCCAACCTGTAACTGAAAGTTTTATTTGTATTCATATACATAAGATATTTACTTCAATATTTACTAATAAAACTTTTAATGGACTATAATTCACATTCATTACTTTCTTGAACAAGATTGTCAAATAATACATTAGTAACATCATCTTATGTGCAGTGAGGAAGCTCCAAAACCAAATTGGCATGAAAGTAACACATGAGTGTTTTCATGTATGAATGCTAATTTAACCCTGAGAGTGTAGAATGGATTTCACAGTTTAATCTTGTTGGCAGGAGGATTACATTCAAATTGAGCTCATTGTGTGCTCAAAGATTTCCTTGTGGAGCTAGCAATGAATTTGTGTGTTTGTTCTTCATAAAATTCATGGTTGCAGTTGTCATTGTCCTTCAGTCAAGGATGACCCTGCTACTCCTACAGTTGAAGAGGTTAGTGTTAAGGTTGACAGTAAAGGTGTACCACCATATGCCACAAGGTATCTTAGAAATGGTTTCTGCATACAAACTAGGGGAAGATTTGCTATTTGGGTGGAATTTCAAGAATGTAACCATGGAATAGGTGATATCAGAAAGTGGTTTATATTTTCTGAATGGATATATAAGTAGACATTTTGTTTAATCTGGAAAACAGCAGACAGGTTGAAACAGTGAGTATATAATAAGAAAAAAGCCACTAATTGGCTAACAGGAAGCTATGACCACTTTATGGGTAGCCTCGTAACCTCATTTCTTCTCACCTTGCTATGGCCTCAAAGCTGCTGTCTGATATGGAAGACATTTATAGCTTCAAACCTATTAGTGCTTTAAGTAACACCAAGAAGCAACACTGAACGCTAAATGAATTTTCAAATAATGACATTTCAGCATTGACATGAGCGTCTGGTATTTCTTTCTTAGCATCAGAGCTAAGGAGTATAGGTTAGTTTTGCAGGAGTCACAGGCACGCTCTGATTTATTAGAGAATAATGTATGCTATGCTAATGTAGATAGCAAGGGGAGGGAAAGCATTCAAATAAAGCAGGTATATGTGGATTGAGAAGAAGCTAATGTGAACATAGATATAATAATGAAACAATAAATTCTATATTATAGGCTCTCCATAAATATGGAACCAATATTCTGTTTGTAAAGAAAAGTTTAAAGAAAATATATTGAACCTTTCTGAGGCAGTCAGGATGTAACTATGCCTGTAGGAGTGATGCAGAAGGAACAGACCTGGAAAAGATGAGTGATTAAGTTAAGCTTGCTTAATAGTAGTGAATCACTGTGGGAATTTGAGCCTCTCACCTTGCAGTGGGATAGAATGACAATATGAATGTAATAAGATTACTGTGGTGAATGGATCTGGGCTTTAGAAACAGAATGGCCCTAGTAGATTAAGCTTCAAAGTTGTTTTTTTTTTTCCTCAAATTTGTGAATCTTTATATCTGAGATCTTCCAAAGTAGCTCAAGATACGATAAATAAGGATGATATTTTGAAAAGAACAGGAGTTTTATATTTGGATTAAACATATCTTAGAGATGTAAGGCTGTATTTCAAAATATCTATTTTACTTTCATGTAGATAAATATTTAAACTGCAAAACTGCATACTTTATAAATATAGAAATACAAGAAGTTTGACATGAGATCCCACTCTTAGCCAAGAGAAGCTATGTCAATTAAGAGCTTTTTGTGAGAGGGACGGCCAGTTTTCTTTGAGATTGTAATCTTTGATAATTTGAATATTTTCCACTGGAAGACCACACAAGAATATATAGGCAATGCTAACTGGACTTTATATGCCTAAAAAATGGTCACAAAACTTGGTGGGCATAGAAAGAAGGGTGGACTACAGAGGTAGTGGGATAGGTGAAAATGATCAAAATATACCGAACCAAAAAAAGTTCCAAAATGTAAGATGGAGGGAAAAAAAATACCTGATGTGCTTAAATTCTTCATCTTTAAAACTGTTGTCTTGAATATGTTCATAAGAAAATAATTTTAGAACTATTGACCCAGGGGAGAAACTGATCAGAGAAAACCTGTATGTGGGAAGTGCTAGGTTTTGTAACCCAAAACCCTTCTTAAGGTTGTGCTGTCGGCATATTGGCATCATATCAACAAGGTATAATCACGATTGTGGGGCTTCAACTTCTTACTGGAAACTTCAAAGGTTACTACAGGGAAATTTATTGTTCATTGTGGAAAACTTAAACATAATTCATGTAGATATATATTCAACAAAAGAACAACAAAACAGAGTTTTGACAATAGTAGTCCCTAAATTTGATCTTCCTTTTGTCTCACACCAGGTGGCTCCTGATATGAGACAGAATCTTTGATTTTGTTTTTCTTTTTTTTTTTTTTTTGGTATAGGGAATTTATTTGGAAGATTCACCAAGGAAGCAGAGTAAGGGAGTAAAAAAGTAAAGTAAGATGGGATAGTCAGTTAGGCAAATGTCTGCGACTTACCAAGGGGGTTTCGACTTCCCTAAATGTTCTAGTGAGTTTACCTTAGAGGGATAATTTTCTGACATCTCATACAATTCCATGTGCATATGAGCTAAAAAGAACTTCATCGTCAGAAATTATTCTCAGGTATAGGGTGTGGAGGCCCCTCAGTATATGCAGTATATGCAGACACACTTAAAATAACATATATATATATATCTATATATATATATATATATATATTGGTTTTTTTTTCCAAAATAATATACTTTTATTTAATGATGAACAAATGAACAGAAAATGAGAAAGAAAACTGCACTGTTGTTGAAATATACTTAGAAAAGAGTACATTTAGCTTTATATGTTTCCATTGGTTTCTTTTTTTTTTTCTTTTTTTTTGTCAAAGCCTCCGTTTATTAGGGACAGGGTAACAACTTATATACCCCCTGAATGAGGGCTTGGGGAGCAGGGCACAGGAGCATGGAATCTGGCCGCGTGGTCCCAGTCACATAACCTACATCCGGTCAGGTAGGCCAAGAAGTCAGGAGTTGCCACACCTAGTTCCCTGGATAGCTGGAATTTAAGGCAGTTCCGCTATCAGATTAGGTTCGTTAGCAATTAGCGAATAGCTAATTGGGTGTGGGGCAGGTTTTGCCAATAGGACTATTCTTAACATAATTATGGGTTTGGGGTTCCCTGCAGGCTCCCCAAGGTGATGGTTTCTGTAACAATCTTTAGGGGGGGAAACGGCTCCCAACATATTCCTCCTTTCTTATATAAAGGCAAGTAGTTATAGGTGGAGGGCACCAAGACAGAGTCAACCATGGTGTCAGATCTAAAGGAGAAGGGACTGGGACAAGGAGAGACCCTCCTCTCGACTGGTGAAGCAATTTACCTCTCCTGGGAACAGAGGGGTGCCTTATGAGTAGCATTAGTTTCTTGGAGCTTCTCAAATAAAAGGTATCTAGTAGGATTAAAGTAAGCAGATCACAGGGCACCCTGTCTTAGGCTATGTGGAGAGCGCCCTCGTACCTAAAAACCATGCCATGTTGAGCCGGCCTGTACGGCCTCTGTATGGTTTGAAATTTAGGTGAGGATCCACACTAACTCCCGTCATTGGGCCCCTGTATCTATCATTAATGAAAAATCTGTGAGGTGCTCCTTAAACAAAAGATATGATATATTTTGGCACCAATAACTCCATCTCCAGACAAGAAGAAAGGGGCACCTTCCAAACCCAGTATTCACCTTTTAGTCTGGCCCATGGTATGTCCTCCTTCCTAAATGCCTACTCCACAAAAAGTTACGTGTGCTTGCCTGCCATCAATTAGGGAGGTGAAAAAGGGATCAAAATCTAAAATTCTTAACATATGCATTAAACCCAAACACTTTACAGCATGTGTCAAACCTTTCCCAACATCTATAAGCAGTTACATATATCATTAGATCAATTTCAGTAAGAGTACAATGACATACATTGTTGTCAAATACCACCATTTCCGGACTCTGAGCAACAGTCACAGGAACCCCAATCTTTCCCCTTCTTAAGTGAAGAGGTTAGTATTTTAATTAAAATGAGTTCTGTGTTGTTTTTCTTTTAACAACGCACTTGGATTTAGAGGATAGTCACCGCCCAAATAGAAAGTCAGGTTGGCATTTGTTGCATACATTTTGACCTTCAGTATTTGGGTATCTTAAAATACGGAGAAACACGGAATGAAATTTTGTGTTGACACATTAATTTATTAATACCAAAAGCAACACATTTCCCCCTCTTCTCTTTCCTAGCTCAAATGCACATAGGCAACTCTAACAGTGAATAAACTGATAGAAATTCAGAAATGATGGAACTTCATCTGCATCAAGGAAAGAATTAAAGTGTAATAAATATATAATGTGCTAGCCATTATAAAGTGTTAGAATTAAATATATGTCATCAAAAAATAAAGGCAATTTTTACAACAAACTGTAGTTATGGAATTATAAGTTTTATATATTTCAATTTTTAAAGTAAAGAATTAGAACTCCCCAGAATGAGTTCAAAGTAGGCAAAAAGCAAAATCACCTGTTACCACAATAATAAAAATGTAAAGTAATATTAATCCAAACTTTTATTCTATGAATATTAGATGGTTTACACCTAGCTTGTTACACTCAGACATAGGCTAGGTAATGAACAGTCAATTTAAAATAAGGCAAAATATTACAAAAAGGTAATTAGACTAAAGGAAAACATTAGTCTTAATACATGAAATAAGATGATGAAAATATTTGTGCTTAAAGAAAAAATGCAGTTTCTAAGTCTGTTTTAAGATGCAGGTGTATTGTCACAAATAGTTAAACACATTTGTTCAAGTCAGTAGGAAAATGTGCCACTCAGAAGCACCATCACTGTTTCCTGTTCCCTCTATAACTCAATGGAGCTACCAGGCGCTCCTGAAACTTGTTTGACATTATAGAAAAAATAATTCATCTTTATGCCAGATCAACCTTTAAATCTCTGCTGAATCATAAAGGTCTCATTAGATTATGATATATCCCATGGCCATCAGCCATCCCAGTATTTAAGGAGCATAGATATTTTCCCCTTGGATTCCCTCTGATACTATTTAGTATATTCATGAATTCATTTACTGTCTTAGAGTGTTTTAGATGCTTAATTTCCCATAGAAAACAAGAAACTAGGTGAAACAATCCTGAAATAAGAGGATTGTTTAACAGGCTAGGCCGGGTGGTGGTGGCACACGCCTTTAATCCCAGCACTCGGGAGGCAGAGGCAGGCGAATCTCTGTGAGTTCGAGACCAGCCTGGTCTAGAAGAGCTAGTTCCAGGACAGGAATCAAAAGCTACGAAGGAAACCCTGTCAAGAAAATCAAAAAAAAAAAAAAAAAAAAAAAAGAATAGCAGGCTATATGTGTGACTAGGGGAGCAATCATGAACACAAGGGGAAGTTTTAGGCTCATAAATGATACTGTGAGACTTCATCATTGCTCAAGATTTTGAGAATGGTTATCTGTAAACTACCCAGCTTATATAGAAATGCTATATATCTGATTCTACCTAAAAAGCATTGCCTCTGAGGGAAAAATGGCTAGAGTGACTCATGGAAAGAAAACAACATGACAGAAATGTCAGGTCTCAGAGTGGTAATTTCAACTCTTCTGCTTCCTGGTTGCCTCGTGACCTTGTGCCAAGCCTGGTTTCTTTGCTCCTTAATTTGTCCATTTCCAAGTGAGCCTAGCAGCAGTAGACTAAGCACACAAGACTGTTTAGAGGAGACTTTAATAAAAGTGCACTTTTCAAAAAACTTGCATAAATGTTAAATAGAGTAAAATATATCTCCCTTTCAACACATTTATGAGAGCTTTGTGCGTGGCGTCAACTTTAATAATGAGAGTCTCTCTGAGCTTTAGCAACCTTTGCAAATACCAAAGAGGCTATCTTTTTATGACATAGATGCAAAGGCCACTTGCATGTGTCTTTTATCCACACAGGAGAAAATTGATCATTCAATATGGCTGTGATATTCCTATATAGCGTCTTTATAATTCACATTTAAGTTAAAGGATTCACAATAGGGATTTACAGAGCTAAAATATTATCTTGTTGCCGTGTGCATGAAAACATAAGTTTCAATACAGAATGTGAAGGATTAGGGAGATTGTAATTACTTATGTCAATATCAAATTAACAAAGCAAAATTATAAAGGAATTAAGATTCTTCGGAATCTTAAGTTTATATTAGCTGAAAGTAGTCATTACATATGGAGATAGTTTAATTTGCAAAAAGTGGGTCTCAATCAGATTGTACATATTAACTTAAAACTTTCAATGATACGATAATTAAAAATGATCTAAATACCTATCTGACTCCTTCCCACTTATCTACCTTTCTTCCTTCCTTCATTGTGCAGGCTTATTTATTCTCTTGTTCCTATAAACCTAGAGTGTTACAACCTGAAAAGACACTTGAAGCATTATATCTGTGACTTTCATCATATAGTATTTATTTCAAATATTTTATTCTAAAATATTAATGCAAATATAACTCTAAGACAAACACTTACTGATTAATTAAAGCTCAGTCTTGAATCTTAAAAATTAATTTCTCTCTGATATTGCTCTATAGAGTTTGTGATAGACATAATTACTCCAAGGCCTGTGAAGAATTGGGAGTTTGGTAGGGATTGCAATGAATCTATATATTGTTTTGGTAAGATTATCATTTTTATTATGTTGATCCTACCTCTCCAAGAGCATTGGAGATCTTTCCATTTTCTGATATCTTCTTCAATTTCTTTCTTCAATGACTTAATATTCTTGTCAAACAGGTCATTCACTTATTTGATTAGTGTTACCACAGGACATATTATGTTACTTGTGGCTATTGTTAAGGCTGATGTTTTTCTGATTTCTTTCTCAGCTTCTTTATCATTTGTGTATATGAGAGCTACTGATTTTTTTTTAGTTGATCTTGTCACATTACTAAAGCTATTTATCGGCTTTAGGAATTCCCTGACAGAGTTTTGGGGGTCACTGAAAAAATTCTCAGGAATCCACACGGAGGACACCAGTTAAGACTGTCAAAAATAGAGGAGAGGGTGCCCAAACTAACATTGTCCTGTAGTCAGATTGATGAATGTCTTAAATGCCACCATAGAACTGTTATCCAGCAACTAATAGAAACAGAGCCAAGGACCCATAGAGGAGCTTTGAACTGAGCTCCCAAAGTCTTGTTAAAAAGTAGGAAGAGTGGAGACGATGAGCAAAGAGGTTAAGACCATGATGAGTACACCCATTGAAACAGTTTACCTGAGTGAATGGGAGTTCACCAACTCCAGCTGGACAGGGAAGGAACCATCATAGGACCAAAGTAGACCCTATGAATGTGGGCTGATCATTGTATGACTGGGGCAGACTGTGAGGCCAATTGCACTGGACCCGGATTTATCCCTATAGCTTTTACTGGTTTTGGGGGAACCTATTATCATTGGATGGATATCTTACTCAGCCTAGATATAGTAGGGAGGACCTTAGACATTCCACAAAGCAATGTGCCTTATCCTCACTGAGGTGGGGTGAAGATTGGATGGGTGTGGGAGGAGAGGAAGAAGTGGGAACTGGCCTTGGTATGCAAAATGAAAGAAATGATGGAAAAATCAGTCGCCCTCCTATACACAATGGATATGGAAGCAGAGAGGGAAATCAGAGAAACATCACCTTTCACGATAGCCACAAACAGCATAAAATATCTCGGGGTAACTCTAACTAAAGAAGTGAAAGATCTATTTGACAAGAACTTTAAGGCATTGAAGAAAGAAATTGAAGAGGATACCAGAAAATGGAAGGATCTCCCTTGCTCTTGGATTGGGAGGATCAACATAGTAAAAATGGTAATCCTACCAAAGGCAATTTATAGATTCAATGCAATCCTCATCAAGATCCCATCAAAATTCTTCACTGATCTTGAGAGGACAATAATCAATTTTATATGGAAAAACAAAAAACCCAGGATAGCCAAAACAATCTTATACCATAAAGGAACTTCTGGAGGCATTACCATCCCTGACTTCAAACTCTATCACAGAGCTACAGTAATGAAAACAGTGTGGTATTGGCATAAAAACAGAGAAGTCGACCAATGGAATCGTATAGAAGACCCAGATTTTAACCCACAAACCTATGAACACCTCATTTTCGATAAAGGTGCTAAAAGTATACAATGGAAGAAAGAAAGCATCTTCAACAAATGGTGCTGGCACAACTGGATGTCAACCTGTAGAAGAATGAAAATAGACCCATACCTATCACCATGCACAAAACTCAAGTCCAAATGGATCAAAGACCTCAACATCAATCTGAACACACTGAACCTGATAGAAGAGAAAGTGGGAAGTACCCTACAACAGATGGGCACAGGCGATAGCTTCCTAGGTATAACCCCAGCAGCAGTCATTAAGGGCAACACTGAATAAATGGGACCTACTGAAACTGAGAAGCTTCTGTAAAGCAAAAGACACTGTCACTAAGACAAAAAGGCAACCCACTGACTGGGAGAAGATCTTCACCAACTCCGCAACAGACAAAGGTCTGATCTCCAAAATATATAAAGAACTCAAGAAACTGGACTTTAAAATGCTATTTAACCCAATTAAAAAATGGGGCACTGATCTGAAGAGAGAGTTCTCAACAAAAGAAGTTAAAATGGCCAAAAGACACTTAAGGTCATGCTCAGTCTCCTTAGCGATCAGGGAAATGCAAATCAAAACAACACTGAGATATCATCTTATACCTGTCAGAATAGCTAAAATCAAAAACACCATTGATAGCCTTTGCTGGAGAGGCTGTGGAGAAAGGGGTACCCTCATCCATTGCTGGTGGGAATGCAAACTTGTGCAACCACTTTGGAAAGCAGTGTGGCGGTTTCTCAGGAAATTCGGATCAACCTACCCATGGACCCAGCAACCCCACTCTTGGGAATATACCCAAGAGATGCCCGATCATATGACAAGGACATTTGTTCAACTATGTTCATAGCAGCATTATTTGTAATAGCCAGAACCTGGAAACAACCTAGATGCCCTTCAATGGAAGAATGGATGAAGAAAGTGTGGAATATATACACATTAGAATACTACTCAGCGGTAAAAAACAATGACTTCGCGAATTTTGCATGCAAATGGATGGAAATAGAAAACACTATCCTGAGTGAGGTAACCCAGAACCAAAAGGATGAACATGGGATGTACTCACTCATAATTGGTTTCTAGAGATAAATAAAGGTCTATAATTTGATATCCTAAAGAAACTAAATAAGAAGGTGAACCCAATGAAAAACATATAGCTATCCTCCTGGTTATGGGAAGTAGACAAGATTGCCGGACAAAAATTGGGATCTTGGGGGTGTGGTGGAAGGGGGGTAAGGGGAGAAGCAGAGAGAAATGTGAGAAGGGGAAGTTGGGGGTAACTTAGGGAAACGGGATGATTGGGATAAAGGAAGGTTGGTTAGGAGAGCAGGGAAGCACACATCTTAATTAAGGGAGCCATCTTAGGGTTGGCAAGAGACTTGGACCTAGAGGGGCTTCCAGGGTCCCAAGGCGATGTCCCCAGTTAGTTCCTGAAGATAGGGAACCTGAAATGACTCTATCCTATAGCCATATTGATGAAGATCTTGCATATCACCATAGAACCTTCATCTGGCGATGGATGGAGATAGAGACAGAGACCCACACTGGAGCACTGGACTGAGCTCCCAATGTTCCAATGAGGAGCAAAAGGAGGGAGAATATGAGCAAAGAAGCCAGGACCACAAGGGGTGCACTCACCCACGGAGACAGTGGGGCCGATCCATTGGGAGCTCACCAAGGCCAGCTGGACTGTGACTGAAAAAGCATGGGATAAAACCGGACTCTCTGAATTTGGCAGACAATGAGGGCTGCTGAGAAGCCAAGGACAATGGCGCCGGGTTTTGATCCTACTTCATGTTCTGGCTTTGTGGGAGCCTACCCAGTTTGGATGTTCACCTTCCTAGACCAGGACTGAGGGGGAGGACTTTGGACTTTCCACAGGGCAGGGAACCCTGACTGCTCTTCAGGCTGGAGAGGGAAGGGGAAGAGTGGGGGGAGGGGGGAGGAGGGGGATGGAAATGGGAGGCGGGGAGGAGGCAGAAATTTCTTTTTTTTCCAATAAAAAAAAAGAGACACCACAAAAAAAGTAAAAAAATAAAATAAAAAGAAATAAAACTAAGAAACAAACAAACAAAAAGAAATCATTACTCAAGTCAGATTTGTGCACACGCCTGTGTGTGTCTGTGTGTGTGTGTCTGTGAGTGAGTGAGTGTGTGTCTGTGTGTGGTTGTATGTAGAGGAAGACAGTCATAGAAAGCTTCATACATTAGAGTAAGAAAATAGAGCTAAAAGCAGAACCAAAATTAAAGCCAAAATTTCCAGCAACTGAGACTACATTCTAGCATTTGTAGATGAAAGGCAAAATACATGTTAGATTGACAATTCTAAAGTTAGTAGTTTATGTATGAGTAAGTGAGCAGACACCCAATTCTGAACATATATGGTTCATACAGTCCCTTATCTTCTGTGACTAGCATCTTGCATGTTTAATGTTTTCCTATTCACACACATTAATGCCTTTAAAACTAGTTTTCAATTTTTAAGTACTGGTAACATTTAAATAACATCAAAACCATTTAAAAGAAGGTTCAAAGCTTGAATATATTCATAACATTATGCAATCATCACTCCTATCTCTTTCTACACACTTTTCATTTTAGAACTGGCACTAATTACTAATTTAGCAATAAGGCCAGTGTAGTAATAAAAGCGGCGGGGCCAGCACTCTCTGGATTCCCGCATGCAAATTGCTGTTTTTATGAGATGGAAATCACCAAGAACCACATATAAATAAAGCCAAACCTTCTTTAACTGTCTTATTTTCTTAACATAATACCTTTAGTTTCATAGTGTCACCAGAAAAAATATAACCTTCATTTTAAGCTCAATAATATTCTATAGCAGTTTTGTGTCAGGTTTTTGCCTTTATCGCTATTCATCTGTAGTAGACAGGAGTGTTTCCACATTTACATTCTTATGAGTAATCCTCAATAGCTGTTCCCCCCGATTTCAATTTTCATATCAGAGTACTGAAGCATTAAGAAGAAATCACACATTGCTGTCCAAAATAATTATATTTTATTAAATGAATAAAAACCCACAAAATTGGATGCGAATTTACACATTGTTGCCAATCTTACTTTCTGTATTTTCTTTTGTATTGTTTTATGAGACAGAGTCTCACAATTTAGCCTTGATTAACCTGGAAATCGCAATGAAGATGAAGATGGCCTTTTAATCACAAAGATCTGTCTGTGTCAACCTCCCGTTTCCTGGAGTTTAACCATGATTGCTTAGCTATGTGATAGTACATACATACCTGTATGCATGCATGCATGCAACATACATACATACATATATACATGCACACATATTTTGCATGGTGATGTTTTCTATGTAACTAATTACAAGTGATATTGCCTCACTATACAACTGCAAAGCTTTTTGAATAAAAAAAAATTAGTCACTAAATTTTACTTAATTAGTGTGTTAATTCATTGGAATGCTGCTATACCTGGTTAGTAACAGCTTCTTGGTGATCTTTGCATTAAGGCTTAGAAGATCGTAGCCTCTGTAGCTCTGGTGTGGTATCACTATCTTGTGTCAGGAGTGCTGACCTCAGAGAATGAAGTAAGACACTTTCCTTCTTCTTTAATTGCTTTTTAAACGTCCAAGAAGGATGTGTATCTGTTCTTATATTTGGTGTTAGGCACAATTCTAATATTTAAATATGGGAATTCAAACTAGGAAAATGGCCAGGTACAATCTTCTCTTTGTTCAGGGAATTAATTACTGATTCAAACTTTGTTGACACTTTGGATCTATTCCTACTTCTTCCCTTTCCTTTTTTTTTTTTCCTTATTTTGATTCACTGATTCTTGGAACATAATTCAGCATTCTTTAGGCAAAATAAAATGTAAAAGTAGAGTTGATAAATACTCTTTTAGACCATTTTAAGAGACATACACTTACTTGGGTATTGATATATGTAATTAGAAAGCATCATAAAGGAATCCATATTATAATTTGCACAGTCACAGATTGTATGAGAGATTCAATGAAGAGCAGTTTTTCTTGAGCATCAGAGCCTCATTCCCTAAGTAAATGTCTAGATTACTACTGATGTTGACTATAATCATCTGCTCTATCTATGGCTGGTGCTGGAAAGCATAGAAGTCAAAGGCATAGAGATTCTGTTTATACCATATACCAGAGATGTCAAGATACACTATCCTATCTGTGATGGGCTAAGTTAGAACTCACTAGTGTGTGCCCAATAATGCCATACTAATAAAACATCAGGTTCCAATGAACAGTCACATGCTTATTGACCTGAACGACCTTAGAATACAGGGTTTCCATAGTACTCTGTCCATAATACTTTGATTATATTAGTAGAGGTAGTTCCTTGGCAATCAGTTGTTCAACTGTGTAGCCCCAAAGTTTCAGGGTTCTTCACAGTTTTAGTTGTACCCCAGTCCCTCAAGATAACTGATGATGGTGAAAGCTGAAAACCCAAGTTTGCTTCTGTAGAACACAGGACTCTGCTGTATGACAGAAAAGACCTGTAGCCCATATTGCAAACAGTGGTCTTCCAGAATGCCTGGGTTGTCTATTGCTGGGAGATTGGTCATGTCCTTGGTTGACAAAAATTGGTTATATCTAATTTGGCAATAGGAGTGATCCACACAGTCTGGGAGAATTTTTGGCACAGGCCCCTTCCAAGGTTAGAAGCAATTCAGGTAGGACCTTTAATTTGTTTTAGTAACTTAAAGGTCTTTGATGGCACAGAGCACAGTAGATATGTGAAGGCTCTTTCTACTTAGCCTCGTGATAGATAATCTCAGGGAATAGGTAGAACAGCTGGACAGAGGCCAGTGCTACAGCACATGGTCTCCCTGGAACAAACAGTATTTCTTTATCTTCTAAGACATGAAGGGTTTTATTTAGACTTCAGCATAATGCGGATGATGAGATTTATTCCTCAGGCCAGTCTAGAAACAGGCATCCTACCACTCTGCTGAGTTACTGGATTAAGGTAGGTTTTCTCACATTAATTTTTAGTATAATGTCTGAAATTCAATCCATCTGAGCATGTACCTTCTTCCTCAAACAGTTTCTCTTTTGAGGCTGTTAAAAGTTGGTATTGATGGTGTTAGACACTCTATCTTCTTTCTATTTTTTAGAAGCATGCATCTTTATAAACTTATTATCTTAAAACAGGGTCCCACCACCTCTTTGTAGTGTTTTTTTTTTATTCTGTTGTGAAGAAAGTTGGGCAATGAATAACCTAACAAATTTGTCTGTGGCCATATGACACTAGAAGATTTAGTCTTTATCTTTTGGGAGTCTCATTTTAAAGTGGAAGGCAAAAATAAGTTGAAGATAAAAGACTATTCTGTAAAGAGTGTAAATGCCAAAAGAATGCTTATTAGCAATACAAATATCAAACAAGCTTGAGAACACTAGAGAGTGGAAAGCTTAGATAGGAGGACTAACACATGTCATGCTGCTGAAGAAACTTAATGGTGGGAGGTTGAGATGGGGAGATCATCATGGACAGCTGCAGTTCTCGGACATGATAAGTTTGAAGAGGGTCTGGATATAAAGCACGCCTATATGAAAAACAAACAAAAGAAAATAAATTTCTCTCAAAATGGAGTAGCATATAGACAGAATATTAAGACACCCTTTTCAGTAAGACAATTGCATTATCTACATATTTTAGTAATCTCATGATGAACAATTTTGTGTTTATTAGAAAAACTAACTGTACATTTATTTGAAAAGAGTGGGTATTCAAAATTATTAAATCAAAGTTTCTTTGTGATAAAAATCCTCTAGATTAACAGCTTCTTGTTCTTTTTGGGAAATATCTAAAGTGCTCCTGTATTTCACTAATCTGGAATTTAGTGAAGTTTAAATAAATAAAGCAGCTTCCACTTTTTGTTTTACTGTCTAGACTGAAGTTTCTAAGGAAATTTTCTTCTAACCAAAAAATATTTCCAAAATTATTACAAAAGTTAAGCCCATAACACTTGTGCGATGCTCAGGATAAATGGAATTTGTAATCAGATTTCTTTTCTTCCCTGGCTTATAAACATCAAGAAGTATCAATGCAGTAGCTTGAGAATATTGATTAAAATATCAAAAGTGTCTTCATTTACCACATAGGTTGTGTTTTCTAACCTTTCTTTGACAACTGATGTCATCTTGACAAAGCAGTTAGCATCAATGACTCACAGCTCTCTGCCCCCTGCTTTTACCACAGTCAGTTTTCACGCTTCAGACTGCCACACTCCATTATGTTTCTGTATGTCAGACGTGTCTGAAGGATATCATTTCCTTGAAGTGTAAATTCCTCTATTTGTCTTTGAGTGTCAGTGTCAAAATATGTGATCCTTGATCACTAATCTAATCCTTTATGAAGCTGTAAACAGACAAAAACAATGTCAGAATTTGATTTTGATTGATAGATTATTATTTACGAATTTAGAATTCAGATGAGAACTTCAGAGATTGCTTATGTTCTGTGTCACCTAGGATCAAACCAAACTATCTTTACAGAATTGAAATGGAGATTGCTAGATATTTTCAGTATGTCTTTGATGCAGCCTTCAAATACAGCTTTCAGAGCAATTATTATGCAAAGGCAGATACGATATTAAACGTTCAGTCCTTTATAGTTTCAATGTATGGGAAATAGAATCCTACATGGCTTATGCACATAAAGAAAAGATAAATAACTTTTAAATAATCAATTAAATTTTAGACACTTGTGTCCTCATCCATCTAACAGATGAAATAAATTTAATGAAAATGAGTATCTGTGATGATAATCTCTTCTCAGACATTAACCATTGATGGCTACTGGCTTAGAAACCGTGCAACAGCAAATCAACAAAACTAAATACTTATGTTTGCATATGGCAAGCACTTAATTATAAGCAGTGATAAACTAATGGAAATTGAAGTATGTATTAAGCAATAAACAATGTAACAAATCATGTCATGTTAAAAATTTGATGACAATATATTTTTATTTTCATGAACAAAATCAGTTATAATCTGCATTGTTGATGTATTGGAATTAATATCTCATTAGCCTGAAGTATACATGTAAAAATAAAAAAATTCCTTCCTAAGCAGAAATTATTAAAATATTTTACTTACAATGTAAATTTAAACATAAACTAAAAAGACACATGACATCAAATTTTCCATGCCCAAACTCTGTACTTTTTTTTTTTTAAGCAAGCAAACTGTAATATATTTGCCTTCATCACGTGTAATGTTTTTTGGTAGAATCTATCTCTTGAACTTTAAATAAATAAGAATAAACAGAAACCAAATAAGCCAAAAAAATTCCCATTACAACAATAAAATACATTCTAATATTTTACAGAAAAAAATAATTTAAAAGGACACTTAAGGCCTACTCCAGGACATGGAAACTGCTTGAGGGACCAAGAACCTGAGACTTGATATCCCAGAAACATGGGAAACTAAATACTAATGTTCTCTATTTTGTAAAAATGAAGCAGCAAAATGACTCCTAATGACCTTCGGCTAAACTCATGTAGTGCTTTGCTCAGTCATCATCATGGAAGTGATTCCCAACCAGACCTTTTGCAGAGAATTAGAAACTTTCTAACACGCAGCCATAACCAGAATGTTGCATCAAATTTCTCCAAGTGAGGCTCAGTAAACTCTGCAGAGCAGGAGGCAGAGGGAGTGTAAGAGTCGGAAGGGGTTGGATGACACTAAGATCTACACACAGGAACTGAACAACTGTACAGGGCCTACATTGGATCTGCAGCATATGGGGTCCCAGAGGTGAAAGGAGAAATGGACACATTTCCTAAGCTATTGCCAATTAATAAACACTCTGAATAAACACTATAGATGAAAATTTAGTTTCCTCCAAGGGAGTCTAACAAACTAATGTAGCGGGTAAGCTGCATGGCCAGCAGTAGATAGTTAACAGAAAATAAAATTAACGCTCAAAGCCAATATTTTGGAGATTCCTTATTTCTCAATATTAAGACAGTGCATTTATGCTTATAGTTTTGACTCTTTTCTTCTACGTTATATATCCTTTGCACGTATTTATATGTTATGATTCCAAGTTTTAGCATTTCATAGAATTCCTGAGCTTGTGAATGTCTTTATCTCTGTCTCTGTATTCATGTCAAGGTTTTTCTTTCTTTTTATTTCTTTTTAATTTATTTTTCTTATTACATTTCCTAAAGAGAAAAGAAGTTTGCATTTAGATTGGTGAGGAGGTTGAAAAGTTGTAAGGGAGGTGAAGTAGGAGATATCATGATCAGAATAGATTGTATGAAAAGCATATTTTCAGTAAAACATTTAAGGAAGTAGTACAGACACTGACTATATAAATGAACAGTTTCTAAATGGATAAAACCTCACTTCCACGGGAGGATATTCAAGCTTCAGAAAATACCTGTTGCTAGAGTCATTATTAAGGCTAAACAGGAACTTGCTAGTGTTATTTTGCACAAGGGTTATAATAAGAAATCGCCTCCTAATGAATCTCTCTATTGGAATAGTTTAATGATGCTCTCAATCTTTAATTAGAAAAGTTCCTTTCTGGTGTGAACCAAAGTTGATGCAGAGACTAGTCACTATTCAAAAAGGAGACAATATGAAAGAAATGTTTCTGGTTTGTGAAGGATGACGTTTGTGTTTGAGAGAATTCGTCACTACTTATCTTGCTGAAATTGTTCCTTGTGCATTATATTCTAAGTTATAATTTAGGAATGGCAGGGATTGTGATTATAATGGGGACGTTTATGTAAACGTCATATTTTACCTTTTGGCCATTTGGAATGAAAGCTTTTCTTCCCATCTGCTCATACCCACATGGTAAAAGGAGTGAATGGACCCAAGGATCTCTGTGCTCTAAATATGTGTTGTTTAGTAAGAGCATGATAAAACATGAACACACACACACACACACACACAAATATTCACATGAACAAATACATCCACAAATGCAAGCATGCACAAGTATACACAAGCACACACATATACACACGCATGCACACACACACAGTATGTAAATATATAAAGCAGGGTATTGTACTATTTACAGAAACCTTTTGCTTTGATCAAATCTATTTCTTTTTCCTAGTCATATATTTTAAGCTAGCATTATGTTTAGGCTAAATTCTTTAGCTCTGTTTCTTCTCAACCATCAGGAAACTGTCTAAAATTATTGGCCTGGGTAAAAGAGAGCCTTTTTACTCTTTGTCAGAGGCAAAGTGACCTTCCTTTTAGCAAAATGGTTGCAAGAGATTTATCATTGAAATATTTTTATAGTTTTTCCCCTCAAGATTTGAGAACAAGAGGCATCTTGTTTTTCTCACATGTCCAGATGCCAGATTCCTGGACTTTATTGTCTTATATTCTGTCCGAAAACTGTCAATATTTCTCTGTACCTGAACTCATCTCTCTTGTTTAGTGCTCTAGTAAAAGCCAAAAATAAATGCTAACAAATACGGTGGTTGCATTTCTTCTCAACACTTCCCACATAGCTGAAGTTTTGTTCAGGTTCCAGATTGTCTTTAAGTCGTCAATCATACAATTTTTACAAACCAAGCTATCTCTCCACTGAAAATGGGAACTCTAGTTTTCTAGTTGCTAATAATAATTTATTTGAATATTGGTCATAAACTACTCAGATAATTATATATTTCTATGCCCAATTCTGGTTCAGGGAATAGATAGAGCTGCCTGTTTTCCTCTCAAATTAACAGCTTTGCTTAAGTGATGACTACTCAGGAGGAGGAGGGACCATGCCTAGATTTTCTAAGTTGATGTGTTTTGGCATGTACCAGCCATCAACAAGGGCAACTGGACTCACGATCTCAGTATTTTCATTAGCTCCCTAATGTAAGTAGTGACAGAAGACCAGAAATGAAAGCCTGAAGTAACTAATTCTTTGCCTTATTCAGCTAAGCCTCATCTCAGAAATGTATAGCTGAGACAGAAAACTAATGTCTTCAGATGAGAACCTTGGTGAAAATATTTTGATTTCATTGCATAGAGTACCGGAGTACTTTTGTCTTAAGGAATTAGAAATGAAAGCAGATGACATGAGTTTGTTTTTAATTTTGTGTGTTCTCAGAACTCTTACTGTTTTGTTATGTCTTGTATATTTTTTTACTCTTTCTGAAGTTCACACATATATTAAATATATTTTAGTCATAGTCATCCCTCTTTCTGCCTTCTTCCCCCAGCTATTACTGGATGCTCTCCCCATTTTCCATTTTCAGCATCATTATCTTAAAAAAATCACCAATTCAAATGAATCCTTCAAACACACATGAGTGTCCTCTCCAATGTTAGAATCAGGCCATAATTACAGAGCCAAGAAGTTAGGGAAGGAAGTTTGTACAAGGGCTCTCGGCATGATTTCAGAATTGGAGCAAAGTAAAATTGTTTTTGCATTATTTCTTCCTGTTCTTAAGAAAAGGAGTATATCAGAATATTATACAGTGAAATGATGTTGTAAATGGAGGAGGGGCTTGTCCATAGTTTGAAATTTTTTCAGGAAAGGTATGTGCTTACTTGAAAGAACTTATTTTGTAGCTCTGTTTTTTTTTTGAACATTTATAGAATGATTGGAGATATTTGTGTGACAGTTATTAAAACAACATATATTATTTAACTTTTTTAGCCAATGACATCTTAATGGAGGATATATGATTCCCATGTTCTAAAAGACTATTTAAGTAAAAAGACATATGTGGTACAAAGGATGTCATGATTATATAAAAACAGATAAGGACCTGTAAAAAAGTTAACATATTTGAAGATATGCAATACCTGCTCTTTATATAAAAGGTAGAATGATAATTGGAACACATAACAAGACACTGCTTTACACTCGCAATATCAAGAATTTGTGGATTGATTAAATAAATTATAACCAAAATTTGACAGGTTATTTTTAAACATAGAAAATGGTGCATATTACTTATTTATTTAAGCAATCTTTTTTACAACAAAATTGATGGTTCCTTAGAAGACATGCATAAAAATTCCATAGAGTCACTGGTTACAGGGCATCTTGGTTAGGTTTTGTAAATTGGGCATAAGCTAGAGTTATTTTGAAAGAGTAGCTCTCAATTGATTAAAAAAAATGCCTCCATAAGATTTTCCCATGGACAAGATTTCACTACTTTTTAAATCATTGTTTGATATTGGAGGGCCCAGAATATTTGGGGTAGTGCCATCCTTGGTCAGGTGGTCCTGGGAGCTATAAGGAAGCAGGAGGAGCAAGCCATAGGGTCAGCCATTTTAAATGTCCCTGCATTGCTCCTGCTTCGGTTCCCGTCTCCAGATTCCTGCCTGACTGAATTCCTGACATGACTTCCATCAGTGATGATTATTGCATACTAATGTGAGCAAAATAAACCCTTTCCTCAAAAAGTTACATCTTGGATAACAGTGTTTTATCACAACAGTATAAGCCCAAAGATGCAGTGTTAACAAAACCCATAATTTAAACCCAATTCTGGATGTAATAATCACTTGATTTTCTTTCTATATGGACCAACAACAAAATAGTAAAATACCTATAACTAAGGTCCTAAAACCCCAAAGTTTATATTTGCTATTTTATACCTATAGGAGTTGAGACACTTCTCCCACATATTTTTTTGAAAAAATTGTATAATTACTCTTCATGTAGTGGTATTAGTATATACGTAATGTAGGATATATCTTTTGTGTGATTAAAATGTGCAACTTTAGTGTATTACAGTTATGTCTAGATACAGATTGTAAAGCCATTTTAAAGAAAACATTTAATTTTGTCATAGGTTATTCTGAACTGAATAATTCATTAAACCTCTTACGGGAAAACCTTTATGTTATAGCATTGAAGTTTACAGTCATGTTTTCTTGGTAAGTAGCATGCTTTTAATTCATTGGCTTTGAGTTATAAATGAAACTATGTGACTGATCATTACTACTAAATGTCATGAAGTCTGAATATTTATGCCACTCTCTATGAAATGTGACAGGCAGCCAATACTTAAGAGACAATTTCACCTTGTGTGAGGACAAGAAAATAATAACAAATACATTTCTCTAAGCAAGTCATGATGATTCATGGCAACAGCTATGCCAACTTGGAAGCAAATCTGAAAAAAGACAATCAGAAAATCCCAGCAAATGTTATTCATTTGTAAAATCTTCTACTTTAGCAATAAAAAACCATTGTTTATTTACACAAAATTCCTAACATATTTATGTTTGTCTATGATTCCCTTGACATTAGAAAACAAACAAAAATGATGTATGATAATTAAGTTATGTATGGTAATTTTTGACATTAAGTACTTTTATTAAAAAGTTAATTAAGATAACTTGAAGCTTTATTATAACAATGCTTATACTTGTCCCTTAACTGAACTTGTAAAGAGATTTGTTATAAATAAAATTTTCTAGTCAATGTAAAGTTTAGAGAAAAAGTAAATGAAAAAGGAAATATAAAAAAATATATTGATTCCACTCATTCTTTGTTATTCAAAATCCAAAGTTTTATCTTTTGTAACTTTCCTACTGAATATATCATTTGTAATTATTTAATTAGTTTATGGATTTTTTATTTCAAATAAATGACCTATTTCATCTATATTTCCCTCACATTTATGTTCAAAGTTCAAATATTTTGCTCTGAGTTAGAACATTTCCTTCCTTATCCCTCTGGCACGGATTTGATATTCTTGAGTCTATTTTCCCCATAGATTTGTATGTTTGTTTAACACTGTTTGTGGGGGTTTCGTTTTAGTGAAATTTGAGTGAAGAGTAAACATTTTTCTTCTCTTATATTAACATATGATATGGACACTTTCTTTGTAAGCAGTACTCTACCTTTTATTTTAAACATGACATCCTTTGTAATGTTTTTCAGGACTTCTTTATCCTTTAAATTATTGTCATGTACTACTTAGGTGAATATTGGAGAAATCTTCCAAACTCATTTTTTTTTATTTAGTTTCCTTGCTTTGTCTATGAGTTTACTTTGTTTTGTATAATGTCTCTTCTCTGTTTTTGATGTTTTGCTTGATAACAGACTATTCCCTGAATTGGCTAATATTCCATATATATTTTAGAAGATTGTGCTTTATTGTTCAACATGCATGATTCATTTTATATAAATCCCAAACCATTTTGGTTGTACAATAGATTTTGTTGAATCCAATTGTTTCCTTAAGCAATTCTTCCATAATTGTTATATGAATTCTAGAGAAATAAATGATGAAATCATTCTTACCATATGGCTGCCTATTATTTAAGTCTACTATCTTTTTTCTCCAGCATTCTGACACTTAATTATCAGAAACAATCATGTAATATAAAGCCATCCACAAAAATCTTTGGAATCGACTTCTCATTCTTCAATCCTTCCTTAGATAGTGTCTGATAAGCAACTGACATTATGATTTTAAGTTTTCTTTACTTGTCACAAAAATTCATCATTATACCTCAGATATTACTACATTATTCCATATATCCTTTACTCAAAATATTCTTATATTACATGCTTAACATTGGCTTCCTTCTTTCTTCTATCATCATTTCTACCTATTCAAAGAATGGCTTCTTCCTATGATGTAGAATATGGCTATATTTACTCAAATTTTTTATATTCTCCGGTCATCTGGTCTTGAATTTATTCACTAAGTTGCTCTTTGGGATGTCATACAGGCATCAAAATAAAAACTTGCAACTTCTATATACAGAGCAAGCATCTAAATATTTGCCTCATTTTAATGAAGCATAAATTGATATTTTCACTTGATAGTGAAAAGCTATAATTAAGTGTTTCAAGTATATAAATAATGATCATTAGATAACATTTTTGAGTCAAGAAACGATACATATATTCTCTTTCAATATGATGAAAATACAGGAAGTTTGGATTCTATATGACCTATATTATTCTTTATTTACTAAAAAACATTAAAATGTCAACTTAATCTTCCTTTAAGAATCACTATTAAGGATTTTATATTTCTAAAAATGAATGCTATTTCTTTCTGTCTACAAAACAAACTCAGGCTAACATTCAGATTAGTAAGGCTATTACACAGTACAGAAAATAATAGGTCAATTGTGTTTTTATGTCATATATATTCTGAAAGCTAGGTGCCTTTATAAAATTTTATGCTGACCACATTCATATATTACACTAACAGAACTTCATTTTAACTCTGTTACACAGCACTTCTGGAAGTTTGTTTCAGCAAGAATTTGTAATACAATAATGTAATATATTCTAAATATTATATTAAAACTAATTACTGTTCCTGATAAGAGAAAAATAAAAGTAAATTTAAAATTTTTGGTATACACATTAAAGTTGAAACAGTCTTGTACATACAATGATCTGTTTACAACTTGACACCGAATCAACTGGCAAATAGCTATTTCATGGGTGAATAAGATTTGTACTGCTTCATGTAACTTACTAGAAAATCCATTTTGTTTCATATCAAGAAAATGATGTGATGATAAAATGTGGAGGGTAAGGGAAGATGAGTGTAAGAGAAAAAACAAAGGAATGAATATTAAAAATTAAAGGATACTTGAGAGATAGTATAAAAGCATACTATAGAAGAAACTTCTGAAAGTATACACATACGTGAAAAAAAAAAAAGCTAAATGAGTCTCTATGGGAAAGAAAATACTTTAACTGGTCTCTTATCACCAGCAAAGGAAGCTTCTAGTGTCAGGAATGGGTTATATCTAATTGAATTGAGACCTTCAATAAAACTCAGTCTATTGTCAGGGCTGTTGGTTGCTCTCCACAAACTAATAATATGTCTTATTACTGAAGAAAAAATCCTATGTTACTCATTAAACATAGAGAATTAAGCTAGTACCTACTAGAGACTTCCCCCTACTAGCTAGTGCTCATGATACTGGAAAATACTAAGTACACAAACTACCAAAGGATAAAGACAAACACCAACCTAGCTACAAAGTCTTTGTTCTACACTGATAACATGCCTGAAAGATGTTGTTGCAACAGTAGCTCAAAAGTTGTAGGATTAATTAATGACTATCTGATTGAAGTTAAGGATCATTCCCTAAGATGGAACACATCATTAGCACTTTCTGGAGGCCAAGAACTTGAAACTAGTTAGGACGTTGACCTAACGTAACACAAAATACTACTGTTCTGCTAAAGAGATAGGCCAATAACATAACTCCTGATGACAATATGCTATACCCATAGGTATATGAGTGTATTAGTCAACCATCCCCAGGAAAGCTTCCTCCCAAAACATATATCAAATGTAGAAAAGCACAAGCAGACTATGTGAGAGAATCAGAGACATTGAGACATGTAGTCCAAAGTGGGAGTTCTCCTTCAAATTCCTAAGCTTTGGGCTCAGGGAACTGTCTGCAGAAGAGAATATATAAATAATGTAAGAACCTGTGGGAATGGATGATACCATTGAAACAAGGATGACTAGAAAAAAAGAAACATGATTGACACACATACGTATTCGCAGAGATTGCAGCAGCGTTAATTGGCTGTACCTCAGTCCTGAACAATTCTAAGTCGAATAGAGTACCAATACTGAGAGATAAAGTTCACCCAAGACCCCTTACCTAACCCAGAAATATCTCTCTTTGATAACCCCTGGCAAAGGAAAACAATTTTCTCAAATGATGTGTCCCTGGATATTCAAACAACTTTACAGACAGGTCTCATGCACTCTATACAAGTGGTATGTTGACATATATGCATGCAAAACACCCATGCACATAAAATATAAATTAAATAAAGTTAATTTAATAAGACAATCTATCTTAAGTCATTATGCTTAATCTGAGTACTTATAAGACATACTCAGAGTTTTATCTAGAGAATAATAAAAAGTTACATAATTCATTAATCTTTTTATTTTCTATCTTGAAAAAGGAAGCGGTTGTAGCCACGTGTATCATACAAGGTCCATTCATCTTTCCTCCAGCTATTTGTGCGCAGATTCTAATAAATTGAACATTTTGTTCACACTAGTTACTAGGAGGCTGACTAAACACATTCCATCATGAACTAAGTAGAATCTAAGAAAGCCCAACAGCTTAAATTTAATTCAAATCTTTTATTAATTGGTATTTCTGTTTCACAGTAAATCATGGAGGCCAGCATCATATGTGGGAGGCTCTGGGTAAGTCTTTAAGGTTTGAATATCAGTTAAAAATGATTGGCATTCAAAAATTATTCTCAAATGAGACTCACCAAACAAATATTTTGTCGTACTGAGGAATAATACAGTCAGTAACGTTCTTAACAAAAAAAAAAAAAAAAAAAAAAAAAACGAGGACTGAAGGTTAGCATAAGTACTCAGTACTAATTTGTAGATGAAAACACAGCAAACCAATGGAAGACCTGAATAACAGCAATTTATTAAGACTGGAACCCAAAACTGTGAACATCAGGCAATCAACTCTATTAGCAACTGAAGCAAGACAGTTAAGAAAATCCTTCCAGATCTAGCACATAGGTCTCATCCTAGGTACTTTTGATCTGTGAAACAGACCAACTACAAAAGAATGAGCCAGGATATCTAGCATAGAGAACTCTGAGATAATAAATGGGAATTGCCTTCAGTAACAGAATTTATGAAAAGTTTTATGCATTAATGGAAATCTAATATACTGACTTCAGAACTCCCAAATGGAGAGGGGGGGAGAAAAATGACATTAGGATTTCAATGTCGTGCTTGAAGTTAACAGAGGCAAAGATTAAGCCATGATGGAAATGTAATAGTGTAGATGGAGTTACACATAAAATGACTGATGTTGAAATGTTTCCTCATCCACAGACATGCTAATTATATAGAGTTATTATAATGTTCTAGGAGAGTACCAGCTTATTCAAGTTTTTATATAAAAAGCATGATGTCTATCATGTCAGTATACAACTTTGGAACCACATCTTGTTCAATGAACACATACAAAGAAATATATATCCTTGAAGGTAGCATAATACATTCTTCCTTACTTATGATTTTGTTTGCTTATTAAACTCTTTAGTCTTATGAAGACAGTATGTAGCCTTCACTGTAGAAAACACTAAAGTGTAACTGCAAAAGAATGGGGAGGTTAGATTATCACAAATATGCTTTGAGTCTAGTTGAGAAGACAGAACAATTTTCAAAAAATATACATTAGTGGAAAATTAAAAATAAATTTTGTAATAGCAGCTCAAATAAAGAAGAATTTGAATATAATTCTTAAATTGAAATGCACAAAGTTTCATTGAGTTAGGAAACAGAAAATTTTGTCAATTACATGGCTAAATAAAACATTTGCAAGATGTGTTCTTTTTAAAGGTCAAAAGTTAACGAGCAGTTCTAAGCTAATTGATACTTATGTGTGCTTTATAAATAGTGTGGGGAAGAAAGAAATTGAGTAAATTCTCAGTGAAATGTACAAAAAAGATTTGTCAAATGAGGGGACAGGGAGGACAGTGAGGGTGGAGACATGGTTAGAAAGGGAACCAGAGAGAAGGTAGGTTCATGCTGCTTTCTCTATTATTTATTCTCTCTTTCTCCCACTTTCTCTCTTTTTAACTAAATGCAAACTGTTGATTACATTTAGTGTTTTCATATGTGTGTGAGTGTGTGTGTGTGTGTGTGTGTGTGTGTGTGTGTGTACTTGGAAAAATCAGGAGGGGCTATTCTCCTCTTAGCAATCATAATTTCCCTGTAACTCTTCACCTAGGGCCTGGTCTCTATGAGTTGCCTCCTATCTATATTGGCATGCCACTTGATGCTTTTATTTTTTAGTCATGATTAGGCAATTATACTGTTGAGATATTTAGGGGTTGACATAGCTATCTATACAGAAGTTACTAAATTGCTGCAGAAATACAGGTCCTCTAGCTATTCAAATACTTTTACCACCTTTTGCATAATGGTCCCTGATCATCAGGCGTATCGGTAGATGTATCAGTTGGGACTGGGCATCTCCTGGTCAATGTCATTGTTCTCTGCATGTGGACAGTTGTAGCTTTCTAGACTTGTCTCTTCTGCAAAAAAGAAGCTTCTTGATGAGGAGTAAGAGTTATACATAATAGTGTGGATAAGGATATATATTAAGAAACCAGTTAAAAATTATGGGCTGAGGAAAGCCATAGTATTACATTTTCATTATAATTCTATAATTAATTTTTTGTGGTTCAGCCACATGTATGCTTGCCTGTCTGTATATGTGTGTGTGAATGTATGTGTTTGTATGTGTGTGCTTGGACATATTCCTAGGGAGGATAGAAGATCTTGTTATATACTCTGGATCTAAAGTTACAGGAGATTGTGAACAATTAGACATACAAAATGCAGGGAAAAAGTTCCAGAAGACATTCTGGAAGAGCATCAGGCATTTTAGAGAGTCTACTTTCCTCCAAAGGCTGATCATTTTGTCTAGTTTTGATATTGTTTCTCTAGTCAGCATTCACTACTTCAAATTCAGTTATGGCAAACTTAGATGTATTTTTAAAGCAATTTTTTTACTTAAAAACATATTTGCCCTTGGCTATTAGTAAGTTGTAAAGTTTTAAGTCACAGTTGCACATTCTCACTGTCATCTTTTAATATTTTGTTTTACTTTAAACATATTTTCTTGTTTGGGTTTGTTTGGGTCACAAGTCATCAAATTGTTTCCCAACCAATCCTGTATTTCACTATTTAATATTACATATTTAATCATTTACTGAGTATAATTTCTTTCTACAATAAGATATTCAAATAAAATATTTGAATATCATGTTAATTAGTGTATTTACTTAAAAACTGCCAAAATTTTCCTTCAATATATCCATTTTATTATTAACCCATGGAATTTTTTTTGTATAATTTTAGGTAAACTTAATCTTTTATTTGCATTCAACATGCTAAATTAAACATGTTCACTCAATGTTTAAATTATGTCTAATATCATGATAATATAAATCAACATTTGATAATCAATTAATTATTTCTCTCTTTAGAAACACTATTTTTGATACATATGGTTTCAACATTGGCTTCCTAAAAAATACACTCAAAATAATACCTTTATGCTTCTTCTTTTTTTTTTTTCTATGAAGAATTATGTAGTTGGCACTCGGCCTAATTGCCTCCCATTAAATGATTCCTTTAAAAAACTGTAGAAACTCAACAATGGTAATTAGTGTGAAGTGATCCATTAGCAGTGTTTCTGAGTATTTCTCCTCCATAAATCTTTTCACCTCATAATAAGGGGAGAGAGAGCAAAAAATAATTTAAAGTAAATCTGCAGAACATGGCCATAGATAAAATTATATACAAAGCTAGTGATTTTAAATGATTAAAGGCAAATTTTTCAAGATATTTCTCTCAATTAAAAAAAAAATGCAGTGCACCTATGCAGGTCTCTGCCTATGTTTCCATTAGTAGCTGGATGAAGGCTCTATGGTAATATTTAAGATATTCTTCAGTCTGACTACAGGGCAAGTCAAGATCGGGCCCCCTCTCCTCTGTTGTTTAGGGTCTTAGCTGGGGTCATCTTTGCGGATTCCTGGGAATTTCTCTAGAGCCAGGTTTCTGCTAACCTTATAATTGTTCTCTCAATCAAGAGATCTTTTTCCTTTACTGTCATCTCTATTCTCCCTCCTTCTGGACTATCCCATTTCTTCAAGTTCTCCTCGCCCCTTCTACCCCTGTCTTCCCCTTCTATCCTCCATTCGCACCCCCCATCTCTATGTTCCCAGTTTTGTCAGGCAAGCTTGTCTGTTTCCAATCTCCAAATGGATCTATAATTGGAGGAGGGGGGTCTAGTGAAAAGTGATGGTTGTGTGCTGGTATTTAAGCCTATCCATAATGATTAGAATTTTAAGAATTATTTTGGATTGTCTGTTCCTGGGTGGTGCCTGATAGTCTCAGTTCGTGGTCGTTTTTGGAACGAGGTATTGTCTTACAGTAAATTAGTAAAATTTGGCTTCTATTGAGCTTATCAAGGCTGGGTTCTACAGTGGTCATATCTGCCTTCACTCTGTATCTGTCTCTGTCTCTCACATAAGAAATTTGTTAATGCATATTAACTATGCGAACAATGGGTTTTATTATGACATTTTCATAATAAATTTATGCTTATCATATTTATGCTTGCTCCTGATTTCTTTTATCCTCCTCTATCTGTTCCTTCCCTCTGCCCAAATGAACTTCTTTCTATTTTCCTGCACTAGACTTCTAAAATTTTCTTAGTATTTGATCATCTATCTTTCCTTTCTTATTTTCTTACATTCAGTTCCTAATGTCTCCTTTCTCTATTATTTCCTTCTCTTCTTCATTCTTCTTAGCTCTTCATTCCTCAACTCTTCTTTCTATTATTTTTTTCTTTGAAGCTTACTCCAACCTAAGCATATTAATCTATGAGTTTCAAATTCGGGTCCCCATATGAGAATAAATACTGCAGTGTTTGTCTAAGTACAGGTTACCTAGCTCAATATAATCTCTACCAGTTGTTGGCAGAGACTGTTTGTCCCCTGTTGTCCAGACCTGAAATATTCACTTAGAAACTACATTATTTGCAATACTATTTGACCAACAGCTTCAAGATCTTTCTAGCTAGCTTTTATATCTTAAATTAACCCATTTCTATTACACACAATTAAAAGTTTTTAGAAACTTTTTTTATATTTATTTTATTTTTCAGATTATAATTTCATTATTTCTCTTTCTTTTGCAAAGACTCCTTGCTCTCCTTAAAATTAATGGGCTCAATTTAATACTTTTTACATGCAGATATGCTCAGTGTGCTTATTGTCAGCTGTTTAGTATGATTAATGTCAGTTCTGTTTATTTTTAAGGCTTAAATAATATTAGTGTGATGGCATAAAACAATGTAATCAATGAATTAAAATAATTGTAAATGGATACAAGGAAGAACACTGTTCTCCTGAAAGAACCTTTACACATGTGCAAAATACATGTTACATAGCCCAAAGGATCTTCAAATATATCCATATGCATTCTGCTCCTCTATCACAAAACTTTTTCTGCTAAGAAAATGTGTGATATTTACAGAAGTATTCAATCACATGTGACATATATGAAAACCTATAAATCAAATGTGAGCTGATATATATATATATATATATATATATATATATATATATATATATATATACATATATATATAATGCTTAAAGCGTTGCTACCATACCTGCATGTACAACAAAACGAGAAAAAAAAGCCAGGTGCTAATTGTGAACATCTACATTGAATGAACATCTGCATTGCCTAAAGATGTAACAACACCTAGTTCTCATAGATCTGTTATTTTGGGGTTAAATGATCAACGCATTTCATCTATGTATTTGAAGGGTGCTATTTCTGTATGGAGCATGAGTTTGATCTAAGAAGCTAAATATATTTTTAGTATCATCTATTCTTATTAAAGTCAAGGGTATTTGACATATTGTCTTTACTTTTTATCAACAGCAAGAACAAAATAATGACAGATCAAAGTGGTTTACCCTTATTCTGCTTCCTCGCCAGCATGAGCTGTCATTTTTTAATTGAACTGATGGGTGTAAATTAAATTTCAAAATAGTTTTGATTTACATTTTCCTGATGATTAAGGGTGTCAAACATGTATTTAAGCATTTCTCTGTCATTTAAGATTGCTTTTTTTGTATTTGTATTCTGTGTTGAGATCTATACCCAGATTTTCAGTTGGATTATTTGTTTTACTGCTTTAGTTCATTAAATATTTCAGATATTAGCACTCTATCAGATACGTAGTTAGAAAAACAAAGAAAGAATATACTTTCCCATTCTGTAGGTCCCTCACTGTCTGAGTAATGGTGTCCTACCCATATAGGAACTTAGTTACATGAGATCCCATTTATTAATCGTTGATCTTAGTGCCTGTGCTAATAGTATTTTACTCAGAAAAAAAAATCTTGTTCCATTAAGTTTAAGGATATTCCCTACTTTTTTTTCTGTCAAATTCAGTGTATCAGGATCTGTTTCAAGATCTTATTTTCATTTTGAGTTGAGTTTTGTGTAGAATGATGAATATTGATTTTAGATAGGTTCTTCAATGCATTTTTGCAAAATAATGATAAAATTATATATTCTTCCATCTTTCGTTGGGTTCAATTACTATGGGCTTAAATATTTTAATGTAAGTTTTTCCAAACAATTTCTTAGTGTACTTCCACAAAGGTAAATCTATTTTGAATTTTGCCATATTTGTACACATTTCTTACTGTACCTTATGAATAATTCTCCATGAATTTTGTGTTTTTACTATCTTAAATGCAAGAAACTAAAAATTGAAATCAATTTAATTAATCTTGAATCATTTCTTCTGTACAATTCTGGCTCTTTATTATATAACTCCACAGCACTGGTTGCTTGGGCAAAAAAAAAAAACAAAAAACATATGTGATAGTTATGACCTGAAGTCTCCCTTATTAATGATTATGGAAATAATTTGCATCAGTTATTGCATTTGTTGATTATTTCAATGTGTTGATTAAGTAAATACTGTTGGATAATGTTCTTGTACACTGTAAAGATTTATCACTCATAATAATTTAATAAAATGCTAATTGACCTATTAGCTGAGTCTTATCGTTAACTAGCAGTTACAACTTAAATTTTCCCATTATTCTTGTGTTATATTTAGCCATGTGGCTGGGTACATGTTTTCAGTGAGGAATTTTCATGTTGCTTTCTCTTCATCTTAATGATGACTGTCTCTGTTTTCTTCTTTCCAGAACACTCTTCATCTGGTTCTCCTCCCTATATTTCCTGTCCAGCTAGCTCAATTGGTAGAGTATGAGACTCTTAATCTTAGGTCCTGGTTTGGGGCCCTATATTGGATAACAAAGTTAGCACAATTAATAAAACCCAGATACAGAAATTGGGGTTCAACCTGGTGGCCAGAAAAGTATAACAGCCTTTACCATTTATCTCTATTTGATTCTGAGCACGTAAGTTTTAATTGGCTGGACAGCTGACTAGGACTAAAGCTGCAGCTTTGGCAACTGGCTCTACCCCATTCCTTAGTCTAGTTTTATGGTGGACTTACTGGCAAGAGCTATGTTTATTACCACAACTCTAGAGTTTTCAAGTCCACGTCACCACCAAGAAGCCTGCTTGCACGCTGCTCATTAACACCTTTTAAGTCTTTGCTGGCGGAACCTCTTAAAAGAGCTGCAAGGTTTTTTCCACTAACGCTGAGTCCGGAATCCTATCTTAAACGAGCTGCACCTCTGCTCACTGCTAACAAACAGAGACTATTGTAGAAAAGATGATTACTACAAAGCTGCACTTGGCTCGATACTTGTCTGTCTAGAATCCTATTTTTTAAAGCTCTCTCAGGCTTTATGTGGAAATCCTCCCCCGCCCCCCAAATTTGGGTACCATTTTTAGATGGATGTTTTTGTCCCACTTGTTTCTCACAGCTGTTCAATTCCAAAGAAACACACAGAGGCACCATTTCTAAAAAGAAACTCCACTTTCTGGCTGCCCAGACCTTAATAATTAAACCGAAATTATATTAATTACAACACTGTTTTGCCAGTTGCTCAGGCTTATTGCTAGCTACCTCTTACATGTTAAATTAACAAATTACCATCCATGTATTGCCATGTGGGTGTGTCTTACTCGTAGTACTTGACATCTTTCTACTCCAAGAGATACATGGTGTCTCTTTAACTCTGCCAGCTCTATATATCTCTCTTTATATTTCCCACCTGGCTGTACTCTGCTAAGCCACTGACTGAAACAGCTTTATTCATCAGCCAATAAAAGCAACACATAAACAGTAGGACATTCCACATCAGGTTAAATTGGGTCTCATTTTTGTCTCAGGTTTTAATTTGTGAAAATTACAAATTTTAGCACATGTTTGTACTTAATCCCTCAAATGCTAGCTTGCTATTTATGATAACCACTCCTTACCATGTTTGTCACCTCTATGTCACCATATTTTCGACTTCACCATAAAAAATATTCTTACATCTTACATATGGGTCTTGAAATATTCTTATTAAGTAGTGAAATCAGAGCTAAAGACTAGGAATGTAGTTCTTGGTGAGAACACTTGCCTTGTAATTAGAAACACTTGGTTCGATCCCCAATATTTGTAGCATATGAATAATCCACATTTATGTGAATGAATGATTTGGGTAATATGTTAAAATATATTTATTTTTATACTACATCCACACAAACATTTGAAAAATGAAAGCAGTATTGGGTGATTAAATAATTAATTAATAATTTTAACAATGAAATTTAAGTTAATTAATTTCATCAATGAAACATTTATATAATATGACAAAAAGAATAAATACAGAAGTAGTTTAAATATAGGTTTGTATTATTAGATATGTCAATATTTTTGAACATATCTTTAATGTTAATATTAATGTGATACATGAGGCAATTTCTTTTTAAATCGCAATTTTTGTTGAAAATAATACTGAGGGACTTAATTATAAACATGAAATTTGACAATATTTTAGAAATTAAAGCATAAATTTGTATGTCATTCAATGATCAAACATGGAATCTGTTAAGATGCCACTTGGAAAAATATCTTCAAGAAGGCCAATTGATTTCCTGGTGGTAGTTAAGGACCATTTTGGTGTGTGATGTCTTTTTATACATTGTGAATACGTATTGCTTTTATTGGATGATAAATACAGATGCTTTGGCCTATGAAAGGGCAGATCATAGCTAGGATGGACATCCAGCAGAGATACAGGTGAAGAAGTATGCGGTTGAGAGAGGTCCCAGTGAGCCACCACAACAGCAAGATATACTAGAGGACATATAATTCCACAAAGCCATAGGGTGATACACAAATTATTAGATATGGGTTAGTTTATATGTAATAGATAGGCATTAATAAGATTGAGTCATCAGCCAAGTAATTATAGTTAACATTGTACCTCTGAATGATAAGTGGCTGCAGGAACCAACCAGCAAGAGAGACACCAGTCCAACAGAACAAGGCAGGACAAAGAAAAGCCTCCAGGAGGTAGGGCAAAGTCAATAACACTAACACCACTGCATTATTATATACCAAAACGTTCCTCATGATTGAAAATTATTTTGGTGAGATGAGCAAGCTGTTGCTGTTTGTAACCCCAGAACTTTTTAATATTTTGTCTTACAAAATAATAACCAATGACTTTTAAATTAAAATATTAGCAATTATAGGAGATAAAACAGTGTTTTGGCTAATGATATGGTACACTAGTTGGAGATTCCTGTGTCTCTAGAGTTCAAATAGACCAGATGGCTTGGGTTTTGTTCTTAAGTAGAAGGTAATCACTTTTAGCAACATTTAATCACAATTTTTAAAAAATTATTATTGCTGAGTTTTTCTAACATATATGTTAGGAAATAAAAATATTATTATTCATTATCACTTGAAATTAATTTTAAGTGATGAATAAAATGTGGATTATGTCTCCAAATAAAATTATTTTTTCCTTGGCTTTGTACATCCTGAATAATAATTTTGGAACAAATTGTTATATCTTGTTTTTAAATAATCTTTTATTCTTTTAACTTGATAAGAGATTTTAATGCAGTATATTCAGATTATGATTTCTCAACCTCTCTTAGCTCTTTTTACTTCCCCACCTAGCCAACCATACCCATGTGTAATCAATCAATATCTATATGTATGCATTCATATTTAATATACAAAGCACACACACACATATGTGTGTGTGTGTGTGTGTAATGAAATTTGTATATAGTAAAAATTGTATAGGTAAGCCTGATGATTTAAATTTGATCAATGAAACCCATAAGTTGGAGAAGAGAATCAACTCCTGCAATTTATCCACTTACCTACCACACATACTCATACACACTCATGTGCAATCAAATACATACATAAGTTAACAAAATAATGTGAAAATGTTAAAAGTGATGTAATAGGTGTTTTTATTAGTGGGATTCAACCTACATGACTTAAATGATCATCAGTATTCACCCTCCAGAGTGACTTAGAATGTAGACAAGTATCGTCAGGTCCTCTAATAGAGATAATGGTCAATATCTCTGTATTTATTTTATATAATATGCACAATTAAAATCATATTTCATATTTTTACCTTTTACTTATTATTATAAAAAGGCTCAAAATGTCTTGGACTTGTTTCTAAGACTACTATAGCACAACACATAAACATGTTTAAAAAGCAGACCTCATGAATTCTAATAGAGCAGACTCTTCAGAATTTTCTTATTTAATTAGTGACTTCCTATTACAGCCCTTCACAGTGTCTGAATAGCATATATTTTAAAAGAGACAGGTATGTGCTTCCAATAAAACATGAACATTTTAACGCTCGATAATCCATTACTTGCACAGTGTTATTTGTGTTTAACAGTCTGGTGGGATTCGTTCTGCCAATTTATCCTTGCGCGTAATAAGTATCTCAATTACATGTGAAATGTCACACTGCATTCCTATGAAAGACTAATCAATACACGGCCAGTTTATTCCATATTTTGAAGACTTTGCAAAATGGGAGGTCGTGCCTTATGAGGGCACAATTGCAAAAGTGTCATCAAGTGACTGTGGAGGTTTGACAGTAATTAGAGCCTTGCTTCTCCTTAGATGTGGTATTTAACTTAGCTACTACCTGAAGGGAAATTTAATATCGGAACCGTCTCCCTTTAAATACTTCCTTGGCAACTCGATTTGGAAATAAAATTTAAGTTCAGCAGCTCATTTTACTCCTCTGTGAAGTGGGTTCTTTTCTTATTGTTCTAGACATGAAAGCACCTTTTAAACATGATACTACAAAATAGATACAGCAAAGTGAATTGTCAAATTTCTAATAATTTTTCACAAAGCACATACCTGAGCAAAAAGCTACATTTAGCATGCTGATGGATAGAAATGTTATAAGGAGCTATCAGATTAAAACTAATGCTTATATGAATAAATAAATAAATTTTGCAATTTAATTGTTTTAGCAGGCTCTTCCTTTCCTTATTATAATCCAAATATTGCAAAACAAATGAGAATAAGAAAAGTGAAATTACTGGTTTAAGATCACTTAACTCTGGCTTAGACTCAGGATTATTATTAAGTAATCTATTCTTTATGTAAAATTTGAGACTTATTTTTGCTTGAAAAATCATATTGCTAATTGTCTAGGGACAGATTCTGAAGTTAACACATGTAGCAGCCACCAGCAGCCACACTAGGTTGACATTAATTAAAATGTGAACATTTGAAAAAGTAATGAAAACTGTCTAAAGGTCCCATTTAAATATAACAAGTAAATAAGCCATGGTCTTGGAGTTTAGGAGTATTTCATCCTTACTTTGCATGTTAAGTTTTGATAAAC
The DNA here is from genome assembly GCA_963919715.1 of Microtus obscurus. Lineage (NCBI taxonomy): Eukaryota > Metazoa > Chordata > Mammalia > Rodentia > Cricetidae > Microtus > Microtus obscurus. Next base: position 6,084,904 of record CAWTZC010002333.1, read on the forward strand.
AAATGATGGACATTTCAGTGATATTGAAGACTGTGACTAAAAGTAGTGAGGATGAGTAGAACTTGATATAGCATGGTAGACACACAAACTGATTCCCTTAACACACAGGCGACACAGAGCGTGCATGAAGTGGAAATAGTCGGTAAGGATGACATTTCAAAACTCATTTGAAAACATTACGTGACATTTCTGAGTTTCCATCTTAAAACATTTTATATTTTTACTCCCACAGGAAAAGAGAAAACAAATATTGTCAGAGAAATTCCTTTGGCAATGTTTTTGGGTAAAATGGCATTGAAAGAACCTCATTTAGGATTATTTTCAGGAGATCTGAGATTTGGAACAGTATATAAAATGTGTCTTTAGTTTGAAAGCTCAACCCTGTTCAAACCCGAGAACCTAAATAGTGCAATGAGAGATTCGGGCTCTTAAGATGTCCACTTGGGTGCCTTAGCATGAGACCAGCACCTTCCACAAACACACATTAAATAATTATGTAAATATAAACATGTTTTTAAAATGAGTGTTATTTGACATGTTACCATTTATGGCTTAACTCTTATCAGATATAAATTATTCTTCATTCACACATCTACTTATATACCATGAAAATTAAGAGGAAATGGTTTCAACACTTTCATTTCTGATATGTCCTATTACCTATGTTTCATGCATTTTTAAAAAATTAAACTTTATTCTATTGCAAGGAATCTTGTTAAATGAAAAATATTACAGAGGAATTGATATTGTTTACATTTTTTAAAAAGAAGATACAACCCTGGGGGAAAAACAAAAATAAAAGAATCCTGTAACAAAAACAAACAAAAATAGCTAATATATTTCTAGAACATAGAAGAGGATAATTGAAAGTGCCTGGAAGGTTTTTTTCTTTCCACCACCATCAAATTATGTAGAGTCAAATACTAAAGTGTTACCATTCATTGAAAAAGAAAAGGAAGATGTGAAAACTAAATGCTGAATGGAGCCGTGGTCTGAATCCTGAAAAGGAAACAAGCCTAGGTCCTGAAATCTGACACTATATATATATCCACTATCTTCACTGTGTAAAACTCACTCTCTCATTATAGATGACTAAGTTATGAGATATAATGTACGAGTACTAATTCTTAGATGTGATGATTGTCATCCTCCGTAAGTCTAAAAGCCTTGCAAACTTAATATTTCAAAAGGGCTTCATTCAGTTCTGAATATTTGCCTCATCTGTCATTCATCAAACTCCTTAATTCTAGAATAGTGACACTCAGATAAATCTATGACAGAAAAAGCAATTTGTTTCCTCCACTAGGAACCCAATACTGAAGAAAGTGCCTTTTTATTAGATACCGGTCAACAGTCAAGTGAACATGATTGAGAGATCATGGTTTTAATAACTTTTAAATTGTGTCAACATTTAAAATTATTTGAAATATTGTCTTCAACATTTATATTTGTAAGTGTGTATATGTGAACATGTATATTAGCATTTTGAGTTTTTAAATAATGCTCTTTAAACACAAGTCTAATTTATGTAACTGATAAAAATATTAGAAATCTATTTCTGCATAATTTTTTCTGATCAACATGAGTATAACTTTCCATATCATAAATTAATATTTTTATTAGAACTCATTTAATAATTGATTTCATAGTCCATTGATCATAGGGCAGATGGTTTATAGTTAGATGAATAAATGAAATTCTTCACACACCAAAAGACTGAGATACTGTGTGTGTTGGTAGTAGGGAATAATACTACATAAAAGGGAAGGTGTGATTTAATTTTGTTAAACTTCTATTAGGCAATACATTTAAACAATAACTTTGTGAAGTTTATTTTAATTTAAAATTCCATAGATTTTACGGACTGGCATCTCCCTTTTAGCTGTGCTTGGAAAATGGAAGTTTCAAAAATCAACATCAAAATTTTTAATGTAATATAAGTGCTTATACAGGTTTACAACTGTTGGCTTCAGCATAGTGGCTGGTGATTTTGAACTTTGGATCTTCTGGTGTATTGGTATTAAAAACATACACAACCAAATCTAATTTGGACAGTTCTGGATAGTCAAACCAGAACTTCCTGCATACTAGACAAGCAATCAATAGTTGAGTAATAATCTTTTTAACCCCACATTGGTTTTGGTTTTATAATTATAAAGACTGTATAAACCCAGAAATCTTTATAATTAAAAAGAGAAAATCTTTGCTTATTACACACTGACTTTTACATTGCGAGTAGTTCAGTTCAACATCAATAATTTTGAACAATCAAAATAATCTCATTTATAAGTCATGTCACTCTAAAGCAATTACTCACAAACTGTGGTTGGTTGTATTTGTTTTTTAATCTTGTCTATACTTAAAGTGATTGAAATACTTAGAGGTTTTAATATATATTTATAAAAGAAACTATTAATATAAACTTTGGCTATATAGGTTTTGCTTCTTATATGACTTAATCCTTAGGAAAATTACAATACACTTTTTATTATACCTCATTTTGAATACCAGGCAGGCTCTTTTTAATTTATTGGCTAAGTCCCAATAGTAAACTTGAAAAACAAGGACTTCTTGAAGTTTGCAGGCAAATGGATGGAAATAGAAAACACTATCCTGAGTGAGGTAAGCCAGTCCCAAAAAGAAAAACATGGCATGTACTCACTCATATTTGGTTTCTAGCCACAAATAAAGGGCATTGACCCTATAATAAGTGATATTAGAGAAGCTTAATAAGAAAAAGAACCCAAAGAAAAACAAATAGGCATCCTCCTGATTATTAACCTTCATCAGGCGATGAAAGGAGACAGAGACCCACATTGGAGCACTGGACTGAAATCTCAAGGTCCAAATCAGGAGCAGAAGGAGAGAGAGCACCAGCAAGGAACTCAGGACCACGAGGGGTGCACCCACACACTGAGACAATGGGGATGTTCTATGGGGCACGCACCAAGGCCAACTGGCCTGGGCCTGAAAAAAGCCCAGGATAAGCATAGCGGACAATGAGGACTACTGAGACCTCAAGAACAATGGCAATGGGTTTTTGATCCTACTGCACGGATTGGCTTTGTGAGAGCCTAGGCAGTTTGGATACTCACCTTACTAGACCTGGATGGAGGTGGGTGGTCCTTGGACATCCCATAGGGCAGGGAACCCTGATGGCTCTTTGGGCTGAAGAGGGAGGGGGACTTGATTGGGGGAGGGGGAGGGAAATAGGAGGCAGCGGTGGGGAAGAGACAGAAATCTTTAATAAATAAAAAAAACAATTAAAAAAATAAAAAAAACTTTACTTTGAAAGATAAAAAAAAGAAACTAGTTACAAATTATTTATAATGGTTGTTGTAAAAATATTGACACAAAGTTGTGATGTTTAACATTCTTTGTAAAAGAATTTTCCACTGATACCTTTTAAAAGGCTGAGAAATATTATAAACAGACACTGTGAAAGCATTTTTCTCTATTTTGTTCTTGTAAAGGTATATCAAATAACAGTATTTTAAATAAATCACTATAATAGAGCATCCTCTAGGCAATAAGGAAAGCAAGGGAATTCCAGGCCATACAGAGACCACTGGCTGAATTTTGAGATCTCAGATCTGTTTGCATTCTTCACTTTCTACATTTCTTTTTCATAACAAATAAAAGAGAATTACAAGAAAAAAAATTTAGAGGTGTTTTATATTGGATATTTTAATTATTCAGAGATTAATTAAATTCTAGAGAAAGAAGCTGATATTCTATTTTAACTATATTTTTTTCTTTTCAAACAATATTTATTGTTTGATTTATTTCTACTTGTTCCTTGAACACATTTGTTGTACTCAGAAAGACCATTATTGGTGCTGAGCAGCCAGAAATGTATCTGTTGTCTTTTTCAATGGGGAGGCTTCTGAAGCTGTCAAGCTGATTCTCAGCATTGCAAGGCACAGCTGGGAGACAGTCAGAAAAAAGCCTTCTAGAGACATTTCCAGAATGCTATGGGAATAGACATATGAAGGAATATAATGTATGTTCCATGGAACTCCCACACTCCGGCTTAAATTTTAGATGAGAATTTTACTTTCTAGTCTATTGGAATGAGGCAGAAATGTAAAACAAAACACGACACAAGAGAACAAAACAAGTCATGACTGAGATGGATTCCTCAGTATAGATCATGAAGCCATTATCACCTGTATCCAATGGCCTGAGCTAGGACCAGTTTTCATCAGCTCCCTTCTCCACAACACCCTGTAAAAAAACTTCTCCCCAAACAGAAAATGGAACAGTGAGATATTTAGAGGCTTTAAGCAATTATGCTGACAGTCAAGAATTGTGTGTTTCATCTGACGATATTCTCCATTATTCTTCCTGCAATTTTTGGAATTTGAGCAAAGGTGAACAACTTCTCACAATTCCTACACCATCTAAATATGTCACATAATACTTCTATTTGGAAGCAAGCGGGACTGAAATCAAAATAATCATGTCCTCAGTGCATCAGAGAAACACATAGCCTAAAATTCCTGCTGCAATTTGGTTCAGATCTTTTAGCAAATTCCAATATACTTCTCCCATGGTGACCTCATCTGGGCTAGGCAGTGAGTAGAAATCCATATGCTACTGAAACTCAAATTAAAAAAATATCATGCGTTAAGCCCTAAAATTACCACAATGCTTTCCAATGCGAATCCTACTAAGGTTTCTTTGTACTTAAAGGATGTCTTTTTGGAGACCTCACAACTACTTTATTTATAATTTGTAAATTATCAGACCATTTCCTTGACCACTTGGTTCAGATACCCTCTCTCAGTTTTCCTGGAAATCACCTACTTGTCTCCTATTTTGGCACCTTTGTATAGTTTCTAGCTTGATACTCGACTTGTTATTCAGTGTCAGTTCTGTTTCATAGAGAATGAATGTGAGCTATTTTGTAATGCAGTTTCTGAGAAATCTTTCATTTTTTCCTTTACCCTAGAGAAGCTACCAGAATAGACACAATATATCTACTGGTGAGCAAATCATTTTAGTGTGTGCTTTGATCATGATACTGTTTTCTTCCTTTAGTGTTTATCCTGAACCGGTTGGCATCCGATTTCTGCTCTGGCTTTGGATTCTAACTGAAAACTTGCTGCCTCTCTCCTTTGTTCCGCGCTATTGTATTCTGGTATAGAACATGAAAGTGAGAGTCTGAATCTCTTCCCATCTTTCATGTATCTCAGTTACTAGACAATTTGATCCTAGAGATAAAATATAGGTTTCTCTTCTTGATGTGGAGATTAATTGACTAAACTAAAGAACAAGTATTCTATCAATTCAACATTCTAACAGTGCATAGGAAGTCTATCCTATCATTAAGTCCTCTGACTAATGCCTATACTCCATTTCAACACCTGATGTAGTTCCTTGATAAATGTTTGGAGTATTGTGCTGGAAAATAGTGTTATATTGTGTCTTCTTTAGAGAAAATGTGCTTTCAAGGCCCGTCAACATTGACTGTTTACATAGGTTAACAGTACCAAGCCTGGTATCCCTCTTGTTGAATTAGTCTTTGATTTTGTTTCCTTGGTCTATATATCTAGGTTTTGTGGCAATACCATATTGTATTTATTGCTGTGTCTCTGTAATATATCTATAAAAATCTGGAATCATAATTCTTCCAGCATTGTTTTTTACCCCCGTAATTGTTTAGGCTATCTCGGGAATTTTATGGGTCCTTATGGAAGCTCAGGTAGCATTTTCTCTTTCTTAAAAAAGAATGAGAATTTTTATTGGAATTGCATTGAATATGTAAATTGCTTTTTTTTTAGAATGTTCATTTTCACAATGTAATTCTTCTAATCCATGAGCATGCGGTGTCTTTTTGTTTTCTTTGGTATTTCTCTAAATCTTTCTTCAGAGATTTAAAGTTTTTTTTTTGTACAGGCCCTTCATTTCCTTGGTTACTTATATTATAATATTTTCTCTTTTAGAAATGGGAATGTGTCCATAAACTCCTTCTTTGTGTTTATTATTGTTATTATATGAAAAAGCTATTGATTCTAGCTGTTTGATTTTGTAATTTTTTACATTCCTGAATTTGTTTACTGTTTCGTTAGGTTTTCTGATAAAATTTTTGGCCTCTTGAATGTCATCTGCAAATAGTATAGCTCCCTATTTGTATCTCTTTAATTTTATTCTCTTGCCTTATTGCTTCAGTTAATATTTCATGCACAATGCTGAAAAGAATTGAGATATTGTACATCTCTTTCTCATTACCAACTTAAGATTGTTTCATGTTTTTCTCCATTTAGGATGATTTTTGTGGGTCTTTTGTATATAAATTTTATTATATTAGAGTTTGTTATCTCTAGCCCTAGGACTTTTTATCATGAAAGCATGATAAATTTTGTTACAGATATTTTCTCAATCTATTTAGATAATCATGTAATTTGGTTTTAAGTTCATTTATGCAATTTTCTACATTTATTGACTTGACTCTGTTGAACCATCCCTGCATCTCAGGGACAAAACCAACTAATCGTGCTGTATATTATTTTTGATGTGTTTCTGTTATCAATTTGCAAGTATTTTAGAGTATTTTTAGCCCTATATTCATTAGGGAAATAATTAATTATGATTGAGTTATTGTGGCTTACTACAAATGGGTGTCCAGATTTAAAATGTTGGGAGTTGAAATAGTAGCTCAATCATTAGGAAAGTAAATTACTTTTGCAATGGTTGCAAGTTTGTTTCCCAGCACATCAGTCTGTTCATAATGGTCTCTAGTACCAGATCCAAGACTTCCAATACACTTATATTCTCTTAGGTATTAACTTGCATAGATGTTTTAGACCTATGACTCATCTAGCATAACAAATATTTTATATAACTTAGTGTATTTTTTTAAATGAGTGGCTGCATCTGCTAATATCATTCAGTTTCAAAAGAATGCTGCAGCCAAAACAACTAACTACGTGCTGATTTCAAATCTGCAAAGGACTCTCAATTTTACTGGCATTAACCCTATTTACCTCATTGTTTGCCTCAGGTTTACTTTAGCGTTATTTCAGTGTTACCCTCCAAAGTCTTTTAGGGAGCTTACTTTATAAAATATATTACTTCTCTAGAAGGTTATTAATATGACTCAGCCCTTTATTGGATGCACACAGTCTGACACACACACACACACACACACACACATCTTAACCAACTGAGTTTCTTAAATTTAAATCAATATATTTGTAAAATTTGTGATAATCTCTTAACCACTTGGACTGGTGGTATGGATATACAAGCTAATTCTAACTCTATTGGTATGAATTCATCACAAAAAACACAGAATAAATTTTTATTTGGTGTGACACAGATTAGCAAAAATGGAATAATGTGATTTGTAAATGTAAATTAAAGACAAAGAAAACTCACAATTATATTTTGAAGGAGTCACTTAGATAAAAAATTTGATTGGTTAAAAACAAGCAACAACAACAACAACAAAAAAACCAATACCTATTTCTAGTTCTTGGTTTATCTATCTGATAATATTTTCTTGTTAAATGTGTTGTTTAGAGGCTTTTTTATGTTTTCTTGAGACAGGGTTTCTCTGTATCTTTGGAGCCTATCCTGGAACTAGCTCTTGTAGATCAGGCTGGCTTTGAACTCACAGAGATCCAATGGCCTATGTCTCCCAATTACTGGGATTAAAGCATGCTCCACCACTGCCCAGCTATATTTTTTGTTTAACTACAAACCAATAAAACACTAGACGTAAAACCCTTCTTTGGTGCTCAACACATCATAATATTTCTTCTTTTAATTTTACTTTTAAGAATATGAATCTCTTTTTAAATTTATGGTAATGCATTATTTTTAGTCACTGTCAATAGTTTTTTCTTAACCCATAACCAGATATAAAACAAAGCAGGCAGGCTCCTAGAGGGGAGGTATGACATATAGTCCATGAGGAGATTATCACACTACTATTAGAACATGCTGAGTTTATTGATAGGAGTCCTCTGAGTGGCTGTCTAGGATTAATATGGAAGCTCATGAAGTTAAAAAGTTGTTAAAAGAATTTTTATATGGTTGGCTGAAGCATTTCTCAAAAGAATGCCTACTGAAAAGGAGTTTTCGAAACGACCATATATATCGACTTGTAGAATGTCTAATCCGTCATCACACTATTTCACAAAGTATTGCTTCTGACAGTCAGAGGGGTGAAACAAAGGGATCACAATCACGAAATCCACTCGTCTTACCATGTTCCCCATCATCGTGAAAAAACTGACATAATAAAAAGATGGAATAGCCTTTTCTAGTCACAGTTAAAGGACCAATTCAAGGGTAGCAGCCTGGAATGCTAGGGCAGGGTTCTCCAAAAGGTGGTATATGCTGAGTCAGCATCCAATATATATTAGTGTTTCTCCAATAGACAGATTCAATAGATCCGGAAGTGAGTGGGTAGAAAGAATATGTTCCACTCACCATCACCCCTAGTGATGACTAAGAAAATTTTTGCTTCCTGCTCCCAGGATCTTAAGTTCAGACAGCCTAGAAGCTTTGGTTCCAGACACGGGAGTGCTGCTACAAGGAGCTACGATGAACTTTCCTTTCAACTGGAAGCTCAGACATTCCCCTGGCCACCTTAGTACACTTGAATGCATTGGCACAGGAGACTACTTCCTAAATATAACCACAGCAGCACAGACACTGAGGAAACAATTAATAAATGGGACCTACTGAAGCTGAAAAGCTTCTATAAAGCAAAGACACGGTCAACAACACAAAACGACAGCCTACAGAATGGGAAAAGATCTTCATTAGACCCACATCAGATAGAGGTTTGATCTCCAAAATATACAGAGACCTCAAGAAATTGGATATCAACAGAACAGATAATCCAATAAAAAATGAAGTACAGACCTAACAAAGAACACTCAACAGAGGAATCTAAAATGGCTGAAAGACACTTAAGGAAATGTTCAACATCCTTAATCACCAAAGAAATGCAAATCAAAACAACTCTGAGATTCCATCTTACACCTGTAAGAATGACCAAGATCAAAACCACTGATGACAACTTATGCTGGAGAGGTTGTGGAAAAAAAGGGAACACTTCTGCATTGCTGGTGGGAATGTAGGTTTCTAATTTCCTTTTAAAAAAAAGAAAAAAAAAACAGGAGCTATGAAGGGAATAACGGTATTAGGAAGGGTGATTGAACTAGATTATTGTGGAGAAATTGGATTGTTTCTTGAAAATGAAAGTAAGAAAGGTTATGTCTGAAGTTCAAGAGATCCTCTAGGGCTTCTCTTGGCACTACAATTTCCTGTGATTAAAGTCAAGGGGAAACTGCCACAGCCTAAGCCACACGGGATGACCAAGAGTACAGACTCTTTAGGAATGAAGAAATGGGTTGCTGATTCAGAATGAGCCAAGACCTGCAGACATTCTTGCTGAAACACAGAATGGGTAGTAGAAGAAGGCAGTTATTAATACCAACTAAAGATATGTGATCATTTGCAGAAATGAAAATCATGGTTGATAGGAATGCTTCTGTTGTATTTTGTAAAAATGGATTTATATAGATATTTGTGTTTTCTTTTCATTTTTAGCATTATATGTAAGAACAATTAAGAAAATATCATTAGTTATAGCATTTGAAATAATGATATTAAAACACCTTCAAAGGATATTGCCATCTGTTCTAAATTTGAAATGTGTTTGCGATTATATGAGTGATAGCAATATCATGTTAGATGTCATCAATACCTGATTAAATATATACTGTGTTTGTGATTTTATGTGGCATCGTTTTACTGTGCTTAGGCATTATTATGTTCTGATTATAGTTTTCATTTGGAATTAAGTATGGCATATGGAGATATGATTATATGCCAACTTGACAAGGGGCAGATTTGCCATGGCTGTTCCTGGATGTCAGCTTGACTACATTTGGAATTAACTAAAATCCAAAAATGAAGGACACTAAATTGAGGAATTTTTGTTCAATCTGAAGAAGGAAGATCCAATTTTAATCAAGGTTTTATGAGTTGGGAAGAGACACCATCAATCTAGGATGTACTTTCCATTGGAATTCTGTATAAAAGTATGGCAAAATGAAGGTTTTGCTTTTTGTCTGTATGCCCTCATCTGGCTAGCCGCTCCATTCCTTCACTGGCATCAGCACCTACTTCTTTGGGATTGTGGTGTGTACTGTAGATCAGCTGCAGTGTCCAGGCTCATGGGCTGAGCAACAGCTGGATTCTTTTACTTGCATCTAACAGCCAGCACTTATAGGATCAGCTGGTATTGCAGCTGATAAGTCATTCTAAAAAATGAATGAATATATGTATATATGAATGAATATAAAGTTGTATTACTCTAGAGAATGCTAATACAAACATGTAATTATATTCACAAAAATTATGTGTTTGCTATTTCTCACTTATAAAAAGAACATTCTCTATTGTAATACTAATTTTATATATTTTGAAAGAATTCCAATTCTGCTCCTCAAAAAAATGTAAACCAACACATATTTATCTTATGCACACACACTATATTTTATACATATATGTATACACACATATATATTAAATTAAATTTTCTATGTCGGAAGTTTATATTGTGAGAACATTGCTTTGAATATACAACTTTTTAAAACCTGTGCTACTTTGTAGATATGTCTATGCATTTATCTATTGTATAGAATGCTGCAGCTTATAACAGTCATAGAGAATAAAATATCTATACTTGCTTATCTCTGTTTCTTTTTGAGCTTGGAATTATCTACTCCTTTATAACATAAAAATAAAACACTGCACTGAAATATGCATTTGAATTTCTGTGATCAAATTTGTATGCTTGTGTTAATGATATTACTAGGAAATATCATTATTAAATTTTGTGACTGTGATGGTTTGTACCTATGTTAGAATTTATACATTCTTTAAAGCAAAACGTTTACTTTGATATGCAAATATATCTGATATAAGTCCCCGATTATCTTTGCATAAATGGTAAGAAGAAAATAAATTACACCAGGGAAGATTTTTGGTGTCAATCTCTGTGATTATTAAAATTTAAACAGGCTTCTGGATAATAGTTAGGGATTTGCAAATCCAAACATCTTCTTAAATAAGCAATTTTTGGAATGTTTGAATATTTGTAGCATGAAACTAGAAATTGGGGTATTTGTTGACTTTTTATTTCTATCCAACCCTTTCTTCTGAATTAATAACAAAATTATTTCTCTAGAGGTTACCACTGTATCATGGATATTAAAGAAATATTAATAAACTAATCCAACAGTAAGAAATAAATTTATAAAATTCTGAGAAAGAGATGTAAATTGTGACAGAGTGTGTAACACTTATTACTATCATGATACATAATCTTTTAGCTCCACTGATTGTAGAGAAAGCAAATTCAACAAAAATATTTCCATTCATCAGCTGAAAGGTCTTGGATTATTTCCATTACCTAGCTATTGTATATATAATGATAATGAACATGGATGAGCAATCATTTGTGCATTTGTGATGTAGCATGTTGAGTTTTGTTGGGCATTTCTTTTCTTTTTTTTCTTCTTCTTTTCCTTTTTTTTTGGGGGGGGGGGTAAGACAAGGTTTCTCTGTAGCTTTAGAGCCTGTCCTAGCCTCAAATTTACAGACATCCACCTGCCTCTTCCTCCTGAGTGCTGAAATTAAAGGCATGTGCCACCACTGCCTGGCTTGTTAGGCATTTCTTAAGAAGTTGCATAGATAATCATTTGTTCAGCAAGAGAAACAATCAATTCTTTAATCAAAACCAGTAAAGAAATCAATCAAAAGATGAATATATGGTGACCTAAAAACTTTTTCCTCATTGTTTACTATAATTTAAGATCTGATCTTTTCTTCTACTGTCCTTCCTCTGGCTCATATTATATCATACTTTTTATTATTTGTGAAATGTACTACCCTTTGTTCTGATAGTCTATTATCCATCTGGAATATTTTTCGCATGATTATGAGCATAATTTATCTGTTCACAAATCTTTTTCAAGGAAGCTCCTGTGACCAGTTTTTGAAAAATCACTTACTTTAATTTTATTCTCTTTCCTGATGCAAACCACTTTTGAGTAATGAATATATTGTTCTTATTTTTCACTCGCACCAACACCATAATATTCATCTAGGGAAAAATTGTGCTGTAATGCATTTCTATTGTATAAAACAACATCCAAACACCAGCAGGTGTTTAATACATGCTTACAAAATCAATAAATGAAAGATGATTTAATATTCATTTGATACTTTCCTTTTAAATTGTGAAAGAACTGAAATTTTAGTCTTAATGACTATAACATTTATTTCTACTTTATTCTGCATTTTTTCTTTTGTTAACATTTTAAGAAGAGCTTGAAATGCTGAAGCAGGGCTGAAACATTCATTTTTTTCACTTTTAAAGATGTTTTTAATGGAGAAGTTAAAGCAAGACAAATGAGAATTTATAACTCAATTTTATCAGCAACTGAAGTATTATAGAAATTATATGTATTACCATATGATTGCGGAATACATGTAACAATGCCAAGGGTACATCTTTGATAAAAATGTGTTTTGCTAATTGTGGCTGTTAAATCATATATGCTTCATGCGTCCGCTCAGCATATTTCCCCCATTCTTTAGTTTCTCTCTGTAGATGTTAGATCCCGTTGTGTATTCACCTTGTGCTCACAGATCTCTAAATTAGTACTATTCTCAGGCAGGCATGCAATTCTTGTTTTTTCTTCTAGTCACCACAAAACATCTGGCAAATGCTTCATTCACTCATTGTTATCTTGACATATTTGTCCAACTTTATCAACATCTTACTAAACCTTGTTGAGTTAAATGATGCAACCAATATTATCAATACGAAACTAATGAATTAAATCAGTTTCTGCTGTGTGGATTATCTTAGGTAGAATCTGAATCAATTAAAATCATCGACCAGGTTATCACACATAGAATGCACCCAATGCCCTATTCTAGGGTGAGATGTAGTCTATCCTAAGTTTCATAAATACACTTTCATTTGTTTATTTTCTTTTTATATTGCCATCATAGTCATTCAGTCTTACTTTAAAGAAATTCATCTTTTCCTAGATAATAATTCTTTGTATACACAAAACGAGGTTAGGCATTGCCATTCTAAAAACACCCCTAGTCGGCAGTTGTGGCACATGCCTTTAATCCCAGCATTTGGGAGGCAGAGGCAGGTGGATCACTGTTAGTTCGAGGCCAGCCTGTTCTACTAGAGCGAGTTCCATGACAGACTTTAAAAACATTTACAGAGAAACATTTTTTTTTCAAAAATTTATAAGTAAATAAATAAATATAAAAAACACCCCCAAACAAACAAAAACCCAGCCCTAGCATATCGATGGTTTCACTGAAGATTTTACTGTTTTTGCATGCCATTGGGACTTTTTCCTCACTAATTCAGAAAATTTACCTCCATGCCTGAAGTAAGATTCTCTGAGTGTTTCATTCCTGCAATTGTAATTCTAGTTAGATTACTAGTAACTGATTCTTAAAGCAAGTTCCAAAACACCAAAGCTCATGAAGCCAGGAAATTGATTTTCCGAATTATGTCCAAGGAGAAAGAACAAATATCGTAGAGAAAGCTCCAGTTTGACTGAAATTTCTCCCTCCCTCTAAAATCTTTCACATATTTATATCTGTAATGTAGTAATGATAGTATTTATAATCAGAGAAAATCAACATGAGATTTATCAGTATTGATTGAAAAACACTTCACCTGTGTAACTAAACTAAACTAAACTAAACTGCTAACCATCTCTATGGACCAAAGCAAAATCATTTTCTCTGAAAAACTTCTTCGTCTTACACTACTGCTAAGAATTGCAGCTATCTGCTGACTGTCAATCCCCCTGTTGTATAATATCTATATCCTATTGTTCCATTAGCCTATAAGACTTTGGAGGTCACAGATCAGGATGTCTATCATTTATATCCATCAGCTCATCGAGGGATGTGCATGTATATGAAAAATAAAGCTTAGTGGGAATCAATGCCAAGTGAAAACCAAGACAAAAGCTAGAATGTATTTTATCATGACAAAAGAAATATGAGAAAATAAATGATGTTATCGATTTTACAGTTATCCAGTTTAAATATTCAGTTTATTTGATTATCCTCATGGATCTTCGGTGTTACTTCTCATTAATATAAAAATATTACATATTTCTTTAAACATTTCTATACATTTCCCAAAATAATTAAGGATACAAAATTGCTGAAATAGTAAAAGTAAATAAATAGCTTCAGGACTGAATGTTTAACTTTTGGAAATTTCTTTTTTATATAATTAACATTCAATGACCCTATGAGTTTCTTGTGCACATATATCTTCTTGTGCACTTTACTATGATATACTTGCCACAACTAAACTCTCATAGATCATTATTAATTACATTCTATATTCATTTTAATTTTTTAATGTTTAGTTTGGTTTGAGCAATCCATCTACTATTAAATACTACATTGAGTCATCGTGTCTTTTATTTGTTGAAAGAGGAGATAAAATAGATTATTTCTTTCTGCTGGGTTAAGAATTTATTTTAATTTTTTTGAAAAATGCCAGAGTGTAAACTTATTTTATTACTTTTCCAATATTTTTATTAAAAAATTACTTTTCATTTTACATACAAACCCCAGTTCCTCCTTCTCCCTTTCCCCCAGCCCTCACCCCCACCTTCCCATCTTTTATCCACTCCTCAGAGGGGATAAGACCTTTCGTAGGAAGTCAACAAGATCTGGAATACCAACTTCAGGAAGGGCCAAGCCCCTCCCAACACGTATGAAGACTGAAATCTGGCAAACCTGCATGGCACTGAACTACTCCAAGTAGGATAACAGTAGAGGAATGAATGAACAAGAAGTAGGGGAGAAACAAAAGAAATTAATTTTGTTGAAAATGGTATAATGAATCTGATCTTAGTAAACTAATAAAATAATAATTTTAAAAAAACTAAAAGAAATTATTAGTCCACTAGTAATTACGATATTGCTTATTTGGTTATTATATGTATATATGTATGTAATTGAATACATAATGAATAGTTTTTGATAGCAAAAAATAATATATTACAATACAACAAAATATAATTTCAAGTCATTAATTTGCTAGAGTTATTATAATAGGCCTTATGAAAAATAATAGACTCCATATGTTTTTTATGATTACTCTGATAATCATTTATAATTCTTGTAATGATGATAAGGTCTTTAATTAAGAGAAAATCTATTGCATTTCTTTGTAGACTTTAAATTTTTATCAGAAAACAAAGATCCTACCACTCTGAAATCAAAGTGTATGAATGGTTCCCAGGCACAACTTTTCTGTCTGTGAACTCACAGCTATAACTTCACTTCAAAAAAACAGACATTATAAATAACATGAGATTCAGTTATCAGATTTGTTGTTCTATACTCGATTTAAAAAATTAAAAAATAGAATTAAAGATAATTATAACATTTTATAGAAATAATTTTATAGATGTAGGGAATAATATTAAGATGAGAGTCCAAAGACCTTTAGAACAAACACGGAAATGCTTTGTGTTCTATCAACTTTGAGCAGTTTGTTTTATTAGATTGACAGATTTAAATATTTATTAGTTTGTTATTCTTGTTCTGTTCACATGAAATAGCACAAGAACGAGCTATCATCTGGTTTCCCATACTACAGTGCATTTTTTTTTTCTGCTGTGTGATTCTTGCCACTGGACACAATGTAATTACCTGGTTTAATTTGCAATGTTTGCTTTGCTGCTGAGCCTGTGACATCACTCTGTATATTCCTCTTCTTTTCCTTTAGGAGGCCACCTTGATAAAGAGTTCACTGCTGACCAGAGAATTCAAATTGTGGGCAGAATATGCAGCTGAGATAAGAAAGTTGTTCACATGTTTAAATATCAAATGTGTGTGGCGTTTTGATGCTTAGTATTAGATTATGAGCCTTTTCAATTTTTTTGTCATTATAGGAACTAATAGCAACAGCTTTGTAGTTATCTTAGCAGTGAAGAAATGCCATCTAGATGCAATAGCCCTTTTTTCTGGCCCTGTAACAAATAACTCATTATTCGTGTTATAATAGCCCTCATGTTTTCAGCAACGTCAGCATTCTAGTTTGGTTTTGGCTGTTTTGCTTAAATCACTTATCAAAAGCATCATGGGAAAGGTAGATATATATTTCATTTTTACAATGTCCAGGTCACAATCCCTCACTGAGGGAAGTCAGGGTAGGATCTTGAGGCAGGAACTGAAAGAAGACCAGGGATTTAATTTTATGGCTTGTTCTGCTTACTTTCTTAAATAAACCAGGGACACTTGCTGAGAAGTGTCCCTACTCATAGTAGTCACATTTATACATCTTACTTCATTAAATAAGACTAAAGTCAGGCAGCGAACAGTAATATGACACAAAAATTATCACAATATAAAGGCTAGTGAAATAAAGTATCAGACAGAGCATAATTGACAGTAAGTCTAATTTATAGGACCCGCATTGTAGGTCCTATAAATGAATAAACTATTTGCTTAAGACATTCTTCACATGGCATGTGCCCCCCCCACAAACACATCTACTATTTAAAAAAATTAAAAACATACACAGTGTGATATTATAAAATTTATGAGTAACAGGGTTGGCATCAAGGTATCTTATTTTGCCTAATCTTGATATGTTTATTAGTTGGTACTTCTGCCACTTATCCTTAGTACCCTTGTTAGGTTTGAATTTTTCCCAGGAGTGGTTTCATTTATGTTTCCCAGTAGAGGAAACAAGCAATCATGCTGCAGCTATCAAAAGAACAACAATTCTGAACTATCTTATGAATAATAGAAAAAATGAAATTATTCTAAGGTTACAAAAGAATCAAAGCCATAGAAAGCTTTCGAAATGAAGTAATAGTTATCGCTAAGAAACATCCCCGATATAAAAAAGAGCAATGTGTTTAAATTTAAGGAAAGGCATTTACTGCCCAGAATTAAATCAGTTTTATAACAGGCAAGCTGTTTTATTTTGTCACAGGAAGGAGGAATGATGATTATATATTATAGGTAGTTAAAGGAATGGATTTTAAAAATAATTATTTGAGTTAAGTTGAACCTGAGAACATGAAACTGTCTACTGACCCATCACATCATCTATTATTTTTGCAATAATACTCCAAGACAATTTATGGCATAATAATAAATAGTCTCTTAAGTTTAACAAATTTAAAGGTGTATTTTTCATCATCAAACCACTAACTAGCTGTTATTGGTGCTTAGTGGAAGTCCTGCCTTAATGGATATTGATCCTGTAAAGAATTCAATTCAAGTACAGAGTGGTTTCCTATGAGGTAGACTTTACTGCAAGCCATGAACAATGCGATGACTTTTCTCATATAGTCCATTTGTATAAAGCCATAATAGAAGGGGCCTGTAAGATGGTACAGTGGATAAATGTGCATACCAACAAGGTTTACAACATAAATTCAATCTCTGGTACCCATATGGTGCTAAGAGATAACTGACTCCACCCATTATTCCCTGACCTCTGCAAGCAGATCAAGACATGCATACACCCATTCACAAACACATAAACAGACAAAAATAAATAAAATGCCGAAAAAGCCAGTTCATGCAGCAGGGACAAATCTGGATGCTATTGACAGTGGCCCCACAGTCTTCCCCAACCATTCAACTGTCCCCGAAATCCAGAGGGTCTAGCTTGGTTGTATGCTGGTTTCTTCCCTGTCCAGCCAGTTGGTGAGCTCACATTAGCTCAGGAAAGCTCTTCAGTGTGAGTCTCCATCACGGTCTTGATCTCTTTTCTCACACTGTCACTCCTCCCGTTCTTAAACTGGACTTTGTGAACTCAGCCCAGTGCTGTGCTGTGCATATATCTCTGCTTCTGTTTCCACACTTGCTGGATGAAGGTTCTATGGGGACATTTAAGATAGTCATCAATCTGACTACAGAGAGAGGTCAATTTGGGCAGCCTTTCTACTATTGCTTAGGGTCTTAGCTGCGGCATCCGTGTAGATTCCTGAGAATTTCTCTATTGCCATGTTACTCAATCAAAATATCTCTTGTCTTCCTTTCCATCTTTGTCTTTCCCACATCTTGACTATCCTTTCCATCAAATTTTTCTACCCCACCCCTTCTCCATTCCTCCTCCTTTTCTATTAGGTTCTGTGAAGTCAGATTTATATCGAGATCTTTAATACATTATAGACTCAAGGTTTTGTGCATGGGGTTATATATAGATCTATTTTTATTCTTCTATATGTTGACATCCAGCATTATTGGTTGAAGTTTTTCCCTTTGTATAATTTTAGCTTCTTTGTCAAAAATGAGGTGTTCATAAGTTTGTTGATTAATATCCTGGTCTGTAATTCAATTCCATCATCTCTTTTTATGTCAGTACTAAGCTGTTTTCATTACTATAGCTCTATAATAAAGCTTGATGTCAGGGATAGTGATGCTTCTGGAAGCTCCTTTATTGTAGACTATCGTTTTGTCTATCCTGGGTTTTTTTTTTTCCATATGAAGATGGGTATTGATCTTTCAAGTTCTGTGAAGAATTTTTTTTTTTTGGATTTTGATTGGTAATGCATTGAATCTAGAATCTATAGATTACTTTTGGTAGGATTGCAATTTTAGATCGTTTTGGCTATCCTGAGGGTTTTTTTTTTTCCTTATGAAGATGAGTATTGGTCTTTCAAGTTCTGTGAAGAATTTTTTTTTTTTTTGGATTTTGAGGGGTAATGCATTTTAATATGTTGATCCTATTTATCCACGAGCATGGAGGAATCTTTCCATTTTCTGGTATCTTCTTCAAGCTCTTTGTTCAAAGACTTAAGGTTCTTTTGGAACAGGTCTTTAAATTCTTTGGTTAGTGTTATCCCAAGATATTTTATGTTATTTATGGCTATTGTGAAGGATGATGTTTCTCTGTTTTCTTTCTCAGACTCTTTATCATTTGTGTATAGGAGCGCTACTGGCTTTTTCTGAGTTTATATTGTATCCTGACATAAAACTGAAGTATTTCTCAGCTATAGGAGTTCCCTTGTAGAGTTTTTGGGGTCCTTTATGTATACTATCATATCATCTGCAAATAGTAAATTTTTGACTTCGTCCTTTCCAATTTGTATCCCCTTGATCTCCTTTTGTTGTCTTATTTTTCTAGCCAGAACGTTAAAAACTATGTTTAATCAATATGGAGAGAGTGGTCAGTATTTCTTTTCCCTCAACATCCACTCCTATATCTCCGTTCAGAAAGAGACAGGTCTCTTTCTTTAACAGATCTTTTTCTTATGCTTCAACAAAGCATGGTACATAAAGCTGAGAATGGACTGAGCTCCTCGCCATGCATCGAGGCTGCATTAGATAATCAATCTTGCATGGGAAACAGGTCATTAATGAGGAAACACCCATTGAGAAAATGATTTTGATGAATTGGCCTGTCATGAAACCTATTTTTTATGTAGTAGAAACTACACCATGTGATAATAACTCTTGAGCAAGTTTCTAAGAATCAAGGCTATAAAAGTCATTAGATGATCTTGTCTATTTTGCCTTCCCAGCAGAATCTTATGTATAAAAAGGGTTCTCCTTTTTATTTAGCTTCCCTAGACTTGTGGACTATAGACTACTTATCCTTTGCTTTACAGCTAGTATTCACCTATGATTGGATACATACCATGCTCATCTTTCTTGGTCTGTGTTACCTCACTCACGAAGGTTTTTGCTAGTTCCATCCATTTGCATGCAAATTTCAAGGTTCCTTGTCTTTTACATCTGAGCAGTCCTCCATTGTATAAATGTACCTCATTTTCTTTATCCATTCTTCAGTTGAGGGTCATTTAGATTGTTTCCAGGTTCTAGCTATTATGAAAATTGGGAGCCTGGGGAAAGGGAAAAGGGAAAGTGAAAGGTCAGGAGGAGGGAAAAGTGGAGTGGGGAGGAGAATTAGAAGGAATGGGATGCTCAAGATGGGGGAAAGACAGAGACATAGAAGAAGGAAAAAGTTATCTTGATTGAGGGAACAATTATGGGTCTAGAAGGAAACCTAGCACGAGAGAAATTCCAAGGAATCCACAAGGATGACCCCTGCTAAGAACCTAAGACATAGTGGAAAGATACCTGATCTGGCCTTGCCTTGTAATTAGATAGATGACTATCTCAAATGTCATCATAGAAGCTACATACAGCAACAGATGGAAGCAGATGCAGAGAACCTCAGCAAATCATTGGACTGAGTTCCAAAATCCCTGGGTTCTCAGACTTCTGGTTATTATCCACAGGGATAATTATGAAGCCAATTTTTCAATTATATTATGCAATGTTAGAATTGGCATGTTTTTCAGCAAGCATGATCTCTACATTGTTTTTCTAAACCTGTTGAATGAGAGTTATTGAATTGGAAAAGTCTGTGTAAAAGCCAGTGAATCTTTCTCCACCCAGAAAAAAATGTTAACATAAAAGCAATATGTAATCCCTTGAAGAATAATACATATTTGTACCATTTTCTTGGTCTTAAAAGCAAAGTAATCATGATTTCAACATATATTCTGACTCATATATACAGTCTGTGAGAAAAAAATGATTATGGAGAAAGATGTGTTATTGTCATCAGCTTAACCAGGTGTTGATATCAATTACAGCTGGTGTAAAAGATGTACTATCATTGCTTCAGTAAATTAACTCAGTCCCCAGTACCTGATTTACACCTACTGATTTCTTAATGTCTTTTCCTCTGTACCTGTCCATAAAGCTCACCTGAAGCTGTCTGTATTCCAAAAATAAGGTCAGTAAGAACGTAACTTTCTGCACCAACACAGGGGCATATTAACCAGCCCTAATTTAAAATTTACTGTATAGAGAACCTGAAACTTGTTGTATTGTTTTCTTTAATAAGTTACTGCATTAGCTCCTTATTTGAATGAAATTTTGATGCTAGACTACAGATATAAACTTCTTTATATGTTTTTCATGAGGCATTAGTGCACACATAAAAAGTAGAAGATAAATCTGTTAGAACTGCAGAGGATGGTATCAAACAGTGAAGTACTTTACAAATTATTTATAAAATAAAAAATTTATTTGAAATTTCAACAGTAATAATCATAGAAAAAATAATGCGAATGAATTGTCAGATGATCTTAGTGGTTTCTTTTTTATTCTGGCTATCACCTATATGAAATAAATGTTCATTATTACTAATTACTTGTATTAGGAAAACCCAAATCCCTGCAATTTGTTAGAGAGAACTATACAGCCATGCTTTTCAGTTCCACAGCACAAGTAAAAACATTTATTGAAATAAAAATGCTATTTGACATGGTTTAACTAATATACATTGCAAAGGTGTAGCAAAGTGTGACTCAGTTATACAAATAAGTGTGCAAAGTAAAAATTAAACTTCTAAATATTTGAGGATGAATTTGTTTTATCAGACTCCCTTTTCTCAACCCACCTGAATAAGTATCAACACCATTTACCCACTTTGAAGCTAACAGGCAATGTGTTTACAACTCTGGGTCCTTTATCTGGGCACACAGAAAGCTCTGTAGCAAGTTCAAGGGACTGCGAACCTTGCTCTAAATATTCTAACATGGGACCTAATAGATTCAGTGGTGCTGGAAGACTCAGTGGAAACTGTAAAATGCTGTCATGTTTATTGTTTGATGGGTTGGTTTATTCAGTTTCTGGAATCTACGATAGGCCTTTGCAATTATCAAGCAAGACCATAAGTGACTACTCTCTTCTTGATCTCAGCCTTCTCTAGGCTCTGCATATTATTCAGTGTTTAATTAAGAGGGAGATCTGAAGTTACCATGTGATATGAGCTTCCCACCTGAATTTTTGGTATCAGGCCTAAGAAGCTATGAAACTGGATATATATAAATATAGATATAGATGATATAGATATAAACATAGACATAGATAGATGATAGATAGATAGATGATAAATAGAATGATAGATAGATAGATAGATAGATAGATAGATAGATAGATAGATAGATAGATAGATAGATAGATAGATATAGCACTATTATATCAGTTGAGAGAAGGTACATGCATATGATTTGGGTAAACTATCCCTGAAGTCATACGTTACATAAATGATCTATCCTAAACGCCCACTTTTTTTCCTGCTTCTGTAAATAAGTCTATGTAATGAAATTACTAATTTTTTTCTTTTTTGAGACTATTGAACAATCTCCCTTCTTCAAAGTAAAAAAAATAAACAAAAGCAAATATGTACTCTTTATTTTTTTTTCATTTGCTCTAGTAGATCAAACTTGCTTTCCACATGCTTAGAGTCACCAGTTACCAAACATGTTGTCTTTGTTTCACAGGTAATATGCATGTTTCGCATGCAGGAAAATAAATTCTTCAGTGTTCCAGCAGATGCTAACTAGCAGTAGCACTTAAATTGTTCAAACTTTATTATTAATAAATCCAATGAGTATTTAAGTGTTAAGTCTTAAGTGTTAAGACTAAGAAATGTGAGTTCAAAAACACATACATATACAAAAATAAAATACCTTCAGTTCTGTACAAAAAGGCTTCTTAGACCAGATACTACAAATATTCATGGTGACAGAAACACATGAGGGTTAATCAAAATTTATTAGGGAAAAGACTAAGAATTTAACTCACACATCCCCAGATTTGTATGCCCTCTGTTCCTATGCAATACTTAATACAATTTGAAACTTAAATGATAAACATTCATCTCTACTCATTGATTGTATATTTTGCATTTCTGGTTGGATATTCCCTACATATTTGTTTCTCACTTACAGAAAAGTATGAAAAATGTTCAAAGTCAGACTAAAACCAAAAATAAAATAAATAATCTCTGATGAATATTCGGTGTCAAGTGAAGAAGATTCTGTATCATCAACCACACTTCCCCAGATAGTCATCATATTTCCTTCAAAAAGTATTTATATTCATAGAGGTAATTGATTTAGGTCTAAAGAAGATCAATGAAAATCTAAGGACTTTTATCATACAACAAAATATTCACTGAACAAATTTTCCTACTTTGCTTATGATTTTTCACAGTAGGCAGCAAAGAATCATTTAAGCCTGTACTGAGTATTTACTCCAGGATACTTTGCTTCAGTTTGTAATATATTAAGTGTCTTTGGTGTCTGTCTTTGTTAATAATAGCACACACATTCCTATCTGTAAAACCAGTACTTTCAGTTTATCTGTAATCACCCAAATTTCTTGCAAACTACATATTTGTATGCTTGTTGATTGATACTGGTTTTGTCACTTGAATTTGGGTGCTTTGTACACAGAAGTTTTTTGTCATGAGCCACCTTTTGGAGGTTACTTTTGCCATGATTCTAACTAACTATGACAGGTTTATACATTTTAGGACAAGGGCATGAGGACTAGAAATATTAAATAGGAGAAACAGAGATAAGAAAGAAATAGACATAGGATAAGATAGTATAGGGAGGATGTTTTTCCATTTTCCAGACTTAACAATCGTCAGTATATATATATATATATATATATATATATATATATATATATATATATATATATATATATATATATATATATATATATATTGTTATGTAAGTTCTATCTTAGATTGCCTATGGGAACGGACTTACCAATCTCTGGCTACCAGCCTCTGTAAACACAAGGGTAAGTGAGAAAGTATCTCTAGGTGCTGGGTACATTTGAACCATCCTTTTTCAAGAGAGTTTGCTAACAATGAGATAATCATATGCAAGCAGATAAGGCTTTACTATATACATGTGCCTATGAATGTAATATTTCCTAATAAAGGCATGGAGGATGATTAGCCGTGGGGTTGCCTTTTCAGATTGATATAGGATATCTCTAACAGTTTTTAATTACAATCAAAATCCAAATTTGCCCTTTTAAACATATTGGCAATATCAAAATTTTCAATGGATGAAGCTAGAAAACATCATTTTGAGTGAGGTAACCCAGACACAAAAAGGCAATTATCACATATACTCACTCATAAGTGATTTTTAAACATAAAGCAAAGAAAACCAGTTCACAAATTAAAATCCTGGAGAATCTAGACAATAATGAAAAACCTAAGAAAGACATAAATAGATCTATTCTACGTGGTAAGTAGAAAAAGACATGATCTCTTGAGTAAATTGGGAGCAGGCGAAACTTGGGAGAGGGTTGAAGGGGAGGGGAACAAAGAAAAATGTAGAGCTCAATAAAAATCATTAAAAAAGAATTCTCGCAGACAAGCTCTAACTGTGTTCTAATTAGTAGATTTTTCATAATTAACTAAAGTAGTTACAAACATTAACAGGTCAATATCATCATTTTAACACAGAAATCAACAATAAACATGCAATTTGTCAAATCACATTTTTTTTAAAAATCCATTTTAATCAAAAGACAAGAAAAGGTTTCTGTGAAGCATCAGCTATGAGTCTTTTGTTTTTGCTTTTTCTTCCCCCAATGTTAATCTTCATTATTGCTTTTAAGTTTCAAACATAAGTCTCAATCATTCAAGTCTCTGAGCAGCAGGAAACACCTTTAGGTTTCCCCTCCTCATTCCTGAAGTGGGACTTCAGTCACTCTTTGTAATGAGTCTCTTCTTCCCCAGAGGGTAAACTGAGGTCTCTGTTTTCTGGTCCTTTATTTTAAAAGAGATTGAACATTATATTGGCAAAATGAGTTTTGTATATCAAGATATAGAGTGGAATAATTGTTTAATATTTAACTAATGTCTCTGGACTAGTTGTGTGGGGCAAATTTCAGGAGATTGTGAAGATAGAGTATATTTAAAAGGCTTCATGTTGTAGTTATACAGTGCTGAGTCATTGATCTATGCAAACTTCTGGACATCACTCAAAGTTTTCAACTCTTGTTTTGAAGATGCTGCTACACATAGTGCTATAGACTTGATCTTCCTGTGTATCAAGTTCAGATTGCATGGATCATAAAAGAACATATACTTCTGGCAAATGTGGTCCAGGCCACTGTATTACTTCCAGGTTTGTGTTTCTGTGCCCAGAGATATTTCCTTAGCTGTTGTATCCTGGCACTAGTCTGGCTGATTTACCTGTTAGTACTGAAAGGTCACAAATAAATTTCAACCCAATGCAGAACAGGACAAAGAGCAGCAACCATGGAATGTTTGTGCAGCTATGGTCCTCCAAGGGCTTCCATTCTCGGTAGGAGTACTGCACAGCAGAGATGGAGCTTCACCAAAATCTTAGAGGTGGAGTGATGTTTTCAATTAAAATAAATATGGGAGATACTTTTTAGTTAATCTCTGTGTCAATCTATATCCTTTTTTGATGGCTTGAATCTTGATTTCCACTACAGAAAACTACACCACATGTGCTTTGAGATACTTTTCAAGATTATAGATGGAAAGGAACTGATGAAGATAATTTTATGTTATCTATATTGAAAAGAAATTATATTCATTTAAACAATTTTATGAATATTAAAGTAACTTACAAACTAATTTTCTTATTAGGATTCCATGTTCTATAGCACCTTTATCAGAGTATTGTGTTTCTTCTATTAGTTATAAAGTGAGGAGTTTTATAAATTAAAATTCTAACATTCCTTAACTTTTACATTTTAAAAAATTTTGCCTCCTTATCTAAGATGGAAATGATCACACATAAATATGCTATACACTTATTCCATAACCCTCTGATACTTGTTCAGAGTATAATATAGAATAAAATACCAGAACTATTTAATTCAATACATTACTTTTACTATATTAATTATTGCTCCTTGAAAATATTATAAGTTTCTGGTAATTATATCTATATTAACCTATTACATTTTACATGTATAAAAATTATATACACATAAATGTTGATGCTTCTGCAAAGGATATTCTCTTCCTGGGACAAATACTATGAGGTTCTAATGATTCTTTTTAAATGTGCATTGGCAAAGTCATACACAAAACAAGTTGCTCAGGCTGCTATTGTACTTTGTCATGAATTGCAAAGGTACCAGCTTCGCCAAATTACAACTCTATGCCACTGCTCCCTGACAGATTCATATGTCATTTTAATTCAATGTAAAGTTTGAGATCATTAACCTGTAACTGGTTCATATAGAAAAACTTTCTGAAATATCTTGCTCAAGGGAAGTGTTACCATTTATTCTTATGGTAGAATGTAATTGTTTTCTAATCATGAAATGATAATAAATATGTGCTATATGCAAATAAAGTAAGGTATTACATTTAATTGTTCATGTCCAGATTTCACTTTTGAAATAATCAGATGACCATACACTTAAAACTACACCCACAAATCAAACATGAAAATTCAAACAAAATGCATGGCACAGATGGACAGTTGGTTTCTTTGCAATTGAGCATACAATGGGCTTCATGAAATTGCAGCAGCTGTGGTGAGAATGGTGGATGTCCCCAATCTATGCTTCATTTAGCTTCCAGAATTCCAAGAGATCACATTGTGTGGGAAACAAAAAGAAGTGTTTTTTAGCAATGGAACCAAAGGTCCTGAACTAGTTCCATTTTTAAGTAGAAATTTTAGTACAAAAATGCTGGTACTTATATATTTCATCTCTTTTAAAACTTTAGCATTGAATTTCCTATCTTTTGTATTTCAAAATACGTGCATTTCTAGTCCTGTATTCCTTATGAAAGTCATGTAGGCTTGATACAAAACAAGGTAAGCACTGGGTAGTAAATATTGTGTTCCAGTTTTCTACCACCAAAGTTAATTTTTATAAATACCAATAAAATTGAGTTATATTTATATGACACATTTTATATTAAAAGCATTCTCTTGTCAAATTGAGACAGTAGTGTTTGTCTCACCTTTGATGAGATGACATAACTGCTTGTCATAAAAGACATAAGTAAAGGATTATTATTGTATCACACCTTAGGTTGTAAAAGGAAAAAAAAGAATGAGAAGAGAAAAGTAGGGACTTGTCTCACATTTAGTTCTATTACCTACAAAATATATAACCCTCAGAATTCTTTACCTTTTTGCTGAGATTCAAACTCTATATCCATAAATCTGAATAATTATAGATGAATAAATAAGGCAAAAGCCTAAAAGATAGACATTTAGTACAAACTGATATATTGTATTTAAGCATTTTAATTATTTAAAATTTTAGACAAGACGGGCGATGGTGGTGCACGCCTTTAATCCCAGCACTCGGGAGGCAGAGGCAGGCGGATCTCTGTGAGTTCGAGACCAGCCTGGTCTACAAGAGCTAGTTCCAGGACAGGCTCCAAAACCACAGAGAAACCCTGTCTTGAAAAACCAAAAAAAAAAAAAAAATCTGAGCTTAATTTCACTGCCCACATGGTAAAGGAAAAACAAAATACCTGGGAGTTCTCTCTCTCTCTCTCTCTCTCTTTCTCTCTCTCTCACACACACACACACACACACACACCTCTCTCTCTCTCTCCCTCTCCCCCCCTCTCTCTCTCACACACACACTATCTTTGAAAGTATAAACTGTTGATGAGACACAATTTCACAAGAAATATTCAATGCAGCCTAAAGAAATTTCAAGGAGGAAAAAGAAATCTAATGATAATTGCTGAAGAAAATCACCTTTCATTAGTTCTCCAATTAAAATACCTATAATTTATGATATCTCTGCTCAGTACCACATGACGACTGTGCTCTTGATAGAACTCTAAATTATGAATCAGAGACGACTTTGGTCTAAACAAACTTGTGGTGAATTTCTAGATTTTGCAATATCATTTCCTCCAATTTTTCAAGAATTGATCAAGTCACACAGTTTCCAGAAAAAAAAATATTTGGACATTAAAGTATATGAACAGACATCACAATGGACAGTGTTTGTTAATTGAATTAAATCTGTAATATGAACATGTAATATTTCCTTTGAGATTTTCTCCATTGTGGTTTGAGTGTTAAGAAATGAAGCCTTGAACTGTACAGATGACTCAGTGATTAAGATTACTTGTTGTTTGACCTCTCCATGGCCAGTGAATGTGTAGCTATTGTCCTAAGCAATAAGGTCTAGCTGTCAGTTTTCAGAGAGCAATTCTCTATCCTGGGCAGCTTAAGTATCGACACAGGACTCTCAACTGAATATAACCCAGTCCCATCAATGGAAGCCTTGCCTGACTACAAAAGATGGCCAGTTCAGACTCTGTATCCTCTATTACCAGGACTTTTAACAAGGGTCACACTAATAGATTCCAGAAAGTTTCCACAGCACTAAGTTTCCACATCGACCCTCAAGTGCCCTGCAATTCCAACTGTCTTTCCCTACATTCTCCCCTAATCCCCTTCCCTCCAGGAATATCCATGCATTTCCCCCAGAGTCTCCCTCTTTACCTATTGTCTCTAATTTTGTGGACTGTAGCTTGACAATCAATTACTTAACAGCAAAGACCAACTTATAAGTGAATACATACCATATTTTTTGGGGGGGGGGGGGTTGGGTTATATCACTCAAGATCCTTTTTTTTTTCTAGTTGCAATCATTTGCCTTCAGATTTTGAGATGCCATTTTAAAAAATATTTACTTTTCATCCTAACCACAGTTTCCCCTGCGTCCTCTCTTCCCAGTCTATCCCCCCTTGACCTCCCCTCTGCTCCTCCATTCATTCCTCCTTCATTTCTCTTTAGATAATCTCAGGCCTTGCACTGATATTATCAAAACATGTCATATCGATTGGCAGCAAGATAGAGGACCTCCCCTTATATTAAGGCTGAGCAAGCCAACCTAGTGTGAGGGAAAGGGTGGATAAAACAACCAAAGAGTCAGAGACAGGCCTTGCTTCCACTGTTAGGAGTTCTGCTGAAGACTAAGCTACACAGCTGTCACATATATGCAGAGGGTGTAGGCTTCCTGACTATTGGTTCAGTCTCTGTGAGCTCCTCCGATCCCAGATTAATTGATTCTCTGGGTTTTCTCATGCTGTCCTTGACCCCTTTGTCTCCTCCAGTCCCTCCTCACTCTGTTCAGCAGGATTGCTTGAGCTCAGTCTCAAGTTTGGTTGTAGGTCTCTGCATCAGCTTTTCACCAGTAACTGGATGAGGCCCCTTGATGATAACAAGGCTAGGTATCAATCTATGAGTATAGCAGAATTTGGTTAAGCTTCATTACACTGATTTTTTTCTTCAATAATGATTGGTTCTATTTTAGGTCTCTGGGTCATCCAGCCTCTGGGTATTGGAACCGCAGACAGCACCAGGAGTGGGCTCAGTCTTAAGTCCTTTGTCTCAGGCGGGACCAATGATGGTTGACCGCTCACACAGTCTTTGTGCCTCTGTTACCTTGGCACATTCCAAATCAGGACAGACTATGAAGTTGATGGTAGTGACTGGATTGGTATCCCAATGCCTCTGCTAGAAGTCTTGCCTGGTCACAGGAGATGGCCAGTTCGGGCTATGTATCCACTACTGCTAGGATTCTTAGCGGGGTTCATCCTTTTAGATTTCTGTAAGTTTCCCTAGCATCAGGTTTCTACCTGATCCCCAAATGAGCACCCTTCCCAGTTATCCTTGCAGTACTCTTCCCATAATACCCATCTGATTGCCCATGATCTGATCGCCACCTGCACCTATTCTACCAATGAAAGCTCTATTTTCCCTTTCCAGGGAAATAGGAGTGCACCCTCTTGAGCCTCACTTGTCACCTAGACTTTCTGGGTATGTGGATGGGAGCATGGTTATCCTTCAAATTAGATCTCATACTCACTTGTAACTGAATACAAACACTTATGTCTTTCTGGTTCTAGTTTACCTCACTCAGGTTGAATTTTTTTCTAGTTTCATCCATGTGACTTTAAAGATTTTAAACTTTGTCAGGTTTTTTTAACAGCTGAGTAATAATCCATTGTGTAAACAGTAGGTATATTGATGTTAATTACAGGAGTAAGGCTAGAAGAACTTACAGGAAAAGGTATAACTCAAAACAATGTTAAAAATTTAAACACCCTGTACACTGAATAGTTTTCATTGTATTAAAATTAATTGCATTTATATATAGTGTTTTTATAACTTGCAAATTAGAAAGCAACACCTTTAGATATTGTATGAGTCCATATTTATATCAAAAGTTTTATCTGCAGCCCTTGAAAAGGACCTCAGTTTAGTATCCTGAATACACATCAAGCAGCTTACAGTTGTCTGGTTACTTAAGTCCTAAAAATTCAATGCATTCTTCTAGCCATCACAGGTAATTGTACATACCTTACACGTACATATAATTAAAAATAAAATAATAAAATAAAAAGGGCCAAGAAATGACTTGGTGATTAAAAGCACAGATTCGTCCAGATAACCATAGCTCAGTTTGCAAAACCCACATTGTGACTCACAAAAATCTGTAACTCAAGTCCCGAGAATTCAATGCCATCTTTTGGCTTTCAGGGGCATCGTGCACACTTGTGGTGCAAAGACACACATGCACATGAAACAACCGTACACTTAAAATATCCTTGGTAAGCATCTTACATACCTATCTCTACACTGACAACAAGGAGTAAAAGAACTGAGTTGGACTTGCAATTTTAAAATTTCACTGGTTAATATAGAATTTCATGTTCATTCAAGCCTAGAAAAGCCTAAAAACAAATGTTGCAGTGGTAATCAAAGTCTGTCAATAATTCTGGTTAATTATTCAACTTCTTTTGATCTCATGGATCTTCCTCAAAGGTGATAAATCATTTGGAAACATAGCACTCTCCAAGAAGAGATATATGTTGTCTTTGTATTTAACTTTATGTTAAATTAGAAAATGCAGATATAGATAAACAGCCTCAGGCCCGGCATTTTAGAGATCAACAACTCATGCTGTTGATAGGCAGTATACCAAATTAACCATCTTAAATTTTAATCTGATTAAGTTTTGTTTATTTCACACTTATTTATTTGTTATTAGTTGGGTTTGTTAAATAAGCTAAAATTATTACTCTATAAAAATATAAATTTCCTATTTTGGTGGCATTAGCACTTCAGCCAAGTCCTGCTGGTCAATGAGACAGCTGCTCTCCCCTGTACTCTGGGTGAAATGGGCTTTGCAGTATCATCCAGCCTTCTTTGGATAATGATGCTTTTTGGATCTTAATGATGTGCTGCAGTGTTAGCAATTCCTGAGAAAAGTAATGAAAATGACATGAGTCATGACACTTCTCAGCATTTTCCTTAATGTTTACAGAACCCAGCGTCTCCCATGCCCTAAGGAAAAAGAAAGCTTGGCACTAGACAAACAGACTTACAACTAAACTGTTGATGATTTCCTCAGAGCACCAGTCCTCCAATCCCTAGAAAAGGATGGTGCTTGCTCATCTAAAAGAGATGATGCTTGTTTTTAAATAAAGGGACGTGTAAATTCTCATCTTCCAACATGCAGGCTTATTGCCAATAAAACTCTCACTTCCCCAGCATGATGTCTACAAATGATGCAGCTTTATTGGATATAAGTAGGACTGAAATATTCATATTTACAATGTTGTTACTGGAGCTGTTATGTCACAGCCTTGGTTTTGGTAGCCCTAACAAACTAGACTCCTCACAGTAGTAACTATGCAGATAAGTAATAATAAAAAACATAGAAAAGATTGTTCAATGTAACCCTATTGACAGGAAGAAAAATTGGGCAGCTCCAAATATGTCTTCCATCTTTTGGTTCATGATATTAGGTTTAGTTAAATCACAGGTCTTTATAAATGTATAAATAAGTGGTCCTAGACAAACCCTTATATAAACTAATAGGCTGAGAAAGAAGGTCAAAATTAACAAAATCAGGAATGAAGATAATAACAACAGATACTGAAGAAAACCAGAGAATCGTAAGTTTGTACTTTTAAAACCTGTCCTCCACCAAATTGGAAAACAAGTGAATAATTTTCTTGATATCACTTCCTTGGTACCACTTCCGTGATTAAATCAAGATAAGATGAAAAATACAAATATACCTATATGCCCTAGTAAAATAAAGAAGTCATTAAAAGTCTCAGAACAAAAAAGAAAAGAAAAAGAACAGGGCCAGAAGGCTTTTAGTGAAAAATTTTATCTGACTTTTAAAGAAGAGTTAATTCCAATACCTCAAATTATTCCACAAAATATACCAGAAAGAACATTGCTCAGTTATTTTCTGATGCCACAATTATCCTGAGACCCATTCATATAATGACCCAACAAAGACAGTAAATTGCAAAAAGATGTCCCCAATAATGTAGATTCAAAAACACTCCTAAAAATACTTTCAAACTGAATCCAAGAATACATCAAGCATTCGATATAGACTCACAGACTGGCAGAAATGAATGCATGATGAGATGTGCTATTTGCTTACCTGTTTTCAATATGGACAATTCTTATCCTGAAATTTTGTATGGCTTTTCTTATTCTATGTCACAAAAACATTGGGGAAATTGACTTACTGGCTTTTTCTGTGCCTTAGGAAAAACAGTCACATTGGAAAAAGTAGTATATAAAACTTGCTCATCAGACTTCGTTGAATCTCTTTGTGTTACCATCTTTGGGTTCCATCACAATGAATACCTCTTGGGTTTTCTATTGTTTATCTTTGATACACATATACTACTTCTAATTGTATTACCTCCTAAAATCTGAAAAGCTACATATTAATATTTTATGCTTCCAACATCTTGGGCAGACTGAACCAGCCACTATTTAAAGTCATCTCTATTAAATTATCTCTAATTGTTTTATTCCTCTATGCTATCTTTTCTTTCCAGAACACTGGCTTATTTTCACATTATTTAAATATTCATAAGCTTCCTTTGACTTCTAAAATACAAATATACTAAAGTGAATATATGTTGAAATAGTTTATACAAAGGAATTCATGTTTCTTATTTATATGATCAAATTTATTTCAACATCTTAGTATTTCTCTGGATATTTGGCAATGTTGCTAAAAAATACAAAACTGCTTTTCGTGCAGGAACAGTATATTACTTAATAGCTGTCCTTGATAGTTCTAGGTCTCTAAAATTTTAGGAATCTCTGAAGTAACAGGTCTGCATATTTTATTGATAAGATTGAAAATGATGATTGGCACCTGGTCCATAAACCACCTGGTCACAACAGACCTTTAGAGTCAGTAGGATATTAAAAACATACAGAATGAGTCATAAGAAACTCTTTAGCAAATCTCCGTTTTGTGCCTCTTGTGTCTAACTTAGAAAAGGTTTCATCATGCAGCCCTGATAAAGAGGAACAATTAGAGAACACATCTGCTTTCTCTGGACACTTTTGTAAGGGAGCTTTCATCTATGAATGAAATTGTGACGTAACGTTCTTCTGCAGTAGACATAAGTTTATAACATTATTATTTTATGCTGAAATCGGTTTGACAGTTACTATCAGCATAGTCTTACTTCTAATATGCATCAAAATTGACAAGTATCATTTCAGTTACTGGAATCTGGCTTTTAAAAAAAGACACATAATTTAGAGATTTCAGGACTGAGAGAGAAATGACAAATTTTAAGTGAGAAGGACCAAGAGAACCTTATAAGTCCCATTGAGTAAACTCTTTCATTTACATTTGTTCTAGATTTACCTTTTTGATGTGTATGGATTATTTTAATATGTGTCCTACATGTGTGCCTGCTCACCACTGAGGACTGGTAAGAGTAAAGGATGCCCCCAACAGAGTTTATAGACATTTTTGGTCTGCCATGTGGGTACTGCGACCAAAACACAGGTCATCCAACGTAGAAGTGCTGTTGAACTCTTATTCATCTCTCCAGCTCCTCATATCCTCATAGCCCAGTCAATATTCATTTTAGTGAGAAAAGAACATTGCAAACTATTAAATGTATTTGCATATAATTTAATTTAAGAGCTGAGAAATAAGAATGATTATTTACTATTACCCAAGGAGGTAAAGAGAGGGGTAACTTGTTACATCCATAAGCTTCACATCTAATGTGAACATATTTCTTCAATTTTGAAGGAAAATTATTATGACTCCTTAATATATGCATTGTAATATCTAGGGAGACATGAGTGTCTGATAAAGACCACTGACTTCAGGTAAACCCATTTCTTCTGGCTGGTTACATAATCAATTACAGGTAGCTTCAAATTTGAGGATCCATTTCATTAAGTATTTCTGAAAAGAAATTCAATCCTGAAAATGATATTTGCTCTTGTTTACATCTATGAATGAGAAAAATTAGCACAAATTGCCCTTACATCTGTTAGGGACTCCAGTCTCAGCGTATAGTAAATAATGCAATCAGGAAAAGCTGGGGAGATTGTTATTTGATTAAATATTTGTTTCTCATATCATTAGCCACATGCCTTCCCCTCCAGTAACTGATTCTGGGTAATATTTATACCTTTAATATGTGAGGCGTATGGGCTGGGGTTCCACACTTTATTGTAGCTTCAACTATTTGTTATATAAAATACCAAACATAGGAAAATCTCCCAGATTGAGAGGCAAACGAGGACCTGAGTCATCAGTCTAGCTAAGCGGTATGTATCCATTATATAAGTTTTACTTTCTCAACTCCTTTACTACTTAGGCACTTGGCGAATGCTGGAATGAGGGACCATATTGACAGATACAGGACTGGGAAATAGTACTAGAAAAGTGCTTTACCCCCACTGCTAAAACAATACTGGGTAAAATTCATGGAGTTCCATGATGGAATGATATGTTCTTTCCAAGGTATACAAGGAAACTGTCTGAAATATCCATTGGTTTGTTGAACTGCCTTTTTAAGAATCTAAGTCAATCATCTCAGAAACCAAGTAACACTGCTCATTGTATAATAGAGTCTCCCTGTCAATAAAAATATATAAATCATAAAAAGCTATAACCTACTCATATGGTTAGGTTATTCATGGAGAAATAGAAATGACCATCTAAAGTATATCTGCTTTGATATAGAAATTTGACAGCTGATTTCTTTGTTTAAAATTAACAGAGAAATACCACACTTGTTTAGAAAGCATGCTAATACTTCTCTGACCGGCAAGCACTTATGTCTACATCCCTTATCATAGACCATTGTTATGAGTATATGTATTTATGCTTTCTCTCTTTGTTTGGATTTTCAAAACAGGGTTTCTCTGTAACAGCTCTGGATGTCCTAGAACTTGCTCTGTCGACCAGGGTGGCCTTGAACTCATGTAATCTACCTGCCTCTGCTTCCTGAGTGTTGGGATTAAAGGAATGCACCACCACTTCCCAAACTAGAAATTAGTACTTTTGTATTACTAGATTGTTTGGAAAGATGTATATCCACAGAACCTGAGAGAGAGAGAGAGGGGAGAGAGAGAGAGAGAGAGAGAGAGAGAGAGAGAGAGAGAGAAAGAGACAGAGACTCAAAGACATAGGAACAAGTGAGATTTTAAGTGATTAAATAAAACATAATAAAGAAAGGTCAAGCTGGGTGGTGGTGGTGCACGCCTTTAATCCCAGCACTCGGGAAGCAGAGGCAGGCGGATCTTTGTGAGTTCGAGACCAGCCTGGTCTACAAGAGCTAGTTCCAGGACAGGCTCCAAAACCACAGAGAAACCCTGTCTCGAAAAACCAAAAAAAAATAAAATAAAATAAAATAAAATAAAATAAAATAAAGAAACGTCAGAGAATATTCTCAAAGAATATCATAAGAAAATTACTGATATCAATTCAAAATTGAAGTTTACTTTTATAACCACATATCCACATTTCTGAAAAATATTGTAAAATATTTTTATAGTTATGGCAATGTAAATGAAGAACATACTTTCGTTAAAAAATCATTCTGATTTCCAGAACTCATTTCTAAAACAGCCATTTCTAAGAAATCTTTTTGTGCTATCAGAATCGAGCTAGAATCATGCCACTACGTTCAATTCCTTAGAAGCATAAATCCTTTCAAGCACAAGAGTGTCCTAGAAATAGTCAGTGGCCAGTAAGGATTAATCAGCCTTTGTTCAGGTTTTCAGTTATTTATATACCATTTTCCCAACTGAGCACTCCTACTGCCATAATGACCAGAACACATGCAGAGCTCAGTAACAGAGGCATCGCTTACAAGCTGATTTTATTGCTTTTGACACATTGAACAACAGAAGAGCCCATCAACACAGGCACATTAGGATGTCAGAAGTACACTCCATTCCTTTGCAAGAAGAAGTCACTGCACAGCTGAATGTATATCAAATCTTGTCATTCTTTTCTTCAAGCAAATCTATAGCACACAGTCAATCGCACCCGTATTGATGAATGAATTATCCTAAGAGAATTCAATACACTATCTCATTTGAGAATTGAGGTAGTGATTGTCACTCCCCACTAGGAGTTTTGTCGTACATATAGTTTCTTCTTGACAATATGTAAATGTAGACATTTATTGAATGTTTTTTTACGAACAAGAAAAATTACCATCAATATCCAGAATATAGAATAATAATACTTTATTATTTTATTTTGTTTTTTTTCTAGAAATTGTTTATAGTAATAATACTAGTCTACTTAAATATTCTAATTAGTTTTTGTCATTATGCATAATGAAGTAAATATCATAAATATTCTCCATTTGTCTTTCTTAAAGACAAAGCACATGTATACATATACAAGTATAGACATGTGCTTGTTGTATGCATATATGAATAATTCTACAGTTTTATTCAGAAACTGAATTGTCTCTGATTCATAAATTTGATTTAGGCTATTTTACTACTTTCATTGTGAGGCCTTGGTTCCTAGTGTGATATCATTATTTTATGCAAAACGTAACATATGGTCGATGCCCTACCACACAGGTTGGCTGACAGAATTAGAGACTGTTATAAAGAATGAATCACTACACGTACTTACTTTCATGTCACATTTATTTTCTTGCAACATAAAATCAGACTGATAAAAGCTAAAATGATTATTCAATTGTCTACATCGGTGCTACCATGACAGTTTAGAACTGTTTTAAATCAAGCCAAACACCCATAGTGCTTAATTCTGTGTCTGTGACTTCAAAAAAGAATAAAAAGTTCACAAATATTTTACTGCAAAGCAAGTAAACCAAAAAGCCATTTTTATGAATAACACTGTTATCCCATCTCTGTATTATACTTCATTAGACATAGCATCTAAAGTTTTTAATTAGTTGATGAATTAGTTAATTAATAATTCTGCTATATAATACAACCTGACCTCAATTTCCCTCTTTTCTCTCCTCCCAGTCCCTGACTCCCACCTCCCCTCTGTTATGGGAGCTTTGTTTGTGATTTTCCTTTCAGTTCAGCAATGGAGCTGAGCCTTGATTGAGAGAGCAGTGCCCACATTCAGCTGACTGCCAAGCATGGACTATAGAGTTCTCTGGTGGACTCAGATGAGATAGAAGAAACAGAAAAGGAATAGGGAGGGGCCAAAGGAGATGTGCGACCCGTTTCTAGAGGGAATCATTTTCTGTGACTCTTTGTGTCTCTATCAGGCTCTACCCTAATATCTGACTCGCAACCATATTTTTATTAATAAAACAAACAAAAAAAGCCGCTTTACTCTCTCCTTCAGATCCATTCCTCCTAAGTTCCAGTTCAGATAAGTACAGACCTCCCAGGGATATCAACCAAACTTGGTATAGCATGCTACTGTAAGACTAGGCACAACCCTTATATTAAGGCTGGACATCATAAACCATAGGAGAAAATATGCCCCAAATGCAGGCAAAATATTCAGAAACAGTCCCAGCTCCCACTGATAGGAACACCACAAGAACACTAAGTCATACAACCATAACATACATGTAGAAAATCAAGATCAGACCCATAGAGGCTCCCTGATTTTTGCTCCAGTATCTTTGAGTCAGTAGATTCTGTTGGCTATGTTCTTGCAGTGTCATGAATGTAAATTTTATTCTTGACACTTATCATTGTTCATAAATATTTAAGGTAATGTCAAATTTTTCAAAGAGATACACTCATCATAACTCAGTTTAATAAAATTTAAATGGGAATTGAATGTTTTTCCTATTGTAAGTATTTAACACTACATTGGGAGTAATAACTGATAAATAAATGAAAAATAACTTGTTTTATTTTTATAAAGACTCATTTCTGAATAAATTTCAAATAAATACATTAAATAAATACAAATTTGAGACTGATGTCTAATATTTATAGCGAAGTATTTTATAGAATGGTTTGAGTTGTTAGAGCCATTAATATAGTTCAGATGCTATAGGATATGCTTTATACATTTATACATTTTTGATGAATTGATCTTAAATAATGAAAAGTATTTGATAAGTGAGAAATATTCCAGATACATTTGAGAATTGTTATTTTATAAAATGGTTTATACTCAGATATCAATCTCTAGCTTTTTCTTTTAGAATCTCTAGCTTGTTTCTTTTGGAAACAAACTTGCTTGATATTTATGTTTTCTATAATTTTTAATAAATCTTGAATTGAATTCTTTATTCTCTTCTGACCAGTTCTAATGATAAATTCTCCTTATTTTAATTAATAAAATTTCTCTTTAAAGTAAGCTAGGAACTACTATTGTTTCATTTAAAATACTGCGAGTCTTTATTTTGTTCTAAAATGCTTAGTTTTTTTTTAAATTTTAGAATGTATATATTCCAAATTATTTTAATAGTTTAGTATTTGTTTCAGTACCTTTACTATCATAAAAGTAACCACTTCTACAAGGGGTATATGATTTTCCTCTTTAATTTTGGTTTATTTAAACTACTATAATATAAATTCTAAAAATCCGTATGCTGAAAATGAAAGCTAAGTCTGAGAAAGTTTTTAAATAAATGAGAAATGTCCTTAAGGAATACATATATAATCTTACTCCAAATAGGTTTTTAAAATCAATTATAACAAAACTAATAATGTTAATTGAATAACACTGAGACACCACCTGGACTATAGGAAAAGAGTGAAAGACTTCGGAGTACTTATCATTAAATGAAGTGTCATTATCAAACCTCTAACCTTAAAACTCTGAAATTTATAGAGAAGAGGAAACGGATTGTAAAAGCTGCAGAAGGTTGATGATTTCAAGAAAAATGCAACTTCCAGATAGAAAAAGACTGATATACATATGAACTCATTGGGAGAGCAAACATAAAACCCTGAATAGGTTCAAACCAGACAAAATGCTAGAACAGAAAGAAGAGACGTGGTCACAAAATCCCACATCTAACTTAGAAGCATTTGTAATTGATATCTCATATGAAAGATACAATCAATTGTATTCTCCAATGAAGTGTCATTAGGCATATTAACCATGTTCTAAGTCAGGCCACATGCCAAGAAGTAGTTGGCCAATACAAAGTAGACTCCACTTTTTTGTGTACTTTTCCATTTATTTATTTATATCTCATTGAGTTATTACATTTTTTTATTATCTTTTTTGGTAAGGGAATTTTTTGAGGGGTAGTAATGTGTTCGGTGAATAAACAGGTGGGGGTCATCAGAAAGGTATGGAAAAGTGAAAAATATAATCAAAATATTTTGCATGAAAATTTTTAAATTAAATATTAATATTATAAAAAAATCTGGGTCATTGTGAAACTTAACATATTGATGTTCAATAACCGCTGCTCCTGAGATGTAAATCCCCCTGTATCATGTGGAGATCTTTAGCAGAATATCTTCCATACTCTTCCTTTCCTCTCTGAAACTTTATAACTTTATCATAAAGACATACTTCTCCAACCTCTCTTCCCCAAAATCATCCAGGATTCAAACAACATAGGGCATTTTTTGAAAACACAATCAGAACTCTGAAAATCAAGAAGGGAAACAGAAATTAAAGGTTAAAACAATCACCTAATAAAGACCTATTCAAATATTTGCAACTAGACCTACATTCATTCTAATCCCAGATACCCAGATGCCAGCATAATAACAAAATCAATAATAATCAGGGCAATATATTTCCACTCCATCCTAGTAATCCTAACACAGCAGAAACTGAATAGTCCAATATCGGTGAAGCATAAGTAATAGACCTTGAAACCAGCCGTATAGATTATAGAGATCTTTAAAGAGGAAATGAATAAATCCCTTAAAGTAATTCAGAAAACCAGAAATAAACAATGGAAGGAAATTAATAAAACTATTCAAGACCTGAAAATAGAAATAGAATCAATAAAAAATACAAAACTGGGAGATTTCTGGAAATTAAAATTTTAGGGAGTCAAACAGGAACTACAGAAGTAAGATTTACCAACAGAATCTCAGGCATTAAAGACATGATAGAAGGACAGAACTTGCCTACACCTGGAGGAAGAGATGAATATCTGAACTACCAGCTGGACATTCTAACAGTCGTGTTAAGTTGTGTACACTGAACTAAGAGCAGAGATAATATTGAAGACCGTAATTGTGACCGTGATCATGGCTGATGGATGGGGCTATTATGTCTAGGTGTTCTCAACCTAGTCATAAGATAAGTTATTTAAAATTCAATTGAATCATTATTGTGTAAAGTTATTCTGCACAAATTCCTTGTCATGATGCTGTATATACATTACTTTTTCATCCTCGTAGACATCACTTGTGCATAAGAAAACAGGTTTATTTCCCCCAGACGGTTTTATCCCAGGCTTTTTCAAACCCAGGTCAGCTGGCCTTGGTGAGTTCCTGGTAGAAAATCCCCATTGTCTCCGTGTGTGGGTGCACCCCTCGCGTTCCTGAGTTCCTTGCTCGTGCTCTCTCTCCTTCTTCTCCTGATTTGGACCTTGAGATTACTGTCCGGTGCTCCAATGTGGGTCTCTGTCTCTGTCTCCTTTCATCGCCTGATGAAGGTTGATATTCAGGAGGATGCCTTTATGTTTTTCTTTGGGTTCTCCTTCTTATTTAGCTTCTCTAAGATCACGTATTAGAGGCTCAATGTCCTTTGTTTATGAGGACTACTGAGATCTCAAGAACAAAGGCAATGGGTTTTTGATCCTACTGCACGTATTGGCTTTGTGGGAGCCTAGGCAGTTTGGATGCTCACCTTACTGGACCTGAATGGAGGCGGGTGGTCCATGGACTTCCCACAGGGCAGGGAACCATGATAGCTCTTTGGGCTGACGAGGGAGGGGGACTTGACTGGGGGAGGGGGAGGGAAATGGGAGGCTGCGGTGGGGAAAAGACAGAAATCTTAAATAAATAAATAAATTAAAAAAAAAAGAAAACAGGTTTAGAAACCTCAAATGCAGGCGCAATAGGATTGGAATCATACCCATCTAATTGTTAATATTATTCCATATTCTAAAAATATTGTAAAAACTAAGGACATGTAACGGTGTTTTACATTTTGATCAAGTTTAAACTGTGCCATAGCCCTTTTTTCTTATCCTTTCAGTTCTTATTCACTGTGCTTCTATCTACAAAGATGAAAAAGACTCCAGAGTAATATTCCTTTGACTAATATTTCTGCTTTATTTTCTACTAAGTTTCTCCTTATTTACAGAAAGCCCAATTATTTTTGTTTGCTCAATAGCATCATTAACCCAAAGAGCTGTTTAAGAATCTTAATTTTCATACATTTAAATTTTATTTTATTTTTTGAGATGCACAGAAAAATAATTTTATGTATCTCATTTTGTGAAATGATTTACTTCTCAGGAATTTTAAGTGCTTTATTCAAGCTTCGTCTGAATCTAGTACAAAGGCTAGGGAATACATATTTAATATCCTCTCTAGGTCAGAACATATTTTAGAGAGAATTTCAAAGATGTAATTTTAATATGTGCATAATAAGATAATTAACACCCAGAAAAATGCTTTAGTGAAAGTGGTACTAGTACTCAAAATTAATATGTATTTAAGCTTAACCCTAATTAGACAACCACCCAAAACTATAACAAGTATATGGATACAAGACCAAGGGCCAATGAATATTTATTACTACTAATGCTGAGTAATATTTATTACTACTAATGCTGAGTTTCAGAGAGGCACCAAAGGATGTTGGTTTTGGAACACTCATTATCATTTTTTTTTAAATATTTTGTTTATTTATTTATTGTGTATGCAGTGTTCTATCTGTGTGTATGACTGCAGGCCAGAAGAGGGCACCAGACCCCACTACGGATGGTTGTGAGCCACCACGTGGTTGCTGGGAATTGAACTCAGGACCTTTGGAAGAGCAGGCAATGCTCTCAACCACTGAGCCATCTCTCCAGCCCCCTCTCATTATCTTTTTATGCATTGTTGTCCCATCATCATTTTGTAACACCCTTCAGTAATTCAAGGAATTAAAGGATGACACAAATCCGTCTTGACTCTGGCTGCTCCACTCTGGAATCCACTTGAACTGGTATTTCCTTACTGTTGACAACAGCTCCCCAAGATTAAAAGCTAGCTGCTGAGTTTTCAACTAGGTCATCCTTCATTTGCATTTGTTTCAGTTCCTCTTTCATAATTAACAAAAACAGACAAAAGCAGGCTCAGCAAATTGAACACACTAATGAAGTAGCAAACACAGATGATTTCCCTCATTCTGATGAAAAAAAAAAACCAACTCATTTAAATAGTACAACTGTTTGACTGAGAACATGAAAGCATTAAAAAAAAAAATCTTCCAATCTATTGAACTAGCACATGGTCATTGATTCAACTTCTCTCTGAATAATTTAGAGAAAAAGACCTGATTCCCTCATCCTACAGATTCTCCTTCTTAAGGCACTTTGCAGAACAGATAGCTATGGAGGTTGTCATAGAAATGATAACTGATTAATGATTGAGACATAGTTGTTCACAGGCAGAAATATCTCTTGACAGTATACTCTGCCTCAATCTTATTCTGTTTACATGAAAGAAGAATCCATAGGAAGGTACTGAGGACTAAGCTAAAAATGTCCATTTAATTATAATTCAAAAATGTTTGCTGTGTTTTCAATTTCATAGAATGATCCGCACATGTATATATATGAAATTTATATAAAATATATACATATTTAATCTTAGGAACTTTTACTTTATAGCTAAATTCCCTTTCTGTTCCTTGAAAGTAGCTCTGTAGATCAGGCTGACCCGAAAACATGTAGAGATCAGCCTACCTCTGCCACTGGAGTGCTGGGGCTAAAGGTGTGTGCCACCACTGTCAAACAGAAGACTTCTATCCTTTTACATATTATTGCTAAATGATTCAAGTTTTACAAGCCTCATAACAGTGAGGAGCACTTTTTTATCTTTGATTATATAACTTCCTATTCTCTGTTGTTCTTAATGGTTACTTTGCTTATTGACAAAGGTGAAAATCTGTGTTACA
The DNA here is from genome assembly GCA_963919715.1 of Microtus obscurus. Lineage (NCBI taxonomy): Eukaryota > Metazoa > Chordata > Mammalia > Rodentia > Cricetidae > Microtus > Microtus obscurus. The sequence goes on from CAWTZC010002333.1 coordinate 6,128,128, forward strand.
AAATTTCATATCAAAGAGCAACAAATTGTGTAACTGAAGAAACTATTTGGTTTACTTATTTGTCATTTTATAGAGTTAGAAAATCATTACAGATCTAGTAGTATTGTCTGGTATTTCTGTGGTTCATAACTTGTAACAAATATATCAAAAACCGTATTTACATCAAAATTATGTTTATTAGTGATTATTTTTGTACTCTAAGTGTTGTTCCAAAAACGGAGGGGAGTACGGAGGGGTGCTGGCGGGATGCCAGCAAGGGCCGGAAGGATGCTGGCGGGATGCCAGCAGGGTAGGTGGGTGAACACGCGAGACGAACGGACACGTACAATGGAGACAAAGACAACTTTAATGGAAAGGGAATAGCACACGAGGAAAAAGGGGCAGGAATGTGAAACACACGGAAAAGCGGGGAGGGAAGGAAGAACAAACCAAAAAGGGGCCGAGTGGGCTTCGTGGCGTCTTTTTAACGAAGGCCCCGGGGATGTTTGGGAAGGTGACCTCACATCCGTGAGCACCTGTGGGCAGGTAATACTGGAGGATCCTGGGAGCTGTAGTTTCCCAAGGAACGGCACTAAGTCCATATCCATATTTCCGCAGATATGTGTGTCTCTCAGTCTTTATCAAAGTCACTTACCTTTTGCAACATGTGTAGCTACTACTGAGATCTACAAGTGGTCATAATGACAACAAGTCACCATGAAAGCATTATCATACCAGATCTCTAGTTATATTACAAAGTAATTTAAATATTTGAAACTCATTTATTTTTATAAAATGATGAGAATAGCATATACTACACATGATCATATTAGTTTAATAACAATGATTTAAAATATCCAATGTTCTTGAAAAATTATAGTTGTACCAGAGTTCTTTTTAAGCCATATAAATTCCTTAAGCACCAAGTTATGTAGAAGTTCTGTTTTTTGGTTTGTTTGCTTGTTTACTTGTAATGTGAGAAGTCATAGCATTGTATTTTATGTAACTATTTACTTTCAAGATTTCACCCCTTTGGGTGTACAAAGCTGATGAATTATGTGTATCAAGAAGGGGAATTCCGGCTGTAGAGCCAAAGACAGATTGAGATGGATGTCCTGGCTCCATAATATAAGATATTTAACAAAATACACATCAAAAATCTTGATGATTTAGGTAAACAAGGCATTCAGCAATTGTAATATCAAAGCAATTAGTTCTTTTGTTGAGATATCGTCAGGTAATTTGAGAGATTTCTATAGAATCTACACATTAATTTTAAACAATGTAACCATGAACCAAATATGAAGAAAATAACAAGTTTCCTTTCTAATTCAAATTCATTAATCCCTTTGGCAGCATGGTAAGGGATTTTTCCAAACAGAAATGCTAATATAAAATATATTAGCCTTCAGACTGCAAGCTACACAGGGCCCTCTCACAGCACCAACATCAATTTTTAATAATGCATTGGAAGAGTTTCACTACTGCTAGATGAATGCATAATGATCCACAAGTATTTTACCACACACTTACAGAAATTTCTGTAAGAATTTGACACAAATTAATATTGACATAATGTTAATTGACATTACTTTACATGATGATCCTATTCTGATAAAAACAATTTTGAATTACATGAGAGCATAAAGGCTGAGAGAGGGCTGCCAACATCAGAAATTGAAAGATACTATAGGATCGCTCATTTCCCTTAATTGAAGTCAACTTAGAATAATGCAAAACATTTAGTGAAAGTTATTGTCTAATTCACTACCAGAGATTCCTCTCAACTTTTGGTTCTTCTATGCTGTTCAAAGTATTCTTCACTACGGAAAAGTAGACCCCCTATGCAATCTCCACGAAGCATATTTTTAAGGATATGTACTTACTATAGTATAGCTGTTGGTCTCACATTCATTTCTACATCTTACATATATTTATTAAAAAAGAACAAGCACTTCTTTATTTTTCAGGGGTAAGGTTTGTATTTAGTGTTGGTAAATTGTAGGACAGCTTCCATAGTCTCATTAGGTCTCATCGGTATATCATCTCTTCAAAAATCTAGGGAGAATGGTGTGAGAGTGTGTGATTTGTTCAAACGAAAACTTTCTTCCATTTGCTAATTTGAGATTTACTAAATATGAAAAATACACTGCATCTAATATGACTAAGATGGCGTTATTCAATCAATCATTTTATGTCAGCAAAATCTTCCTACGGATCCCATGGGAGGAAAGAGAATACAAACCTCCAGGCCTTGTTTCTGTGATTCTCCAATTCCTCTGTTTATTTGCTTGGAATCTCAGTTTTTACATCACCTAACCGTGTGCTGAAATAGATGATATCTCACTTTGAACAGATCTCAAGAACATGTTACTGTTCGCTGTGTGGTGTTATGAGCACTACCTAATTAATGTTCCAACTTGTTATAAAAGAGTTGAAAATGTTCAAAATGGTATAGTGGCAAAGCTTTTGAAACTAACCTTCTCGCTAAGTTTTTGTTTTATTTTAGGGTCCTTTATCAGGTAAAGTTCACTGAAACAGACAGGTGTTTCAAATCTTCTAAGATGAAGTCTTTCATGGAGAACTCACGCTAAGTAAGAATTTCTAGAGAGTACAGTTAGTAAATTGGTTCATATCTCAAGGGAGCAGAGCATTCCCACGACTGTCAGTAAATATTTAACTTATTTTCTGACATTACTTACACTATATTGTAATCATTTTGAATTAAAAACATGTAAGTCCTGAAGAAACATCAATGTCAAAGGTGTACATTGTTATTTCTGTTGATTTAGGATAAAAGAGGCAGAGAAATTAATATTTCTCAAATTTGTATGACTTTAAGCTCTATTATCTATTAGAGCACTTAAACAGAAAAAGTATAATATTATAATATAGTATAATCTTTGACAGATATATTAGCAATCTAAATGTATGAACATTAAAGAATATAACCCACTTTTCTGTGCAGAAGGATAATCAAATTCAAGTCACTCGTTTCAGTGATGGCAGAATTTTTTCTGCTACATTTCCCTCCTTAGTATGAGGACTGTAACTAAGCAAACTTATACAACCTTTTATTTTCAAACAAAGTGTCATACTCCATATAAGAAGAATAAAGAATTTAGAGAAGAAATCTATAACTATTTACTCATTCAATGTATATACTCAATAATATAAATGGATATTCACTTGTTTTGAAATTTAGAAGTCCATTGCAGTTCTTCCACTTGTAGTTTGAATAATCATTTATAAAACTCTATTTGAATATCCACTGCATATTTTCCATAAAGGTCAACTGATATCTATGCTAATGAAATGGAATATGGAGTAGGATTTTTGTATCATAATTAAAATTTTGTCAATAGAAAAAGAAGCATAGAATTTTTAAGTAGTTTGTCAAAACCACTCTGAATGAGAAGTAGATGTGTATATAGTTATTTGCAAAATATTTTCATTTGTTTATTCAGAATTTACAGATGAATACAGCATATGTTGTTCATATCAATCCATTTTTTCCAGACCCCACAGTCCCCCTACCACTTCCTTTCACATTTAAGTCTTTTTATTTCCTTTTTAAATAATTGTCTGATTTCGATTAGTGTTGCCTGTATGCACAAAGACCAACCCCAACGGAAATGAATATCCCTTCAGAGCATCCATCAACAGCTAGTAGCTTCGAGGTAAGAATATTGGCTCATGACTCATAAACCGTCCAAGCAGAATTTTGGCCATGTTAATCTTTTGCAAGTAATCCACAGCTGCTAACTCATAAGTGCAAAGCCCATGAAATGATCCTAAGACGTTATTACCCTGCACGTACTTCCCATCTTCTGAACAGATATTTTTCCCCTACTTTCTTCTGAGGTGTTACCTAACCCTATGATTTTTTTTTTTTAGTATTTTTGTTTTTGTTTTCCTTGGGTTCTCTAACATAACCTGAGTGATTTGGGGATAAGTGCTTACATATTTTCAGAAGTAAGACTACTTAAGACTTTCTACTTTAACAAATGCCCCTGGGGAGCGGGGAATCGTCTTTGACTAAGATTGAGATAAACACAAATCTCTGAATGGAAAAATAAATACTTAGAGGACAATTTAACAATGTAACTATTTTTGGACAACAAAAATTAATAGGTCCTCTATAGAGCCTATGTGGTTTTGAGACGATATGCCAAGCTAAATATAAATTCTCTCCTGTAGTGGTTCTTTCCTCCAAAGTCTGATTTTTTTTAACAGATTTACACTGCCAAAAATCAATTATCTTTTATGTGCAAAGTGTCAAATACAATAAGAGACATAAAACAGTCAGGCCACTTTTGCAATCATGATCATGTCCTGACTAGCAGGCCAGTAGGAGAACATGCAGTAACTAGTACTGTGTAATACCACTGACATGTTTTCTTCATTAACAGAAGACAATAGTGGGAGAAACCAGGTTAAAAGAAATATACCACCCATTTGTCAATGATTACTCTAAGACTTGGTTTCAAAATTTACAGTATCTTTAGACTTGTGGTCATATTTTCCATTTACTGTGAGCAACAAAAAGCATTGTGAATAGCCAATCATTTCTAGAGCCTTTTGTGCTTCTATAACCAATAAATTGTAGATAAACATCTCATATTTAATACCAAGATTTTCTTTTAACAACTCAGATCCTCTGGGAAAAGTATTGGTTACACACATGAGGTAAAACCATTTCAAATTCTTTTCTTTATTATATATATATTATCCAGCTTACAAAGTAGTAGATTTTTATAGCACAATTCTGGACATCCTTAGTGTTAGTCAAGTTATTATCAAAGTAATAAGTTCAAAAGTAATAAAGAAATTGTTTACTGGATTATTCAGGTGTGAACACACCAAATACACACACACATGCATATACCACACTCACAGAGTACATACTCACAAAACCAAATGAATAAAACCCCAAGAAAGTATCAAAATTAACATTTATAAGATAATTAATTTATCTTCTATCTTTATGTATGTCTCCACCTCTCCTGTCATTTTTAACAACTTTCTCTAATTTTCCTTTCTTTACTAGAAAGAAAATGATTAGGTCTTCTGGGTTGGTTAAGGTTTCTTTTGCATAGATACAAGAGCAGGACCAAAATAGTTTGGGCATTGAGAAGCCTTTATGCTTCTACATCTGTAGGTCATCCCTGGAAGAAGACAGAACAAGAACCTGGGAAAGAAACAGGGAAGGAACCTGGAGGCTGGAGCTGATGTAAAGACCATAGTGGGACCAGCTTATTGGTTTAACTCCCACTAAGGTCTCTCTTGACCTGCTCTCTTGATTTCCTTTCCTAGTCTTCTCTGTGTAGTTACAGCCTGTATGACAGAGTTCCTCTGAGGTCTCAGAGATGGAAGGGTTTGGGGTGGAATGGGACTTGTAGTTTGGAGGGTCCAATAAATGAGGTGGTGTTGGAGCAGCCTACCTGCACAAAGCTTGTCTGTTTTCTGGCTAGAGAAGCTAAGGCAGATGGAGGAGGGCCCCAGGATATTTTGCAGGATACAGGGGCCCTAGAGAGTAGAGTGCCCTGTTGGGTTGGTGATCACACACCTCTTGGTTCTCTCATAGCTTAAATATATTTTCATTATATTTCACCCATGCAATTCTTCGAAATCCTTTCTCCCCCGACCCTCCAAATTTACTTACCTCTTCTTACGTAGTTATTTCCTTAATTGTAGCTCCCTCTTCTCAGATGAGTTTAGCTGATGTGAAGTTGTTAAAAAGCTATCACACCTTCCTGTGCAATAGAACTAGATTGTGTCTATTTCATTTTAACAATTTCTCCCCTGTCATTTTGACAAAATCATCATCATCATACATGGTTACTGTTGCTGGTAGAGTGGCCTCCTACCAGCCCTTTTCCTTCCATAACAGCCCCTTAATAATATTTTTACTTCCACACAGGAGCCTTTGAAATAAAGTGGGACCATTTGTTTTTATTTCAAAATCTAAGAAACACCATGTGGTAGCACATGTTATAATCAAAGAATCTGGAGCTTGAGCCTAGAGTAGGCTACATAGTGAGATTCCTTCGTTTAAAACAGTTCAAGAAATGTGGAAATCTTCACTTGGCTCTTACAGGAACAAAATATATCTGAAAAAATCAATAGCTCCTATTATTTTCATGAAACAACTAAGTCTTGTATAAAAAATAATAAAACTGCTGCAAAACTTAGATGTGGCAATCAAAGCATTACACTGAAGTTGTTTAATGGTACCAGAGGTTAATAAAATGGCAAGTTAGTCAAGTTTGTGAAGTTGAGTATTGGGATATTTGAAAATAAGAAGTTCCTTAAGGTCATGGTCATGAAGAAATTCATTCTAAATTACAGGTTTCATTTCAAGGAACAATGCCAGTTTAGCAGGAACAGCTGAAATATCCTCTTGGGATATGCCAAGGTTTCTCCTAGGAACATAAGAATATCCACTATGAAATATCCCCAGAAGAATCCAAAAACAAAAAAAAATTTCATCAGAGAAAATATGATAGTCTTATACCATTAAGATGAACATTTTACCTATAAAAATAACAGAGATGATGCTTAAGGAATATTTAAAATATGAAAATATTCTATAAAAGACATATTGTGTCATTTTGTTGTTCAATATTATAGGGCACTACAGTCTAAAGCCTTACCTTTGACATATGCCATTATAAAAAAAAATGTTGACTCTTTTTCCATTCCCTTGAGATTCCATATATCTCCTAAAGTCATGTTTCCTCACCTCATCCCTTTGTTCAGCCACAAGCAATAAAGGTACTTACTCTCTAGAAACCCTGAAACTCCCCACTGAATTAGGAACACAGGTAGGCAATTCTCTCTCTCCTCCTCTTCTAATTATAAGGGCCCCATCTAATTCACACCCTGCAGCAGACCAGCATCATTGACATGTCTTGCTTTTCTTCCTCCATTTCCTGGAACTCAATAGTATAAACAAAAACAGCATTGTTTAATTTTCTCTGAAAAGCCTCAGTTATCATGATAACTAAGCCACATAAAGAACCAGCTAAGAAAGAGAAACAGACCGGGTTTGCTTATGAACATAAATGCAACAATTCCCAACAAAATACTTTCAAACCAAATCCAAGAACACATCAAAAAGATAATCCACCATGATCAAGTAAATTTCAACCTAGAGATGCAGGGATGGTTCAACGTACACAAGGTTATAAAAGTACTCCATCATATAAACAGTATAAAGATAAAAACCACATGATGATCATTGAATTAGGTCCATAAATGGCTTCATTTGATGCAATACAACATACTTTCATGACAATAGTCCTAGAGAGACAAGGGATACATGGGTCATTATATCTCAAAATAATAAGAACCATTTACAGCAATTCCACTACTAACATCATAGAATTTCCATTAAAATCAGGGATGAGACAAATCCATTCTCTCCATACTTGTTCAATAAAGTGCTTGAGGTCTTACTTAGAGCACTAAAAACAGCTGATAGATATTAGGAAGATAGACTAGGTATCTTTATTTGTGAATGATATGATAGTATACATATACATAAGTGACTCTAAAATTTCGATCAGAAAATTTATACAGCTGAATGGAACTACTTTCAGCAAAGAAGTTGCATAGAAAATTAGCTCACAAAACTCAACAGCTCACCTATGTAAATGGCAAGTGGACTGAGAAAGAAAACAGGAAAACAACTCCTTTCAAAATAATAATATAAAATATCTTGTAAGAACTCGAACCAAATAGAAAAAATTATATGAAAAAGCTTTAAGACATTAAAGAAAATAGTTGGAGTGATGTGTGATTCCTCTCTGTATGCTGTGAATACCATTGGTTTATTAAAGAACTGTCTTAGACCTGTACAGAGCAGACAGAGGTAGCCAGGGAAAACTAAACTGAATGGTAGGAGAAAGGAGACATACTCAGAGAGAAGTCATGTAGGCCCACTGGAGACAGAAGCTGGAACTTTACCCGGCAAGCCACAGCCTCATGGCGATACACAGATTAGTGGATATTTTAAATTAAGATGGAAGAGTTAGCCAATAAGATGCTAGAGCTGAGCCGGGCGGTGGTGGCGCATGCCTTTTAATCCCAGCACTCAGGAGACAGAGGCAGGTGTATCTCTGTGAGTTTGAGGCCAGCCTCATCTACAAGAGCTAGTTCCAGGACAGGTTCCAAAGCTACAGAGAAAGCCTGTCTTGGGGGAAAAAAAAAAAAAGAAAAAAAAAAAAAAAAAAAAAAGAAAAGAAGAAGCTAGAGCTAATAGGCCAATCAATGATTTAATTAATACAGCTTCTGTCTGGTTATTTGTGGTCTGAGCAGCTGGAATGAGCAACCAGCTTTTTTCCTATATTGGGAAAGACATCTTCGGGTGGCAAGATCATGAGAACTGCTTAGGAATTTCTGTGGAACCCATTTGGCCAATACCTCTAATAGAAATAAATTCAGTCCTAGTAAGGGATAGGCCAGTTTGTATGTGTGTATTTGTGTGTGTGTGTGTGTGTGTGTGTGTGTGCCGCGCACACACACACGTGCCTCTGTGTTTCTCATGATCTTGCTTTTTTCTTTTTTTCAGTAATTTTTTATTTTTCAAAGAGAAAAGGCTTTGATTAAGAGGAGTTGGGAGCTGGAGAGGAGATTTGGGAGGAGAAATTGTTATCAAAATAGTTTAAAAATGCTTTCTTTTCAATTTAAAAATACCAACAAATAGAATATATCTAAAATGTGGGTACTAGCAGCACATATTTTTGCAAAATGCAGAGATATTCTAAATAAAGAAGACTCATAATTTAATATATCACATACAAATGTGTATAACATATATATACATATATATATATATGTTTTACATCACATGCATAAATATTATACATTATATATATGTGAGATGTAACAAATAACACATAGTACACATTCATACTGAAAATATTGTATATACTCTCCACATTATATGCATATAAATATATATATATATATATATATATATATATATATACATATATATACATATATATGTGTATGGGGGGGTCTAGAGAGGGGAGAGAGTCTTTTGGGTGGTTGTATCCAATACCCAATCCTGTACTAGCTGTAATATTTGTGAGACCTGTCTACCATTCCTATTCTGCCCTAATTCACATTAGGTAGAATATTTATAACCCTAGATCTTTCCAATTGCCTATAAGAAAATACTCTAAAAACCTCTGTTGTTAAATGAATCATGTTGTAATTCCCTATAATTTGCTCTGCTTTATTTTTTGCTATATACTTATTTCTATGAACTACATGTGGGAGTTTATCTATTTACCTTTATGTAAGTTTCTTTGTACATGTTTCAACAATGTGTATTATAAAAAAAAATTTTCTCTTGTTTTGCATATTAAATACATTATAGTGTATGTAGCTATGCTGGTATATTATCATTCTTAATGATATGGTGAATCAATAAGTTTAAAAGGAATTGTCCCATAATTTATGAAAAGCATTCTTGATGTAGGAATTTGGCTGAGATGGTAAAGTCTTAATTAACTTGACCAATATTAATATTAATAATAACATCATCAAATGTCTAAATCAAATCATTGTACTTTAAAGTCAAACTTTAAATAGATAAATGAAAGAAAAATATCATATCTACATAAACAAAAACTTATAAAATCTCAAGTAATGATATGCAGATTAAAAATTACAAGCAAACATTTTATTTCCACCTGCCATTTTATAGTAGAGTAGGCTAGCCTTAAGTACTTTCCAACTGCATTGTGGCAGGTATTTATTTGATATCAAAATATTCACTATATAATGCAGAAATAATTATAATCTTCCCTACCTCAGTACGCATAGCATCTTCAAAAGAGATTTTTTTCCTACATTTAGAAATTGCTGGCTGAAAAACTAATACAGACATGCAAAAAATACTATCATTTCAAAACCTGCTGTGATTTATATTGACTTAAATCCAAGTTTATTTTGATCGATGCTAAAATGTCAGAAATGAGCTCCAAGTTCTCTCTTTGATATAAAATGTATTACCTGTCTTCAAACTAAGGAAATGCTATTCATTAGAATCAAATGCTTCCAGACACATTCTTTTGAATCATAATGATGTGTGAGCAAGCAGTATTTTAAGGAATAATTCACATATGAAAGCAGAAGTTTACTTTAAAAATGAAATTATCAATAACATAAAGCCACTCTACATTCTCATTGTATGTTTATTTTTCTATTGCTCTGATAAATATTCTGACCAAGTCAGTTTATACAAGGGTTTAACTGCACTTGGGCTTTTAGGAGGTTAGAGTCCCTGATGCCTAAGCCAAAGCATCATGGCAGGCAGAGCTGAGAGCTCACATATTGTGGCCCACAGTAGGAAACAAGGAGGTGTACTGGGAGTGACGCCAGTCTTTGAAACCTCAAGGTTTGCATCCAAAGAGAGTAGTTGAGCCCATATCTTCTAATCCTTCTCAAATGAATCTATCAACTGGGGATCAATTATTCAAACATGAATCTGCAGGGAACGTTATCATTTAAATTAATCACTGTGGATCGGGAATCTCCAATTCTTGGCCACATTGCCAAAGATGGGGATGAAGTCTATCTCATTGAGCTTGCTTTAAATATAATACAATATTGGTTGGCTAATCCCGAAGCATCATGCCATTATTGTAACAGGGCATCTTTCAGGCAAGCCATCTTTAGATTGAAGAATTTGAACCTAGGCTTGTGTTTACATTTCTCCTTTGATGGGGTGTAGACTACCTTACAGTACCAAGAGACCATTCGTCCCTACGCATACAGCATTGCTGTGTTGATATGGAAGAATGGAAAGAGCCTTCACTTTGGCTTCAAAGGATATCTAATAGACTACTTGTTTTGTCTTCAAATTGAGAGTCTTTAACCTTTCCGAGACTCGTAATCGTTTACAGATCTTGGCAAGGATTGGCCTAAAATTGCTTGTCACAAGAAAAGGGGTTGAAGCAATTGCATAATTCAGATTATTTTCGACACTCAATTAATTTTAGTTTCTTCATTGTCATTTTTAAGCCTGATCATGACTTTTTCCATTTGGTAAGATTGTTGCTTATCTCTTTTCTCTGCATGAGAAAACCTGTTTTATTCTTAAATACTAAAATCTCACAATTTTGACTTGCCTTCTTATCTAACTCCTTTCCCCTTAAGGTTTGTAACTCCGTCTTACTCTTCTTTAGAAAAGTTCATTTTATCAACCACGAGAAACTTATTCTTCAATACCATCACTGGATTTTTCTAATTTTCTTTCTAGGCAGTGTTCCAGGGCTAATCTACTCCCACAATTTCCAATAGCATGTTCATGCATTTGTTCTGGATGGTAGCTCTTCCTGGCTGAATTTCAAACTTAATGCCAAGCTGGACAGAATACACAGCATCGAGGATACAGACAACATCACATATTCAATACGTACAAAATTGAAATTTAATAGCTCTCAAAAATGAAAACCACTGTTGAGTGACTTGTATTTGCTTGCTTTCTCATGCTTTTAATTTCTCTAAATAAAAATATTCAATAATTTCAACACATTTTTTTCCTGTCATCAGGGGGGACTGTAGTGATTCTTAATATTTGTTAGGTTTGAATTGGTTCATATGCATTAACCTCCACATTGCTATTGAAGAGGAAATTATGCTCTATGCAAAGACTTTACAGTATTCCAAGCAAAATTGTCTAATATGACATTAAATACTTCTTGTTATAGTTTGAATGTGTTCCTGAAAGGTAAGGTAGAAATTTTGTTCTTAGTGCATTACTGCTGAGAGACATGACACTGCAGATGTGGTTAGATCATGAGCAGAGAGCCGTCGTAAGCTGATATCCCTGGAACTGGCTAGTTGAGAACAAGAGTGTGTTCCCTATGAAAAGCTTTCCACATCCCTCATTCTCTCCCACATTTGCGTTCTTATTATTCTGATTCCCACACTTCCTGAGATAACAGAGTAGGAAGTTCTGTATTTAATATTGCATAACCAAATTCCTTGATACTTAATTACTACATGTGCAATATATATTATAGTATCACACTAAGGCAATTTATGTTGTTTGATTTTCATAATCTGCATGTGAAGAGTCTCATACACTTATCATTTCACAGTCATACAGAAATCATCTCTATTCCCCAGCCTCCTACCCAACTATTTACAATTTGATTCCATTTCTGATGTTTGTACCCTGACCTGTTAGGATAGACCTTTTGCTTTTCAAAGTCTTTCTGCATAAACTAGCCTTAATAAATTGAAAAATTAGCTTTGATTCAGTAAATTTCTCTTCCTTTACAAAATTCTCAGACAATACTAATTTCTTTCTTTAAAGTAGTCAAGAGATATACTGGTATTTTAACTTTTTTTAAACCTTTTGTTACACTTCTATGACACTTAAATATATTCATGACTCTCCTCTACTAGAATATAAATTTAGATAGCTTTATCTATTTATTTTCTGAAAATATGTGTTCTCTGCAAATAGTAAACATTTCACAATGTTTTATGAAGCTACGTGAATATTTAAGAAATATGTAAACTTGTTTATAAAATTTAATGGAACAATACAATTTATTACTAAGAATTTAAGAAAGAGTCACATGAAGATTTAAAAAGGCATCTAACTGGGATGAAAGATTTCTTACAAGTACACCTGATAATCAAAAGAAAAGAAGCATCATAATTTTATTTTCATTAATGTGTGTGTATTTTTAGATTATTTTTCAACACTATTTAATATAAAATCTATGAAAAAAGTATAATATTAACAAGAGGCTGAAGTCATGAAGAAGTCTCATATTATTTTAACACAACGTTATTTGGTACAAGTAAATATCAATATATTTTGGAAGATGTGACTACAGGTGTTTCAAATATTTACATGGAGAACTAGCACACCATAAGTTGAATGAAAAGCTGTTATATTACAGAATGAATATTCTAACATTCTCATAAATATTCATAAAAACTTCTTTTACAATCCATTATACAGAATCACTAAGCTGTTTCTCTGTTTGAAGAGCCCCCTCCAATCTTTTTTTTTTTTTAATGCTTGCTTTGCTTTGTTAGGTCAACTTATTCTTAAAATATCTGTCTTCCGACTGATGATTTTTCCATCAAAGAGAAACCCTTTATAATGCATGCATAAAAATGTCATGGTAAAACTCATTATTGTATTCAAAAATTACAAGTTAATTTTACATAATTTATAAAATCTTAATGAAATAGGGTCAAGAATGTCAGGCATATTGTTTCATCAAAAATAGATTATAGACAGACTACAAAAAACTAAATTACATAAAACATATATCCAATTAAAACATATTTCATTTTGCTTCTTTTAACACAAATATTTAGTATATGACATTTTGCTTTTTTATTTTTTTGCTTATGTTGTAACCCTGAATGTAATTTCCCTCTCCTTCCATCTCTCTAGTCACTCCACCAACTCCTTTCCTTTCTTTCCTATATGTCTCTTTCTTTACCACCACTCCCAAAAGGGTAGGCCTCCAAGGGATAGCAGTCAAAGATTCCGTAAAAAAAAATTATAATAAGGGTAGGCAAAAATCCTTATATCAAGGCTGAGGAAGGTGACTCAGAAGGAGGAAAAAGGCACTTTGCACAGGCAAAAGTGTCAAAGACATCACCTAGTCTTACATACTGTTAGGGGTCCCAAAAGTACATAAAATTATACAACAATAATCTATATGCTATAGATTAGATCTAGCTAAGAAACACATGTTCTGTGATTGTTGCTTCAGTCTCTGAGTCCCTATGAGCCCTACTTAGTTGACTCTGTGGATCATGTTTTCAGATATCCTCAGCTTCTCTGATTCCTAGATTATTACTCTCAGTCTTCCCCTGAATCACCTAGTGTTTGGTTCTTGCTCTCTGCATTTATTTCCATAAGTTGCTAGAAGAAGCCTGTTTGAGAAAAATTGGTCTAGGGACTGATCTTTGCTTATAGTAGAATATCATTAGGAATCATTTCATTGACATTTTTTTTAAGAGGGGGAGGCAATCTGTTTTGATTCTATCCTTGGTGTTTGGGCTGCACAGCCTCTAGTTCCTGGCCCACAAGGCAGTTTCACCTGTGGACTCCATCTGGTAGGACTTGCCAACCAATGACCGCCTTCAGTTTCATCAGCCATTGGTTGGCCACTCCCACACGTTCTTAGTCACCATTACCTGAGCACATCTTCCAAAGCAGGACATGTTGCAGGTCAAATGCTTTATGATTGGGTTGATGTCTCACTCTCATTGATGAGAAACTTGCTTGCTTATAGAAAATGGCCAGTTCCAGCTCTGTACCCTCCAATGGTAGGAAACTTCCCTGGGATTACTCTCATAAAGTCCATGGAGTTTTCACTAACCCTAGATTTGTACATCACCCACCAAATGATCCCAATTCCAGTCCTCCCTTCCATCCACCCACCCCACTGCCTGTTGCCTTTTGCACCCTTTCTCACATGGCCCCAGCCCATCTTAGACATTCTGACTGGTATAAAATGGAATCTCAAAGTAGACTTTGATTTGTGTTTCCCTAATGGCTAAAGATATTGAACATTTCAGGTGCTTCCTGGTAATTTGAGACTTTTTGGCTGAGAATTCTCTGTTAAGATATGTACCCACTTTTGTTTTTCTTGCTTTGTTTATCTGACATTCAGTTAGACAAGCATGATTTGTTGAAGATGCTTTCCTTTTCCATTGTTTATTTATTTATTCCATTTTTATAATAAATATTGGAGTCATGAGTGTGTGGAATTACATTTGAGTCATTGGGTCATTGATTATGTTTATGCCAATATCATGGAGTATTATTATTATTTCTCTGTAGTATAGCTTGAAATGGGAATGGTAATACTTCTGAATTTTTTTTTTTTGTACAGGATTGTTTTAGTTGTCCTGGGTATTGTTTTTGGTTTTTATTTTGTTTTCTCTTTTGTTTGATCATTTTGTTTTGTTTCCCATATGAAGTTGAGTATTATCCTTTCAAGGTCTGTGAAGAATTGTGTTGGAATTTTCTTGAGAATTGCTTGAGAAACTCTGGATTGCTTTGGTAGGATGGTCTTTTCATTACACTAGTCCTATAGATCTCTGAGCATGGGAGATCTTTTCATCTTCTAATATCTTCTTCAATTTATTTCTTCAAGACTTGAATTTTTTGTCCTGCAGGACTTTACTTCCTTGGTTAGAGCTAGATCAAGATATTTTATATTATCTGTGACTATTGTGAAGTGTTAGTTCCCTCATTTAATCTCAACCTGTTAATCACTTGTATATAAGAGGGATCCTGATTTTTCTGAGTTAATCTTATCTCCAGCCACTTCACTGGAGATGTTTAACAGCTGTAGGAGTTTTCTGGTAGAATTTTAGGTTTGGCTTATATATACTATCAAATCATCTGTTAATAGCATTTTTTTTTTTGTTTTCTTCCTTTCTTATTGGTATCCCTTTGCTATCTTTACTTGTCCCAGTATTCTAGCTGGGGCTTAAATTACTATATTGAATAGCTGTGGAGAGTATGCACAGCTTTGTCTTGATCCTATTTTAATAGATTTTCTTTTTGTTTCTTCCATTTTCTTTGCTTTGAATTGTTGTAAATTATCTTTAATATGTTTAGGTATGTACATGGTATACATATATCTCCAAAACTTCAATCATAAAGTATTGTTAGATTTTGTCAGATTTTTCCAGTATTTAATGAAAAGATCATGTGTTTTTTTTTAATTTTCTTTCAGTTTGTATATACGGTGGATTACATTGACAGATTTTCAGATATTGAATCATCTCTAAAATGAAGCCGATTTGAGCAAAAGAGACCTCAAAACTCACACCACAGTAAGTAATGCATTTCTTCCAACAAGGACATGCCTCCTAATAGTGCTACTTTCTTTGGGGGACATTTTCAAACCACCCCTGAAGCCTTTTGGTGAAGTTACATCCTCAATAGCACTGAAACTCCCAGTTTTATAAGGATTTCTGGGAGAAGTTAAGGCTTGGCAACATGTGACCTAGTTAGAGTGTTTAAATAGAACCCAAGAAAAACTAATTATGAATGTTCAGCCCAGAAATAGTAAGGACTTCAGCATTTTTCAGATGCTAAGACCACGGGAGAACCATAAAGAACAGGAACAGTGGAGTAGTGGGGTAAGATTGAGTTTATGGAAAAACCTGTGTGAGCTATGAATATGAGAGAAGTACCACTTCCAAATCCCTTGGAGTCTAGAACATCATGAGTCCTGTAAGTCTAATCTCGAGTTTTACATCACTGAGCTTTTATTTTTACATTGATCTGATTATGACCATGACCAAGTTCTTTCCTCATTGAATAAGGAACTATGTAACTTATTGTTTTATTTAACAAAAGCCCACAGTTGAAAGACTATGGAAATTTAAAGATATTTTTTAATTTTGGCGAGAATTTGGAGTTCGGGCATTATTTTGAGAGATTATGCATAGTTAAGAAAGATTTGAACTTTGAAAGTGACTTTGGACATTTTAATAAGACTGAAATTTTAAAAAGTATGAATTTAAAGACAGTAAAGCTTTTAAAAGTCAAAATATTCATATTGTGGTACTAATTATCAATATTAATTTGAGATATTGGGGATGAACAAAATCGAGCAGTTATGGTGTGATACCGATAATGTTTCTATATCAAATTGATAAGGGATCAATTGTGTTCACAGTTTTATGTCAGCTTGACAAAAACCAGAATTATTTTGGAAGAAGGTACCTCAATTGAGAAAATGAGATTAGCCTGTGGTGCATTTTCTTGATTGATTATTCATGTGAAGGTGCTCAGTTTATTATGGCCATTGCCAACCATGAGTTGATGTTTCAATGTGATATAAGAAAGCAGGCTGATGAGTCCACTAAATAGTACTCGTTCATGGTGCTACATTAGCTCCTACTTCCAGCTGCCTGACATGTTCAGTTTCTTCTCTGGCTTCTTTCACTGGTGGACTATAATGTGGAATTCTTGCCTGAAAAAAATATTTTCCCCCTCAAGTTGCTTTGGGTCCTGTTTCAGCTCAGCAATGGAAACCCTAGGACATGGTGTGAGCATGAGCATAGGAGCATATACATGGAAGAAGGTGTTACCATATTCTTCAGGAGCCGGAGTAAAAAAGCTACTGTGAGCTGTGTATTTGATTGGTAGCAATTGCACATGGGTCCTCTCCAAAAGCAACATAGGCTTTTAAGCACCAAGTGATGTTTGTAATTCCCTGAATCACTTTAAATATGTTGCAGAGTGTGGAATCACTATGCCCTTGTGCTTGTAAACATTAATAACATCCACTGGGAATCCAGATTGCATTTCAGAAGATCAAGCACAGGTAACAAAAGAGGACTCTGAGACTAAGAGCAAAGAACTTACACATAAAAGAAAATTGCAAAATTTCAACCTAAATATAAAAACAATATTTTTATTTTAGTATTCGACATAGTAATGTAATGGCATTGACCTTTTACTACTTATATTAGTCCAACTTTCAAATGACTTCTCACTCTGAAGAGGCATAATTTTCTGAATTATCCTCACTATTTCTATTATACAATTTAATCGTTTATTTTTCATTGTTTTATTTGTATGATGTTAAATAATTATATTATTTTAATATTAGGGCACATTAATAAACACAAATAAAAACATTGAT
The DNA here is from genome assembly GCA_963919715.1 of Microtus obscurus. Classification (NCBI taxonomy): domain Eukaryota; kingdom Metazoa; phylum Chordata; class Mammalia; order Rodentia; family Cricetidae; genus Microtus; species Microtus obscurus. The sequence goes on from CAWTZC010002333.1 coordinate 6,145,779, forward strand.
AAAGATAGTCACCATCATAAACTATCCTCATAATAGACAGTAATTGAACATATACATTGTTTCATTATTATTATATTAAATAAGGATTTAAGCTTGATATTATAGCATCTTCAATAATACTTCTTAAACTGTTTAAAACTTTAAAATTAGATATTATCATAACTATATAAAATGCACAATGGGTGAAAACATCATAGTAGACTCATGTAATTATATTAACTGGAGGCACTCTGATATTTAAAACAATAATGACTGACCAGGTCTCATCATAACATACAGCTGACATTAAGTGGAAAAAATTATATTACTATTTTATTTATAAAAACAATAAATACTTGGTTATAAAATTTAAATGTTATAAAAGCAAATTAACAGTGTTTGTTTTTTAGAATGTTGTCATTTTCTGAACTGTCTTTGAGTTGAATTTACGGCCTTACATTAAGTTCCCCATTATGTATATCTCTGGAACACATCATGATGATTTATCAGTCATTGAATATTCACTTAGTCTTTAAGAAAGCTGTTACTATCAACCTAATACCCAAAGCCCTATTTTTCAAGTTACAAATTAATACAATATTCATAAAATTATGAGGCCATGATTCTAAGTTGTCCTTACTTTCTTATGTATCTTTCATGTAAAGAAGTCTACTTCATCTGTTTCAAATTCTTATGAAGTGACATAATATAGGTACATATGCTACTCAATGGGATATAATATAGTATATTTATATAAAGCTATATTTAACTGTACAATATCATGAATATATATTCATGGACAATTCAGAATTTTCCAACAGATTTTCATCTTGTTGATCATGATTATATATCACCCTATTTTCCATCTGTATTCTGGAAATTTATCAATATGCATTAATATTGTGGAGGAATCAATAAAGTACCATTGTTTTTAGACAGTAGGTGAATGGGCAGGTGAATAAAGAATTAAGTTCAGAGAACCATGAATTACAGTTAAATATTAGAAGAAACACTCTAAAAACTGTTGAGAGGTTTTTCTAACACAGTTTTTACACTTGATAAATATCAGTTGCACGTGCGTGCACACACACACACACACACACACACACACACACTTGATGTATCAAGCAATCCCAGCTTTAAGTTATTTCTTGAGTCATAGAACCAATTTTCCTTGTTCTAATTTCATGGTTACAAAGCATTGTATTGATTCCAATTTTGTTTCTCTTGTTTGTCACTGGAATGAAAAATATAAGCTATACTGACAAGCTGCTTCTAGTTCCATTAACAGTCAAGGTTTTAGAGTAAATTAATTTATCTATCTTCTGATTTATAGGCATTGAAATACACATAGTTCTTTCTTGTGTAATATGTGCATATTTGAAGCATAGAAGTCCTCACTTACACTTTGATAAGGTGATGCTTACTCAGCTGCGCTATAGTAACATAAGAAACCTAGTATATGATTTTATTATTAGAGACATTTAATCTTCTTCATGGTCTTTTTATCTCACAAAACATAAAAGCCATGTGGAAAAGTAGGAACTCTTGAGAACAACGTTCTGCAATTCTCTATTGTGTGATCTAATTCAGTGACTCCTTTTGTATTCAGTCATTCATGTATTCACTAAGTATTTATATATTAAGATGTGTCAAAGTTAATAGAAAAGAAACAAAAAATAATGTGCCAAAAATATCTATAGTTTGCCACGAATTGGTAGAATGAGGAGCTCAACTAAATTGGACAGCATAAGAGCACGTGTGCAGTATAATGAGGTAAGAGAGGAGGACGCTTGTTTCCTTTTGCTGAAAGTGGAAAGCTTTAAGTAAATAATACTTCTTTTTGGAACATTGTTTAGAAATCATGTAAGCACAGAGCCTAGAGTTTTATAAGCCCATTGTAAAGTACGTAATTTTCTCTAAAATTCTTCAAGATAATGTACTGTACCCATAATTGCTATTCTCAAGGGTACTCTAGAATTCTTAGTCTGCATGTCTAAATATGAGAATATATCTTAGTTTAAATAAGTTTTTTTTCTCTATGGCATGATACAGTATAAATTTCCAATTGAAGTTCACTTAGAAACTATGGATCAATATATAAGAATTAATATGCCAAGAAAGAAATCAATTGCCATCGCATGTTTATGTAGCTATGTGATATTTCTGGTTACTTTTCATTCATAATTTTGTTTGTTGTTTTTCTTTATGTAAACATCTGAATAAACTTATTTGTTTTATGTATATACATATTTATGTGGAGTTAAATCTGTTAATCATGATTTTAAATCATGTGTTTCTACAATAGGAATCTTATCTTTTAAAACAAATGTAATCTTTTTTGTAAGTCACAAATTAAGGTTATTCCTGAAATTTTCCATACCTGGAATCTGTATGTAAGCTGTCAATTATATACTTTTTTTCTCCAAAATATTTCTGGTTCCTTACACTTTCCACTTCCCTGACCATGACCTTGGAGAAGGATATGAATCACTGTAGCAACTTTTAAATTGATCCAAATTTGTGAGATTGGGTCTATTTTATCATACAATAGTGAAAAAGTTTATATGAAATATAGAATTGATAAGTTCTTGAAAACAGACAAACTGAACTTCAAGAAAGGTCTGCATCATGTACTCTTAATATATATTATAGCTTCAGTTTAGTATCTTCTATGGGAATCTGGACTGAGTGAATGAATGGGTCTCTGATTCTTGTGTTTTCTCTTAGGCTCTTTTACTTCTGTTGGTTGGCCTTGTGTAACTTTGATGTGATGGTTTGTGTTTTATCTTATTATACTTTATTTTGTTGCTATCACTCGAAGCCTGTTCATTTCTAAGAAGAGACACAAAGGGAGGGGACGTGGATTCAGATGTGTGGAGTTACTTGGAGTAGAAAAAAACAATGAGAAAGAATAGGATATAGTATATGAGAAAATAATCTAATTTTCATAAAAGAGGATAAAAAGAAATTTCTCCATTGTTCTTCAAATCCAATACAAACACAATACCAGCCTCCCTTTATATGTTGCCTACACTAATTTTTCTACTTGTAGTTGACCAGAGTATCATTTTTCAATTATATAGAGCAACATTTTGCCGAACCATGTCATTTAGCACTTGTATGCTGTATTACTCATTCTCTCTCTCTTTCTCTCTCATCTTTGGACATCCTGTTACTCCACTTTGTCTTTTGCTAGCATTTTCTCAAAAATGACTGATAATGTATTCAATTCAATTTAATTGTTTTAGAACTCAGCACATTTTGAACTCATTCTGTTTATATATTTGTTTAATTTTGCTGGTCATTAGAAGATCAATGACCAGTGGCACAAATAAAGATGATTAATATTTGTGTAATTTTCTTGTTCCTAGCAATCACTGTGGTAACTAGATATAACACAGTTAAAGTAAAATAAATAGTTATTGATCAAAATGCATATTGATAATATTATGCCAATTCAAATTGAGCCTCCTACTGTCTCATTTGCTTTGCTTATTACTGATTTATATATCTTTGCTTTGTAACTCAACCCATGAGGGAAACAGCTCTAACATCAAACATGTAAGTTATAGTCTATTCTAAATTCAATTATGTGTGACTATGGGCCAGGAACACCATTCACATTACCACAAATTTCATGTTCTAATGTAGTAACAGTTTCATGAGATTTTGTAATAGAGGAATATAACCATGAATCAATACATTTTTGAAATATATTGCTAAAAACAGCTGGTTGACAGTTTAAACCAAAACTGGGATATTTCTGCAATAGGCTTTAAGAGCTGTCTTATGGAATCACTTAGTTAGCAACTAACTAAGTTAATGCAGTCAAAGCTTTCACCTGAGAGTCACAAGTTGGTTATGGCAGATACTAAAGAGGGCAAGGAAGGTCAATTAAAGACAGCCCACATATATGGTGATTATACTCTGGGGTAAAACACTGCAAGTCAGTGAAGCTTTATTCAGATACTGCATATCACAGAAGGTAAAACATAAAGTATAATTTCTTTCAAAGAACCTTCCATCACTGAAGGTAGTTTTATAAACAACATTCCCCTAGCAAAAGAGATTCTCAGGAAAAGAGCATTCATGACCTGAAGAGGGAATGTAGCTCAAAGCAGTCGAACCACGTCCTTGTGTCTTCACCTACTGGGTAGTTTTCAGACTCCAACTTCCCAAGAATTTCCATATTATCCTCTAACTCATAAAGGTCACCAAATTTGGACATCTCTCTTGGTTTTGCGTTGCAAAACTATGATATTTGGCATGTAAAACATTCAGTGAATGATTAGTGTTGCTTCAAATCTAGTGTTTCAAGTCTGTCTCATTATTAAATATTCTAAGTTTCCTAACATAAAAATTTTATTCTATAGTGATTTAAAATTGAAGCAAATACAAAATGATGCAGAAGAAGAGATATGGCTCTATCACCTCCCATAATGTCCTGGTGCTGAGTATAGCTAGTCTGTGATCATCAGAATGTGTCAGAAGGAGTGAGCCTCTTGGAGAAGTAGAATGGGAGCAGAGCAGTTTCCTAGTATGCAGAAAGCTTTTGATTTGATTTTTAATAATAGGAAATAGATGAAATTGGTGGAATATACAAAACTATCGTTGCTGGGGAATGAAATGTCATTTTGAATATGGAGATATTTTTCATTTTGTTTTTATATTATATTTATTTATTTATTCATTGTTTTTCAAGACAGTGTTTCTCTGTAGCTTTGAAGCCTATCTTGGGATTCCCTCTGTAAACCAGGCTGGCTTCAAACTCACAGAGATCCTACTGTCTCAGCTTCCCGAATGCTGGGATTAAAGGTGTGTACCACTACCACCTGCTTCCTCTTGCATTTAGGAAATAATTCAAAATTTTCTTTTCTTAATTCTTCAGGAATTTTTACAATGAGTTTTTACCACATCATTCGCTCCATCTTCCAACTCCTCCAAGGTCCAATATCCCACTTTTTTACCGACAAAACTTTGTGTTAATTTTTTCCCTACTCATCAAGTCCAAAGCGTGTATCCCAAATCTTTTACCATGTGGCTTCAACTTGACCATAGTTGACTTAGCAGAAGCAGCACAATTAAAGAAAATTGACTTGCATTCTTCTAGCAATTTTGAAACGCCAAGGGATCCTAGGCTCAGGCGGCAATTTGATGCCCATGTCTCCTTTCTGTGCCGAGATTTGGTCTGAATATTGTTTACATGGGACATGCATGTGATGTCATAGCACATGTGACTTAACTGTGCAGCGGCCCTGTTGTGGATGCAGGATACTGTTTTCTCTGTTAATCAGCATTTATTATTTTTACATAAAATACTACAGATACTGACATGATAAGGCTTTAGAAATTATTAATATATAGGTATAACAAGCCATTAGCAATCAATTTAGCACTATAGCTGTTTAGTAGAATAATACTATGCTCTCTCTAAGGGCCTGTAATGTGTTAAGCTATGGGTTCTTGGCCCTAACCATGGATCGAGGTATGCGTGTCCACTAGTGGAATGGGCTTTACATTGAATCAGAAAGTGGTGGCTACTGATTCACCACTAATGTTTGTATGCATTGCTAGGACAGTTATTGGGCTAGCTCACCAAGTTCACAACTGGATAAGATTGCCAATTCTTTTATTTCCTCTAATGCTGTGCACAGTATCTTCTAGTACTATAAAGTACGACCAGTAGGGATGATGATTGTAGGTCTTACAATGAGTCCCTTAAGCATTCTAACTTTCTAAGATATCTAATTTGACTGCATGTGTCACAGCAGAGGAAGGATTAATGAATATCCTCCAGGCTTCACTCCAACTAACACATTCAGGAATCAAAGTAAGAGAAAGGATGAAATATTATGAGCTACAATGTTTTTTTTCATTTAAGTCTCTGCCATCTGCTTTTGAAGACTTGAACCATTGTATAAATATTATGAACAGATTTAAAGCTCAAGGATATCAACGGCAATAAGCAGAAAAAAATCACATTTTAACGTAGAACAAAACAAAGAAACACAGACTCCTGACCTCACGGAATTAGTGTCCCACCCCCTCAGTAAAGCGAACCACAGACTCCTGGAATTAGTGTCCCAGCCCTCAGTTTTCACTTAGGCTTTAGAAGAAGACAATTCTTGACATACCTTTATTCTACTGTAAGGATGCAGCTTCACATTGATAAAATGAGAAACCAGATTATGAGAAGTAATTTTGTTCTGTTGCAGTAAAATATCATGTGCAACAATTTTATTATTAATTTAATTCTAGATTTCAATGAACATTTAATAAATGACAATGAACAAGCTTGGGTGCACGGAAATCAGATCCAAAACTTAACTACTTAAAAATTCATGCAGCGAAGAAAAGAACTAGACTAGGTAGAATAAAAGGAAGTGTGCTGATGTTAGATTCTCTCAGGGGTAAATGTTCAGTTAGTCGTCATCATCATTAGAGGAATGCATGGCAAACATTTCTCCCATATTTTCACTCAGTTCCCATTGATAGGATATTTTCTTTTCTCGTGCTCTGTAACTTGTATGAACTAAGTACATATTAGGAACAGATGATGAATTCTCATGGCTTAGAATATGAGAATAATTTAGTTTACTTTTTTTCTCTATTTCTTTCCTGTGCATACCTACTCTTCTACTTCTAAATCATGGTTCCAAGCCTTTGTACAATAACTTCCTCTGGATTGAAATATTTCCTTATGGAGAGTTGATACATAATCCAGAGATGGGAAAATAAACAAACTTAAGCTTTTCAAGAGCTGAAACGTGTAAGATGCACCAGTCTCTTCCTCACTGTTAGCCAACACCTTGTGTATCTTGTCTATTCTTCCAACAAAAGTATGCATCACAATTTATCACTTTGCATCATTTTAATTCAAGATTTCTTCCTGGTCAAAATAGATAAACACTTACCATACATAATTCTTTCTATTGGGAAGACAACATCATTTTCCTCCTCTGGTCTATGGATATATTATGTGCACATATGTGTAAACGATCATATGTGTGTACCTATGTGTTTGTGTAAGTGGGCAAACACATGTGTAGGTATGAATGTGGAGGTACAAGTTTGAAATTTGGATTGTTCATTCTCATGCCCTTCTGTCATCATTAGGATTGCAGTCTCAATTTAATTCACAGCTCACAAAGAAGTTTTGGCTGACTAACAAGCTTACTCCAGGGATCCCCTGGCTCTGCCTTCCTATCTCCGGTATTACTGGTGAGCATCCATCATGAACCAGCATTTTCATGTGTCCTGGGATCTAAACTCTAGTCTCCACGCTTGTAAAGCATTTTAACTCATGACCCATCTCTCCAGTTCCCCAGAAAGTCTACATCTTGCCCACATATTTTAAGAGTTTCCTATATCAAACTGACAGATTAGTGGACTGAGCAAGCAGAGATGATCATTTGAAGCTCTGTGAGATAGAAGCTCAGATACAGCACTGTAGCGCAGAACCACCCCCCAGAGCTGTCTGTCATATATTATCTAGTGGTCCTCAGTTAATAATTATGTTATACCAGTTTTGTCTGTAATGGTCTGCTAAGCTGTTCATATAACTGCATGATCTATAATTTAACACATGTGGCAACAGCAGGTCATGTTTGGCAGTTTAGTCTGGTAGCAACTGGCAATAATATGCTTGGGATCTCTGTGATCACAGGTTCAAAGGAATAGTAATAGATTTTTGAGAGTTGTACAGTTTCCTAATATACACATACTTTATTCTTCCTTTATCAATCTCTATCTTAATTTTGGCATTGTAGTTTAAGTTACCCAGGTAACACATTCTTTTGTACCATAGTCCTTATATGCTACACCAGATGCTTTTGTTCTAGACAAGTGGTCTCAACCTTCGTAAACTGTGAATCTTTAATATAGTTCCCCATGTTGTGGTAACCCCAAACACAAAATTCTTTTCTTGTTACCTTATAACTGTAATTTTGCTACTGCTATGAATCACAATGTAAATATCTGATTTGCGTGATATCTGATGTGTGAACCCCAATGGGCTTTCAAGCTACAAGTTGAGAGCCACTGCTCTAGGTTCTTTCAAAGATTCCTGTTATACTCTGTGGTTTCAGGCAGTCTTCGTGTGATATTATGAGAGCTAGAAACTCTGAGACTCTGAGTATCGTACCACTCTGGAATTGAATGAAAAGTGCCACACACCGCGCCCCCGTGTCTGTGCTCTGTGCGCTGGCACCCAGTTCGCAAGCTTCAGGCAAGGGGGCTGGAGGTTAAAATACACAAACACACACAGACAGAGAGACAGCGACACGGGTCATCCTTGAATTCCCCAAGAATGCCCCCTTTATTGTCTTCAGGGGCAGATTATATAGAGATAGCCACGCCCCAGCCACAACCACCCACCAGAAACCACTCTCCTGCCATCAGGAACTCCTGAAGGTCTCGTGCTCAGAGCAGCTGTAGGCACTCAGATCAGGGGAAAACAAGTTGTTTTCATGATCTGGGGTCTCACTGCTCCCAACATCTAAAGTACTAAATAATTTAGATGAGTCATAACTATTTGCTATATACAAAATTCTGAAACCATACACCCCTCAAAGATCCTGTGTTTAGTTTAACATAATTTGAGACATACTTCTAAACTGATTAATTAGGTATTAGCCATTTCATTTATACCTACCTCTACTTTGGTTAATTGCTTTGACCTAATAGCTCATATGATAGTCTGAAAACCATTTCCCTGTCTCAATCTCTCAGATCATCTGAGAACAAGAAGAGCGCTGCCATACCTTGTAATAAGTATATAAAAGTGTATTATTTATTTTGTTTTGTTACTGTGAAGAAAAATGGAAAGAAAGTTAGATTTTAGCTAACCAAGGTGCTTGAACTGCACATAATGTTGGCAAGGGCATGTTGCAAGGGAGAGCTGCTCATTTCATGGAGAAGCCAGTTATTAGCAGAATATTTATTCTTCATGGACTCCCAATTTCTTTATTCTTCCAGTGATATTCCACTTCCCAAAGTTTCCAGCACCTCACAAAACAGCAGTACCAGCTGGGGCTCAAGCCCTGGGCACATTACTCTGTTCTCTACATAACAAAATGTTTACTGTGAGTCCTCTCAAATGACTTCGAGATGCTTGCAACCCAAACAAATGTAAGTTCCTTTCTTGAATTTGGACAAAAATAGTCACACCAGAAGTCAGTGTGTACATGTATGGCTGAGTTAATCTACTCTACTGATTACCCTGGATTCTGGCTCAGCATCTATAACTGACTCTAAGAGAAACAGATTAAAAGAGGAAATGTTTATTTTGGCACACAATTTCTGTTCAATGTCATTTGCCCTCATGTGTTAGGACAGAACAGCATTTCGGCAGGACTGCGTGTTGGGTTGTGGAATGTTCACTCTATAGTGAAGGGGAAGAAGATTACAGGATACCTTTATCATAAAAGGTGGGTGGATTTAATCACAGACTGATGGATTATCTGAATATAAATAAAAGTGTTCCTTCTTTAGTCCTTAGCTGAGTTCATTTGAGTACTTGCTTTGCCTCCATTTTCAGGGTTTGGTATACATTCATTTGCTGTACTACAGGGCAAGAGGCAGACCTAATGAATTCATTTGGTCAGATATGTCTCATTCCACATAGATTACATGGAAATAGTGCAGATTATGTACATGACCGGTATATTTTTAACATGATATAGTTAATTTATAACATCAGAATTGTTAGACCATTGGATCTGAGTGGCTTCTGACAAGATTCTATTTATTACTAATTCAACCATTCAGAGCTCAGAATGAAATGTTGAGTGCCCGAGTGTCCACTGTAGATCAGTTCCTCAACCAAGATTTGAAGTAATTTAAGTCTCCCCACCCAATACAAAAATATCTGAACACATTAGTAGCAAATATCTTTGGGGGAAAACTGGGGAATTTCCACTGTGTATTTACCCTGGAGTTGTTACTTCATCCTTCTGGAATTCTGACTGGTTCCCTAGGTAACAAGTGTAAGTCCAGAAGTGACTAAGCTCTGAATGCTTCACAAGAAATTGTTGCTATCATTTTAAATTGTCTTCCTTGATGATCAACCCTTCATCAAGTGAGCCTTCTTTTTGTCTCTTTTGACTATGGTGAAGGAACAGTAAACCATCTATTATTTAAAAGGGGTGTCAGTTAAGGATTAAGTTGAATTTTATTACTAGAGTAAAAACTGATTTAAAAAGTTTAATTTCAATAATCTGGAGTATGACTTGAATTTTAATTTGCTTATTTATTAAAAATAAATATTGTGTATGCTTTGCATGTATATAACATACACATACAGAATAGCAAAGACTTGTGTGTCATTTGTGTAATGATTTTAAATAAAAGCTTTACTAAGACAATAATCACAAGCACTGAGAAGAGGTACTCTGATATTGTCTGTGTAGCTACTTTTCAGTCAACACATGATATCTTTACATCCATCCTACACAAAAACAAAAAAAGAAGCAATCACCAACTTTTAGATTGTTTTTGAAAATACTCGTGGCAAAATATTGCTATTTCCTGTGACAATTATGTGTATAATGTTTTCTTTAATGTAATAGAAGTCATAATTCTGATAAATTCTGTAGTGTTAGTTTCTTTTTTGTTCTTTCAAAGCAGTAAGTTTCAATTCTGAATTTTCATATATGTTTGACTTTGATTTATTTTAAACTCCCATCTTTAAAGATTCCTTTCCCCCAGTATGTCCACCTCCCAATTTTCTCCCTTGTTTTCTCTGCATGCTTTCTTCCAGTTGCTTTTTATTTTTCCAGTCACAAAGGCACCATTCCAGCTTGCTGACCTTTGCTTATATATTCTCCCACCAACTGCAAACAGGATTCAGAGAGGAGAGAGGATATATGATATTTTTCTGTCTGAGTATGGGTACAACATTATTTTAATGAGATAGAATTTGTTTTTATCGGTTAGTATTAGCAGAATCAATATAAAGAAATAAATTAGTAAGAATACAAGTAAAAATATATGAATAATATGAAAGGGCTTGAAAGTTGAATCACCAAGTGAAAGTACCTGCTGCACAAACCACATAAGTGTGATCCCTGTAAGCACTTGAGGGTGGAAGGAAAGAATTGATTACAAACAGTTGATTACAATTGATTACAAACAATTGATTACAAACAGTTGCCCTTTGTTCTCTACTTTGAGTTGTGACATGAGGTGTACAAGCATATTAGCTTATTGGTCTATGGAGGATTTGCTTCCCAGCACCCACATGGTGTCTCATAGCTACTTATAACTCTAGTTCCAGGGAATCTAATATCCCCTGTCCTCCATGGGCTCTGGCATGCACATAGCACATATGAGTTCATGCAGACATACATACACTTAAATTTAAAAATATATAAAAGCAAACTGGATAGAATAGTAATATACTTTTCCTATATAGACTACACTTTACAGGAAATCAGTCAAAAACATATGTGACCAGTTCAAATGCTTCGAGATCCTCATGCAGTGAAAGACTAGATATAATACACAGGTCTCATAAGAACAAGTAGCGCTACATAATAAACAGCAATATTTATAGCTATGACCTACTTAATTATCAAAATAATAAAGAAATAATTGGCTATGCAAGTTAAAAATAATTTAAAATGAATAATTCACACTGATATCAATGTACAATAGAGTAATTATTTTTGAGACTCATACATTATTTATATATCAAAATGTTAGATACTAATACTTGAAGAATCGCACTGTACATTCTCAAATTTCTTAAACAAAAATATATTTTGCTCACGACAGTGCTTTCCTTATTCCTGTTTCACATTTTCATGTACTTTGTGTATTCGTCTCTTGTTCTTTTCTTCTTTTTTATTTTATTAATACAAAAATATATTTCACACTAGGATTTACAGAATATTGGATCACTTATTTTCAGATGCACTATTCTTGGTTGTGGCAACCTCAACTTCATAAAAATAAATAAATAGAAAAATAAATAAGTGGCTGTTGGGGTGGTATGATTTAGAAGTATCTACTGCAGGCTTATGCATTTGAGCATTTCTTGGCACTGTTGGGGAAGAGAATAAACTTTTAGGGAGTGCAGCCTTCCTGGAGAGAGTAGGGATCTAAGGGTGGCTTTAATAGGAGGAATTTATACCCCTCCTTCATTTCTCCAGTGCTCTCTTTGCTTCCAGTTTGCAATTAAGACATGATCTCTATAGTGGTGATGGAAATCAGTATGGTGATTTCTCAGAAAATTGGGAATCAACTACCTCAGGCCCCAGCCATACCACTTGGGCATATAACCAAAGGATACTCAATCATAGCACAAGGACATTGGCTTAACTATGTCCATATGTTCACAATTATTTGTAAAATTCAGAACCTGGAAACAACCTAGATTCTCCTCACCCAAAGAATATATAAAGAAAATGTGCTATAATTACACAATGAAGTACTACTTTATTCAGTGGTATAAAAGCAATTATATCCTGAAAATTGCCTGAAAATGGATAGAACTAGAAAAAAAATCATCCTGAGTGAAGTAGCTCACACCCAGAAAGATGAGCATGGTATGTACTCACTTATCAGTAGATAGTAGCTGTAAAACAAAAGATAACAAGCCTAGAACCCAAAACCCTAGGAAATAAGTAATAAGGTGAACGCAAGAGAAGCATATATAGATCTCCCTGGGTAGAAGAGACAGATTGAATTTTCTGACAAAATTGAGAGCCTGTGGGTTGGGGGAGAAGGGAGGGCTGAAAGGGAGAAGGAGGTGAGAAGAGGAGGGGGAAGGAGAAAACAAAACTAACTTGTATCACAATTAATGCTACAAAGAGCTGGGTACTCTGGATCATGGATAGACACCCACAATTTGGAAGGATAAGGAAAAAAGATTATCTATTGGACTGGGCTACATAATAATTGCCAGGGCCTGCAAAAATGATGTTATGATGACAATGAATCTACACTGCTTGGCATGTCAACTCTATTGTTCTCTGTGTGTGTATTTAATCTATGATTTTTACACACATTATACCTCCCAGGAAGTATGTAGTCCGATGACTAAAGTCCAATTGTTTGCCAGTGATAAGAGAGGGAAAAACAAAAGAATCCATTTAGAAATGAGACATGTTCTTAAGTAAAACATCCTCTTGTCTCAGAGATGTCCAGCAGTTTGTTTCAGTGAAATACAAAGAAAGTGAAACTTTGCGAGGTATATCTACTTGCCACTCAGAGTACCCAAAACAAGACACTGACATAAATACATTAATATAAGTTTTGTCTCTATTTCTAAACTATAAATTGAAAGTAAGATATTTTCTTAAATTTTTAAGAGGCCTCCCTGAAGCCTTCATTTAGTCCATCTGCTACATCACACAAACCCTAGGGATTGTGTGCACCATGACAGGTGAGGCTAGAGTCTGAGCACAGCAATCACGGTCTCCTCCGTTCGTTAGCTCTTCATCTGACGTAGAGCTTTCTGAGATTTTCCTATACTTGGTTAACAGTTTTGCAAAATAATGATTCACTTCAAACTTAACTAACTTTCATGAGAAAGAAATATGAATAAGAAAATTTCAATTAAAACTTATGTATCAGTAAATAATAAACAGGAATGAACATAGAGAAAGCAATGAGTTCACTGGAGAGGCCTGTGGAACACAGGCTTCAGAAATAAAAAGAAGTTAAAAATCTAATGATGTATTTAGATTTGACAAATCAGTCATGGCATTTAAATCCCATGGAAACTGTCTCCCCTGTAGATTTACAGCCACTTATGTCAAGAATAAATTTCCCTGATATTTATTATTCTTCCTTGAAATGGCCATAAACCATATTTAAGGATCATGTGTCCACAAACTATTTTTAAATTCAATTTTACCTGATGTTAAAAACTTCTCCATTGTATGTATCATTAGATATGAACTATAGTGAGCAAATTAATAATTCTTTTCATATTGCACACAATGAATGAGAATTTATGTTAAACTCGAAAAGAAGTAATGAGTCAGGATATGACACTTCCTTTAAGAATTAATCCTAATAATTTAGATCTTACTTCAAGTAGCAAAGAACAGAAACATAAAGAGGATTGTTTGATCCCTTCTTAATGAGAAACAGGCTTATCAAGCCTTATCTCTGCCATAATAATAGCACTTCTTTCTTTCACTGAAGTCCGTGGTTAATTCAAATGTTCTTCCTTATAGAATGTATTCCATGTTGTCTTTTTATCTTTATTTTACTTCCTCAATTTAAAAGATTTGCATTGACTATAACAAATAATTGTTTCCAGTGAGTTCAATAAATTTCTAGATGAGCAAAACAGGCTGCAGAGAAGGCTCATTGGATACAACTTTTATTGGTTGTACTGAAGTTTGGTGTCCCCATCACCATCACCCAATTAAAGGCCAGACAAACATGGAAACTTGCCTGTACTCCATCCATTCCTGACTGTATTCCCCTTGAAGTAAAGTTAATACTTAGAATAGCCCAATCCTAAAGGTATGGATTCATAGGGACACCTTTCCTAAGTAAATAAAATAGAAAAGGATGGAAGAAGACACCTGAAGTCAGTCTGTAGCCTACATACAAACACACACACACACACACACACACACACACAGAGAGAGAGAGAGAGAGAGACAGAGACAGAGACAGAGACAGAGAGATACATACACTTTCACATTTCACAAAATGAATATGCAAAAACATCGCAAGCATATTCAAGTTTTATGTGCTTGATATGCCACCAGAATGGATATCTGAGATGGTTCTACAGGTTTAGTTATTCTACCCTACACATCTGTTAGGCAAACAGTTGCCCTGGAATATGATTCAGTGCCCATCTTAAAATTTACAGCACCACATCTAGATACACACTCGCAATGAGAGCTCATTTTTCACATCCTGTTGGATTCTTGTTCAGATCCAAATGCTAAGCAAGCATCCTCAACAAAGAACTTTCCAGCGACAGGATCATGTGACTGTTTAAGACATGTGATTATTCTGTATTGTATATTCCCCACTTCCTCAACATGTTGAGAAATAACTTTTTCCTATTGAAGTAGTTACATATAGATAGATCTAGATATTATATATATTATATATATATATATATATAGAGAGAGAGAGAGAGCTAGTAAAAAATTTAAATTTTGTGAAATATCCTATGAATAAAATGAGCAGTAGATTTTTTCTTTCTATTTCTACACAATAAAAATAAGATCACCTATGGCTTTCTATACATATGATGCTCAGTGATGCTTGTCACCCAATGTGATTTGTCTCATTTTTGTGATAACTCGTACCTTTCTATTTATCAGAGATTCATCAGTTTCTCAAAGTTATCCATCATTTAAAAAAAAACTATTACTTAAGTTTAAGAGAAATCTAGATTTGACTAATGTTATTCCAATTTTCTTTTATTCTATTATTCAACTGTATTGGTTGTTATTTGCCAACGTAACCCAAACATAGACTAATTAGTAAAAGGGAGTCTTGACTTAGAAAATGCCTCAGTAACATTCACCTACAGATAAATCTACACTGCATTTCTTGATCAACTACTGCTGTAGAAGTGCCTAGCTCACTGTGGATGGGGCTATCACTGGGCTGTGATACTGAATGATCTAAGAAAGCATTTGAGCAAACCACGAGGAACCAAGCCAGTAAGCAGCATTCTTACATGGCCTATTCTTTAGTTCCGCTATTTTTTTTTTGTTTGTTTTTTTGTTTTTTATTTTAGAGACCGGATTTCTCTGTAGCTTTGGAGTCTCTCATGGAACTAGCTCTTGTAGTCCCGGCTGGCCTTGAACTCACAGAGATCGACCTGCCTCTGCCTCCCGAGTGCTGGGATTAAAGGTGTGTGCCACTATTTTTGATGCTAGTCATTGATGTGGCACAATACTAATCACAAATATGGGAGGAGGAAGACCAGTAACTTAAATCATCATGGCCATATTAAGACATTTTTGTGTGTACTGTCTGCCTCCCCCAAGAGCTCAGCCTTGGATATGAGGAAAACAAGGCTTTTATGGCTCAGAATTAGGAAGTTTCCAAATTGGGAAATTGGAAGGCACAATGGGTGGGGTTGCATAAACAGAATTTAAGCAAAACAAATTAGTTCCTCCTGAAGCAAATACATGGTTGTATGGTGCTCATATAACCTATCGAAACATAATTAGGTTTGCAAAATGATTATAAACAGTTTTGAGGGAAAAAAAAAGATGATTTCTATTTCTGGAAGAGGCAGTGCCAAACCCTTTATAGTTAACATTATATTTGGGACATAAACCAATCCTTGAGAAGGAGAGGTTTAATCATAAACAGGAATGCACCTAGTTTGTCTTTAATATAAGCTGGCTTTTTAAGTCTAAGATGGCAACTAATTTGTGGTCGTCTCACTTACATCTTAGCAACCCAATTACAAAGTTACAAAAGTATTCTCCCTAATAAGAACTGAGCTCAGGAGGAAGAAAGCAAAATGAGGCATTGCCTTGGTATACAGTCTTTTATAGATTGCTTGCTAAGTATGTACAAGGCACAGAGTTGGATGTTGAATTGCATATCTCTCAACTAAAATATCAAATTGTAGTTTCAGTCAGTAATATACCACAGAATATGATGACATTTGCAGGTATTATCAATGGACTTAGAACAAAAAAAATATCAAATTGAATTTTACAGAACTTTAAAGCTAATGATACATTATTTAAAAATTCTTCTAGAAGATGCTCAAATTGTTGTTCAGTCTAAATCCTTAAAATAAAAAAGAGACATTTATATCTATTGGTTCAAAGGTTTTTAAAAAGATTTCAAACAGTAGTCACCAGTGACTTTATTATAATTTCTAGAATTATAAAAAAATTTTATTCAAAATCCAAAACAAAACTAAAATCCATATGTATTATATAACATAGTTGAAGAAAAATTTTAGTTCCACAGAATCTATGCAAATTGAAATGATTACTGGTTTATTACAGAAATTTTGAAAGTACTATAGCCAATGATTGATAGACTATGACAAGCAAATGTTTGTCATAACTTTTTATATAATAAAGACTGCTGCTAAGTTGATGGTATTCATAAGGTAATCAGCTTTTAATTGCTTGGCTTTCAAATCAAGGAGACTTCATTGATTTTTTTGGCATGCAAAGGCATGTTCAGTGAAGTGAGTTATTGCATTTATTGGTTGCATTACAAATGTCTGTGGGTACACTGTGTCATCCAAGGAGTTTCCACCCACTTATAACACATGTTAAAACTGGTTCATACACAGGACATGATCAGAAAAGAATGATTCATCTCTTCTAGGAAACTTTGGAGAGTTTAGAAAAATTATCAGTGTTTACTATTATTTTTACTAAGATAGGCTTTCAATTAACTACAGTTGAGCTTGTAGACTTTGAAACAGAAAATGTACGCTCTTTGGAATAGCAGGCACACTCTTAGGTAAATTTCAGCTGGATTCTGTGAGTATCATCAATCACATCTCTTATTTGTCTTCATTATTCTCAAGAATCTTGTACAACTACAAGTTATAAATGTTTCTAAGATGTAACAAAGTAAGTGGCATTTTAAGAGCAAATTGGCTGTGACATCGTGGCCTGGTGTGTTTGTGTTTTCTGCCACATATTTCTTTTTGGGGTACAGGGCCTCACTATCTAGCCTCTGCTTGCCTTAAAATATCTATGTAGACAAGGCTGCCCTTGAACTCACAGAAATCTTCCTTCTAATTCCTCTAATACTACATACAACTAGAATAAAAATTTTTAAGTGTTACTAAGAAAGATAATGTCTCTTGTTTTGTGAAGCATGTTAATTTTTGAAATATGTAAATATGGAATGCATACACAAATTGTAAATTAATATTCTCTCTCCAATTAGAAAATTAACACGAACAAAATAAATATTAATTTTATTATAATATAAAAGACTGTTTAGAAATGTATTTTCTAAGGTAGCCATTAAGGTTATACTCATGATTTTAACTTTGGGCTATAAAATGAAATTGACCAACTTGACACTTACACAGATATAATATTTATTGAGTATATTTAATGTGTAACTCAAACAGATAAATGCTTCATATGTTTTTCGTACATATTCCTATTCTCCCTTTTCTCTGAATAAAAAGATCAATTGTGAAGTTCAAATATCATAACTAGAAGATAGCTGATATCTGAAAACCTTATTTAGTATATAGAATATATATAGTACACTAGGAGATTATAGCTGCTTAATTTTTTTTTCATTTTGCAACATTAGCTAAATCATGTCATCATACTATAATACCAGTTGTACGTGATTCTCTTCTACTGTTATATCTAAATTTTCTGCTTATATGTAAGAATGAAGGCAACAATATGTTCAGATAACAATTAACTTTGGGGCATTTAAATTAATCTAAGAGTATGGCAATTACCCAGCTGTATTCCTCTGAAAGTTCTTAGTATAAAACAGCTGAGAAATAAAATCAATTGTGAGTACGTGGCTAAAAGCATAATTACACAAAGGATTTTTGAGTGCAAAGGCAGATAGTAGGTGATCCTGGAGAAAGAAGTACTAGGTACTAGTTATTAATCAGTATGATTTTCTACAGGAAAAAGTCGAGAGGCAATCATTAGTTTAAATTATAAATAACATAGATTTATTGATCAAGTACAGAGGCAAGTTTCAACAGCTGAGATAATGAAAAAGTTTAATGAATTCTTGTGTGAATATATCACATTTGCTAAGGTGCATTTTCCTCTCAGATTAAAAACTGCCTTTAATCATTCTACAGTAGACTTGCAAAAGTTCTAATGGCTGATTAAATAGTAATGGTGTGACATATCTCAAAGTACTCTACTGAAAAAAAAAAGAAAAATGCAGTAGTGGCAAAAATTATGTGGGTTGTGGTCACCTTAATATTTCCTGTCCTTTTTCTTTTAACCTTAATACTTGAGTTCTTAATAGTAACTTCTTTAGTGACAGAAAATTATTTCAACAGTTATCTGAAAAAACCTCTCCCTGAAAATAGAAAATCCTGCTAAATTTTAATTTTTCTCATGCATTTTGTACTCCAGGTATAATTTGTCTATTTGGAATTTATAACATTAATATATCTGTATCCAAGAGTTCCTTTAGGCACTAATAAAATGTAGATTTCTCGACTTGCTGAGTGAACAGCTGATTCAGTACCTTTGGTTTTAGGCCCAGAAATCTTCTTCATGGATGATTTTAATAATAGATCAAATTAGGTCAAATTTCTTCTAAGATCAGTCAGATCAGATTCTATATACTTCTGAGAGTACTCTAGTGATTCAAATGAGGCTTAACTTGCTAATGGTAGGTAACTTGTTATTATCTGTACTTCTTAGCTAAACATTATACAATTTTTCAGAATATTTACAAAATTTATGAAAATAAACATAACAGTAAAAAATAACTCTCCAAATGCCACCTGTTTCCTCTATTCTCCCAGTGGTACTGAGTCTGGACTTCTGGCAGTTTGCAAGCCACAAAGTCTCCAGATATTAAATCACCATGTAAATGAAAAGGGCAAGATTTGATTTCTAGAAGATCCCAGCTGTAAACTGCTACTGGATGGAAGGACTTAGGAAGGATGGACCATATTGTAAGAACATAATGTTAAGTCTGGGAAATTTAATGAGAAGTTTTGGACATTTATGTGACTTACCCTATATTAAATGGTTAATTAATTAATGATGATGCTGTTGTAACGAGAATGTACACAGTGTTTTTTTTTTGATATCGTACCTAAAACAAAGAACACATTTCCTGCTGCAGATCATGTTTTGTGATGATTCATTTTATTCAAGTTATTGTGAGTTTGTAAAAGAAAATGCTATCTGTTATGGCAAAGGCACTTCATTACAAATTTCTCTGCAAACTGACAATAAACTTGTTTGCAAGTAGTTTTGTCCTTTATTTTGCTGGGCATGGATTTAGTTGTACATTGTGAATAAAAGACACATCACAGATGCATTATTTTTTTTTTCACTGACATTCACTGATTTCTAGAGTAGCCTCGTCATGAACAGTCTCCTAATGGGATGGCATTTGACAGGCTGGCTCCTGCTCTCTCGTGGTTGAAGCTGAAGTCAATAAGATAGTTCCCTGTTTGCACTGCTTCAAACTGGTCTCTACGTTTGGGGTTGATGGATACCCGGTCCTTCATCATATGACTTCCATATTCATTTCTTCTGAAAACCATGGAACTATGTTGATCCTGGCCTCAGTTGTACGAAGTCCCTTTTCCAAAACCATGAATAAATATATTTTCTTACTCAACAATACTCAGACTGCCTTACTAATTTTGATGTAGCACTCTCAGAATATTTGGTTTGAAGATAGGAATCCCCACAGAGGTTCTGAGACACAGGCTCTTGTATTTCCATGTCTACCTTTATTTTTCTACACCTATGTCTTGTCTTTTACTCAAAATGCTAGTCACTCCTTTACTGTCTCCATAATATACGTATGAAGTTCTGGGACAGGGAAAAGTCTGAAGAAAATGGACATCACATCGTGTCATTATTCTGTACTTTCAGTTGTTTATTCAGAATGGATTCAGAATGTTCTATGCAATGAGGTGTTGCCTCTTGTAGTCTATGATATCAAATTCCATTATTTTCCCCGGGAACTTAAAGACTCTATTTCATTTTCTTTATTCCTGTACTATTAATCTCTTTAAACAGTTGCCTCCTACTTTAGTTACAACAGCAAATAGCAGAGCTTCCAGCGTATCACTGCCCTCTCTCAGAGTTCTGAACATGTGTGACATAAAGATTAACTCTCATAGTCCTAGATGGTGATAGAACTGTTTGGAAGCAATCTTTTCTACTTATTTTGGTATTTTACTACAATATCAGGAGAAAAATAATGAATCAGTAATATAATGCAATAATAATGTAAATAAGTCTACTGAAATGTTATAGATTGAATGTTAACCAAGGATTAGCATTTTTAAGTATTATTACTTTATAAATGGATTATTTCACAGATGGTGTTAGAGTACTCATGTTTCTGCTTCTTATAAAATTCTCCCATCTCAACACTAATGGATTAAGTATCAAACCTGTAATTCACATTACTTTGCATAAATATTAAACATTGTTATCTAGCATTTGGACAAGAAGATCTTATCAGGTTCTAATATACAGTGGTTCTCATAAAGTGAGTTAAATAGCAGACGAAGATGCCGGGGATGCATCACGGTGGGTAGGGTGATGGCAGAGCACACACGAAGCCCTGGATTCAGCCCCCATGTGCCAGTGTGATGATATATATCTGCATCCCCTGTATTTAGGAAGTAGAGAGTGGAGGATTAGAAATCCAAGGTTATCTTAAGCTATTAAGCAATTATGAGAGCAGACAGAACTATGTAATCCTCAGACACAAAAAGACAAAATTGGGGTGAATATGCTTAAAATATATTGAATGACAGTCTCCAATAATTAGTAAACATACAGTTTAAAAATAAATTTAAATCATTGATACTGACATATGTATATTAATGTAGAATCTAATAATATATGAATATATTTATATTGGTCTATATGTAAATATTTATATGTAAAATAGTGAGAGCAAAGAAAAGAAGAAAAATGAAACTGTTACTTTATCACTTTGTCTTGTTTATCAGAGATCTTTTGAAAGTATGAAATCTATAGATTATTCTTAAGACAAGAAATTAGTCACACCTGCTCTGTACTTTCACAACAATATAATCCTCTCAAACTTCTATAGTGTTGCTACTAAAATTGTCCCAGAATATCATAAGGTCTCCCGATACAGGCATACATTTCTTCAGTTGCTTTACTTTCTAGTTTTGTTCATAAATCTCAGAACTAAGGAACTGTAAGTGTATTCATTTTCTAAACCTGTTTAGGATCTGGTCTTTAGAAATAATTTCATAAAGATTTTTAACAGTTCTCCACCAAAACAGGCCGTGTTTCTAAAGCAAAAGAGTGGGCTCTCATGGAGAGATTTCTTGACAGGAGTTCCAGTTGAGTCTCTGCCTGAAGCCAAGCTGTTAAACAATGCCTGATATTTGATGTTTTGTAAAGTCACATGTAAGACCTTGATCACACGCTTCTATTTTATCTTTCGAATGCACGTTCAGAATTGCAGACATCTAGATAGGAAGATCACCCTATCCGTCACCTACTTTGTCTTGGTTTATACACAGTCAGTCCTTTAGCAACAAGGGAAAAAAATAAGAGAGTTCGAAAAAATATGATCTTAGACTCTGAATTGAGAAATATCGTTTCAAAGGTATATGTTCATTCTTCTTAAAAATATTTTTATGATGTATGTTCTTGAGTATGTGTATTTATTACAGTGTTCATAGAGAAGTCAGAACACAACCTTGGGTTGTATTATTCACTTTGTACTGTGTTTCTCATTGTGCATGCTAGGCTAGCTGGCACACAAACTTCTAGAGAGCCTCATTTCTCATGTACTATCTTACAATAGAAGTGTTGGGGCTGCACTACCATGCCCAGCTTCATGTGGGCTTCTGTGTTCTGAATTCAGTTTCTTTCGAATTACATAGCAAGTAGCTTTACCTTTGAGCCATTTTCCTCACACAGAAGGGCATTTTTAGTAATCTCGATTCATCATTCTTTTATGGTGTTTTTGTTGTTATTATTGATGTTATTATCATTCTTTAACACTTTTGTATAATTTGTTATTTTTTTATTTGTTCTCTGTGTATATGCATGTGTTTAGTTTTGCGTTTTTATGTATGTAGAAGTTAGACAATAATTTCAGGGACCTTATTCTTTCCTTTCACTTTGCAAGTTTCAAGAATTCAACTCCAGTCAAAAGGATTTGGGGCAACTGACTTTATACAGTGAGTTTTTTTTTTATTAGTCTGGATTTTACTACAATTTTAGCTCAAATTTAAATCAAGATTTGAGCTAAAATTGTAGGAAGTGTCTGTGAATTTTATCTTTAAAATTATTTACTTGCAATTTACTTCTGCTTATCACTGTACATTTCTGAAGTTGTTTCCAAAAGTGAGAAAGAATAATATTATAGAATAGTAGCTGATTTTTTTTTCCAAAGAGAGGATCACTACTATATTCAATCATGGAACAAAAACAAGAATAAAGGTGCTTCTCCGTGAAGCTATTCTCTGGAAAGTATTGAAGGCCAAGGAAATATTTTCAGAACTCACTGAAGCATACCTTCAAACAACATAACTACTTGGGACCTGCTGGGAAACAAGGTCTCAGACAAACAAGCCTGGCAGGTGGTACTGAGGAGCCAAATAGCTGTTTCTGATTGTTACCTTCAAGAAGAATGCAAAGGTAGATGTGGGGTGTCAAACAATAATATACTCCTCAGCAAAGGGCCACAGAGACAGTTTACAAAGGATAAAGAAAACTGCTTGTCTGTTGACTATTGAGCATAATGTCATGTCACAACAGTCACTCACAGACTATACCCAGACACACTCACACGCCTGGCAATTTACCATAGTGAACAATGATGGGGGAAGAGAGGAATTCGCTAAGAAATTAAATCAAAATCAACACAGTCTTCAAAGAGTGGTTAGAAATTTAAAGAGCATCCATGCAAAGGTTTCTCTGTTTTCCTTCATGAATTGTTCGCTTTATAAGAAAAGTCAATATCTCTCCAGCAGCCACTTAATGTCAAACCCTGTCTCCCAACCCTGCATTGTGGAAGGCTTCTTCATTGGTCATTTTAATGAGCGTTTTCACACTTGGATCTGGATTACGCACAATCAGTTACAAAATCTGATTATGTTATTTGAAGATCAAAAGCTCTTGTTATTTTTTCTTTCTTTCTTCCTTTTTCTTGACTTTAATGAATTGTAAACTTGGAGCCTTTTGCCTTTTGCCAAATAGTAGAAATCTGCATCGATACCCCTAGGAAATAGGTCTCAAATTCCCTTAGAAAAACACTTTTCAATAATATGTGCAATTAAATTGCTGACCTGATTTTCACACTTTTTTCTTTCATTTCTTTAAAAAGTAAATAATTTCACATCATTGCCCAATTCTTCCCTTCTAAGAATGTTTTTCATTCAGCACAGTCAATATGAGGCTGTCTTGACATTTCCCATGTCAATGTCATTCATCCAAAGCTTTTCAGTTTAGGCTTAGACAGAACTTTTTGGACAAGGGCATAAAGCAACCACATTATTCTCCAAAATACACGAGAACTGTCTCAAGGTCATTTACTAATATTATTCCTATCTGAAATTTTTTGAGCCAAATGTCATAATCCCCATCACTCTCATGATCACTGTCTTTAATGGTCTTACTAGGATGGCCCAGTAAGCCCCCTTTAAGTTCACTTACTTTCCTAGTCCATTGTTCCAAAATCTTTCATATTCCTACAAGAAACAACTCGTTCAGACCTGTCAGAAGAATACTCTGTTCCCTGGTAGCAATGTCTGTCATGCTCACTGTTCCATTGCTGTGAATGGAAGTCATGACTGAAGCAACTATAATAAATGTATTAAAGATAATGTGTAGACTTCAGTTGTAATGATTGTTCAAATATGTGTGTCATCATTAATATCTAACTAGATCTGAGACAATTTTGATTAGGTGAATATTCCCTCATCACAGTTGTAACTTCAACCATTTTTACATAATTTATTATTTTTAAAGTGATACTAGATGTGATGTAATGTTACCTTTAATGAGATGTGTTTCTAAAGCCTGTGCGTTATTTGGGAGAGCTTTAGATCATTTGGGTTTTACACTCATAATTGTTGGATTATAACAGGACAAACTTTATTCTAGAGGTGTTTTTAATTACATGAAAAAAAATCCTGTTTTAAAATCTGTCCAGTTTGCTATAAATTCCATTGTAGTTCCTATTCATTCAAAAGGAGTACATGTTTACATGTGTTGGGCAATTATTCCCGTATACTCTCAAATTGTTGCTTTACAGCTTTTGGGATTTGCCTTCCACTGCAAATGTATGAACTTAAGGCCTCCCATTTCAACTAACAACCCAAGATAAACCCCCACAGACTTGCTCAAACTCCACTCAGATCTACATAATATCTCAGTAAGACATTCTTCCAAAGGACATATACACCTCTTGTCAGATTGACAATTAAAATGAACCATCATATCTACCAAATTTCACAAATATCCAAAATCAAATTTAATGTATTTAGCACAAGACATATCTCCTTCATGGTTTAGAGTTTGTTGCACTTTTAAATCTGATATATTAGACCATGCAAATTTTATATGAGAAAAATGGAATATAATATTTTTAAATAGAACTGCTTCTGATGGGAGTTGGAATGTACTTTTTTTCTGGGAGTGAGGTTATGACATGGAGAAGAAAGAACTATTGAACATTAAGAAAAAATGAGGGCAAAGGTTTTATCTCAGCATTACAGCACCTGCCTAGCATGTACAAGGTCCTGGAATTGACCTTAAGCATCACAAATATTTAGATAAATAATTAAACATGTACTGTGGCATGCAGTTAAAAGTCCAGCAAAGGGGAATGAGGTAGGACCTCTTGAGTGCAATAGTTTAAGGTCAAGAAAGCTTAACAAGATAGTTTAATGCACTCATACATCTCCCACTACAGATTTGTTAAGTTTCAACATAAATTTCAGGTGAGACTCCTTAACTGTATAGAGGTATTTGTTAATTTTAATTGCACAAACAGGCAAGGAATTATATAAAATTGTAATTAGGTGAGGATTAGGGGGAAGTAAATAAAACATCTAATTTAAGCACATATTAAGGGACTGAATAAATATTCATCAAATCATTTAATCAAAACATTTAAAAACCAGATATTTTAAAAACCAAAGATATGCAGGATTAGTACATTTTATGGAATGGTATGACCCCAATGTACCAAAGTGGCAACATAAAGCAGAGTATTCTAGAGTGAGTGAAAAAACAAAACAAAGCAAAAATACTCTAATGTAAGTAGAAAAAATGCTGTTTAAAGATGGAACAGATAATATGAGCAGAGAACTGAGACAGGAGTAAATTTGGCAGGAATGATTCTAAACATAAGGCAATATTATAAAAATCAATGGGTAGAGATCCATAATAATTAAAAGATGACTGCAAAAATGAAGACTAGTGGGTTTATGGATCTATAAGAATATGTAGTTGAGTTGTAGTGAGAAAGGCGGGACAGGTGAAAGATATTTAGTTACCTATCCTTCCCACCTCAATTTCCACTGGAGACTTAAGCGGGCATATGTAACTGCAAGAAAGAAAACCACTTTAGAAAGCACGCATGAGCAGCGCCCTTAAAGAAATCAAGGTTTCTTATAGGGAGAACGGAAAAGTCACTCTTGGAAAATCAACTGAGACTCTAGAGGTGTTTACTGGCTGTTCAAGAGAGAGCGGAACACTGGACAGATTTCAGTAGTGGAAAGGCCTGAAGGAAGGAAACAAAGTAGGAAATGTACCAAGCATCTAGAAATGATCAAGACAGTATATTGATCTTTGGTAAACACCCACAAAGGATTCACAGTCGCAGCAGTGGGGCCTTGGAGTCTTGGCACAGAATCATTGTCTCTTCAGCAAGTAAATATTTTCCTCTAAAACAATAGTTGGCGAGTTGCTGCTAGTTCTTAGAAAAGACAAAGGGCCAACTGCAGAATATCAAGTGAATAGTTTGGTTTAGCTTTTAAATAAAATTTTAGTTTTATTTTTAATTTTGTGTTTGTGTGTGGGGGTGACATAGGAGATCATCAGACACCTTAAAGGTGGATGTATGCTTTTAGCCTCATATCTATCTTTCCAATCCCTTAAGTGATTATTTCTTGAGTCATTCAGTAATCTTGAATATTTTTTACTTATTTTTTGATTATTTCATATGCAAGTACTATATTTAAATATCTACCTTCTCCTATTCTCTCCAAATTCTCCCATGTCCCTCCTACTCCTTCTCAAATTCATGGTCACTTATTTAATTACAACTGTATGTATATGTATATATATATATATATATATATATATATATATATATATATATTCATAAATACACCTTGCATAGATCATTTATTGTTGCTTATATTTAGGAATAACCTCCAAATAATCTATTAGGAGTTGAGTGTACTCATCATTGAAGAAAAATTATTTCCTCTCTCTAATTTGACTCATGAAGCACTGATGTGGGATTCCCCTCTGTATGCTGTGAGTACCATTGGTTAATAAAGAAACTCTCTTGACCTGTGATAGGGCAAAAGAATAGCGGTGGGCAAGGTAAACTAAACTGTATGCTGGGAGAAAAAAGGCAGAGTTTAGAGAAGCCATGGAGCTGCCACCAGAGAAAGATGCTGGATGGAATTTGCTCAATAAGCCACATGCACGTGGCAACACACAGATTAATAAAAATGAGTTAAATTCAGATGTAAAAGTTAGCCAATATAAAGCTAGAGCTAATAGCCCAAACATTGATTTAATTAATATAGTTGTGTGTGTGTGTGTGTGTGTGTTTCCTGAGTCTGGGCAGCCGGGAAATGAAAAGGGGCCTTCCTACTACAAAGCACAATTTCTTCCATCAACCTCAGTCTGAAACGTTAATCCTGCCTCCTGCTATCTCAGAAGGAGACTGTGTCTGAGAGCTGTCTCCCCTGTCTTATATTCCTCTCTAGGGCTGGGATAAAAGGCAGGCACCACTGGGATTAAAGGCATGCACAAATTTCTATAGCAACTAAATTGGGATACTGGGATTAAAGGTGTATGTTACCATAAGTGGGTCTGTAAGGCTGACCAATGAGACTGTTTTACTCTCAGATCTTCAGGCAGAAATGCCACTATAGACTCACATAAGAATAATTGTATTTATCCCCAAATACAAACAGCTCAGTGTAGGAAATTGCTATAAAATCTCCATTAATGAATAACCTCTAAAACTGTCTTAGTACAAGAGGGATATTTATATTATTGACAAGAGAATGAGACGGTGGAATGAGACTTTTCTCAGGCATTCTCTTCTTTAAAGGCCTAGGAGCAAATATGATGAAAGGAAATATAAAGTCAATCCATCACCACTCCCAAAGCCAAACTGCTGAACTAGTGGGTATCAAATTTCATCATCAACGACTAATACTATAGATTTTGTACTACCCCAAGCAGAATGGAGGAATTGGTTCTATCATTGAAGTCACAGGAAATACCTTTTCAAATCATTTTGAGTTTGCAAACCATTTTTATGGTCTTATTACTTTTAAAGTATATGAGATCCCACTCCCAATTAAGAAGCTACCTCCAATTAGCAAATGTTTGCATAGCAAAGCCATACTTGTATCCAGTGGAATCACACTGGGTATATTAACAAGTATGAAGTGTAGGGCCCACACCCATCAGTAGATGGACAACAACAACAAATATAACGTTATTTTTATAGATATTTGGTTTTATTTCACTTTGAACATTACTTTTTTGTTTTTTTCTAACTGAACTTTTTGAATACTATGGTTTCAAATTCTGTGTTTTTAGGGGTTATGTTTATGTGTGTGTGTATGCTTCTTGTGCTTTCCCTTTGTTACATTTTATTCTAGTTTGTTTGGCTATTTGATTGCTTTCTAAAGAGAGAGAGAGAAAGAAGGCATGGATTACAGTGGGTGGAAAGACAAGAGGGATCTGGCAGTAATTGGAGAAGGGAAATTATTATCAGAATATAATGAATGAACAAAATTTATATTTCAACCAAAAATGAACTTTGAAGGTATATGGATATTTCTGGAAACCATAATTCTGGGTGATGTAATCTAGACTCAGAAAAACAAATGTTCCATATATTCTATCCGTGGATCTTAACTTCAAATCTTCATGAAATATGTATTTCATTTAGAATGCCTATATAGGTTATCTAATTTCTATGATCTATGTCAAGTGATATTCAAAGGAGGGTAGATAGAACATACTGTTATAAAGTTTTTAAAAATGAAAACAGAATAGATGAAGTTAAACTATGTGGGTGGAATCCCATTATTAATATGAAAACTCTGGTATTAAAACAAAATAATAGAGAAAAATGCTTCAAACTTATAATTTTCAAAAGATGGAAAAAGCAGTCCTGACATTCATACAAAATAAAAATGAGTAATGATCACCAGGGTAACAAAGACAGAAATGAAATGATATAAAATGATGCCTTCTGAGATAGGAAAAAAGAACTCCTCTGCATCAGGATCTAAACTCTTGACAAGAAAAATGAAAATTAAGTAAAGCAGATGCTCCTCAACCTGAATGGAGAAAGAAGACAATTTTCTGGTACCACTACAGACTTAACACCTCCTGACAGTTTATTGACAGAGTTAGAAAATAGAAAGTCAGCAAAGACTAGTAGAATTGTAGATGGCATCATCAATCAACTGGGCATATCTGACATTTATGGGATATTTCACCAATAAAAAACAGAATATATGGAACCATTTGATTCTCCTAAATTATTCAGCATAATATCCTACTGTACTGTACCTACCTGATGTCTCTGAACACACTTGAAATATCCAAGTCATATGAGCTGTGCTCTTACCTCCAGGGCATTACATAAGAAATCCCTAGAGAGACAGCTGGAGGGGGACACAGGATTTAAAAAATTAGCCACAAAATTCAAAAATAAATACAAACTTCATATTGCTGAAATAACAAGTTGTTCAGATAATTCAGTCATTTCATAAAAAATTGTAACAAAAATGTATGTCAATAAAAAAATAACATATGAAACCAATATTGTAAGAGTTTAGATTAGGGAGATGAAAAAATAAGCAGAGAGAGATTTTGTACAAAAGTAAGCATGTAAGTTATAAAATTTTAAGAAGTTGCATCAAAAATCAACAACGATATTAGTTATATAAGAGTTCCGGCTGTAAAGGCTTAGTGATAGGCACAGGAAACTACAGAGATTGGATCTCAAATGAACATAGAAAGCAGATACATGAACTGAAAAGTGAGAAGCAGTTATAGGCATTCCAACCTTTGCCACTGACGAGCTTCCTCCATCAAAGCTTTATATCATACATATTCGATTGTACCCCTAAATCATACTGTAGATAGAGACTACACATTCATTTTCCAGTCACCCAGACTTGAATAATCACACAGAAACTATGTTAATTATTACACCACTATTTGGCCAATAGCTTAGATGTATTCTTAACTAGCTCTTGCATTTTAAATTAACCAAATTCTATTATTTTATACTTTACCATGAGGCTTGTGGTTTGCTACTACTTGATTCTTGGGCAGTTCTGTGGCATCTACCTCTTTAGACAGTTACAAAGCCTACTCTTTCTCTCTGATCTCTGCTAAGTCACTAGCCCAAATAGCTTTATTTATCAACCAATAAAAGCAGCATATATACAGAAGGACATCTCACATCTTCTCCCTTTTTCTGCCTAATTTAATGTAGTAAAATTACTTGTACAAAACAGTTATCAGGCAAGAAATAAAGTTCCAGTATTTGTATCTAAAGTTTATATCTAATTTATCTTTTATCAGAACTAAGGTATACTATAACTGTTTCAAACTCTTCAAAGGGATATGATGTTAATTAAGTAAACAGGAAGTACATTGAAAACAGCTTCCAAAGATATAGAATTGAAAGAAGCACCTAGCTGTCTAGACAGTCACCCAAAGTTCTTCTGTAATACCTACAGGTCAATAGTATCTGGAAGATTTTTCCATGAAGTAGAAAATTTGAAAATTGTTCTATATTGGCAGTTTGTCAGTCACTTTGTTCTGTGTCCTGCATAATGTCTGGCAGACTCTTTTATGAAGCAGAAGTCCCAAAGGACTATCTCACCGTTAGGCAAGTTCAGCAGTCATTTTTCTGTTGGGCCTACATGTCTAGTTCATACAGCATACCATAAAGCAGTCCAGGCAAAAACAGTTTCTTGCCCAAATGGCTAGCCTTGCCACATTGAAGGCAAAATTCCATAACAAGTTTTTTCAATGCCAATGTAGTAACTGGTGCTGCCAGGAGATGTGTCTCACTGTTGAGAAAAGTCTAAGTTCTTAAAACATTTTAAATGTATACTCTGTAGGTCTTTGAAATATATCTTTGTACACAAAAAAATCTAACTAACATGACTACAAATTTGATTATAATAGATGGCTATCTATTAATCTATAATTCTTAAGTATACATTACATTTTTAAATGAGCTTTATAGACATAATAACTCAAACAAGAATAGAAATATATATACCAAAATTGATCTTAAATTTCTATCAATAAACCAAAGTCCTTACCAATGCAAAGTATTCATTTCCATATGATACTCCCATAAAGTGACTTTAAGATAAACAATGAATTTTAGTGCCTGTGAATTACACCTTAACTTAAATAAGGGAAAAAATGGATTCCATGTATATAAAATGCTGTTTATCCACATATCTACAAGGATTCAATGTCTTCATAAGAATTTGACTATTTGATTTATATATTCCTACTCAAAATTTTTATCTCTAAGAACATTTAAAATAATTATATTTATTT
Organism: Microtus obscurus; assembly: GCA_963919715.1. NCBI lineage: Eukaryota > Metazoa > Chordata > Mammalia > Rodentia > Cricetidae > Microtus > Microtus obscurus. The sequence continues at coordinate 6,177,227 of CAWTZC010002333.1, forward strand.
ATTTTAGTGTTTGTGTAGTCTTTATAAATAAAAATTAAACTAAAACTTTTACATATGATGTATTAATACTTGATTTGTAATGTTTAGAATATGGTAATATTGGTTGTAATTTACTGTCTGGTTTTCTGGAGTTGCATCCCGCTTACTAGATAAACTCAGTTTTCCATATTAATCCATGGCAAAATGACAAACCATTTTAAAACTTGAAAAGCCATGGTACCATAACCATCACAATTTCTATACATTACACACGTCAATATATATATATACATACAGATAAGTACATGGATTGAATCATACAGTTTTAAATAATTTCTTCATCAGCACCAATGTGATAACTCAGTTGAGAATGTTTTAGCCTATCTACCATACAGTAACCCTACAGTTCCACTAGGCCGAATGCTGTGTCAGAGGGGAATTCACTTCCTTATAGCTGGCACTGTTGAATTGTTCTGTGCTGCAAAAGTGAGATCACAGAGATGACTAAAGTGACCATTTTGAGAAGGGGAGGTAATCTTGGGTTAACCCTCATTCCACTATGTTTATAAAAGGAACCCTTGTAAATAAGAAAGGAAGGCAGGAAGCAGGGTGTGCGACCATGTGATGTGGGGTGCAGAAGTTGTCATAGTGAATCTTTTGTCAAGTAAATAAGGGCCCATTAGTCATAGAATGTATGGAATACAAGTTACCTACCTAAAGACTCTAACATCATTGAATGGAAAATTAATGTTATTTATTTAGGTAGATGTAGTAATTGTGATTTAAAGTGAATTCATTCAGTACTTATTTATTCAATATTCAAGTACTGAATCTATTTGATATTCAGTACTTGAGTAAAGAGATTATTTATCTTTATAAATGATCAAATACAGGTAAAAAATTTTTTGTGCTCACAGAGATATGCATTTCCTGTTTTGTTCAGAGGTATGCTAAAACAATGCATATGCACCTTGAATTCTTATCTGAGATCCATGACAAAGTGTTAATCATTTCCCAGGCACATTATTGCTTGATTTTCATTTAACTATAATTATTCTGCAAAATAATGATTAATATTAAATATTTATTATGAAATAAATAATGAAATAAGCATAAAAATAGCTACTTTGTTGTGATAAATACTTTGTGATTGCTATATTTGGAGATAAGTCAGTTTGAACAGTGTTTGATTTTTATATTTGTAAACATTTTCATAATTTTATTATTAACAGTTAAATTTTAAAGTTAGGACTTCATGTATGAAAACTGCATCTTGATTTTCCAGTGACAGGATGCAGCTTAACCTACCATCTCTTACTTTACAGACATGGGGAGAAAAACAAAAGCATAAAGCCCAGACTTGGTAAACAAAGGTCACTCTCAGGCAGTTCAAGACTTGAGCTGAGACAAATTCATGGCTCCTCTTCTCCAGTTATTTCCTCCATTTTCTGGGTGTGAGTAGGAGCAGATGGGAACTATTAATCACATTCTCACCAGGGCAGTGATTTCTAGGCTTGTAGTAAATAAAGATGCTCAGTCCTGATCTAAAATATTGGATCATTTCCCCCGGATTTGCTGCAATTTACCGAGCAGGATGCCCTGTGATCAGTGCCCTCTGGCTTCTTGGAGAAACTCAGAATATACCCTGCAAGCCATCAGCTCCATCTTTTAAAATGACTGCTTTGTGGTTTTCTGTCCAATTATTGTCATCTTGGGTGAACATAATCATTCACATCATACAAGCACATTGTTCAATATCAAGTATCCCGATACTTACTGATAGTTTATGGAACTCTCGAAACAAGAATGAACTCGCATACCTTTCTACACCCTCAATGAAGGGCCTATGGTAAAATATGGCTGGAGAATATATGTGTATGTGCTGAATCTGATTCCATAGCTTGTACAGGCTAGGATGCCTGTACACCCACCTACTAAAGGCTCACTACCTCAATTTTCTCACTATGTCTGATTTCTATGTCATAAAGTTGCCATCATAATCAACAGTATCAGAAGCAGCAGCAAAATAGGTGCGGCTATGTTATAATTAATCTTAGTACTTACAAATTACATATTTTTGAAATTCAAAAAACTAAATATTTTTCAACTATCTTAAAGAATACATGATATAGGTAAACTACTTAACAACGTTAAATTTAAAACTAGAAACTGAATTTTTAAGATTTAAACCTCCTTTATGCAAAGTCTGAGAGTTATGAAACAATTAGAAGAGCTAAAAGTACTTGGGAACTAACTCAGAGTGGTAAATATTGGAGACCTGTTTTCCACTGAGGCCCAAACAAGCAAAGAACAACAGTAGAACTCTTTCTGTGCAATGTGAGTAGTGAATTTTGATGTAAGTTCTCTAATATACTGGACAAGTTTGTAGTATAGATGTAAGATTTTTTAACATACTGCATAAGTTTGGAGTATCTATCATCTTCTTCCAATCATTTTATATTCAGATTTGAATCTCAAAGACACACTATAGCCCATATGTCTCAGCAGTTAGTTCCTAGACTGAAAGTTGTTGAAGTTTGTGAAACCATTGAAACATGCGGCTAATCAAGAAGTGAGTTCTGGGCGCCAGCCTTGTCTTAACGTCTGATTAAACTGCCTGCTTCAATGGTGTGCTTACACAAGAAAAGCAACAGCTGGGATCTCGCAGTCACGTGAAACTCCTCAACTGTGGCTTTTTTTTTTTTTACAATAATTTCCAGAAAACATAGAAAAATATTTTCCTCTCTAGGCTTTTTCAGGTATGTGTCACAGTGATTTGTTTTGTTTTGTTTTGTTTTTCTTTTTTCGAGACAGGGTTTTCTGTAGCTTTGGAGCCTGTCCTGGAGCTCTCTCTATAGCCCAGGTTGGCCTAGAACTCAAAGAGATCCACGTGCCTCTGTCTCCCAAGTGCTGGAATTAAAGGCATGCACCAATATCATCCGCCAAGTCACACTGATTTTTAAAATAAGTCACTAACACTATTGAATAATTCTAAAGTATATATGGTGGTTTCTAAGAACATTATTGTTAATTAAGCTTTGTTCATTTGATAACAGTGTATACCTAGGTGTAATAACTATAAATGATATGCTTCAGATTTTGTTCAACCAAGAGAATGACATGAATGCTTACATGAGTATTCACTTTGTATCATGTAAAACAATATTAGATTGAGAACCATGAATTTAGTCCTGTGATAGGACAAGTGTCTAGCATGATTATTATTCTCAACTATGAATATAAACTATTCTAAAGGTAACATTTAGATAGTTTCTAATTTAAGATATTACATATTTAAAACACTGAAAAGAAACCAAACATTCCAATGTCTTTGTGTATATAGAAATCTTTGTGTTCCCTGGAATGATAACTAGAAATGCAATTGCAGCTTTACTGACTACTATTATAACAGTGCGTTTCATTTGCATACACATTTCGCATACCAGAATTTGGAAATGAGGCATTACTGAATGCAAAGTACAGTATGTTATTGTGGACTAAAATAGTTTCCAGTTGACATTGCCTATAAGTCTTATCAACTCCAAAGAAACTTGAAAGATTGAAGAGCAAAGAAAATCATGGCCACTTAGCTCCTAGTAAAGGGAGTACATTTTATAAAGACAAAATTTAGTACTATAATTTATTAGGAGAAATGGGTTAAATCTTGCTCTAAGAAACCTTCTAATGGCTCCAATGGGATAGCAATGGAAAGGCATTTCTTAATATTCTGATAGTGATAATGAGACCAGAGTTTTCAGTATACTCACAGAATATGAAGGACCTTAGGAAAAAAGTATGACACAAGCACCATGAGTGTAACTATGGCTTAGATGTGTTTTTGAGCAGAGTTTAATTTTAATTTACAATAAAATTTAATGTCCATGCTTCTCAATGCCCTGGATCTTTTAAAACGGATTCTGGGACCTATAGCATTTCTTTCTTAATAACTATTATGGTATTCAATAACACTAATTGAGTCACTTTTAATAATCTAGTTTTTACATCCTTTGGCATGTCTTCAACTTCATTTTTTAGACATGTTAGAATGAAAAACTTCATTTGACAACTCTGACACTTTAGTTTTGTTGTGTCTTTATTAGCCTGTAGAAAACAGCTGAGGTCTAGAAAAATCTAAAAATATACGTTTTCTTTCAAATGTCTTTTAACCAAAATCTATAAATATCTTTTAAAACTTAGTAGTATTAAACCAATATCCTAGAATTAAAATAGTATATACCTAGAGATGTTAATGAAAGGTGATTTAGAATGGAATCTTCAAACCTCTAACTAACTCTGCCTCATGATTCTAAGATAAAATTCAGTTGTGGAGGCCTGTTGAGAAGGCTTTAAGCTAAACAGTTGTGAAGACCCGAGTTTAACCCTTAGCACATATCAACAGCAGTAGATTCATGGGAGGTGCCTGTTATGCAAGCACAGAGGAAACAGGCAACAGAACCCAAGGATTTTGGGATAGATCGTATCGATAAACCAGTAGCCTCCAAGATCAGAGGGAATTTCTATCACAACAAATAAAGCAGAGATTGAGAGAAGACATTAAATATTCATTTTTTGCTTCTGCATACCAATACACACAAGTGCATGCATGGGAACACACCACATACCTAAGCACACAAACAATAGTTACAAATTAATGTGACAAAATATGTATATGACTTAGTGTTAAAAATAACATGGGGATCAGCACTAGAAGTATGCTGACATTTAATAATAAGTGCAAGGCATGCTGCCAAAAGTTATTTTAACTGAATTTGATAGTGGACTCTTTCACTAAAGTCTTGTTTAGAGTGAAGGACTTTTGAAAGGATTCATTTTATAATACAATAGCAAAGGCTCACTACCCTCCAAAGACACAATCTTGGCCTTATAATAATAAAAATGTATTTCTAAACTTTTATGCTTGAATCTCTATTAATTGATAATTTATAAAAAGCTCTCACGTTACCTTCTTCTTTAACTCTGTAACCCACTTTGACTAACTCATTCTTGTTTTATTAAAATGACAAGACGCTTTCAGGTAGTGAATGCAGAGTTCTTTGTGTTAATTTCATATTAAATGTTATATATTCTAAAGGTAATACTAAAATGTTAAATTTTTAATACATTTCTAGAAATATTATAGGTATATTGAATGAATAATTATACAAATTTATTTTTACAGTTTGTCTTGCTATGTCAGTGTTTAGACACATGTGTAAATTAAAAAACACTCAAGTCAGGGTAAATTATGTCCATAAACTCACATTTGTGATTTTTATTTATGATAAAACATAAAGCCTAGACAGTGAGAAATTTTCAAAGGTTGTTTGCAAATAATAATTTAAAACAAGTTTTATTTTCTTTAATATAAACCATTTAAGCTTTGTATTGATAGATGTTTCAGTTCATTCACTTGAATGATCTCCTGAAAAAGAGCTATTAATTTTAATAATTATTCAAGCCTTTCTTAAGTTTTTTATTTATTTTGACTCTTTACCAATATAGAAAACTCAGATTAATGCAATATATTGCTCTTATTTTTCTTTACTCATGTGAAAATTAGTGTTTCACTGGTCTCATGCAACTTTGATCTATAGCAGAGCTGGGCAGGACAGTGCAGAGCTAGCAGAGAGAACTAAATTGAATGCTGGAAGAAAGAAGGGTGGGGCTACAGGGCTTCTCCTTGACTCTGCCCTTCTTTCTCCCAGCAGTAGGCTCTGCTATAGGCTCCAAGCAGTTCTTTATTCATTAATGGTAATCACAGCATAGAGAGGGAAATCCCACATCAATTCTATACAAATGTATTCTATTTTTTAAGAATTATTTGAGAAAAATTTCCTGCTTCATGAAAAATTTTGCTTGATATTATGGGACTGTTGGCTGAAGATGAATGCTCCAATGGTACAAAAAAAAAAAACTTTGTATGACTGTCCAGATAGTGAGATGTCTCTGTCATTCCTAGAGCTTTAGAAGTTGCTTACAATGTGCTTCCTGTTTACATAGGTAATATTATATCCTTCTGGAGTCTTGGATGAAGTTGAAGAATTTGTAGTTATAGTTTTCATCAGTTATGATAAAAGATAAAGTAGATATAAATATTGTAACTATAATTCTTGCTTGATTATCTGTTTTGTTATATGTAATTTTACTGTGTCAAAGTTAAAACCTTCCTTTTCATTTAAGCAGAAAAGGGGAAATCATGAGGGAGGTCCTTCTGTCGATATGTTGCTTATATTGATTAATTAATAAAGAGACTGCTTTTGTCTATTTATAGGGCAGAAGTTAGGTAGGCAGGGTAAACTAAACTAGTGCTGGGAGAAAGAAGGGCAGAGTGAGGGACAATACATGTAGGCCCAGCAAAGACCAGATGATGGAACTTTAGCTGCATGGTGACACACAGATTAATAGAAATGGGTTAAATTCATATGTAAGAGTTAACCACTAATAATCTAGAGCTAATGGGCCAGGCAGTGATTTAAATAATACAGTTTCTACATGATTATTTCGGGACTAAGTGACCAGAAACAAACAAGTGGCCTCCTTACTACTTAAAATAAATATTTTCATTATTTTAAATACTCTATCAGTGTGGATACAATAGATGAAAATCCAGAAAATTGCAGTATCTTGAAATCTGTACTCATAAAATTTAAAAATGCATTATGATTTGCAAGCATTACTGAAAGAAGGCATATTTTGACCTTTGTTACCCAAGATAATCCTAAGTTTCAAACTACTCATTAGCTTTTAAACTAAATAAAGACAATTTCTCTTAAAAGTAAATTTCTACTAGAAGAGAGCAGATGGATATTTGCATATGATTTTAATACAAATAGATTGCAAGTTCCCATGACAACAGTTCAATGTAAAATTTAAAAGTTCAAAAGAAATTTGAATAGTCTACCATGAAATTAAATTGTGTGAATAGTATTTTAAAGTATTCAAATAAAAACCCAAAGTCCTAATTTTATCTCTCTAAAAAAATTACCTTGTATAAAGATTGTTTGTTATTGTATAAGTTACATTAATATTATCACCCATATAATTTTAGAAAAATCAAAGATATATTTAAATAATACATTTATACTTAATGTTAAGTATGTAAATGATTCCAAAAGATAATTATGATTTATAACAAGAAATCTTAATGATATTATAGGTAAATTAGAAAGTAAAATGAAGAAAAATATCCTGTAACTGTGAGTCCTGAAAAAATAAAGTGAATCCAGTAGCAAATGAAATCTTAGGTTCTATGTCATATAGGACAGGTCCCAACAATTACCACAAACAAGACGCTAACTGTTATGAATAAAACTATGTAGTTAGGAAAGAGAGAAAATGTGCTACTGATAAAAAGACATATGATCAGGAATCAGAAATTAATCTGACACTGCTGAGGAAGAAAGAGTTCAAAAATGATTAGAATTTAAAAAAAAATATTTATTAACTATTTGTAGCTCTTCTTTTCAGAACAGTATATTCAACTCATTAGCCCATATATTCTTTGAAATATTTTATGTTGTTATTAATGCAATTCTATATTGCATTAACATTTTAGGATTGGAAAGCAATTCTAAAATTCATACGAATGCACAAAAGAGTCTCAATACCCAGAGAAATCCGAAGCAGAAAGAACTGTGTTAAAAGCGTTGTCTTGAATTTTGCTACATAGTCATGGTAACAACAACAGCAGAGATTGTATTGGTACAAAAACTAGCCTGTATTCTCAGATCTAAGTTTCTTATCTATAGGCACCTAAAAAATTTGGTTGAAAATAAGATTTTCATAGAATACATTCCGTGTATGATTTCCCCTCTCCCAGCTACTCCCATGTTCAGCCCACTTACCTTCCTACCAAGATCTACACCTTCTCTTTTCCTCTCATTAAAACACAATTATGCATTTACAGCAACAACAAAAATAATAACAAACCAGAATAGAGAAAAAACAAACAGAAACAATCAAGTCAAGAATAAAGCATAAGATACTCATACATACGCCAAGACACAAACATTCACACAAACAATACCCATTGAACAAAATCAGAAACAATGATATAAAGCAGTTCTGCTATTATCGATGTGATAGATATATAGATGAATACATAGATAGATAGATGATAGATAGATAGATAGATAGATAGATAGATAGATAGATAGATAGATGATAGATATAGATAGATGATAGATAGATAGATAGATAGATAGATAGATAGATAGATAGATAGATAGATGATAGATTGATAGATAGATGATAGATAGATAGATAGATAGATAGATAGATAGATAGATAGATAGATGATAGATAGATAGATAGATAGATAGATAGATAGATAGATAGATAGATAGATGATAGATAGAAAAAAAGATACCTAGATACCTAGATAAATACCTAAATACTGGACCTAACAATTGCTTTAAAACAGACTTCCTTTCTAAGTGGTTTGTTGTTCTTCCTGGCTTTGCTTATGACAATATCTCTGAAGTCTATATCTATAACTGTAACTCCTGGTTCAGAGAATACACCAAGTACCATGAATAACTGCTGACTGGTCTGAGGGCAGCAAATGGCTAATTTTTGTGGACTGTTTTATGAGGCTCGCTGACAACAAAGAGTATGAGCAACAGTCTTTGTTCTGTTTGGTTTTGGTTTTTCATTTAAATTTTGTTTTAATATGTGGGTGGAGGTTACAAGGACCAAGGAGAAGAGACAAGGAGATAAGTTGTTTCAGAATATGTAATGTGAATGCACAAAGAATCAGTAAAAGTTAAAAAGAAAAGAACATTTGAAATCCAAATCCAAGAACACCTCAAAATGATCATCCACCATGATGATAAGTTTCTTCCCAGAGATGCCAGGTTAGTCCAAGATGTGTAAATAAATAAACTTAATCCACGATACAAACAAAATGAAAGACAAAAGTTACATGATCATCTCAAAAGATTAAGACAAAATCCAACTATGATAATGATAAAACCGTTGGCGAAATTAGTGACACAAGCTGCATAGTTCAATGTAATAAAGATATAGTATAATAAGCCCAGTTCAAACAGAAACTTAAACAGAAAGAAATTCAAAGCAATTCAGCTGCAGTCAGGAGCAAGTCTAGGCTGTTCACTCTCTGCATACCTATTCAATATAGCACTGGAAGTTAAACTAGAACAAAAAAGCAATTTAAAGAAATTAGGTGGATATAGTAGGAATGGAACAACTCAAAATATCTTTATTTGCAGATGATAGGATAGTATACATAATCAGCCATAAAGATTCCACCAGAAACCTCCTAGAGTTTATACACATTTTCAATAATATAGCTGGAAACAAAATTAACTCACAGAAAATAATACTTTTCTATATATAAATGAACAAATAGACTAAGAAAGAAATCAGGGAAATAGCTTTCACAATAGCCTCAAATAATATAAACTGTCTTGGGGTAACTCTAACAAAGAAAGTAAAAACTAGTATCATTAAAAACCTTAATGTATCTAAGGAAGTAATTGAAGATTATTTGGTTTTGACCCTAAAGACTTTAATGGCTAAGACACCTCTCTAGCAGATAGGAGCTGTTGCCGAGATTCACATAAAGATACTATATGGAGAGAGTGATTAAATTCGAGTTCTCCCTTAGGTATCTCTCCTTGGAGGTTAGCGAACCCAGTAGAAGACTAGGACAAAAGACTATTAGTCAGAGGGAGCAGAGGACTCCAGGGCACAAAGCCTGGAAAATCAACTAAGCAGAGCTCATTTTCACTCACAGAGATCAAAGCAACAACCACAGGGCTTGCAAGGGTATGGACCAGGTCCTCTGTGTATGTTACTGCTTTTGGTTGGTGGGTGTTTCTATGGAGACTCTTAACAGAGATAATGGTTGTGTCTCTGACCCTTTTACATCTTCTTGGGACATTTTTCCTCCTATTGACTTGCCTTTTCCAGCTTAGATATGAGAGAGGATTTTTTTTTATTGTATTATTATATATTGTTTTCTTTTGTTTGGTTGTTGTGTCTTGGAGAAATGCCTGGCCCCAAACCCACCAATCCTCCTGCAACCTTGGTGGAACGCCGCAACACAGCTTGCTCCAATACTGAGGGTACGTAAGAGATGAGTGAACAACCATAGGGAAATAACACTCCACTCTCTAGGACCTAAATTGTGGGACAAAATCTCAGGCCCTTCCCCCAATTCCCTTGGCTTTTCTAGCCAGCCACCAGGGAGTTTCCTGCAGGTAGACTCCCCCAAAACCCAAACCATCCAAGGGCTCCTAAAAACTACTAGCCCCACCCAACCCCCAAACTCACATATCCTCCTGCAACCTCGGTGCAATTCTGAAACATGGCTTCCTCCAGTACTGAGGGGATTTATGAGAGGAGTGAACAAGCTTCCTGAATATTTTGTGTTAAGAATTTGTTTTTTTCTACTATTTTCTTTGACCAATGAATCTATTTCTTCTATTGTATCTTCAGTGCCTGAGATTCTCACTCCCATCTCTTATATTCTGCTTTTTATGCTTGCATCTGTAATTCCTGATTGTTTTCCCAGACTTTCCATTTCCATATTTTCCTCAGTTTGCCTTTATTTATTGTCTTTATTTCAGTTTTCAAGTCTTGAACCTTTTCTTTCACCTGTTTGATTGATTTTTCTTGGTTTTCTATAAGGAGTTTGTTGATTTCTTTCAATGTTTTGTTTGTCTTTTCCTTCACTTACCTAGGGGAATTTTTCATTTCCTCTTAAAGGGTTTTAGTCATCTTCATAAAGTTATTTTTTAAGATAATTTTATTCTGCTTTATCTGTTTTGGGATGTACAGGTCTTACTGTTGTACAACCACTAGTTTCTGGTGGTGCTGTATTGCTTACTCTCTTGTCTACACATCTTTTTCCAATTGGATCAGGTGGAACCTGAATTTCAGGGGGTTTCCCTTTCCTCCAGTTAGTGTAGTTGAGGGTTATAGCACCACTGAATCCTCCTTCAGTTGTAAGCATGAGAGAACCCTTACTTCCAGGTGTTTACAGGCCAATGATTCAGATGGTCACTCCTCTAGTTGAAGGCATGGCTACAGCTCCAGTGGTCACTGCTACAAATGCACGCAGGGCTGAGGCTGAAGCTCCAGTATTCAGATAATTTTTGAAGGCTACTGCTGTTAAAGCAGCCAGCTGAGGTGCTGAGCTTTCTCTTAGTGGTCTGGCCTGCCCATTACACTGTTGAGGCTTCTCCTGATGGCCTCACTGCTTACTGATTTAGCAAGATTTGTGTTGAGTAAGAATACAGTGGACAGGAATTAGTTGTGAGGAAGGTGAAGTTCCACATTCAGACTATAAGTGGATTTAATGCTAATAATTACTAACTGTGTCTAATATTGATAGACTGCTATCCTTAAATAAATCAGAACAATCTGCAGTGAGACAATGGAATGAATACATTGGGAAAAACTCTTCTGTCCAGTGGTTTGGCGAGATGTGCTTTTGGAGAACTCACCACAGAGCAGATGTCTTTCAAAACAACAGTTAAGTAAGTATCTCTTCAGCTTTATTTATTTGGAGCCCAGAGGATGCTGCAATTCTCTAATGTTGTCAGGCTACATCTTGTGCTGGTAGAAGAACATGAGAAACTGATATTTGATGTTGGGTTGTGGTGGCACATTAGAGAGAGAAGCTCAGCAAGATGCTAAGCCTTCATTTTCTGAAGGAGCAGAGGGCTATGGCATTCTTAGAAAGAAGTGATACCTAGCTAGCTCACTCCAGTTACTTTATTCCAACAATTACAAGGTTAAGTGAAACTGGAAAAGGTTTCAATACATAGTTATCTTGCTCTTGCTATTCATGAGAACAGACAAACCACAGAAACTTCAGGCCCTTTAAATTATAGCAAAAGTAAGAATTACAGGTCTTCCATGAGTGTCTTAGGATCACGGTCAGGTCAGCTATAAGCTATAATATAGAACCACGTGCAGACTTTCCATAGAAACAACTGTGGTTCTTCAGAGAGGAACTTTCCTACAGAAGGCTCAAAATCTAGCATTGCAATATATGAAAAAGCAACATTTTTAAGATGAGTAATATTCCATTATATAAGTATATCACATTTTGATTTTCCATTCAACTGGACATGTAGGCTGTTTCCAATTTTAAGCTATTATGAATAGAGCTGAAATTACATGGACAATCAACTCTCCCTGCATTAGGTAGTAGAGTCATTTTGGTATATGCCCAAGAGTCGAATAAAAAAATGTAGAACTCTTCCTACTTTCCCGAGGAACTGCCATGAACTCCCGCCAGCATTGGATGAGTAGGTTCATTGCATCACATTCTTGGAAGGATGATATCTCATTTGTTTTACTGATCTTGAATATTCTGACTTGTGAAAGATAGAATCTGAAAGTGATTTGGATTACATTTCTCTGAGGACAAAAGATATTTAACATCTCATTATGTTGTTCAACTACCTATTTTCTATTTTCTTAGAATTCTATTTAGATTTGTATCCTATTTTTAGTTAAATTGCATTTTTTCTTGATGTCTACTAATGTTAGATCTGTAAATTACTTTTGGTAAAATGGTCATTTTACAATATTAACCCTATGAATCCTTGAGCATGGAAGATCTTTCCATCCTCCGATACCTTTTTCAATTTCTTTCTTCAGTGCCTGAAAGTTGGAGTTATACAAGTTTATATTTGCTTTTTTATTCTTCCCCTAATATTTTATATTTTTGAGGATAATATCTAACGTGTTTCTTCTCTGATTTTTTTGCTGTTTCATTTGTCATTTGCCTTCTGGAATTCTACTAATTTTTGCGTATCAATTTTCTTTCCTGTTACTTGATTTAAAGAGTTTATAATGTGTAGGAGTTTAGATGAAGTTTTTAATGTCACTTAGGCATAGAATCCTATAGAATCTGCAAATAAAAATATTTTGACTTCTTCAATTCCAATTTTTATTCCCTTGGTCTCTTCAGTTGTTTTATTGCTCTAAGACATTAACTATATGAGATAGGTAAGGAGAATATGGCCAATCTTGTCTTGTTGATTTTTGGTGGAATTGATTTGATTTGTTGGTTTTGTTGTTGTTGTTGTTGTTTTCAAATTGATGGCAGCTTTGTGCTTGCTGTAAACTGTTCTTGTTATGTTGAGATATGTCTCTTGTATTCATATTCTCTCCAGGACTTTTGTCAACTTCTATCAAAATTAAGATGTTAGAATTTGTCAAAGTCTATTCCTGCATCTAATGAAATAAAAATGTCATTATTATATCTTTAAGCTTGTTTATGTGGTGGATTATATTTATTGATTTACATATCTTAATCAATCCCTGCATCTTAAAGGAAGGATAAAAAATGCAAGGTCAGTACATTTAGAGAATTTTCTAGAGCTCTGGTCTTTGATGAATTAGGATTTTGGTTGCATTTGGTAAGTGGTGATAGCTGCATGCTTAGTTATGTGACCTGAATGGTACTTCCTTCGTGGACTCAGAAATATTGAGGTATTGGGACCTATTAAGTTCTAGAGGTCTGTTACATACAACATACCCAAACTTACGGGATAAAGTGAAGGAAGGTATGTCCTTCCCATGTGCCTATATACAAAACAAACAACCAAACAACAGAAACATATACAGAGCCTATATACTAATAATATCGCATCTGAAAACTCTAAATAAAAAGGAATAAATCACACTGAAAATCAGTAGACTAGGAAGAATAATCAAATTCTAAGCTAAAATAGATTAGAAAATGAAACAAGAAACAAAAAATATACAGAATCAATGAAACAAATTGTTAGTGTTTTGATAAAATCAGTATGATTGTCAAACCCTTAGCTGAATAAATTAATATGAATAGAGAGAATATTAACACTAATGATATTTAATAATAAAAAGGAGACATAAATCCATATACTGAGAAAATACAGAGAATCACTGGGACACATGTTAAAAACAAACTCCACAAAATTGTAAAATGCAAAATAAGTAGATTATTTTTATATATACCCCCTGCCAAATTAAATTAAGATCAGCCATTCAATTTAAAGATACCTATAACCTCTGCTAAAATAGAAGCATTAATCAAAAATAACACAATCAAAATAAGGCCAGAGCTAGACGATTTTAGCACAGAATTATATCAGAGTTTCAAAGAAGAGTCAATTTTAATCCTTCCCAAAGTATTTCACATAATAGAAGCAGAAGAAATATTGTCCAATTCAGTGTATGGGCTTCAGTTATCCTGATACCTAAACTATAAGTAATGAACAACAAGTAGATGAGTTGCAGACTAATTTCTCTTGAGAACATAAAAAAGTCTCTCAATAAAATACTTGCAAAATGAACCAAGAGCACATTACAATAAAGATCATCAGCTATGATGAAGCAGGCTTCATTCCAGAGATGCTGGTATGTTTCAACATATGGAGATAAAGAAACATAGTTTAGGCCATTCTGACTTGCAGAATCTCCCTTGAGAGGTCATCTATTACTTCAGTGGTCAGCTTTATATGTTATTTTATTATTTTCCTTTTAGTTTTTATCATTCTATCTTTAATCTGTACCTTTAATATTTTGATCTATAAATGCTAAGGGGATTTTTCTGATCAAGTCTATTTGGTTTTCTGTATGCACTGAACATCAATATTCAGCTCATCTGTATTTTAAAACTATGTTGTATTTTGAAGAAATGCTAAAATATACTTTGAAAATATTTTAGTTGATAGAAAATGATGAAACGAACTAACCATTTTTATAGGATATACATAAATATTTAATTTATCTATTATACTCTAAAAAATTAACTAATAAATCATATGTGCATGTCTTTAGTCTTATTTAAAGAACTATTTTCTAAAAACTAATTATCAATTTATGACACCTGTATTTGCCCCAATTCCATGTATTTTTGTACTATAAGTTTATTTTTTTATGTAGGCCATCTTTTCAGTTTTTGCACAGGATGGACAAGAATTCTGTATATTCCTTAATATATTTTCAAGTATGTTTAAACTGTAATCATTTACAGCAGGAAACATTACTATTAAAAAGCAACTCGAGAGTACTGCATACTTTAAGAATCTCTAGGAATTAAGTGCATTTTGAATGTATAATAGAAATTAAATTAAGGTAAGTAATGAAAAAAACATGACTTTTTTCTTGCTGATAGCCTAATTGGAAACAAATGCTAGTGAGCACAAAATTTCATATAGACATATCTATGGGACAGATAACCACAGCATCTTATTGTGTAAATACATTCCAAAATTATTATTTTTGTACTGCTGAATGTACCACGATTACCAGGGAGTAAATATACTTTTTATTTAGCTTTATAAGAACAGTTATTTAATATATTCTTTCTACTACCAGTTTTGATTTTTGTTTCAATATCATTCTTGTGAATATGTTTAATTCCCATAAGCAATTTTACTGTTTCCTCAGAAAATGAACATTTTTTCACTTTCTATCACTTCCTATCAAATTGTACACAATTAAAATTATTAATTTCAAGGTAAATTATAGCCAGAATATTTCCAACATTACCTTGATGCTGAATACATACTCATTAATACAGCTATGACAATAGGGCATCCAGTGAAACTTGATATTAACTGAGGCTAAAAAAATGAATTGAATCAATCATTTCTTGAGTGTTATTTCTGATGTCCATGTAACCAATAAAACTGTTAAGCAAAGATACTTGTGCCTCTTATCAAATAGACTTCATAAATAGAGGACTGTGTCATGTCAATAAAAAAGCCTTAAGTATGTCTCGTGTATACTTTTGGGAAATTACTGGTTTGTACAATTTTAGCAATGGAAAACTTTCTACTTGAATTTTTTAAGGCCAGTTTTTATTCCCAATGCTATTCACTCATTTCAGATCATACACTCTCAAATTCTCTCAGCTATATCTACTTGTGGCTATTTCTAAAGCAATCTGCTGATCTGGAAATAAGGATGATATGAAATGATTTCTCAGCCTGACATTATAATGATTGAAACCAAGTTAGCATAAGTTACATTAGATCCAGAAGTATTATCATGAGGGAAATGGGAGGCTGGGAGAAGGCAGAAATTTTTTTTAATAAAAAATTTTAAATAGAAAAAAATATGTAAGAGATAGTTAATAAAAAGCCTGAGCAAATAGGCCAAGCAGTGTTGTAATTAATATATTTTTTGTATAATTATTTGGGCCTGGCCAGTCAAGAAATGAAGGAGCAGCCTTTGTTTACATAAACATCTATTGTAGTTTCAGTTGACAATGCGTCAGCTTAGAAATACCATGCTTGAAATTGTCAAGGAATATATTTTCCCAGATTCTTTATATAGTTCATTCCTTCCTGTCTATAAGATTTTAAAACAAATTGTACATAAAATATACCTCTTAATTTACTTAGAATATTTCAGAATTTACCAACTGATTCTTCCCATGTGCACATAGAGGGAGAGACAAAGGAAAAGAGGAGTGTACATCCAAAACTCACAGCAGGTTTATACTGGACTTGAACTGTAAAACCATGCCAGAGTTTACACACACACACACACACACACACACACACACACGCACACACTTGAACTGTAAAACCATGCCAGAGTTTACACACACATACACACACAGAGATAGAGAGAGATAGAGAGAAAGAGAATTTTGTTTAATTCAAGGCATTAACAAACACAATACTTTCCTATGGATATTTGTATATGATGTTAATGTTTGTTTTCTCCACATTAGTGGATGAATTTTGAAGTATTTGTATGAGAGTATAGTGGCCAAAGGTTGCCATGTGTTATTTTATTTATATTTCTCTCTCTTTTCTTTAAACAAATTTTCAATCTTTGGATTTACCAATAAAAACTCAGGAGCCAGATGAGGGGTGGAAAAAGTGCTAGCTCAGAGAGGCCTTCTTGGATCGTCACTAAGAAAATCATTTCTAGGAATGTCTTGCCTACAATCCCTTTTCAAATAACTTTGCTTACCACAATTAAAACATCTCACATTTTGATTTTTCCTAAAACTTTCCAAACTTATTTTTATCAGAGTAGAATCATAAACATGAGATCCACCATCAGTCATATTTCTAGTCCATTCATATATTGGTACTATTTTTTCCTTTAAAAGCCTAATCACCTTTTTTCATTCTGAATCACTATTTTCAAAAGACAAATATTCGATTAATATTTGTCTGACTCCTGAATCTGAAGTCTTTTTGCAGCTGAAGTCAATATTTGCAAAATAATCAGTGAAGGCTTCCTCGGGGCCTTGTAAAATTTTAGTAAATGACTCAGATCTCTTTTCTGATTCTCCAAGTTTATACCAAATATTTAAAGCTGCTGAAGGACATAGTGCCATAGTGTGATTATCAAATTCTAGCCGCCTTTGTCGTTGGCCTATACCTAGAAACTGATCACGGCAAATGTTAATACCTCTAGCCTTATTTTAGTGTTCTAGAACCCTAGCTTCCTCTTTCCACCATGTTCAGCATTATAATGAAGGAACAGTTTCCAATATTGCTGTTGTTACATCTTTCCAGTCTTAGGAAATAATCCTGTTCTGAGTTGCCCATGAATTTAAGATTTGCTTCACATAGGGTGAATGCATATCTTATGAAATGACCACTTCCTTAAATTTTCTCAAATCTAATGTCCATAGGATTCCATTTAACTTCTTTATAACCTTGTGGTGCATATCATCTGTTGGCAGTTCTTGTATAGTAACGGGTAAGCTAAGTTTGGTTCTCTAACAAACTTGTGCCACCCCTGTTGAGTTTCATCATGGTGTGGTATGGGAGGTTGTTGTTTAAACCTCTCTGTCAACTTCTGAATATTTTCTTTATTTTCATTTATAAGTCTCTCTAAGGCTAGCAGTTTATCAGACCACTTCTTATATTTGGTACAAGAGGTTTGGTAATTAGGGATACTATATGATTTACTGTACTAACTAAAACGATATTATGTCAATCTCAGTTAAGTCATTTGTCATTTCATCTTTTAGTTCTATTTTCAAACCATCTAAAGTAGCATTATACTGTGTCCTAATGCCTCGTATTATGGTGCTTTTCATCCTTAATGTGGGAAATACTTTTCCTTTTAATATTTTAATTCTTTCCTTGAAGACTTTTAAATACAGTGGTTTCCCAATGTGTTTGCAGCTGTAATATCTCTGGCCATGTGGTCATGCCAGATGTTGGAGTACCAAATGCTTTTAACAAAATCTCAATTGTTCAATTTTACCAGTAAAGACTCAGGAGCCAAATGCTGGGTTGAAATCCTGTTAGTTAACAGAAAAAGCACCAGCTGAACGTCTTCCTCAGCTGCTCTTTGGCAAACCCCTTTTATCCTAGGATATGTCCAACAAAAACCTCCTACTGAATCTCCCTCTCTTCTACTTCCTATGTGTCTCTCTATCCATCCTTGTGGCAGCTTTCTTTCTATCATTTTTTTTCTTAATCACCCTGTCTTTGTTTAATGTCAAATGGTTTCTTGTTCTGTCCCTTGAACTAATGTTGACTTTATTAAATCCTATTTACAGCATTCAAGCAGAAAACTCTAGGATTAAAGGTGTGTGCTAGGTCGGAGCCACACCACAAGTAGAAACAGATTTTTCCAGTAAATAGTACAATCTCAGGATTCACAATATGATAAACTATTTTGCAACAGTTATCCATTTTATTTACTGAGTATGAGTCTTTCAGTGAACTGTGTGTCATAGATTCACTTAGTCTAGCTTGCTGTCTTGACCAAGGTGTTTATGCTTCCTGAGCCATCAGATTATATCATGTATATCAAGAAAAACTTTTGGTTTGGTTTGGCTTTTTTCTTGTTAGCTATTATTTCATTTTCTGTGGCTACTGTGGGTCTATACTCTGTTCCTCATTCCTCTACAGTAAGTACTTTATCCATTGAGCTATAACCTCATGCAATAATATAATTCTGAATATATAGACACCCAAGTAATCAAGCAGAGTAAACATGTAGGGAGCAGAATTGTCTAGTCTCTAAAAATGTTCCATGGGAAATGCTTTTTGATATTCCAACAGTCAGAGCCAAAAATATCTTTAGCAAGTCTCTTAAGAAGTATCATATAACAGCATCACTGTTATTACTAAAAGCATAATTAGGCCTTACTCTGGGAAGTTTTTCTATTCTTATATATGAGAACATGCATTTGCTTAAAGATCTCTAGATACCAATTACAGAATTACTGGAAAATGTATCATAGCCCCAGAGTCAGTAATGAAAATGAAGATGACACAATGTGCTCAATAGTTTTATGTCAACTAGACATAAGCTAAAGTCACCGGAGAGGAAGTGAACCTTAGCTGAGCAGCCATCTTGCATGCCTTTAATCCCAGCATGTGAGAGACACATGAAGACGTCTGAGTTTAAGGCCTGCCTGGTCTGCAGAGTTAGTTCCAGGATAGCCATGGCTACACATGGAAACCCTGTTTCAAAAAAACAAGAAAAAAATAAAGAAAAATAAATACACACCTCCATAGAATCAGGCTATAGGAAAGCCTTGATAACATCTTCTTAATTAGTGACTGATGAGGAGGGCCCACACCATCGTGAATGGTGCCATTCTTGGATTGGTGGTACTGGCTTCCATAAGAAAGCAAACTAAACAAGGCAGTAAATAGAACTCATCTATGGTCTCTGAAAATATCCTGCCTCCAGATTCTTGTCCTGTTTGAATATTTGAGCTGTGGGACAATGGTCTGTACCCTGTCACTCGTATTTTAAATAAACAGTGATTGACCACTAGCCAGGCAGGAAGCAGAGGTGGGTGATGAGAATTCTGGGAAGAGAAAATATTTAGTCTGCAGTTGTCACCCAGACACAGAGGAAGCCAGACATAGAGCAAGCAAGATGTTACTGCCTCATCGAAAAAGGTACCAAGCTATGTGGCTGACAAAGACAAGAATAATGGGCTAATATAAGATGTAAAAAAGAGTAAATAAGAAGTCTAAGCTAATAAGCCAATCAGTTTATGATTAATGTAGACCACTGTGTGTTTCTTTGGAACTAAACGACTGTGGGACTGGGTGGGACAGAAACCTTAGCCAATATTTCTGTCCTGACATTTTCGATGATTAACTTTAAAATAAATACATAAGCCAAATAAATAATTTACTTCTCAAGATGCTTTTAGTCAGGGGGTTTCATTGTACCAATGAAAACCATAACTAAAATACATAATATCTTTTTTTCCTGGAGATTCTGACAAACATCTACTTATTCCAGGTAGGGCACAGGCCGCAGAAATAAAGAAACAATTCTACCTATCAGTAGCTTTCTGAACCACTAAGTTTATTACAGCTATTTATTGCAGAGTGGGCAGTTCATGGGTGGCTACATTCCTGAGGAGAAGTTTTCTTTTCCACAGCAGGTGTTAAATGTCTATATAACCTTAAGGAAAGATATGGTCCTCCAAGCCAATTTCCCTGGCAATCATTGAGTTCATAAATACTTGAAGAGGATCATTTCTCTGTGAGACCACTCTAAGAGGGAAAGTTAATGAGTCCAGTCTTGCTCTGATTTTCTTCTAGTAATCAAAGCTGCTGAAAGTTCAAGAAGACAATGACCATATCATATTCAGAAGATGGTATTCAAAAACAGTTACAAGAATGGGCAGGCCATATTTACAATATGTTAATTGTGGTACTTTTTTGGTTGTGGTGTTCATGACACACTAAAACTACAAAAACTGCACTCTTTTGCTTATTGAAAAAGATAGAAAAGCATGAAGAATTTACATAGAAAACTCCACATTTGAAGAAAAAACTGCACATGTTAGTTATTCAAATAATATGAATTTAAAGAAAACTAGCTGGGAATATATCCTCAACATCTCAGATATTCAAAGAATTTATACCACCAGTTTTAATAAATAATAATGCATGAAAATAAAACAGGTGTGTTCGGGCATGACTATAAGACCAAGACTAAAGAGGCTGAGATATGATTATTTTGAGTTCTTGGCCAAATTAGACTAGTAAAACTCATCATCCAAAAAAAAAAACTAATTTGAAGCATGATTAGTAAATCTCAGAAATTGGTACAGTTACAGCAATGGAGAGTGGAAGAAAGAGGGAAGGAAGGAAGGAAGGAAGGAAGGAAGGAAGGAAGGAAAGAAAGAAAGAGATAGGGAAAATAGGGAGGGAAGGAGGAAGGCAGAGAGGGAGAATGCAGAAAAAAGAAAAGAGGAATGGAAAAGATCAAAGAACGAAGAAAATATGGAGGGAAGGAAGAAAAGGAGGGAAGAAGGGAAGTGAGGAAAAGGAGAAGTTCTGAAGGAGTCATGAGGAGAGCAAGTGGACCCAGGGTTAGAAACTGTGCTTATAAGCCAACAAGGAGGATGGGAAAAGACAGCAGAGTGTGAATAGACACCCCCTAGATTGTACAGAAGTATGAGATTGTTAGAATATAACCTGTCTAAAGTAATGATCAGAAACATTTAGAAGTTTCTATTGAAAGAACATTCTTCTTACTAAGAAAGGTAATACTAATTGAAAGTACTGAATGTATTCTAGAACAATTCTTGGAAACAAAAGCCAAGCAAGGAGAAAATAGCACCAATTTACTGTAAAGGAAAAGAAAAGGTTGTCATCAATCATTTTGACAACACTTTGTTCAGAAAAGAATTAAAAAGAATATTAAAATATGCAAGGGGAAAGGTGAGCAAATAATTTAAGCCTATTCTTTTAACATGAAATAAATATTCAGAATCATTCAAAGTAATACAACACTTATAAAACCTTGAACTATTACATATACTTATATTTTTCAAGGATTTAGAAATTGGTATCATAATATGTGTGATGATGTAAGCTAACAGGAATTGTTGCATTTTCCTGAAAATTAAAACTCATAAATTAACATGTCCTACACAAAAAAGGTATGAATAAATATGAACACTAGGATTTCTTGACAACAATTTGTCTTTCAGAAATTTATTCTATAGAGACACCTACAAAGACACATATAATCTTGAGTAGCATAATCATTAGTAGCAGAATATTGAAGGAATATTTGTAATAAAAATGGCTAAATTAATTTAAATATCTTTATCAACAAATCCAAAGTTATTAAAAAGATATTTACTCCTATGTGTGGCTATTTATGTAGTTTAATACAAACAACAGGAATAACAATATAGACATTATGCTGCATGATTTATGAAAATTATTAATGTTCAACTATATTTCTCATATATATAAAACACTTGTTTTAATTCATTTATATTTAATTAAAATTATGGTTTCTCTGAAATGAATTAAGAAATGAAAGAAGGCATATATTAGTATATAAAATGTAGTGTATATTAATATATGGTATGTATAGGTTTGCTCAAGCTCTCCTAAAAAATGCCATAAACAATACTATATTGTGATGGGTACTCTAAGTATTGGAAATTCCTATGTTGGCTGATCATGATACAAACTCTGCTTTTTATGCAAGAGAACTGAAAGTCCCAGCACATTAAAGCTTTTTCAATGTAATTTGTCAAGGAACAAAAAGTTCAAATCAGAATCATTTTTATTTAATTTTAATGTTGATATTTGTAAGTCAAAGTAAATAAAAATGAATATATTGTAAACTTATGAAATTTTAGCATTGCTTTAGAAAATACAGTATTGACAAGAGAAATCGCATTTTCACAACACATATTGTGGCACTTCCAATCTCTATCAATCTCATTTGTCGTTGTTTGGCTGGGGGCTTCACCCCAGCGCCTGGCATAAGCTGCCTCTGCTGAGAGTTGCCTCAGTCCAAACCCCACTTCTGAGAAAGCCCACTAAACGGTGACCCCTCCCCAGTGAGGGTCAAGAAAGGAAGCCAAAGTGTAACCCTCCCCAGGGTAGGTCAGGACCACTCCCATAGGCTATTTAAACTGAGCCTCAAGAATGAACACATGGTCTCCCTCCTCTCTCTTCACCTCTCCATGTTTTTCCCAACGCCACCCAGGAACAGTTCATTAAATATGGGCATCTTTTAATTCGGTTTAGTCTGGTTTGATTAGAATTATTTGAATTGGCAGAGAGGTTTGGCTTAAGGAAATACTTAACATCTGGAGGTCCCATCGTGTGGGGGAGTGGACTGATTTTTCACATGTTCCCAGGGCCATGGTTTGGAAAAATACCCTTCTTGCGCGTGCTCTCTGCCAGGCTAAGATTGACTTCTTCTTGGTGAGTTCCCTTTTTTGAGTACATGTCACAAGGGTCCAGAGTCCCATTTACGTTTATTTCTGTTGATTGTTGGGCTTTCCTGTGAGAGTCACAATCATATTGAATGTTTGATTCAAGCAGTGAGCCAGGCCTTGCTGACGGGAGACTAAGTGGATAAGAGATGTCTGTCACTCATTTCTCATGCCCTGCCTGTTTTTGACTCAAGAACCCAGTTCCGGTGGATGCAATGCAAAAGGCCTGAGTCCCAAGATTTGGCATAGATTTCTACATGGTCTCTTGAGATTCGAAGCTGGATCCTCAAATGCTCTTGGGCTGTTGTTTAAAAATATCCTTTTTTTAAAAAAAAATATTTATTTATTTATTTTTTTTATTTATTAAAGATTTCTGTCTCTTCCCCACCGCCGCCTCCCATTTCCCTCACCCTCCCCCAATCAAGCAATCAAGTCCCCCTCCCTCTTCAGCCCAAAAAGCCATCAGGGTTCCCTGCCCTGTGGGAAGTCCAAGGACCTCCCCCCCTCCATCCAGGTCTAGTAAGGTGAGCATCCAAACTGCCTAGGCTTCCACAAAGCCAGTATGTGCAGTAGGATCAAAATCCCTTTGCCATTGTTCTTGAGATCTCAGTAGTCCTCATTGTCTCTATGTTTTTTCCCAAGACCAGTTTTATCCCAGAGGGTGTGGAGAAAGGGGTACACTCATCCATTGCTGGTGGGAATGCAAAAATATCCTTTTAAATTGGGGCTAACATCTAATGTAAAACAAACAAGTCTCCAAAAGTTTATGGCTTCCAATGTGGGTTCTCCCGCCCCCACTCCCATTCCTCACTCCCCTCCCCACTTCTCTAGCTGTCTCTCACTGTTTGTTCTCTACAATGGATCTGGACACATTTTCCCTGTCCTTCCACTCTAAAATTCTATAGGTGTCCTTTGCTTTGGGTTCCTCTTGCAGCATCTGATAATCTGGTCCTTAATGGGACCACCTCTGTGCTTCCCTGGCTTCTACCACTCCACTTGCCCACACCAAGATTTTAAAGTTGGTCAGCTGACACAGGTTCCTAAAAATGTTTATTTGCCTATCAGAATAATGTGGCCACAGTATGCTTATCATATCTCTGTGTGAGTATATGGCTATGTTTGCAGAGTATGCTTGCCTTATTTCCCTGTGTGTATGTGTGCATGTTTAAGATCTGTAAAACGTATAACTCCAGATTACAACAGCTCTGCAAATATACAAACATGTGGGTAACCCCCACTTTGACCCCACCTCCACCTTGGGTAAGAGTACCCACACATGCTAGTATTCTTTGATTTATTAAAATATTTCTTTTAATCTTCTTACATTTACTAGTATTGGTAAACTGTAACAAATTGGGTAAAATATAAAAAAATAACTTATATGTCTAGTTTAAATATAACATGTAATGGTACCCAATTCTCAAGTGCCTTTATAAATATGAGGGAATGGCATTTAACAAAAGAGCTTCTAATACAGAGACATGCCAGTTCTTGCATCAACCTATAGCTCCTTCAAGAAGTTATATGGTTGCAAAAGACCTTCTGCCTTCAGGCTTGCCTTTGGGTTTGGCAAAGCCAACCAAACAGCAAAAAGTGCCCTTCACCTCTTTAGCTTCCAGGATGCTACACCCTGGGAATCGATCTTCTCATCCTGCCAAGACAGGTGGATTAAATCTTCCCCTCCACAGTAAAATCTTGGGGCCTTTTGAACTCAGCAGCTACTGACAAGTACTGCTTCTAAGCTGGTGTTCTCCAAGAATTAAGAAGAAATTTAGAATTGCCTGCATAGCTAAAACAGCTGTCTCATTTTGGCTCATTTATCCCTCTAAGATCTATCTAATGGCATTTGATGACTTAAGGTACTGGTAACTTATTACTTCTTTTGTTAAGTTTCCTGCTAAAATACAGATAGGTTTGCCTCTTTAACAGGCTTCATAGTCCAGTACTAACAAGTTTCAGGTGTATCTTCAGAGACGCAGAGCTTCCAATTCCCTTTAATTGTTTTCTAAAATGTTCATACCTTTTAACCTAAAGCAACAGACCTTTGCTATGACACCAAGATGTAAATCTGTTCTAGTTGTCTTACAGATACAGGCAGGAGGTGAAGACAGAACATCTGGAGAGGTAAATGAAGAGAGGAGGAATCAAGGTGCACAGATGCTGTAAGACATGTAGAGGAAACAGAAGGTCCAAGATGGAAGAAAGGTGACGCTCCTTGGTAAAATGTAGATTAATATAAATGAGTTACCTTAAGTTTTAATAACTACTTTGGACAAGCCTGGGCTATAGGCCAAGCGTTTATAATTAATAATAGTCTCCGTGTAGTTATTTGAGAGCAAGCTAGAAGCCCAAAGGAAAGTTCAAATCCAGGTGAAAGGGTTGGAGAGTGAAGGGGTTTGGAAGGGCTTAGAGGATGGAAATGGAAAGAGGCAAGTAGATCATTCCATTTTAATTAAAATATGTAAAAATTAAAAGTAAAGTAAAATCATACTACTAATAAACTTCATGGGAATTAATTGGAACTTTCATTTGTTTTTTCAGAGTCTGTTAGGTATAACACAATTTAAAAAGAAAACAAGTAAAAGCACTAGCTACAACACTGTTCAAATGTCTCTGAGGGTCATACATTTATTTCTGGCCACATAATAAGAGTTTATTGCTCCCCTTTTTCTCTTATAGGTATAGTTGTCATCTAGGTTCTAACTCATGTGTGATATGTTGTTTGAATCTTGCCTCCCAGTGCATTGGATTTGCTTGGGCCTTTTGCTTTGCAATGCTCCTACACATGGCATTTCAAGTAGTTCATTTCAGGTCTTCAAATTCAGGCTCTCCTGCAGGTTTCCTTTGAAGAATTTTATATAACAGAAGTAATGCCCTGTGACCTCTGACGTATCCCTCCCCTGACAAGAGTGCTTTTTTTCATCCCTTTTCATCTTCTTAAAACCATTCTATGGCATGTTCCTGATTCAGAGAAGCCTGGGGTGAAAGACTATTTGGAAATAAATCAGGCTTATGCAGCTGATATCAGTTCTAGCTTATCTTGCATTTAAAAGCAGCCAGCAATCACAAAAAAAAAAAAAGACAAAATAATACTGGTGACATATTTCTGGTCTCTGAGCATAAGTAATTTTCTTACAAACTCAAAGACCTGAGTTCAATACTCAGAGCCCACATTTTTGACTGACAGTCCATTGATATCTGATCCCCCACACACTCCAGTTTTAAATAAGTAATAAAAATAAAAGATGACTTGTTAAAAAGAAAAAGCCGTAATGTGACCATTTTAAAAAAATATGATCAATCAAGCCATGAGACTGTGAAAACAATGTTTCTTTCTGACATGGAGTTTTGTGGTATACTATTTAACAATAAATAGACTGATATAGAAAATATGTTTCACCATCATGACTCTCTCATCATAAAACACTCTTGGGAATAGGTCTTCTTTAAATGTAGTGAGATCATAGTTGCCGTTATATAAAAAACGACCCTCTAAGCCCAATTCTTAAAGAACAAAAGCAAGAATTAACTTCAAAAATGTTTTAATCATTTTATGATGGTTTTGTTTGGGGATGTGGCACCTGTAGTTGGCCTTGTATGTCAGGTTTTCCTGTCTCCATCTCCAAATTCTGAAAATAATATAGCAATAACAATACATCCACCATTAACCTTTCCATTTCTCACCTAGTAACTGTTTTGGAAGTTTTTATTGGTGAGCAATATTTTTCTCTAAAGCAGTGAATTGTTTCTTTCTATGTCTGTGGTGTAAGTGTAATTATTTTTCTTAGCAAAAGAGAAAAATTCAAAGCAGGAAATAAGGCGATCTAAAAGTAAAACTTTTATGCCTAAAGTATGTACATTCTTACCCTAATTTGTACAATTATTACCCTAATCTGTTTTTCGGATCAATGCCTTTTCTGAACAGATCTTGATTCTCTAAATTGATTGTGTCATACTCCATCTAGTGGGCACGGAATAACCCTCCTTCGTGCTGTCTGTAGATTAGTTCCAACCTTGCATGTGCTGAAATTCTATAAGGACTGCTTCTGCAAACATCTGTTTCTCCTACATTCCATAACATTAATACATTTTCTGCATAATTTCCAAAAATTCACTACCCTTATGTTGATCATTAATTTGATTTGATACAGAACTTACGTGATGTTCTTGCTTTAGACTTATGCTCTTCTTTCTTAAGAAACAATGGTATTCATTCAACCTTAGTCCTCTGTATCAAACCCTTCGGTTTTCTTCCATTTTCAAGTTTCATGATTATCTTAGGAAATTCTGATGCTTACCATTTATTCTAAAACATGATTTATACCTTTTAGTCTACATTGTACATTGTTTCTCTATATCTTATTCCTTTCTCAATAACTTCAGTGATCTCACAAGCACTTTTCATATTAGCATACCATCTTCTCAATGCTATAATCTGACTCTGAGGGACAATTAGGTATTGTAACACAAGATGAGATTCCTACCTACTGCCACTTATCTGATGTCTCATGCTCTTATGGGTTTCTCATGCACTTCTACCTGACCACATCTCCGACGAAAGCTTTTTCAATCTGGCTGTGCCTATACCACAGGTAATTTTCTCTGAATAAACTAAAGTTTGACTAAGTGGGTTTCTTTTTGGATTTTACAAGGCATTCTTAACCTAAAATTAGTGAACATTTTTTGGTAATAAAGACAAGCAACTTTAGTAAACCACATATAATAGAACATTCTTTTATGCTCTAACTTAATAACCAATATTATAGGTATATATGTGTAATGCCACTGCTTATTGACTGTGAACACTTTGTGGACATATATTCTTTGAGTACCCATTTTAAATTCTTGGGAGCATATGCTTAGTAGTGGAATGGAATTATTGAAAGATACCATTGTGTTTAACATCGAAAAAAATCACCCACATTCTTTCTCTATGATTTGCGAACCACCATTTTTCATTACCAGCAGCAATGTATCAAGATCATAATTTATTGACAGCCTATAAACGTTCAGAATTCCCTTTTTTGACATGATACTCCCTTTAGCAGAAGCAGTATCCCACATGGTTTAATTGCTCTAACATAATGATGATGATATCAATAAATGCATTTGTCTTTCAGAGCATAAATTTTATGAAATATAAAAAACATTTTAGTTTTATTTGAGATTTCAGATTATAGTAAATTAAAACATGCTAATTTACTGGGGATTAACCTCAGAACAAATGATTTCTCTTCTATTGGAATTCCGTTACTGTGGCTCATACATGACTGAATTATATATCACAACCTTTTCATTAAACAAGTGACAGCAGAATATTTAAGTGCATTCTTTCCAAGTTGTTTTTAAACCTAAGGCTTTGTCCACTTACTGCCTCCCAGATGCCTCTAATAACCTATTATTTTTTTCTTTATTTTGCATTCCAACCACAGTTCTCCCTACCACTTTTCTTCCCCTGCCCTTCCTCTCCCCAGTCCATTCCCCACCTCCTAATGAAAAAGGGCTTCCATGAGGAGTCAAGATTGTCCAGCACTTCAAGTTAGGGCAGGATCAAGCCCCTCCCCCCTGCATTAAGGCTGAGCATGGAATCCCACCATAGAAAATGTGCTCCAACAAGCTAGCTCATGCACCAGGGATAGGTCATGGCCCTACTGCCAAGGGCCCCTCAGACAGTCCATGCTTCACCACTGTCTCCCATATGTGGAGAGCCTAGCTCTGTTCCCTGGAGGCTCCACAGCTGTCCGTCTAGAGTTCATGAGTTTCCACGAGCTTATTTCAGCTGTCTCTGTAGATTTCTCCATTATTATCTTGACCTCCCTTGCTCATATATTCCCTTCTCCCTCTCTTCGATTGGATTCCTGGAGCTCGGCCTGGTGCTTGGTTGCAAATCTCTGCACCTGGTTCTGTCAGTTACTGGACGAAGGCTTTGTGATGACTGTTGGGATATTCACCAGTCTGATTATAGGTAGAGGGCAGTCTGGGCACCCTCTGTTTTCACTTTCGACTCCATTTTCTGGGAGTCTGAACCTAATCTTGGTGTCTTAGTTACTTTTCTATTGCGTTATAAAACACTGTGATCAATGTCACAGTAGAAAAAGTTTATTGGTCTAAGATGCTTAGAATCCATGATAAAAGAATGAAGTGAAGGCTGCAAGAGCAGGAAGCTGAAGATTCAGAAACTGAATCACAATCAGGAGGCAAAGAAAGTGAACGGGCACAGAGTTTTAAAACCTTAAAGCCTGCCCAAGGTAACAGTTTCTAGACTTATCTGAAGAGTGTCACCAACTGAAGACCAAGTTTGAAACACCTGAGTCTATGGGGGGCATTCTCATTCTAAACCCCACACTTGATGAAACTTCCTCTAGCCCCAGAAAAGAACCTTTGGTACTTCTTCCACCCCAGCTATTGCTGTCAACAAAGTTAGCATTTCTGTAAGATCCAATAGAATAGTAAGTCATTTTACATTCAAACAAAGCCTTTAATTTCCAAGAACTAAACATATTCCTAATGGTTATTTTTCCAGGTGAAGACATACAAGCTACGTGCTACACTACTTACCAAAATAAACAAACAATATCCAGGTGGAAATACATAAGTTATTTCATGAAGTCAATCATGATGCTAGGATTATTTTGCTCAGTTCCTATCAAGAGGGATTCTCAGCCTGTTTCCTAAACCCTCTAGTTATAAGCAATTTAATTTTAATGTGCTGCAAAACAAGGACCAGTTAGTAACTTAACTTGGCACTGATAATAGATGCTTTCTCAATATTGACTTTAAAACCTTCTTATCCTCATTAGGGGAAGCAATTCATAATACAGAGGTAGTTAAGACAATACAAACAGACTTTCCATGCTACCAAATAGATTTGATCACAACAACAGCTATATTAGAGAATAATGACTGTATTCTATCTTCTTTATTGGAGACTATTCCTATTAAGTACAATTATCAGCTAAATTCTTCACTACCGCTGAAAAAGAAATGCCTATTGCAGTCATTATCAATTTACAGAGGTTTCCAAAGTGAATATCTGAGTGTTTTAACTGCCTGTTCAGCTCCTAAAGGCTGTGACCAATTGTTAACTGTTCAGTGTACCTTTGCATATTAATAATGCATAAAACAATAAAGGTGTTTGGCTTCTATCCCTTGGAACTGAGTTTAAAGGGTATCATTTGTCCACAGGAGTAAATGATACCTCCTGTTAACAATCAAAACATAAAGAGGTGCTCATTGAAATTGTAACTTTGGCTCAAAACTCATGCACACGTTGAAAAAACAAAGTTGTAAACAAATTCATTAGTTGACAGCATGGGAGAATAGAAAGAATGGGATTTGTAGATTCAAAATAGAACTTAGATTCTATTTTCTCTACTTAGTTCCCACTGAAGAAAATTACATGGCGTTCTGAGACTGTTATTTTCTTACAGAAACATTAGTACTACTTGGCAGAATTGTGACTAATTTCAAATAAGCTCACTGATATGTAAATCCCTTGGTGAATTTCATTAGAAAATCTTGCATTACAATATGAACTCCAGAGACCCAGGTGTTTCAAACACTTTTTTTATGTGATAGAAACTGGGCTATGAATGCAGATAGGTGATTGAGCACATGGCAGTCATATGCGAGGTCATGGGTTCAATACTGGGTATGGTAAAAGGAAAGTGAAGGTCCAATACCATGTTGTGTATATGAGACATGATTATTTTTATTATTCCGTGAAAATAAAGAGTTTTCTATAATTACTATTTTGGTACTTTCCGATGATAAATAGTTGGTAATAGTTTGAATTTTTTGTTTTGAGTAAATTATAAGATATACTGTCTTTTGCACTTAGTTTAGGAATAATCCAATGATTGAAATGATTTAAATTGCACATTTATTCTATCTTCTTCTTTCTCATTGCTTTTGTCTTTCCTATGTATCAGACCACTCACAAAATTTAGTCTCAAGCAATGACGTTTTGTGGCTGCTACTGCTCATCATGCTTACGAGCTATCAAGGAAGTCTTTTTGGAGTTTGTACCCGCTCTCCCTCATACAGCTGTCCTTTATAGGAGACAATGGATGGACGAGTACAAATGGCTTCTTTCTGATCAAGAGAGATGCGAATTTCAGGAACTCTGTGAACCGAGGAACATCACGTTAATGTTTTGAAATTACTCTAATTGCTGTCATTACAAATGTTGCACACCCAGTTATTTTATTTCCTGTGAAGTGAGATTGCTAAATATCCTTGTCTACCTGTTAGGGAATTAGGTAGACAGCTAAGTTCAAGATGACTTCCCTAAGTGTCTGTTTGTCAACACTGCTTTTCCTGTCAGGTGTCTCAGCTTTTTCTTCATGAACTATTACTCTAAATAGCTAAGCTAGCCTCCAGCATAGTGCTTGAAGCAGAAGGAAACACACAACCTAAGTTCCATCCGATTTACTGATTAGTCAAGTTTTTTGATGACCTTTGCCTAATAAATGAATGTAGCTTGTTAATGTATTGTACAACTGAATTATTGAATAAAACAATGGGACGCACTCCTGACACTGGCAGTACATAAAATATCAATAAATATCCATTGTTATTAGGACTATATGTTTTATAGTCTTAATTCATTTGTATCAGTCAACTCTGTAACCATAGTGAATAAAAGATATAATACTAATTTCTCCAACTGCACCTAGTCTAGTACCAAATGTCTGGGTAGCAGTTGACCTTCCCCCCCCCCAAAAAAATCTTTAGAAATTAGTTGAATTGAATCTGTATCCTTTTAGAGTAAAAAGCTCCTATCTTTATTTTATATGAGTCATGTATGTCTCCAGGCCCAACCCCCCCAATTTTTTAAAAATTTCTTTCTTTGAAGAATCATGGAAATATCTAAATGACTGAGTATAACTTCTGCCATCTTTAGATATAGTTGACAAACACATATTTAAGGCAAGTAACATTCTTAAACTAAATTAAATAATTCAATTATAAAAACTCTATATAACTTGTAACACAAGACACTGTAAACAGTGAATGGGTCTAAATGTGAGAGCCAATATCATACAGGGGTAGGTGCATAACATCCTGATCTCTGCTAAATGTAAACACAGCACCAGCTTGGATCAAGGCATTTCTGTAATGGTATGCAGACTTTCTTTTCCAGTCTTCACTTATGTAACAAAGAAATATAAGGAGATTTTCCTTTATACTATAGGAATATTTACCATCCATGTAAGTAAGGATCATAGGTTAGGATATATAAAATAATAGAGGACTGCTGGATGTTGTGGCCCATGCCTTTGATGGCACATGTCATTAGTCCTTGTATTTAGGAGGCAGACACATGCAGACATCTGACCATTCTGATATACAGCTGATAGGACAGCTATAGCCATCCTGTGATCTCTTGTCTGGTGTCTTTGTTTGGGGGATAATATGCCATGAAATAAAGTTCCTCTAAATAAAAATATATAAATAATTCTTTCATTTGTAATATTCAAAAATAATAATACATGATTTTGCTTCATTAAAATAGTTGGCATTTTTAAGGATATTATACAAAGGAAACTCATTTTACCTCCTGATCTGTTTTGTTAATTACACATTTTTTAGAAACAATTTGTATATTCATTGTAATAGTGTAACTTTCATATTTAGTAACACCTGTTATTTTAATTACAACACATATTTTCTTTCTTAATCTTTTTATTTTTATGACTTTTATGATCTCTAGTTCTCTTTTCCAACTTGACTATTTCATTAATAACTTAGAACTCCATAGGATAACTTCATTTATTTCCTATTGTTAAAATTCCAGTTATTTTATTCTGCAGTAGTTAGCATTTTCTCAAATTCTCACCATGTTCACTATCACTTTAGCCTGGCTTCCACTTCCCTTTTCTTGGCTTTCTGCCTTTTGCCTTCCCATCTAATTTTAAATCTCTTATTCTACTTTTCTGAATTTATCGATATATTTGAAATTTAGTTGTGTTTCTTTGAACTTTATAGATAGCATTTGAAAGTTATTTTTTGTAGGAATATGTATTGTGGAAACCTGACATAATTTTGTATTCACACTGTCTTTTCCTTGTGCCACAGAAAGTTCCTTGGTCACTTTTTTCTTCTTCTTTTGTTAAATTATGAATCTACATTTCTCTCTGTCATTAAAGAGTCCTTGGGATTTGTCATTTCATTCAGAAATAAGATAATTGAGCGATTTTGTTCTCAAGTTCTTTTATTTCGATGGGAATTTATTACCAGATGATATTTAGAGCCAAGTATAAACATGTCAAAGATGTAATCATTC
This sequence comes from Microtus obscurus, assembly GCA_963919715.1. NCBI lineage: Eukaryota > Metazoa > Chordata > Mammalia > Rodentia > Cricetidae > Microtus > Microtus obscurus. The sequence goes on from CAWTZC010002333.1 coordinate 6,210,670, forward strand.
GTTGCACTTTGGGCTTGCCTGTTGTCACTCAGCCATTCTCTTCGATGTTCTGTGATAGACTATGCTACAGGAATCCAGAAACTTGAAAGATATAAATAATATGCCATCTTGATTTTATCTTAAGGCATGAAATAAGCACAGAGTAATTAAAGAATACCAATGGGAATATGTAAGGTGTGCTTTTATTTTACCTACTGTGATATTTGGAAGTAACAGTGAAGATTTGCAGAACTCAGTCAGTTTTCTGACTGCACATAGACTGAGCCACCCAGATTCTTCACAGCCACAGTCATCAGAACAATTAGTTGACTACATGTGGACTTAACCACCCAAAGGCTTCACATATACACAGGCATCAGAACAACTGAACACTGGAAAAACTGCTTAAGCCCCAAAAGAAACAGAATATAATGAAGTTAAAGACTCCTCAGATAGTTCTCCTCTCCCTTCTGTACTCCTAGGACATGGCAGGAGATTCCTATTCCTTTAAATTGATACAAGAATAAGTTGTAACCTTTTAGTCCCTTAGTAATACAGAGCTAAGCACACAATGACAAGGAAGTGTTAATATATTGGAAAAATAAATGAAAAATGGATTTTGAAGAGAAAGCTCAGTAATTAAGAGTACTCACTGTTCTTGCAAAGTACCTAGGTCCAGTTCTATCATCCATATTCCAGCTCACAACTAACCTTGATTCTAATACTACCAGATCTGATGCCTTTGCAAACACTGGAACACAAGTGTTGTATATTTGTATATAAAAATGAAACACTCATATACATCAAATAAAAATGCATAAATAATTAACATAATAAATAAAATATTAAATAAATAAATAACTATAGGCATAGGAGAGAGTCTGTGTGATTCAGCCTTATAGGAAGTGGAGATGGAAGAAATAATCATCTCTGTGATTGGGATACTTGTCAGAAATGTACTAAATTATGTCCACTGTTCCTTTCAGAGTACTTGGATTTTAAATTCTTTCTTTTTAAATTTTATATTTATTCCTTTTATTTAAAATAGATTTTTCTACTTACTATATCCTGGTTATGTTTTTCTCTCTCATCATCCCAGTTCCTCTTTTTCTCCCCTCCCATTTAGATCACTTCCAGTCTCTCAGAAAACAAATGGACTTCTAAGAGATAATAAAATTTAGTAAAATATAGTAAGATCAAACAAAAACCAACACATCAGTTAAGCAAACAAAAAGAAGAAAAATATTCCAAGAAGAAGCATAAGAGACCACTGATTTGTACACTTGGGAATTCTATAAAAACGCTAAACTAGAAGTCTCCTTTTCCTGTCTCCTCTTATGCAGAATTCTATGGGCCTTAAGGAAATGATTTGATGAATACCTCCCACTTAGGGCTGCATGTTCCATGGTCTCCCAGTCGGTGGATAATGTCTGCCTATCGGTCTCTATTTTGTTCCTATGTGCTTCATATACTTCATAATGTTTTAGATGAGTATTAATTAGTTGGTTTTATTCTAAGTCCCTGGGAAATCTAGTCTCAAGCTCTTGTTTATCCAAGCAATGTTGGGAATGAGATCCATCTCCTGGAGTGGGCATTAAGTTAAATCAGATATTGGTAGGTTACTTCCACAAACTACCTGCCGCTATTGCACTAGCACAGCTTGGGAGCAGAACACCATAGTAGATAAAGTATTTATGGTTGCATTGGTGTTTACATTTCTCCTTTGCTAGTGTGCAAAGTTCATTCCTATACTGAACACACCAGCACCTATGAGAGAAAATTCTTTGTAGAAACAAGCTAAAATTCTTTGTGTTAAATTAGTTAGTTATGTAAGTGTCTTCAGCAATGGGTCCTTGCCATCAGTTCGTGCAGAGCAACACAGAGTGTTGACAGAAGCCTGGATCTGGATTGTTTTTGCAGTTTCCATGATATCTCTTTGGCTAGCAACTCAATTAAATGTAACCCAACTGTACTATTGGAAGTTTCATCATGAGACAAGAAATGTCCAGTTGGGGGTCAGTATCTTCCATTAGTTGTAAAATTCAATGATATCAAAGACATATATTTTAGGAAGCTCCTACTGTTTTAGGTTTCTGTCTTATCCCTAATATGGCACTCATCTTTCCTTTATTTCCTTTTTACTTCCCCCTCTCTGCTTGATCCTCCTTTCCCATTTCTGTCCATCCATCCATCCATCCATCCATCCATCCATCCATCCATCCATCCCTATCCAAATTCCCATACCTAGGCAGATCTGTCTGCCTTCCTCATGTCCAACCTATTGGAATAACCAAAGAGTCCCGAATTCAATTAGAATAGTAGCAGAGGTGGGGGGTGGGGGTCTCTGAGGTTTAGGGCCCCTGATTGGCTGACACTTGTCCAGGGGTGTCCTGTTGAGGTGAATGGCAGGTATCTCTATCTACAGCTCTTGGAATGCCAGGCATTTTCTTTGAATGGTCTTCTCTTGTATGGGGTTTGGGCAATCTCAGCCCGTGGTTCCTCCTGCAGACAGGCATTGTCTCGGTAGGTAAACTATTGAGACTCCAGAACTCCATTTAAATTCATTATTGGCCAGAGTCCCAGGTGATAATGGTTGGAAGTAAAGAACTTCCTATGAGTGACCTGCCCAGACAGCTTATCATGGCTGGCCCTCACAGACATCTACTATAGGACAAGCTCCTTAAAATATTTACATATGAAAGAAGTATGAAAGGGATATCTAAATAACAGGAAAGGCAAAGTCTGAACCAGGCATCTCTTGCCGCCAAATGAAACCTCCAATACAAAGAATATGTTGCATCTAGTTGAGTTGATGGCCAAAGAGGCCCCACGGTAACCCCAAAACAACCCAGGTTATTGCCAACATTATTGGTTGTTCCACAAAATAGTGGTAAAGATCAATTGCTGGAGACAACACATACATAATATCCATTGGACATGTAGAAGTCAAGATGGTATCTTGCCAGAGCCTTCATCCATATTGACTAGTGTTCACGGTACTTGCAGGTACTCTGTACACTAACAGAGAACAACAACCCAGCCCAACTATGAGCCTTTTACCATACAATCGAGGCTCTTCTGCAATTTTCACTGGTACAATAGCAGCATAATATGCGGGTTTATAAACATCATTATGTGATTTGAATTGAGGTCTTTTACAAATTACAAAACAAATAAAAATAAATATTTAAGAATACTATACTTTCTGTAGAAACACATAGTCTCAAATCACCTACACTTTCAGTTAGTCATTCCTATCTCTACCTCTGTCACATTCCTGAAAAACATCTTACTTATTGATTCAATCACTAGAAAATCACACTGAAAGAAATAGAAAAGTGACAAAAATCCCACTTAGTATAGAGTCTTAGTGTAGCATCATTTCCCTATATATTTTTTTTCTTTTACAACTATAACCCTATGCAATTATTCTCATATGCTCTTCCAGGGACTTATTTAGTGAGGACTGACAGACATTTCTGTGTCTACATCTTGTTATCGATTGTTCTTTTGTCTGTGAGCATACAGATACTACTTTTCACTAAGAAAGCAAAACAGGAGGGCTTACACTGCTCCATCTGCAAACTTGTGGTTTGTTACAAAAGGTTGAACAAATACCAAATATTTTTCAGCCTGTAAATCTTGCAGTGTATCATAGGGATTTATTTTGTTCAATGATCTATCGCATGCTTGTTAGAAAGGCAGAGTGGTTATGCCTTTCAGTGCCCTGAATGAAATGGGAAAACTTTCAATTATAAATTTATAGTTCTTTACCAACAATCATTTCAGGTAATAAAAAGGGAGATCACTCAACCCACGACTAAAGAAAAATCCATAGCTCCTAGCTCCTTACAGGCTACTCACATGATGACAATTTTGTTAATTTTGGTATGAAGTATCCATTCACAAGCTGTTAGCTGGAGACAAGGGACTAAGACAGAGAGCCCTCCAAAATAGCCTGGGGTCCCTGAAAGGGCACCCCAAAGGTAGGCACTGTCTCTACCCCAGAACAGGCCAGACGACTAGCACTACAATGTCTTGAGAGGCATCATGGAAGGCAAATGGTTTCCTGGACCCCTTTAGAGGCCATGGCTTAAAATTGTGTAAGTCACAAGCCAGTCTGTCCTACAAAGGGGAAGGGAGAGTGATTTTCCGCAGCCACCTTGTAGACAGAAAACTCTACTCAGGTTCAGCAACAAACTTTAAGCTGAATCCCTGGTTATTGGGAATCTGGCACCACTGCAATATTAATGAGGAGGCAATCAAACCAAATTAATAAACCCAGGTTCATTCTGAGCAAAACATTCCTGGATGACTCCAGGGGAAGTTGAGAAGACCACAGCCACCAATTGGGAGCTTTTTCATGCCCTCTGCAGGTGGAGCTGCTGTCAATATGGGGCTTTCTCAGGGGGAGAGTCTGGACCGAGGTAACTTTGGCTTTCACACTGTGCATTAAACAGAGGCATGGAGACATCTCATGAATGACCTCAGCTTCCCTGTGGAGCCATGTAGAAGTCAAACTGATATAGCTTTAAGCAAATCTAATGTGCCTAATGATCATGGTAATAGATGTAGTTTTTCAATTTTTATATTTATTTATTGAGAATTTAATACATGAATATCATATCTATAATCATTTTCGCTAAACCTCTCCCCTCCAAATATTTATATATACCCCACTGCTTCTCAAATTAATGGAGTCTTATTTTTTAATTACTATATAGATTATGTATGATATCATAAGTATATATACATATAACTTGCTGAGTTTAAGTAGTATGGCTCATTTGTTTTTAGGGCTGACTACTTAGGATCAGATATCAAGTGGTCATCCCTGAAGTAAATTGATTCTAACTCTCTCAGTAGCTATTAATTGTCTTAACAATCCATTTAGGTTTTGAGAGCCATGTGAAATTTCTTACATCACATGAGCAAGACATTTGGTGTTATCACCCTGCAGTTCCTTTTTAGGCCATCATATTGTTAACATGTAATGGGTTTAGCTTCCCTGTCATATCTAAAGGACATAATCTCACAGGAGAAATCTTGTTTGGCTCTTATAATTTTTATGTTCTCGCTTCAGCAATGTTCCTGGAGTTTTAATTGTAAGGGTTGTTATACAGATGCATAAATTGGGATTTGGTATCCCATAGTCAGTTGTTCTTTCCATCAGTTGTGGACTTTTGGTCTCAGGGTAAGAGCTGAACTTGTGTGTATCAATGCAAGGGTAAGTGTTAAGAAGGCAGTTAGAAATTATACCGGTTTGGGGAATTGTCAGCAGTAGGTTATCCTCTAGGGTCCATGAGTTCTCCATTGGGGGAATTGGCTTGAGTTGCAGAAACAAGCATGTTTTCCCTTCTATTAAGGTTTTTTTACATTCAACAGGAGGGTTTTTACTTGTCTCCCAGGTTATAAGTTCAAACACTGTGCTTTTCTGGATATCTTGCTGTTGTGGTCACTATTACAGCTAGTTAGGATTTGTTTATTACTCTTCTTCCATAGCAGCTTGTACCGTTCCTTTTGGTACTATAGAACCTAGTCTTTTGAGAGGAGGCTTCCAAGCCTGTTAGAGGTTAATCCTCCAACTCATGTGTCTGGTGTCTGGCCTCTCCAGCAATAGAGTGTTATCTGTAGGTTCTAGGATGCAACTAAGGATAGTGGCATTGGTGTGTAATTTAGAGGTAGCTATGGTCTCTTAGACTCCACTGATCAAAAACTGCAAGAGATTTCCCATGTTTGATATTAGGGTTTTTGTTAGTTTAAGGGAGAAATATTGCCACTCCAACTGACATATCTTCATTTAAATTACTTATGCAGACACACACCATTTTAAGTAAACATGAAATAATACAATTCTGAATGTCTTTCTGCCAACAATCCTAGTATCATTTCTATCCCCTCTTTCTTTCTCCCTTTTTATTGTCTTCTCCCTCCTTTCCCGGTCAGTCTTCTAATCCTGTCTGCTATTCTCATTTCCGCTATCACAGCATCTGTGTCCCCCTGTACTTTTCTCTAGAGCTTTAATTTATTTCCTATAACTTCAGTAAACTTTTAAAACTTGGTGGTATCTCAGGTTACTCCAGGTGATGAATTCAATTCACATCTGAAGATTTGAGCTAGAATCCACAAATAATAATGAATGTCTTAGTTTGCTTTCAATTGCTGTGGTAAAACACTGTACACAAACAAAGGTTAGGGAAGAAAGGATTTATTTAATGCAACTATCCCACTCTTAACTAATAACCAAGAGAAACTAAAGCAGGAGCTAAAGCAGAGACCATAGACAAATGCTTCTTACTGGTTTACTTCCAATTACTTGCTTTCTTATATGGCCTAGGGCCACCGACTCAGAGGTGGTGCCTCCCGCAGTTGGCTGGACCTTTCCACATCACTAATTAATCTAGAATGTGGACAAGATAATTACTTTTCCTCAACTGAGTTTGCCTTTTCCTAGGTGATTCAAGCTTGTTTCAAATCGTCAAAATGTTCTGGCCAATAATGAAAATATATAATATTTGTCTTTCCTTAGTAGGTGGTATCTCACTCAGTAGAGTGCTTCTGGTTCCATCCATTTACCTGTAGACTTCATCATTTCACTTTTCTTTACACATAGAGAGTATTCTATTTATATAAATGCTATTTGTTGTCTGAAGTTTCACGTAGCTGTGAGCACCGGATGGTATGTATTGGGAAGCTTGTGCACAGCCACATCCAACATTGTTCTTGTTCAGTCTGTCATGCAACTGAAATGTCTTAAACACTGAGGAAAGGCCAGTCCTAGGTACTCAGCACGGCAGGAAACAGATCAGTTTTGTCCCCTCTGTTTCCAAGCTAGGCAGACTAAACCGCTCTGCAAACTGGGACCTGCACAAGGACCCTCCCTGAGGAAGAAAATGAGAGCATATTCTATACTGAAATCTACTTGGCAGATAATAGGCATGACCATTTGAAGAAGACTCGCTTTCTACATTCTTACAAAATTATGATGTGAGTTAAATATTACCCTTTATTCCAGTAACTAATTGAATGTCTTTACCCTTACTAATTTAGCCAGAAGAGAATACAATAATTTTATACTTTTTCATCTTCTTCTTCGTGTCATCATTTTTAGAGAAAAAAGAGGTTGAATTCTAATTGGAAGCATATACTAAAAAGAAAACTAACAGCAAATTGATGCTTGGGCAACAGTAGGGTTCTGAAGTTTGTTGCTAATAACCTCATCAGTCTGGCCAACACCGCTTCTGAATTTCAGCTCATATTATGACATTCCTGAGTATATTAATGAGCCAAAATGTTGTCAGGATTTTGATGAAAAAAAATCACACGTTTTTGCCAAGTAAACAAAATTCTTAGTGGTATTACAAAGAAGTCAGCTTATGTGATAAAATGCTTAGAATGTATTCTAATATTCATCAGTTTCTTGGAAGATTCCTGTCAACATACGACAAAATATTTATGACACCCCAATGCAGTAGTATCTTTCATGGGTATTTGTTTGGCTGATTTCCATTATGGTGGAGGTTAATTTTTATGATACTATTTTGTGACAATACTTTCTTTTAACTACCCAGTTTTACAAAGACTAGATCTTTTCTTTCATTCTATAATATTTTTCTTTTGAGTAACAATCGGTGTTTTAAATTCCTTGAGCAGGGGCTTGGGAAGATAACTCAGTCAGTGAAGAGTCTGTCTTGAAAATATAAGAACCTGAGTTCCATAAACAGAATTCACATAAACATTGTTGTCTCTGTGAGGTGAGGACAAGTAGATCTTTAGGGGTCATAAACTAAGAAACTAAGTTTGCTAAGTGAGGTCTAGGCCAAGGAAAGAACTTGACTCCCAAGATGATGGCCAGCTCCTGCTTCAGAATATCTGAGTTAATCTTCTGGCTATGGCTCATATGGAAACACTCACAGCCAAGGGACCTAACACAGTTGTGAACTTGTAGGCATAGGAACAGGAACACATACACATACAAAGCAAAATAGAACTCTTGTTCCCCAGTGGTATTTTGAAACTCAAGCCAGCTATATTACAGATATTTTAGACTATGTGATGGGACCTTAATTTGAGTCCCAGTCAGTATCTCATTCCCAAGGTACTATGATACCTTGTTATATTTTTAAATAATTTCAACTTCATCTTTGATTTTGTCACACTTTAAAATTAAAATTATGAGTGTTCCTAATGATTTTTTAACAGAAAAAAATACTGTATTCGTCCTTAGCCAGTTTTTGTAATTAATTAAAGTGTTTGAAGTGATTTACAAGTTAGATCAAGTGCCAAAAAGCTTATGGTTACAATACAGAAAGAAGATTTACTAACAATATAATAAGAACTATGCAAATCATTTATATTTCCTTTGTAGTTTTGATTTCCACAAGAACATAAACTACACATTCATTATGAACTCTATTTTATGAACTGATGAAGGTAGAAGTCACAAAAGTGATGCATCAGAATCATATTGCCATAATATATATATGAACATGGCTCACATGTCTCCATAAAATGCTCAGGTTTAATTCCTTAGAAACAACCTCTAAGATATTTTTAACCACTTAATACATGAGATAGCATTTGAGATTTTTTCTGTCCTTCATTTAAAATATAATATGAAACTACTTTATAGACAAATAAATGTGAAAAAAAATCGATCTTCCTTAAACTGCATTGCCCAAGAACCATCTACAAGCAAATGATCTGAATGTGGGTTTTGACTTCAGGACTATTAGATGTTTCTCTGTATTTCTTTCTTATTTTTTGAAGAAGACAAGTAAAGGTTTATTTGACTTATACTTCCATATAGCAGCCCATCATCAAAAGCAGTGGGAACAGCAACATAGACAGGGCAATAACTTTCAAACCAATAAAACCTGGGAAATTCCTGCAATACCATATTTGGCTGCCAGAGAAGAGTTCAACCTATGTTGCTTCTGGAACACAGCTTCAGTGTGCTGACCCTGAGGAAACACTTCTCAGAAGATGTCATCTCCGTGATGCTGGTTTCTTCTTAATGGCCTCTAATTTTTTAACTCCAGCTTACCAGCACATCGATTGTCCTAGTGACACAGACAGAATTTTTTTTTCAATGATGCTGGTCTCTTGTTAATCACTGCTGATTCTTTTGCCCTAGCTGACCAGGACAGACAGTTAATTCAGAATAGCAAGCAGATCAGAGACAATCTTTACACTTCTCTCTGAGGCATGAAAAGCCTGGCCTCTGTCCTCTGCATTGCTCTTCACATTAGCTCACTAACTCCTACAGAACAGCCCACTGAGCTCTTAACAGGTAGTGATCTTTCTAGGCTGTAATTCCAAAATCCTTCCATAGTCCTTCCCAAAATACCACAATCAGGTCTGCCATAGCAATAACCCACTATGCTGGTACCAACGTATCCTAATTAGTGTTAGTAAGAAAGAAATTAAAAAAGATTGACAGATCTTCAGCTTTCATAAAATTAACAGAAATAACATAGGAAAATGAACATCCTACTAAAAATAATTTACAGATGCAATGCAATACCCTTCATAATTCCAATACAATTAATTCCTCAAAGACCTTGAAAGGACAATTCTCAACTTCATAAGGAAAAATAAATAAAAGCAAAATAACAATGAAACAAAACAACAGGACAGTTAAACAATTCTGAAAACAGAAGTAGGGTTAGGGTCTCATATTCCTAATTTCAAGTTGTACTACAGAGCTGTAGTAATAAATAAAGGCAGCCTTGTACTGGAATTAAAATAGACATTTTCATTAAAACAATCTAACTCAAAACCCAAAGAGAAATATACACACCTGCAGATAACTGATTTATGAAATAGAACCCCCAAAAAACACACTGAATAAAAGACGGCATCTTGGTGCTGGTCAAAGGATATCTGCATGTAGATGAAACCAAATAAATCCATACCTATTGCCTGCACAAAACTCAACTCCAAATGACTCAATGACCTCAACGTAAAACCAGATATACCTAATCAAGAAGGAGAGAAAATGGGGTTATCCTTGAAATCATTGGCACAGGAGATGACTTCCTGAGCAGAACTTTGTTAGCAAAAAATTAAGATTAAAAAGTAATAAATGGAACCTCATGAAATTGAAAAGCAAAGGACAGACTTTAAGGCAAAGGACACTGTCCTTTGGACAAAGGGACAACCTACAGAGTAAAAAAAAAAGATTTTTTAATTTAATTTTTGAAATTTATTTTTTAAACAATCTTTTCTTATTTTACAAACTTTCCCAGTTCCCTCTCCCTTCTCTCCTCTAATTCCCCCCACCTTCCACCCACCCCATACCCCATCCACTCCTCAGAGTGTAAGGCTTCCTATGGGGAGTCAACAAAGTCTGGCAATAATGTGAGTGAAGAGGTCAAGACCATGATGGGCATGCCCCCGAAACAGCTGCCCTGAGTTAGAGGGTGCTCACTGATTCTGGACTGACAACAGGGGAATCTGCATAGCCCCAAACTAGGCTCTCTAGATGTGGGTGACAGTTGTATGGCTGAGAAAAGATTTTTTTATCAAATTCACATCTGTCAGATGACTAATACAAAAATATATAAAGAACTCAAGAAACAAGATATCAAAAATCAAACAATATAATTAAAATGGAGTATAGATGTAAACAGAGAATTATAAAAAAAGAGGAATTTACCATGGCTGAGAAATGCTTAAAGAAATGTGCAGCATCCTTAGCTACCAGGGAAAGGCAAATCGAAACTATTTTGAGATTCCATATTATACAGAATGACTAAAATCAATATCACAAGTGACAACTCATGGTGGCAAGAATGGCAAATAGGCTTAACACTCATCCACTGCTGCTTGCAGTGCAAACTTTACAGCCACCATGAGAATCAAGATGGTGTTTCCTCAGAAAGTTGGGAAATGATCTAACTCAAGATACAGCTACACCAGTGTTGGCAGGTTCTGTCCCTGTTAGAATTCCTGTCCTGACTTCCTTCGATGAAGAACAGTGATAAGGAAATGCAATCCAAATGAACCCTTTCCTCCTCTTCTTGCTTTTGTTTCTGTTGTTTCATCATAGCCATAGTAATTCTAAATTCCTTCAGTGTTAAATATGACTAAAGTGGCAACAGTTAGCATATAACCCTTTAAATCTTTTAAAGAAACCTCTTGAAGCCAAATATTGAGACACATTATAGCCCAACAGAGAGCCTCTGGCAGTACCTCTGCAATGTCTTAAGCGATGCAGCCATTCCTGAATGCTGCAATAAACTTCACTTGATCATGCTTTTAGTCTCTATGTTCAGGCACTTGGAAACCATGCCACTGGAATTTGTTTAAAAAGCTGAACATTTTGTCTTTGATTTGGTAGTGCTGAGTTTTTTTTTTCTCTGTTGTTAGTTTTGGGGTTGTTTTCTAGTTCTTTGATCTCACTATTCCCCCTTTCCTTCTTCTTCTTTTCATTCTCTTCATAGTAGAAAAATACTTTACTAGAATTCTTCCAAGTAATTTTTTATATTAGTGTCTGAAAATATTTACATATGTTTCTGCTGTTTGCTTCAGAAAACTAGTCAAAAATAACTATGCACTTTGTTTTTTTTCTAATTGATCTTCTGAATTAGTATAACATGAATTTTATATTACCAAGCTATATAAATAAGCACTATTATTATGATTATAGACTCTTCTCAAACTAAGTAAATACTAAGTCATGTTACCATAATAATATTATTATTGTCAAAACATTTATATTAATAACAATGTTATAGGGTGAAACAATAAATAATATTGTAATTATGTCATATTAATCTATAGGAATACACTTTCACACACACAAGACTTATATTCAAAGTACTTCAAAGTACTTGTTATTGATAAAACTTTGTTGAATTACCAAATATTTATAAAAATGAAATTTCCCAGTATATCACATCAGAACTTTCCCTTCATATGAATAAGTTTCATGTACCAATTGTGATTTCTGTACCTGTGGGGAGCACAATTTAATCAGGCTCAGGCAGCTTGAGCCAAGCTATCCAAACTGAGGGCATTGCATTAAATCATAAATCAGTGAAGGCCTATCTATGGGGAGCAGAGATCATACAGTCCATTTACTTTGCTTTGTGATGATCTGGCATGATACAAAGATAGAATTTGAATGAAAAGATAATGAGAAGGCGGTGTCCCTTTTTCTGTTGTCTTTCAGACAGAAAAACAGTGTATACTATGCAGGTCACCTCCAATTCTGATGTAACTTTTCAGGATTTATGGTAGAGTATGTATATATTTGTGACACAGTGTGCGCGGGTATAATAACGGTACAGCTTCTAAATATATAAAAACAATTCAATAGTCCTTCAGCCTGAGATTCTGTGTTCTGTCAATTACATACCAAAGTTAGTTGAATCTAATAAGACTAGTGAGAGTAAAAGTATAGAATAACTCAAACTCTTCCCAAGCCGGGCGATGGTGGCACACGCCTTTAATCCCAGCACTCGGGAGGCAGAGGCAGGCGGATCTCTGTGAGTTCGAGACCAGCCTGGTCTACAGAGCTAGTTCCAGGACAGGCTCCAAAGCCACAGAGAAACCCTGTCTCGAAAAAACCAAAAAAAAAAAAAAAAAAAAAAAAAAAAAAAAACTCTTCCCAAATGAACAACCCCTTAGTATTGTTGATGGTTCACACCTGACTTCTCTGACGATTTTCTACATATTGATCTTTGTACCATAATACTTTGTGTTGGAGGAAATCTTTGCCACCATGAAATTCTCATGTTGTGTTTCTCTCTATGAGAACACAGAAACTCTTTTTTTTCTTCTAGTGTTTCTAGCAAGAAGAAAGAAGTAATGCTGAGGGTCACAGTGTGATTTACAGATCACTCCAGGCTATAGAGAAGGATTCTGAAAATGCAGAAGAAAAATAAAATACTTAAAATATTCAGAGGAAGAATATTATAACTCATGAAATGTGCCCGTGTCACTGAATGCTAAAATCTCTAGAGGACTGCAATTTACTGCTGAATTCCATCTGTTATTTAAATGCTCTTAGCAGATATTCTGTGGGAAAAAAAAATGTGTAAACCCCAAGGAAAACTACTGTATTCCAGAAATCTGCTAATTAAAGCAATATTTCTGAGGTGTATTGTGACACAACTTGCCTAAAAATAAACTATTTAAACAAATATGTATGGAGTGGAGTTAGTCTAGTGGAAAGAGGAGAGATACACTCCATTCTTTCTTTACACAGGAAAGGTAATCAAATATTTGAGAGGAACTCAAGCAATGCAAAGTCATAGTTCTACTATTAAACAATGCAGATTAATATTTTAAGTATCTTAAAGCAAATATATTTATTGAAATATTAAATGTATTTATATTTGATATAGATATATAAACATAGATATGTATGTAATTTTAAAGCTTTATTTATATTTTATCTTCATAAATGTTTTGTTTTATATATCTGTGTGCACTAAATGTGTCCTTGGTGCCCACAGAAGCCAAAAGAAGTCATGTATTACAAGAACTTGGAATTATAGGTGGCTGTGTATCAGTACATGAGTACTGGGCACTGAACTCAGATTCTTTTGAAGAGCAGTAAATGCTCTTAACCACAGAGCCATTTCTCGAGACCCGGGCATATGTAACTAATTATGAGCTCATTCACTAACTCATCTAAGGGTGTTACTACTTCTATATCCAACAGACTGTAACATGAATGTTGCTATTCAGATTGCAGAATTAAAGTAGCATGGAAAAACACAATAAACTCAAATAGAAATATGGTAAGTAAGCTGTGCAGAATTACATGCAAGAAACATTTTCACAAACAAAATACAAAAATAATAGGAGAATGTCTTGATCCATGAAGAATTAACACTGCACATGCAACAAGAAATGTCCCTGAAATGCTTTGTAAAAGCAGGAACTTAAACAAGAATAGATGACAGGAGAGATAGCTTTGACTTTTCTAAGGCTGTGAGAACTGAACCAAACATGGATGAGAAGGATACAGGATGCTGTGGACATAGTTTTCTGGGAATGTCAAAATAAATACCTATTTCCCATATTAGCTGGGACAGAGTGCAAGGGGCTTTGGCCTAATGATATGGAAAAGAAAAAAATCTGGACTCTAAGATCAACTAGTGTACATAATCAGTTTGATTTACAGAGCATAAGAGAAAGAAAACCAGTTTGGGGTTTGGGGCAAGAACAATGAATTTTTAATTGAATATGATTCTTAATGAGCAGAAATAAAATATCTACTTGCTTAATTTAGATTCTGGTGTAAAATTTGCACTAAGCAATATGCAACCAGACCACCAGAGCTGATACATAAACACTTTTATCTTTGTATAGATGTCATCTCTTGCAGTGATATCACGTTATTTATCTATCTTCTTTATTCCTCAGTGTTTGAAATCATGATTCATCTGAATATCTAATGAAGACAACAGAGAGGACACTGAATATGAGAGACCAAGATGCTCTTTAGGTCTTTATATTCCCCATCAATGGAGCAGCAACCCTGCCCAAGCAGAAACTAGTGTTTCAAGAAACTGATGCATTATTTCACGAGAACATGATTCAGAGTTGCTGTGACCTTTAAAATCAGATTGATTGCATGGGGCCAGGAGAAAATAGAAGAGTCTACTAGAGAAGGCAGTCTATTGATTTTTTTTGTAAGACGTAAATTGAATATGGTAGTAGAGATGAATGATTCTAAATCACCTAAGTTACCTATGCAGTATCTCTTCATATTCAAAAATATCATCATTTTGCTTACCTTCACCAATGCAAAATTAAACAAAATAAATGACAGCATCAAGGAATATTTATTTTTCTCCTCAACTTTTTATAAAGGTTGTTGATTTAGAAACAAAGCTAGTTACCTAGAATTTTGATTTAAGGAAGATAACTTCATTATCCATAAATACACTTCCAATTTTCCTTTCATAAGGAAAGCCTTCCTTCAAATTAGTTCCTTACTTTGTACCTTACATCTGTGGTTACATAGATTATAATATACTTTTCAAACTGTCAGCAGCTAAAATTTATATTGAAGCAAGTACGTAATTTTTTTTTTTGTAGGCTAAGCTATCTTATTCAGGATGATTTTTTTTTTCTAGCTCCATTCCTTTATCTGTGAATTTCATGTTTTCATTTTTAACAGCTGACTAATATTTTGCTGTATAAATGTTCTAACTTACTTTACCCATGCATCCTTTGATGTACAAATAGGCCACTTTAAAACTCCAGCTGTTATCAGTAGAGCAGTAAAGGACAAGGTTGAGCAAGCGTCTGTAGTAGCTTTAGGATCTCTTTAGGTACGTATTCAAGAGTGGTATAGTTGAATCTTGAGGCTGATATATTCCCAACTTCCTAAAGAACTACCACACTAAATGACATAGTGTCTATACATACTTAAACTCTCAGAAACAATTAATGAATGCTCCTGTTAACCCCCGTCCTCGCAGGCATGAGCTATCATTTGTTCAATTGATCTTGGCCGTTCTGATTAGTATAAGATGTAATCTCCAAGTCGCTTTGATTTGCATGTCCCTGATAACTACAGCTTCTGAACATTCACTAAATGTTTGTTTGCCATTTATGCATCTTCTTTTGATAACTCTGTTCAGATCAGTACCCCCGTTTTATTTACTTTTTAATCAGTTAATTTATTTTTTAAGAAATCTATCTTTTCTCATTTCACATACCAATCCCAATTCCCACTCTTTTCCCTCCTCCCACTCTGTATACCTTCCCTCCCCATCTCCATCCACTCCTCAGAGAGGGTAAGACTTCTCATGGGACGTCAATAAAGTCTAGAACTTTGCTTTGAGGCAAGACCAAGACCCTCCCCATTATATGTAGGTTAAGCAAAGTATCACTCCAAAGAGAATGGATTCCAAAAAGACAGTATAAGTAGTAGGGATAAATCATGCTCTCACTACCAGTGGCCCTACTGTATGTCCTAGTCATACAACTGTCACCCATATTCAGAAGGCCTAGTTTGGGCCCATGCTGGTCTCCACTGTCAGGTCAGAATCTGTGAGCTACCATTAGCTCAGGTAAGCTATTCCAGTGTGTATCCCTGTCATGATCTTGTCTCCTTTGCTCATATTATCACTCCTATCTCTATTCAAGTGGACTGGAGGTACTCCGTCCAGTACTCCGCTGTGGATCTCTGCATCTGCTTCCATCAGTTGCTGAATGTAAGTTCAATAATGACATTTAAGGTAGTCATCAATCTGGCAAAAGGGAAAGGTCAGTTCAGGCACCCTCTCCACAATTGCTTAGGGACTAGGTGACGGTCATCCTTGTGGATTCCTGGGAATTTCTCTAGTGCAAGGTTTCTTACTAGACACGTGATGGCTTCCTCAATCAAGACAGCTCTTTCCTTGGTCTCCCACTCTATCTCCCCCCCCCTATCTTGACCATCCCATTCCTCAAGTTCTCCTCCCACCCATCTTTCTCTCTTCTTCCTCTCCTTTTGCCCTAGCTTCTACCCCATCCCCATGCTCCCAGTTTTACCTGGAGATCCATTCCCAGGGAAATCCATGCGTATATCTCTTAGGGTTCTCTTTGTTATTTGATTTCTCTGGGTTGTGGACCCTAGACTATCCTTTGCTTTACACTTAATCACCACTTATGAGTGAGTACATACCGTGCTTGACTTTCTGGGTCTGGGTTACCTCATTCAGTCTCATCTATTTGCATGCAAATTTCAGGATGTCATTATTTTTTGCAGCTGAGTAGTATGCCATTGTGTAAATGTGCCACTTTTTTTCAATCCATTCTTTGGCTGAGGGACATCTAGGTTGTATGTGTGTGAGTTTGTGTGTGTGTGTATACATATGTGTGATTACATGTGTGCGTATGGGCACGTTCATGTGTTTGTGTGTGTTTATGTGTGAACATATATTTTCATCCATATAGAAATATGAAAGCCCAGTTAAACTGCTCACAGTGGTTTAATCAAGAGGATGAAATTAGGATGTGAGACAATCTGGAGATTTAATATTTGTGCATAGTTTGAAATTTTATTATAATAATCTATAACATGAAATAAAATTTGGGAAAAAAAGAAAAATTGGATCTACTTATATTAGAAGTAAAATATTTGCTCAAAATTTTTTGTGTAATTTTGCCTAGGCCCTACAAAGAAACTCAAATTACTCAATATTGATAACACGGCTTTATTTTTTAACTTTTAATCTTCACTCCAAATTTGAACTTCAATTATATCTGAATTTGCACTTCATGTGCTAATTTTAATTTAAACACACTAAAGAATAAGGAGAAGTGTCCCATAATTTAAAGAAGATCTTCATATAAGAATTGCATCTGTGGATACCAGTCCACAAGAAATATATTATTTTATATTTTGTAAGTATGTATTATAAAACCAAAACTGTCCATATTGTACTATATTAAATTATTGTAATTAGGTACTTTTATCTGTTATGTTTCCAAATTTAATTCACATAAATGCTGGGATTTAAGTGATGGGATTTTTAAAGTCTTATTTTGTGAAAATATATCATAGCTAATCTAGGTTGCATTGACTTAAATTATCATATTCATAAGAAATAGGTAAAACAACTTCAATTTTACAAAATTTTGATTAGAACAAAATCACAATGAGGGGAATTATGACATGGACACTTATGATAATCACTTCAATGAACTTGAAACAAAACTAAAAATTCTCACTCAGGTTTCAAAGCTCATATATAAGCATGAAAAATTAAAGTTGTTAAATCATTAAATTCTGGTACTTGAAATAAATGTGTCAGGATTCAAATGCCAGTTTCACAAACTTGCACCTTCAGGATTATAAATTCTCTGCAGGCATTTTTACTTGTGAGAGAACATGTCACAGTTTAAAACATTGTTGAACATATTAAATAACATCATTCATGCAGTGAATATATAAATATAAATATATTTCGTGCAGAATAAAATTTAGCTACAAAAATAATAGTCATAAAAATTTTTAAGACCCATAAGAAATGGAAGAGAAAGTTTGGCTTCTATATTTATGAACTAGGTCAAGAGTGTGTAGTCTGGGAAGGTTTTTCTGCTTCATGTAATTACTAAGGAGCTATCATCCCTTTGATAAACTGATGATTTTATTGAGGGCATTGTCATTACACATAATTGCCTTTCCAACTGCTAAATAATGCTTATTGGGATTAGTCTGCTGATGAGTTAAGTTGTAGCTTTAATGTAGCCTTAATCGCCTTCTTCTTTAAATGGCTTCCAATATCCATGAGCCTTGTTGCTGTGACATTGTTTAATTAGTTATAAAGGAAGTAGTAGGTCAATGTGGATGGCGATTATCTCTGACTCTTCCTGTCTTTATCAATATTATAGATAATCTAGAAAGAACGAATATCTGATTGAAATAGCAAAATATTTTCAGTTACGCAGTTTGTTCATTTTGCAGCCGTCTTTTGATTGATTCCTTGTGTGTTTTACGTCATGCCTCTCAATTTCACCTGTCCTCTCCTCACAAAATACAATTTAAGAGGGAAAAGGGGAAAGAGAAAGAAACGGAAGATCGTGTCGTGGCAGACGTGACAGTATGACATCTTCCTGCAGTGTGGCACAGTGAGTCCTGCTCTGCACCTATTTATCTCTACACGCAAAAGCTGATCGCAAAGAAAGTTTCATCCGAGTGAAAAAGGCCTAAGATATCAGTTTATAAATAAAATTCTATTTTACTTTAAATAATAAAAAGGGAATAGTATAGTTCTGTACCAGAGAAAAATGGGCAAATATATATCTAGAAAGTTCAGGGAAAAAAAAATCCTTCAGGAAAGTCCTGTTTCAGCTGGGAAATGAAGGTCAAGGAGGGAAATCCTAATGAGGGGACCATGAGACTGAGAAAGCTAAGCGTGAGATGGCAGTAAATTGCGTGCAAGTTTGTTAAGAAGGACAAAATTTCTCTTAAAGATCACTGGAGACCTGTGATCTTAACTAACGTGATCTTAACTAACGTGAAATTATTGAAATTGTGCTAGGTGTCCTGTGAGAAAACATCAAGATTAAAGACAGAAGGCATGTTTGGAAATTTGGAAACTGGTTTTCTAATCTAAGAGAGACAATATCTGACACTCTCTCTGTATTTTTTTTTTTTTTTAATTTTACATACTAGCTCCAGTTTCCTCTCCCTCTCCTTCGCCCCCTGCCATCTCTGCAACCTCCCTTGGGGAGTCAACAAAGTCTGGTATACTAAATTGAGGCAGGTCCAAGCCCCTTTCCTCTGTATCAAAGCTGAGCAAGGTATACGCTAAAGGGATTGGGTTCCGAAAAGCCAGTTCATACAACCAGAATAAGTCCTGTTGACACTGCCAGCACCCGCCTCCCCAACAGATTAATCCACATGACTGTTACCCACATACAGAGGGCTTAGTTAAGTTCCAGTAGGATCCCCAATTGTCAGCCCCAAGCTCACACTAACTCAGTTCAGCTGTCTCTGGTTTTCCCCATCATGCTCTTGCTCACCCTTGCTCATTAAGAAACCTCCTCCCTCTCTTCAACTAAGCTTCGGGTGCTTTTTTTTTTTTTTTTTGCGCATGCGTATATGATTGAATACCTTTTTGTCCCACAAAACCATATAGTTATACAAAACAAATTACATCCTGGAAAATTTCAGAACATTTCCCTCTTCGGACTCCTCCACAAGAACCGCAGATAATTTTCCTATATCCTTTCATCTAATTCAAGGGAATTTGACATCAAGAACTGGAAAAGGCAAGCAATGAAAATGCTGAATCACAGTCATGTATGCAGATCTCTGGCAATGTGCTGTTATGGAAAAACGTTAGTTGAATCTATTATGTGGCCTCGTATTTTTCCCCCTTGTTAGAGTCAAATGCCTCATCTCCCATTCTGTACCTGTTGCTTTTTTTCCATGTCTGTGTTTTCAGGGGTGGCTTGGGAATTTGTTTTCCTGCCACTGAATCACAAATTAATTCATTTATTTTGACAAATGGTGGCAGGTATCTGGTGATCATATACAATATTTATTGTATTTCATTAGTTTTAGAGTTTTCGAGAACAAAATCTCACTCTATAGTTCAGAAAAGTCTGTACCTTGTTATCCACCAGGCTGACTGCTACCTTACAGCATTCCTCTTTGTTTATCCTCCAAATTCTGAGACTAGAGAGGGGAACGGCTGCACCTTACAAGCTGGCACTATTTGAATCACACCAAACAAATGCAAAAGGGTGCTATAATGCTATTTATCTATGTCAGTATGGTATCAGGAAGCTATCAGCTATTAAATCTAAAAGTTTGATTTACTGAAGACAGTCTTTCTGGAGGTCCTTAACCCATCCTGGGTAAATTAGATTTACTCCAGAACATATGGATTGGCCTTCCCTAGACTCCTCTGTCTCATGACTTTTTCTAAGTGGAAGGTAATGAGATGTAAAGAAGCCCCCATGCATCTCAATTTTTTCTTTGTTAATGGGGTGTCTATTCCTGTGACTCTGTGCCAGTGATAGAAGGTGGAATCTCCTAATCTTAATCTCTCCAAATCTTAATAAGGCTCATTATAAACAGTTGAACTGTTTCTCATCTTCAGAAAGACAATTTATGATATGATTATGGGTTAAATTATCACCACATTCACCGCCCCGCCTATCCTTTCATAAGCATAAAAACCTATAAGTCATCTTCTCTGTGAGAAGTGAAAGAAACACCAGGGAAAATGTAGCTCACAGGAGCCATTTGAACAATGACTGTGAAAATAACATCTGGTCCTTGTTTTCATGCTAAATGTATTTTTTAATTCACTGCAGGGGATGCCACTGGCAGCAGTCAGTGTAATTTAGCTAAATCTTTAATACTCAGTGTTTTAGTCAGGAACAGAAATATATTTGCTTTCTAAAGAGCATCATGAGTAAATGTTAAGGGATTCTTTTTAATATTGTAGGATTATGAGCAGGTATTGAAGCAATCTATTGAAAATGTATAACTATCCACCTTTGCCATGATTAAATAAAATAGCCTTCTACATGGGTGCTGTATATATAGGGGCAGTATATCTATGAATACATAGGTATTAATTTGCTATAAGAAACATAAAATTAATTTAAAAATATATGAAAGCCGGGCGGTGGTGGCGCACGCCTTTAATCCCAGCACTTGGGAGGCAGAGGCAGGCGGATCTCTGTGAGTTCGAGACCAGCCTGTACTGCAGAGCTAGTTCCAGGACAGGCTCCAAAGCCACAGAGAAACCCTGTCTCGAAAAAAAAAAAAAATATATGAAGAATCACTAGAAACTGAAATTTAACGACATTAATCTGTGAGGTATAGAATCTGATTGTGAGTTGAGAGAACAGGTTTATTTCCTATTGAACTTTTTTTTTCAAAAGAAAGGTTTATAATTTCCTTAACCTTAAGACGTATTTTTAATAAGGGCAGGGAAATTTCAAGTCCATTCTAATTTCCTTAGATTTAGATTCTAGATTCTCTAGATTTCTTGCAAAGTCCTTTATATTCAACTATTTTTCATATGACTATTTTCAGCACAAAATCTTAAGGAAATTGTTCTAGTTACTGCAACTTGAATTTGAGTACAAAATTAATCCAAAATATCTAAATTTTCACTTATTCCAAAATATTTTTCTTGACTTTTTTTCTAGTGTATCATCCTAAAAAAGAGACATTTGTTTTCCCATTGAAAGCAAAGAATATTAAGCAATTACTTGAGTCCAGCTACTGAAATTACTTGGAGGATGAAGAATTCTTGGCAGTTTATCCTGATATGAAATATTCCTCAGAACACCAACATCGTTGCACTTAGATCTTCCATAATCTAAATGGATTCTCAGTTGAATTCAGATGCTCTCTACCGAGTCTCATCTGACAAAAATAATAAAGCGTAGGGGAGAAATACAACAGTAAATTACAGGATTGGAGGAGAGTGTTAATTGAGGAATATTTAGATGGACAGCCAATTAGTATTACTAACCATATTCTCTATGAAATTCCCAACTCAAGAGCCAAAGAAACTTCATATCATTAAATATTCTTAGTCTTGGTTATGAAATTAAAACAACTAAAACAGGATTTGGACATTAATAAAATGTCTAGAATACTCAAAATACACATAAGAGTGGAAAGTACTGTAGATGTCCAGGACACTGAAATCTTCTATTAAGAAGTTTAAAACAACTCTAAATTTTGTAAATATATGAAATGGAATTTTTTGCCAAAGATCTGAAATCAGTACATCATTATAAAGTGAGAATTGCACCCTGTAACTTTAGTTACTAAAACAGATCAACAACAAAGCAGAACATCTTCCACAGAGTTCACAATGATGACACGGTCAACCATTCCCATGTTGTTAGTGAGAGAAGAAAGACATAAGGAATAAACAAAGCAGTCTTTGAAGAGGTCCCATCTCTCACTTGCTTACCCGATGGTAGATAACACAGAACTGAGAGGAGTTACTAAGTAACTGTGAGAGCATTGGATCACCACTTAAAGGAAGAAACAATAAAATTATAATCTTAAATATAGCAATAGAGGAATGTACGTCTACATTCAAAGAGTCTATAATAAGTTCGAAACTAACCATCTTGCAGAAAACATGTAAAGCGTGATAGTAAATAATAGAGACACCGATGCTTCAACATACTGGTATAAAACACAAACCTGCTAACCAAACAATCCATGAATGGGAGAAAAGATCTCCCTTAAAGCTGAGAACAAATTGAAGACCATCCAATGCACACAAACACCAATAAAATTATGCTGCCAACCAGACTTGTGATGGAACAAACTAGAGTCAAATAAATCACTTAATCCAAAGGAAATCCACTAGAAGTACAAACAGTGTTGAAGGGTAATCAAAGGAGAACTGTATGATAAAACAGTGGCAAGCAAGTAAAGAATATCTAATTATGTAGCACTTCAGATCTAATGAATATCTTGTGAATCAATCCTTCAAAGAAAAGCAAGTAGGTGATTACCACTGCACACTGAGATAATAAAGGCGGAAACAGGAAAGCATTATCTCATCAAACCTCCCTGGAAGTATTGAACAGAGGGTATGCCTTGCTTCAGGAATGAATCCTGAGGTCATATTCAATTGATTCAATACGATCTGAATGAGGATGACATCAATAGACTACTAATATAGGCAAGGGAAATCCCAGGTGTTCTTTCCACAAAGAACCGAAGGCAAATACAGAATATTGAGAGACGGAGAAATAGTCTTCCCCAGGGAGGAACAGGCCGCTTCCTGAAAAAAGAGCATGTCAATCCAGAAAAAAAAAAAAGAGTGCATATAAGTAACATTATTAGGTCTAAGCAGATTGTAACTAAATATTTAGTAACACACACATACACAGATGTAAAAACGATTAATGAAAAAGAGATCATGAACTGGAAAGAGAATGGGTGGGTATGCATGGGAAAGGAAAGAAAGGGAAATGCATATATGTTATAATCTAGAAAATATGTTTTTAAAAACACAAAGGAGACAATAAAGAAATGGTTTGACTGAAGAGAAAGTACTAAACAAAGCAATCATTTTTTAAAATGGAATGCACATTATAACACTGTATTCTTAAAATTCCATACATGCGGCTCTAAAATAAAATCTTCAGCATGCTTCTCACAACTATGTGACCTCTCTTTAGTAAATAAATTTGCTAATTTAAATAAATTTAATAATTCTGAATAGTATTGACCATAGGTAGAGGCCATTCACTGGGAATGGACAAGCTTTTAGTTGGTAGTCCCCCAAAGAGGTAAGATTCTTCCTTCCTTAGTACCCACCAACAGCCACAGATAATTAGTTAGCAATGGGATCTCACAATTTACTGAGGCCTCATGAGCTAAGCTCACATCCATGTTGAGTCTTTGACTGACTAGATATTATGCATATTTTGCAAGGTAGATGAGCAACTATTTGAAGTTTAAATTTTAAAGTAATAGATGGCCTATCATGTCTCCAGGTCTAAGCTCTTTTCTTTTTTATTTGTGCATTTTTAGTTTATTCTAATTATTCTTAAAATATCCAAGACCAAAATAATAATATCAATTAGACACACAGAAATAGTTGAAAAATACATGTGTATACCTCTAATATAGATTTTATATATTAATATATATTTATATAATATATACTTTATATTGTTATACAATGGAATGGGAATCATAATACACATTTCAAATTTATTACGTATTTTATCCTCAAACCTGTATACTATTTTAGGTCAGGGAAAGTGTGTAATTATTGAAGCAGAAGAAAAATTATAAGGTACAAATGATGCAGCTATCAGAAATCTATTTTACTTTTACCTTATTCTGTATGATTCTTGCGAAAGAGGATCAAAATGAAGTGATTTTTTCTAAATGAATGCTTAAAAAATCTTGCCAAATAAAATAAGATTCTGTTAATTAAAACTTAAATTACTCTTGAAAGTGATGGAGAAAGACAACACTTAACCTTCCTAAAAGAATATGTCAAAAACCTGTTTCTCCTTTAGGAGCCCATATACAAATGACTTATTCAATACCTATTGATTAAATGTTTCCATCACTATGCAGATTCAAAGGGTAACTACACACTCAATCAATTCTTGCTTGTAGCATCTCCAGAAGCAGGTGGTGAAGATTTGGTTGTGTGAGTTTTAGAGCAACCTAGTCTACTTTATACTCACTGTCAGCTTCAAGGACAGGCTATAGTGATATCCTTTGTGATTCAATTCACAGTCTCTAACATCCAGCAAACTATACCTATAGCTTAGGGGAAAATAATCTTTGCAAACTTCATCTGTTGTGCTAGATAAGAAAAGATAACCTCCTCAAAGTTATTGTCTCCTTTGACAAGAGATCATAGGTGAATTCAAAACCTCTTTACTTTTAAAAAATGTATTTATTTTGTGTGTATAAGTGTTTTCCTTTTGAGTATACTTATGCACTGCATATGTGTTTGGTGCCCACATGGCTCAAAAGAGAGAAGTAGATCCCCTGGTAATGGGAAATACAGGTAGTTCTGAGTTACACTGTTGGAGATGAGATTTAAATCTGGAACACATCGGAGAAAAGTTGGTGCTCTTAACAGCTGAGTTATCTATCCAATATTCTCCCAATAGTATAGAAATTAGGTAATAGATTGAGACATATTTTCCTTTTATTTAAAACGGGTTTTTTTTTTTTCAAGCTGGGCAATGGTGGCTCATGCCTTTAATCCAAGCATTCAGGAGGCAGAGGTAGGAGGATTTCTGTGAGACTGAGGCTAACCCAATCTACAAAAGCTAGTTTCAGGATAAGATCCAAAGCTACACAGAAAAACCCTGTCTCAAAAAAATAGTTTTTTTCTCCTTAATTTTAAATTTTATATCCTGATTACAATTTCTCTTTCATCTACTCTTCTCAGTTCTTCCCCACTTTGCCTGTCATCTGGAAACATGCCGTTTCTGTCTCTCATTAGGACACAAACAGGATTCTAAAATACAACATAAAATTTAGTATAATAACATTAAGAGGCAACACACAGCAATAGTACCAAATAGAAGGAAAAGAGGCCAAAACACAAGAAACAGAAAAAGAGACCCACTGAGTTGCACACAGAAATATCACAAAAACACCAAAATAGAAACCATGATGTTTATGCATAGGACCTCAGCCTCTGTGAGATCATATGTGCATCTATCCTATGGATTTAGAGGATCCTTTTCCCTCTGTGTTCTCCACCCTCTTGGGATTTTGTGACATTTCCCCATCTTCTTCTGCAGATTTCGCTGAAATCTGAGTGAGAAATTTGATGGACACGTTCCTTATAAGGTTGAGTGTCCCTAGGACCCTTGCACTCTGGGTATTATCTGATTGTGGGTCTCTTCATTTGTTTCCATCTCTTAAAGGAAGACAATTATCTAATAATAACTAAGCAGGGCATTGAATGACATTAGAAACCATTTTATTGCTACATTCCTTTAGTGAAACAGGAATATTTAGTAACAGGCAGCAATGTTCAGTAAAACAGTAGTATTTGTGATGTGGGAGTGTCATATATCAATCTGTTGATTTCATTGGTTCAATAAAGAAACTGCCTGGGCCCTGATAGGACAGAAAATTAGGTAGGCGGAGTAGACAGAAGAGGATGCTGGGAGAGAGAAGCTGAGTGAGGAGTCGCCATGATGTTCGCACTCCAGGAAGACGCAGGCTAGAATCTCCCTGGTAAGCACACCTTGGGGTGCTACACAGATTATCAGAAATGGGCTAGTCCAGGTGCAAGAGCTAGCCAATAAGAGGCTGGAACTAATGGGCCAGGCAGTGTTTAAAAGAGTACAGTTTCCGTGTAATTATTTCGGGGCGCAAGCTAAGCCATGAGGGCGGCCGGGTGCGGGGACCCAGTCCCGGCCGCTCCTATTACTACATATTTGGATTTACCATAGTTCCCCAAGCTAGTTAGTCTGAGGTTCTAAGTCACTCAAGCAGTGTCAGATATGGGTTCCTCTCATAGAGCAGAACTTAAATCAAATAATATAGAGGTTGGTTACTCCAACAAATTTGCATCACCACTGCACCTGCTTATCTTGCAGGCAGGACACCATTACAACAAATATTTCATACCTGTGATGGCTGGGATGGCATACAGAATAACTTCCTAAACCAAAGACATAGGGGTGAAGGGTTTCTGAAGGCAGTAGCCTGATATTCTCTGAGTTGTGGAGGTATTAGTTTCAGGAGTAGATGCCTACTGTCAGTTTATAGAGAGCAATTATGACAATAGCCTGAGTTGTCTTGGTTTTTCCATAGGAACCCTTTGGCCAAAAGCTCATTGTTAGATGTTACCCAATTAGTATGGAAGCTTCGTTTTGTGATAGGAAAGGGCGATTTGGGGTTCCCTCATTATTTGGTATTTTCATTCAGGTCACCTTCATATATGTATACAGTTTAGGAAACGTCTCCTCTGTTAGGTTTTCTCTACTGCCTCTTAGACTCTCTCTCCCAGTATTTCCTCACTCACCATTTCTCTCCCTCCCAAATTGATTCTTCCATTCCATTCATCCTATCCCCCCCATTCATCCATAACTATCTTATTTCCAATTTTTATGGAGATCTATCTGCTTCCACTTATAAGTGAATACATACCAAATTTGTCTTTCTATATCTGGTTTACTAGTTTTATTCATTTAACTCTGAACTTGATGATTTCATATTCTATTGGTTAAGGAATATTTCATTGTATAAATGTACTGCAATTTCTTCATCCATTCATCTGTTGATGGACATCTAGTTTGATTTCAATTTGTGGCTATTCTAAATAGAGTATCAACAAGCATGGCTGACATAGTGTCTGTGTGGTAGAATGGAAATTCCTTTAGGTATCTGACCAAGATTCAGATAGCTGGTTCTTGAGTTATATTTATTCCAGTCTTCCTGAGGTACTGCCACACTGTTTCCATGGTGATTGTACCAGTATGCACTCCTCTAGCAATGGACAATTGTTCCCATGATTCTACAATCTCACCAGCACAAAGTGGCATTTATTTTAGTCACATTAGCCATTCTCACAGGGGCAAGAATTTTTAAAAAATTTTTAAAAAAGAATTTTAAAAAAGAAGAATTTTTAAAGGAGTTTTGATTTGCTTTAATCCTGATGGCTAAGGTTATTGAATATGTCATTAAACAACATTAATGGTGTTGTTTTCTTGATATCTAGTTTTATTTAGTTCTTTATATACTTTGTGTATTAGCCCTCTATTGAATGCATAGTTACAAAAGAAAAAAGAAAAAAAAGTCCCATTCTGTGGACTGCAACTTTGCCTGAATGACAGTGTCATTTGCTTTGCAGAAGTTTTTCAGTTTTCTGAACTCCCACTTATTAATTATTTGTAGGTGTATTTTTCTCTCCCACCTGCCAGCTCCCAAATAACCACATGGAGGTTTCTTATTAATTATGAAAGCTTGGCCAGTATCTTAGACTTGATTCTAACTAGCTCTCACAAGTTAAATTAGCACACTTCTATTAATTTCCTTTCTGCCTCACGAATTTATTACCTTTACTCTGTACAGTTCATGCTGCTTCCCTGCTTCTTCCATGCCTGGCTGGAGACTCTGCATCTCCGTCCTTGTTACTTCCAGTGTCCTCTTTATCTAAAAAATCCTGTCTAAATTTTTGTTGAAGTAACCAAGTGATAAATCTTCACAGAGAATCAAAAGAGTATTCCACAATTCTCCATTTTTGTCTACATAAAAAGGAAAGGTTTTAGCATTAACTTAATAAAACTGTAAACAATAAAAACAATTATCAGGTAAGAATTGTATCTACAATGTTTAGTTCACATGTATTTTGCACATTTGGAAAAATGACTAGATTATATATTCTATCTTGATGAGTCCAAAGCTCTGTACCTAATTTGCCTCCTATCATAACTATAGAAAACTATAAATATGACTATCTATATTTTAGTGCTTGTGCTAATGGTGTTCTGTTTCCTGGGCCAATGATTCCCAAGCTATTGCCAACCTCCTTGTCTATCATATTTAATGTACCTGGTTTTAAGCTAAGGTTTTTGAAACATTTGGGGTTGAGTTTTGTGCAGAGGGACAAGTATTGCCAACCTTCTTGTCTATCATATTTAATGTACCTGGTTTTAAGCTAAGATTTTTGAAGCATTTGGGGTTGAGTTTTGTGCAGAGGGACAAGTATTGATTTATTTGAATTCTTTTATGGTTTGCCCAGCATCACTTGACGTATCTCTGCTTTCTTTATCAAAAAACAGATGTCCATAGGTGTGTAGATTTATGTCTGTGTCTTCAATACAATTCCATTGATCAATGTGTCAGTTTTTATGACAGTGCCATGCTGCTATTATTAGTGTAGTTCTGTAGTTCAACTTGAAATATAGAAGAGTGACAACTCCTGCAGGTCTTTTATTATTCAGGAATGCTTTAGCTTTCCTGTTTTGTGTGTGTTTGTATGTGTGTATGTATGTATGTGTGTGTGTGTGCATGCGTGTGTGGTGTTTTCATATGAAACTGAAAATTTTCCTTTCAAGATCTGTGAAAACTTTTGTTAGAATTTTGATGGAAATTGTATTTAATCTGTAGATATCTTTTGGTTGAATGACCATTTTTTTACTCTATTCGTCCTACTAATCCATGAGCATTTACAATCTTTCCATCATCTCATAAAGTCTTAGGTTTCTTTTTTGATGTCTTAAACTTTTGCCTTACAGGTCTTTCACTTGGTTGATTATATTTACACTGAGATACTATATATTTTGTGAGACTATTGTAAAATGTGTTTTACAATGGTTTATTTCCCAATCCATTTGTCATTTGTATATAGATATACAATTGATTTATGTTAGTTAATTTTCTACTGGTTACTTTTCTGAAAGCATTTTCAGCTGTAGGTGTTTGCTGGTGGATTATTAAAGTTACTTAGGTATACTTTAATATCATCTGCAAATAAGGAAACTTTGACTTCTTCCTATACCCCCTAGATCTCCTCTAGCTGTCCTATTGCTCTAGCTAAACCTTCACATGCTATATTGAAAAGATATGGAGAGAGGGACAACTTTTCCTGTTCCTGATTTTAGTGTTATTTCTGTGAGTTTCTCTCCATTTATATTGATATTGGCTATGGGCTTGCATTAAACTGCCTTAATTATGTTTAGGGGTATACTATTATCTATTACCTCTCCAGTACTTTTTATAAAGTAGGGATGGTAGATTTTGTCAAATGCCTTCTGAATCTAGTGATATAATCATGTGGTTTTAATCTTCGATTTGTTTATATGGTGGATTATATTCAGCGACATATATTTGTTGAACCATTCCTGGATATAAGGGTTGTGTCTTACTTGATAATGCTGGATGATCCTTTAGATGTATTCTTGGACTCGAGTTGCAGGTAATTTATTGAGAAATTGTGCATCTATATTCATAAGAAAATTGTTCTATATTATCAGAGTAACTCTGGTCTAAGGAAACAAATGGGCAATAATTTATCTTTTTTCCAGTTTTAAAATAATATGTATAGTATTGGCATTAATTCTTCTTTGAAACACTTGTAGAATTTTGTCAACCAAGCCATCCGGCCACGCTTGTGCCACCCATAACCCAGGATACTTTCACTTATTGTTTTTATTTCTTTGTGGATTTTAGATCTTTTTAAATTGCTTGTTTTCTACTTTATTAATTTCAGTCCTGAGTTTGATTATTTTGGCCCTATACTCTTCTTAGGTGATTTATTTATTTATTTTTTTGTTCTACAGTTTTGAGATGTGCTCTTATGGTTTTAGTATGATATCTCTCAAATTGATTCCATTTTTCATTGTTTTCTTTTGAGTTTTTTTTAGAGGCATTTTCCCTCTAAGAATTAACCTCTAAGACCTACCATCATTTTGTCCCATAATTTTTTGGTATGCTGTATATTCATTTCTTCCTTTAGTTTTAGAAAGGTATTTCTTTGTTAAATTCTGTTGTGACTTAACAGAAAAAATACATTTTTTTTACAGTTAGGAGGAAGTTGTTTAGTTTCTATGAGTTTGTAATCTTTCTATAGTTTCTCTTGTTGATATACAGCTTTAATCCATGACGGTCAGATAAGATTCAGGGTTTATTTCAATTTTCTTCTCTCTTGAGATTTGTTTTGTATTTAAGTATGTGTTCTACTTTGAGAAAGATACCATAAGGAACTGAAAATAATGCACATGCTTTTGTGCTTGGATGAAATATTCAATAAATATCTATAGGAGCCATTTTGTTCATAGCGTGCTAGCTCCAGGAGTTTTCCATTTAGTTTTTGCATACATGACCTGTTTATGGACAATAATTCATTATTAAAGTCTCCCTCTATCAGTTAGTGAGAGTCTATATGTAATCTAACTTGTAGAACTGTTTTTCTTACAAGTCTGGATGTCCTTCAGCTTGGTGAATAGATGTTAAGAATTGAAATTTCTTCTCGGTCGAGTTTTCCTTTAATGAGTATGTAATATCCTTTTCTATCTCTTCTGATTAGTTTTGGTTTGTTGTCTGCTTTGTTAGAAATAAAAATAGCTATACCATCTTGTTTCTTATATCCATGTGCTTGGAATATCTTTCTTACCCTTTTACCCTAAGGAGATAGTTATCTTCAATGCTAATATATGTTTCTTGGAAGCAGCAGAAACATGGGTTGTGTTTTCTCATTTATTCTGTTAGTTGCTGTCTTTTAATTAGGAAGTTGAGACCAATGATTTTAATAGAATTGTTGATTCCTGTTATTTTATGATAATGTGTGTGTGTGTGTACTCATGCATGTGTGCTTCCTCGCTTTTGTTTTGATCTTCTGAGATTACTTACATCATGTGCTCGCTTGGGGATAGTTAACCTCTTAGGTTGGAATTTTCTGTCTAGCACCTTCTATAGAGCTAGATTTGTGAAACAATATTTAATAAATCTAGTTCTATTATGGAATATCTTTTTTTTCCGTCTATCGTGATTGTAATTTTTGCTGACTATAGTAATCTGGGCTAGTATCAGTGATCTCTTAAAGTACTCTGGTACAGTAACTAGTGGGGGGAGGTGGGTGAGGAGTAGAAGACCTTGTGAGCAACTGGAAATAAGGTACACACATGTGAGGGAGGAAGCAGTGGGTGGGGTGTTCTGCTGCACAGCTGAGGATGGGACTGGGGAATCGAACTCGAAAAACCTGAGGGAGAGCTGAAGATTGTTAGTCTACCTGCTTTCCTGAACAACCTAATAAACATATTTTAGTTGTTCCCATGTGGGCTGCTTTTAATATGTCTGATGATGAAAAAAAATAGACAGGAAGACTTCCATGAATGATGCTCTTTCTGGTGAGAATTATGTTTGCAGAAAATGCTTGGAGGTAGATTATTCTGCTCAAATGATATAAATATTAAGAATAATTTTCTCCAAATATTTTGAAGTTATTTATCACACATATATATATATATACATGCATAAACATTTTTGTATATATTTATATATGTGTGTATATATATGCATTTGTTTACATTACAAGTGATAGCATTGTGATCACAGTTACTCTATGCCTCTCACTTATTTGTGAACCAAATATTCAGGATCATGTCTTACTTGAGCAATAAGGCACTTCTGATGAACACCTTTAGCCTTTAGGATACTTTAATGTATATCAATACCGAGCTTTCCTCTGGAGCATCATTAAATCTGAAATACATCTTTGTTTATACAGGTAAATATTAAGGCTACATAGATACCTTAGAAAATGTGCAATAAACAATTTTCAGCCAGCTGGCAGCTACAGTTTGCAAAATGATGAATGAAGAAAAAGCAAAACCAAAACATTACCTTCCCTGCTTCTGCTGGAGAATATTATATCTTCATTTTTTGAGGGCGAGCCTCCTCAAATAATTAGCAAGTCACCAGAGCCTTCTGGGAAAAGTGAGGAGGCTATTCACAGCTCCTCTGTGTTCTCTCAAAGGCAGCTTAAAGTTAAGTGAGCATCACACTATGCTGTCAGATTTCCAATTGATTCTAGTTTTCAATGTGTGACTTATCTGACAGGCTGCTGGAAACAGATAACCGCTTTCCTTGGTGTTTTGTACTCAACAAAAGCCATGCGTGAGGAACATTCACCTCAGGAGACAACTGTAGTCTGTGGAGCTATTTTATAAATGGTGTCTGACATGTTATCCCATAGAAATAAGAAATAGTATTCCCTGCTTCCCTAGAGAACACAGTTCTACCAGTTTCTCCCCAGTTTTTTTTTAAGTTTCACCTCATTAGAAATATGTTTTTTTCTGATCTCTTAAACAGCTTTTAATTCTACAGTTTGACATTCTAATTCAGTTCTTGGTGCCATCAGATACTTTGAAATTGGATACTCATACATTTTGTTTGTTGCTTATTATTGTCTCTTTCTTTTGCTTTCTGTATTTTGGAGAGTAGATTTTCTTTATAGACAACATTTTCAGTTCATGAATGTACCTGAGACAAAAAAAAATTCAAGAATATCTGGAAAAAGGATAAATTCTATTGGTAATATGTTATTTATGTTATTAGCTCTAGTGTCTTATTGGCTAGCTCTTACACATTAATTTAACCCATCTCTATAAATCTGTGCATCATTACGAGTTCGTGGCCTACCAGCAAAGTTTCAGCACGTCTGTCTCCAGTGGCAGTTCCATGGATTCTTTCTGACTCTGCCCTTCTTTGTACCTTGCTATAGGCCTAGCCAGTTTCTTTATTAACCAATGGTATTCACAGCATACAGAGGGAACTCCCACATCAATGAACTCAAAGTTGTTGGATGCTACATGTCTTCAAAAGGAAAATCTGGCTCTGTCTTCTAAGAAAACAACTTTAATAAGATTACTGTTTCAAGTGATAAATGAGACAAAAAAAATCTTCCAGAAATTGAATAGTGGGCTGATTTGTAATGATCAATTATAACACTATTTATTTTATTCCAATATATTATCTACAAATTGTCTTAATCAACAAAGCAATACTATAAAAGAGGTTGTATTGAGACACTCTGAGTCTATAATCAATTCCCCTCAACTCCAAAATAACATCTTAATTAATACATTGTGAAGTCCTGTCAATAATACATCCAAATAATTAGTCTATTTAAATGTTTCAGCTACAATATTTGTTGTCATTATGGTTCATCATAAAACATTCATCTAGCAAATGTCTAGGGAATTTGCAAATGCATATGTGTCAAATGTTAATTAATTAAAATGAATAAAATTTCATAGATCTATTATTATCCATGCCTGGCAATTTAGGCAAAGAAAGAACTAGGCCCTGTACATACTGCTGCCTAATGAGTAGAACACAGAATTAATTAGTAAGACTCACAGACAGATTGCTGTTATTTGGAAATGGTACTTAGAAAGTTAGATTTCTGAGCCGGGCGGTGGTGGCGCATGCCTTTAATCCCAGCACTTGGGAGGCAGAGGCAGGAGGATCTCTGTGAGTTCGAGACCAGCCTGGTCTACAAGAGCTAGTTCTAGGACAGGCTCCAAAACCACAGAGAAACCCTGTCTCGAAAAACAAACAAACAAACAAAAAAAAAAGAAAGTTAGATTTCTGAGCATGATGGACCTGAGGTTTAGCTACAATGTTAGGATGTCATATTAATCAAGCATGGTTATAGCTTAGTTTCACATACAATCTAGAGCTCATACAGGTGCAGGAATACAGATCAGCATACAATATAATATATAGTGAAGTGAGAAATAAAATGCAAGAACTAAAATGGAGATTCATGTAAAAAATTGATAAAGCATTTGAAAAAGTATTCCCATCACTATTTTACCTGCAAGAACTGGAGTCTTAATGTGCATATAATGTGCTATCTTGGTTGCACAATCAAGAACTCTAGGTATTAGACATTGTCTGATATATGTTTATGTATTTGTTTCCCGCACATAAAAAGTACGCAACATTCTACAATTTTAACCCAATGTTGAAGTGAGTAGGAGACCCAAGGGCCCCATCTTCATCTTTTAAAAGCTAGTCACTAGTGAAAATAGAAATAGATAAGAGGCCCCAAAAGGAAAGGGAAATATGCAAGGAGCTTCGTATAGTGTCTTGCTTGATTTTTCTTGGCTTGCTAGCTCATCTCATTGGCATGTGTTATTAATGAAGTTTAGGCTGCAAGTCAATTTCCTTATGGGATAGTTAACCTGGTTCAATTCCATAGCTACCAACCAAATAACTTCTGTTGGTCAAAAGATGAGACAGGAGTGGATGGGTTCGAGGAAATTTGTTTCTACCACCATGGGAAACAAACTCAACTCACGCTGCTGTTAAACTATGGGGCCTCATTTTCATTACATGGGAGTGAAAAACTCAAAATTTTGAGACATGAATTTGAGGTAAATAGTGGGTTATAATAAGTAATAAGAAAAAAGTTAGAACAAGGAGAAAAATGTAGGTAAGAGAATTGTAGTGGCAAAGAGCGGGCAATTGTTTCATTATTTGCTCAATCAATCCAGACAGATCCTCTATTGTCCTTATAATTGGGTTCTAAGCCCTCATAGAATTGGAAGACATTTTAAATAATAGCATGAGACTTCAGAACAAACCTTTGCTTCTATCAACTACAGAACAATAACATAAGCTGTTACATAAATGCCCTATTGTAAGAAGATTCTTTCAGCCTCCCCAACATTTACAAGTATCTTAAGATGATTCATCTCTTACAATACTCAGCCCATATATTACATAAGATAGATTTGATGGTGAAATTTGATTGTCAATTTGATTGGATAGACAAATGCCTAGGATATCAGTAAACCATAGCTCTTGATATGTATCTGTGAGGTCATTTATAGAGAAAAGGGTCTGGCTGAATGAATAGTTCAACTCACTGATAGATGTAAAATTTGAATAGACTGTTGGAAATAGTGGAGATTTAGAAAGTGGGGCTGGTTAAAGGAGATGGTTCACCAAGTGAAATAACTCCAGGTTATTTTTTTTAATCTATGCCCTTCCTCTTGATGCTTTACTTTGTTTATCGGATGTCAAGGTGAGTTGTTCTATTCTCCTATGTCTTCCCTAATATGACTGACTAAACCCTCAGGGATCATAACCCTATATATTCTCTTTCCTCTCTTAAGATGTTTAGCAAGTGGCACACAACAGTGACATCAAAGGCTCAGCAGAACAGGATTTATTCTCTAATTTTCCTAACTGACATTTAGAATTCAGTTTTATGACATTTTCACAGAAATACAAAGGGAAAAAAGTAGAGCTTATGAGTAAATCCTCATTATACTCCAGTGAAGAAAAATACAGAGTAAGACTAGTGAATGAGTCACTTCTTTAAGAACCAAAACATGCAAACCCCCAGTTGGACAAGGACACACAGTTCATCTCATTTCAGCCTCCCACCTCAAGACAAACAAGGACTTTCTGGACAATTCAGGAGAAATCTCATGATAGAAATTATATGCAGAAGCTCTAAAACTTGCTCCAAAATACTGGGGACTTTTGTGTCTATGTAGGAAACAAGGAACAATGGCTCAATTACAATATTCCTCTTTGTTCCTACTTGTAACACTTATTAGTAATATTTGATAGAAAATTTCAGTATGGATAATTATTGAGATGATTGCATAGAAATAAAAACAAGCTGAGTTAGTGTTGGGCTTCTCTGGAATGAGGGTAAAGCCCAAGGATTCAGTCTTATTTTGTTGTAGATTTTTCATAGACATTTATTATTCTTAGTAGAAGAGACATAAGCCTTTATAGGGGCAATCGTGAAAGCAAAGAGTCAGACATTTAACTAGTGATCCTCTGATTACAGGGAAAATGCCCTGACAGCATGTTATCTTTTGGTAATAGTCCTTTG
This sequence comes from Microtus obscurus, assembly GCA_963919715.1. Classification (NCBI taxonomy): domain Eukaryota; kingdom Metazoa; phylum Chordata; class Mammalia; order Rodentia; family Cricetidae; genus Microtus; species Microtus obscurus. The sequence continues at coordinate 6,246,963 of CAWTZC010002333.1, forward strand.
TGCGTGGGTCACAGCTTGGTTTCCTGTTCTGTGTTCATTTTAATTTCTTCCATTTGAATACACAGACTTAATCATTCCCCTGTACTGGTCTTACTAATCAGAATATATGATTCATTAGTCTTTCAAAGAATTAGAGCATTTTATTTACATGCTAACTTTCAATAACTAGTTTTTCTCCCTTTGTGTGTCTTTCTGTGGCGTTTGTTAGAAGTTAGTTCTCTAACTTTCCCAATTCCCTGCCTCTTATTTCCTCAAAATGGGGTGAGGGGTGGAACCATATGTTGAGCACCAATAGGGTCCCTGGTTGTCTTCCTCCCAGCCGGTACCAGACTGGAGACAGTTTTTTTTTTTTTTTTTTTTTTTGATTACTGCAGTTTTATTGACATTTAGAAGTTATTTCCAATAACAATTCTCTAAGCAAACTTGTTAAGATTTAAAATCTCATAAAATGGCCTCTGGCCAGTTATCACTGTAAAAGTGAAATCACCAAGTGCCACTTTATTCATGATGGCTTTTGTGAACAGTTTTCAAATTATAAGGTTGCCAAAGCCACGTGCATTCATGAGAAACCAAACTTTAAGGTTTGACCTTTTCTGAAGTAACAATATTTTCTTTCAATGTTGTGCCCTAACAGTGAATCACAGCTTGTGGGTCTATGACCCATATAACACAGGAGGCTGAGTTGCTGAGCTGTGGTCAGCTAGGTGTATCAAATAATTTTGTTTAGTTTATTTTTTATAACTCCATGTTAAGTAAGGATTTTACCACTTGGACAAATTAAATCCCTACTCTAATCCTTACATATGTTTTCAGTTTAGGGTATTTTTAACCTAACCATAAGTTAACTGAGATGTAACACCATGCAAATTGAGAAAAATCTCTGTAAATATAGTTCTTGGAATTTAATATTTATGCTGTAAATACTGTTTATCAAAGATTGGCCATTTTTTTCTGTAACAAAAAATCCAATTCACACATCTATAAATGTTTCTTCATTTATAAAGTGTTGGAAATATATATTGAGATTTCTTTTGCATGTACCCTTGTACATGATTGCAAATATAATATGTTTAAATGCTGTAATTAGATACTGAGATGCCAGATTCTTCTTGTTAATGCATCTTTTGAATTGAAATCTCTGTCAAAACCTTTTTAATAATTTCGACTAAAGTACATATAATATGTAAACATTTTGCTATATGAATTAGTTCAAAAATCTGTAGCTTCAATTGCAATGTTCTGTCAATGGAAAAATTCACTTGTGACTATACAAACATTTCCCTTTTATTTAAATGTTTTTACATACAATATATTTTAATTATACTAGTTCCCTTTCCCCAGTTCCTCGAAGATCTTTCCTTACCTCCACAGTCACCCAAATTCAAGTTCTTTTTTTCTCTGTTGTTTATCATCATACTATCAGTATAAAGTAGTAAAAATAAAAGGAAGTCACATAATTGCACTTGGAAATAACTCCTTGTTAGTTTGCTTTAGAAAAATGTTTTGATCATACATAAATTGGGCCCCAAAATTCCATTAGCCTACAAAAACATGGGAGTGAAGAAAAGTATATAGCACTGAAAAAAATTACTCCTAACAATAACATACCAGTGCTCTTTCCCAAGGTATATCTATTACTGAACTAAAAACTGTTCTGTTTTTATCTTTGATGACATGGAGGAAGTTGAAGTACTGATAATCATTGATCTGTGAAGAATATGAAAAAGAGTGCTAGAAAATTGGTTTTTGTAACTTTTATTGATTCTTTGTGGATTTCACATCATGCATCCTAACCCCACTTAACTCCCCATGCCCTTATTTCTGCCCTCTGCCCATTCAACCCCATCCCCAGAACAAAGCAAAATTGTAAAGACAAAAAACAAAAATCGAAAAACCAAACAAAAATAGAAAAAAGAGGAGGATAATCTCTTTGTAGAAGTTGTAGTGTGGCCCATTGAGTCATACAGTTTGTCTGTTAGTCTATTCATCTTTTCTTGTGAGGATTCATCGTGGTAAGTCATTGGTCTGGCTCCAGCCTTCTGAATTCTACTACACTACTAATACATTCTATTATTTATTGGTAATAGCTCTGACTGGGGCTCCACTTGGATATCCTGTTGTCCTATGTTGTGGAAATCCTGCGGTTTATGATTTGTATATTCATTTCTCCTTGTGCCAACAGTTCATAGACGGGAAAGGTTTGGCAGTAGTTTAACTCATAACCCATTCCTGAGCCTGGGTGGTAACTGCTTTGGTCAGCCTGCTTGCTTTTCCTCACCTTCACTCTCCAGAACTGCCTTGTTAGCTCTCCCAGTGAAGTCTGCAGCACAGGTGGAGTCAATTCCCTGTTCTTAGCTCCTCAGATCAGGTTAATACACACTTACACCACCAAGGCCAGCTCCACTGTTTTGCCCTGGAGGTAACCCAATAAGAGTTCTAAAGGCCCTTATGTTAAAATCAAAATTGTTTTTACCTCTTTTTGTGTTTGTGCCTTTTAGGCCTACTTGAATAATATTTGTCCAATTTGCAGAATGTACAGAATTCAAACATCCAGAGAAATCTTCAGGAAATGATTCTTTTTACAATTGCATTTCAGAGAGGTACACTGGATGCCAGTATATTTGGCTGGGCTGTGATTGACTAGTAACGGAATGGAAAGAGAAGGCACAGAGATGAAGAGAGATCTCTGAAACAGAACCTTTCAGGGAATATGTTATAAACTGAAGCCAACATACTACAAATGCTATGAGAACCGTAGCCACAATCTTTAGATTGTACTTCAAGTATTCAAAGCAAATTATACACAATAAACCATCATAGGAGGAATGAGTATATAAATTCCTCCAAAAATAATTTGAAATCATTTTCTATAATTTGCTCAAATACTGGTAACAAAGAAGCAAATGAGTTTGTGTTCAGAGATAAGGATGACCATTTAAGAGAAAATTAAATTATTTAATAAAAAACATTGCCCTGACAATGGGAATGGGTTTTTAAGGAGCTTTGAGTGAACCTTAAAATATTAACTTATTTTGCAACACTGCCTTTCTGACCTGCTACAACTTGAGCCTCAAACAAATTTTATAAATCGTATTCATGTAATGGTTACATGTTTTTATTATCATGCTTGTAGTTTGTGATTAACTATAACAAACAGGGGAAGAAATTGTGGAGTTTGTCACCATCTGCCAATATTTTCATACACATGTACACATGTAAATATATAGGAGATTATACAATCATTACCATAGTAAACATATTGATTCTTCAGAAACACACACAGAGAGAGAGAGAGAGAGAGAGTAGCAAACATGCAAATTTTCTTTATAAAATACCTTTTAACATAAAAGTAGCAAAAGACAAGTCTATCCTAACAGCAGGTAAAGAATGATAAAAACACTCTACACATAACAGTTTTAACTAGCCAGGCTTTTATACGCTCTTACTCTTTTTTGGCATCACTTTCAATGCTTTACATGCGATTTATGATATCTTATTGGTGTCTCCACAAAAACAGAGATATTGGTGCAGACAGAAAAAGACAAATGTGGAGTTTTAAAGAGTTAGAACCCTTTGGTCAGGCTTACCACTGGAGCAAGAGTGAGACAATGTATATGATAGCCTTCAAATAGATAGACCATGTGGAGCCCAAAACTATGTACAATAAATATTTCCTAATCAAAAATTTAGGCATCTTATGTGTTTGAGCACGAATTTACACTCCTCATGTAGCCTAACAGTGATTGCTTACAAAAGATATTATGTATCATTTAAACTCAAAAATGTAGTCATAATGGTTCTCTATAAATGTTTTTGGCACAATATGGAAACCAGTTTTCTGTTTTCTTCTTTTTATTCTGAATATAATCTAGCAGCAGAATTTACATGTTTCCATGTGGTGTTTTTCTCAGCTTTGCACCGCATCTTTGTATTAGTGACACATTTTGATCATTTAGCCACAGAATGATTCCTAAATTTGTCATGGGATGTCTGAGGCCAATCAGAGTACCAAATTCCAATAATATCAATTTCATCTTCCTGCAATCAGTTCCTAAACCCACTTATATAACAAGTTTCTGAGGTATTGGCTCAATTAATTCCCCAACTTCATTAATGTAGTAGCAAAGTATGTAATGCAAAAAACTGGATACCTGATTGTTATAAAATTAAGAAGAGACAGAGAGAAAGTCCAAACTGGTAAAAGATTAGAATTTTCTGCCTAAAAGGGGAATTATTAGTCTTTGAAAATCTAATTTTTTAGTCTTTAGTCATAAAATTCTGATGCTATATTAAACTATAAAGTTCTTTTGACATACATCAAGTACAAAGAGAACTGTCTGTACCTGACACATAGGAATTGAAAACATCCTACATCACATAAAATGATAATGATTGAATTCTGAAAGTATAATTAACCTAAATCCCCAAATAAATTGCAACTGGTTGCCTTTAAAGAATGTAATGCATAGTATATTTTTCCTACCCACATAAAATCCTCTGCCAAATTTCTGTTTACATATTAGTCAGGACCAGATATATCTGGCCTATATTTCTCTTCTCAACCCTGTTGAATCTGTTCAACCCTGTAGAAAAGATTAAGTGGTAATTCTCATTTATGCAAACACTTAAAATTTCTCAAAATATAAAATATAAAGGCGCTTCATGCACAGTATCAATTTGAAAGAATCTTTTAAGTTTAGCTGCTGTGCCAATATCCTTGCTTTACGTGACATAGTGAGGGAAGTTGGCCTTCATGAATTGAGTTTGGAACTTCTTTATAGTCAACACAACGTCCACACACCTTCTTCTCTGATGTAACTCCATGCTTTATGGAGTGGGACTGTCGTGTTCTCCCTTGTTAAATGAGGTTCAATGACTTTGTCTGATAAAATAAAATATGTCCTTAGTCATGTAGAAACTAGACAAATGTATTGCTAAGGTGACAGAAGAGATGGACATAGAAGCTACTACTATACTCATTAAGTTTTGCAGAGCTCAATGCCATAAACATTTCATTCAAATGGACATCTTAGTTAGTATGTCTATTTGGTAATACTTTCATAATAAAATATCAAAGACATACTTTCATCAGCAATGAAAGCTTATTTTTAGACATGTGTGGCAAAAAGAACCTCAAAATAAAAATGTTAGCTTCCTATAAAGAACAGAAAGTATCATTTTGGTCCAGACTTCCCTCCTGGCTTGGGTTTCACAATCTCCTTATTGTACCTTCATGTCATCATTTAGTTATACATGTCTTCTTTCCCCCAAAATAGAGTATATAATGAATAGGGAATCACACTAAAAATGATTTCACCTATCAACTCTTAAAAACCCTGCCTTCAAGAATGGTTACATAGTGAGCATCAAGGCTTCAGAACTTCAGTATGTATATTTTGCAGAGATGAAATTCAATACACGAGTGAGAAAATAAGTGATTATATACAATTTAAACATGCACTGGAAAATCTCTTGCAAATACAAATTCTATTATCAATTAAAGTGATTAAACAACTAAAATAAGAATAACTGCCATTAAGAAGAAAAACAGCATAAATTCAACATAATTCCTTTCCTTTCTAAATCATAGAACTAAGGTGTATACAAACAAATATATTCACAAGAACTTGAGTAGTGCAAACAGGTACTATATTCAGTCAGCTAGGCCAAGAAAAACTTTAGGTCTGGTAAAGCATTTCAGGAGAAATCATTAAAAGAAATGTAGATTCTCATTATTTCTTTACATTCAAAACAAGAGGCTCTCTCTCTCTCTCTCTCTCTATATATATATATATATATATATATATATATATATCATATATTTGTAAAATAAAATTACATTGGGAAGGATGGTTATTTGAAGAAAACAATTTTATTTCAGAGTTTACATTGGAAGATATTTCTAGTGGGTAATTTTAGCTATCAAGTGAGAAATTAAAATAGTGATATATTCACCTTAGTCTTTATGTTGTATTTAAAATAGCTAAGAATATTTTATGCTCATAGGAGCTAGAATGTGTGTTCTTAAAATATCTTTCTGGGTCATTGGAATCATGTAGAAGGTTTCTAAACACGATTATGGAATATCTGTATTCATTCTAGAGAATATTTTTAGAACCACCACGGCAGTAATTTGAATCAAAGAAACACTCACTTCCTGTACACAAAATCATATTTGGTGAGCCTGACATTTCTAGGGCTCTGCTAGCCATAACATCATGAGTGTATTATGTTTAAAATCATCATCATATAGAATTTTGGGAGCATTTTTAACTATACCAAACTTTACTACTTCTAAAAAATATAACTTCACAAAAATTACATAATCTTCAAAGCACTTCGTATTATACATTTTCGAAGTGTTGAAAATATATGCTATCTATAGTAGCCACAAGAACTTTTTAGCTCAGAAAGTACACAGCTATGACTCACAGAGGCACAGCACAGCGCGCGCGCGCGCACACACACACACACACCTTTGCTTCCTGAGTTTTGTTGAATACAATATATTTATGCTTAGTGTTAGTGGTTAATTTGAAAGATTCGAGGATAAACCGAAAGATAAGCCTCTTTTTAAATTAGGTTCATTGATGTGGAAGTTCTATCTAAATTGAGAATGGGGCTATTTCCCAAGCAAAGGAATCTGAATAAGTGGACAAAGCAATCTTAGTATCTTAGTCACCGTTCTATTGTTGTGAAGAGGCACCATGACAACTCTTATAAGAGAAATTATTTGATTGATAGCTTGCTTACAGCTTGAGCTGTTTGGTCCATTATGATTTTGGAGCAGCTTGTAGGCAGCCATGGCGATAGGCCAACTATAACTCTTGATTCTCCAGTAAAACTACTTCTTGATAACAAAAACTTGTCTATATAGGAATCAAAAAGGGTCCTAAATTATAATTTAAAGATAGATGGAATGTATGTATAGGAGTGTCAGTTTAAATGCAATAAATAATCAAATATAACTACAATTTACCTCCAAATTAAATTTTCTGAATAATAAAAAGATGAACAAAACTGACATTAAAAATATTAGATACAATCAAATCCCTTCATATCATTAAAAATAATGCCATCAACAGTTTAAAATTACAATGCAGTGAATTAAGAAACACTATCCTCTTTTCTGAAAGAAAAGTAAAACTTTGAGTTTCTATAATCATAGAGAGATGATTAAAGTGATACATGGAAAAGATTAAAACAGTTGGTAGCCAGGTGAAATGAAATATATCTGCAATCACAATACTTAAGATGTTGAAACAAGATATCACTATTTGGACACCCTACAGGTATATATATATATATATATATATATATATATATATATATATATATAGAGAGAGAGAGAGAGAGAGAGAGAGAGAGAGAGAGAGAGGTGCTATCTTGAATTGCATCCCCCTAAAATATTTCTAGTCTTTATCTTAAATATGCACAGATTATTTTAGAGATGACTCAAGGAGTCATACATTGTTCTTCTTAGTCTTTGGAGATGACCTTTTAAAAACAAACATTTTATTATAAACTCTAACCATGTGATATTGAGTAATAGTATAAAATATAAGAAGTAATCTAAGGCTGTTGAGGGAAACGCTTATATTTTGGGAAAGCTTGATAGTGCTGGGATCATTAATAACTGACAAGGTAATTTTATTGGTGATAATTGGATTTAAAATAACATTTTGTTTTCAAATATTTCTATTTTGTCATACAGATGTACATTCTTTCAAGGAGTTTCATTTACGCTATTTCTGCACACAAAGTAGGCAGGTGTCTTTGAAAATGAGCAAAAGAAAGAACCCATCTGTCATTCAGTCCACTGCATTAAAAAAGCACCTCTCAGTCTTTTTATACCACACTACAGTGTGCGTCATAGAACAACCTTCTTTTGAACTTTCAATTACTTTGGGCAGAGTTTAGAGCATTTGATGTCATATGCAGACAATAAAATTCTTTTTATCTCAGTGGTATTTCATTATACTTTGTGACTTAGAAACAAAATTAGCTTAAAGTCAAGCCACGACACATCTTTAAGATTGCTATGATAATGCTAATACACCCTTTAAAATTGAGGCCATCTGAGAAATTGAAAGGGTGACAAGTGGAACCAACTCGCATCTAACTGGCATGACACCAGACATTGGCATGACCTAAGTGACAGCTGTAACATCTGGAGAGAGTATGATAAGAAAATCCTGTTATAATACTGAGCTGATTTTCCTTAAATTACATCTTACATGATTTCATAGGTACCAATTTTATTTCAGAACAAAATGTACTCCTCTTTGAAACCGAAATGATCTTGTCCTTAAGCAAATGTGAAGGAAGTGGTATTTTGACTGTATATCTAATTAGTCCTTTTACTTGAGGGATTTTTCTCCTATGAGAAAAGAGTGTGAGACCATATAACAGCGTATATACTGCCAGGGCAATGTGTTCAACAAAGGAGCCAGTGTCTGTGACGGTGGTTACAATACACCTCTCCTGGATGGCACGGGGAGCAAGTAGAACCAGGCTCAGTTTCATTCCAAATTTAGCATCATCTTTGGACAAAACATCAATCATCTAACTCTGTAGGTGTTCTAGCTTATTGAGGAAGGTAAGCCATCGAGCACCAGCTCAGCTTCACTGCTCTGAGCTAAGGCACTCCCTGGTCCTCATCCCATGATTTAGGGCATGAAGGATAAACTTCCTTTTCTCGCAGGAGAGTAATAGGCCAAATCTTCTTCTCTCATCATGGTTCATTATATATTATTAATAATATATTATTAATCCATGGTAGTCTATGCTTCTATGAGTTGAGCTACTAAAACATAAAAATAATATGAAATAGACATTCCTTTAATCACATACAAAAAAAAGCCAGTTGTATAAACAAACAGCTGTAATATGTCATGGGAATGACATCAAGGGAAATGTGTGCAAAGTATTAGAATGATTGCAGTCCTTCTAGGCTTCTTTCCAATGTAGAAGTTACATATTTTCTTTTCTGCCAAATTTTAATATGTCATCTAATGCCAGAAAGATCAGTCTCCATTAATAGCATGCAAGCAGCTATGATCTAAGACCCTTTAGAATTTTGACCAGTCCTCTGGATATATTAACATTTTATCTGTCTCTTCTGTAAAGCAGTCTAACCTCGGAAATTAGGAGATGTGCTATATAAAAGGTAAAAAATACCAGACTCGAGCTTGATAGAGGTTGACACTGCAGTTTGTTAACAAATGATAAGGTGTTTTCTGGACACTTTCCTCACAGACATAATAGTTTAACCTGGTTCATTCACTACCTTTTAGGAGTATGTACTTGTTAGGAATTCATCATGTACTGTGGAAATTTATTCATCTTCATAGGCCATGAATTCATGGAAATTAGATGCTTTTTGCTAATACTTTCTGTTCTTGCTCAACGGATTTAAAAGAGAGAGCCCTATAAAAAGAAAAATAAGAGACTTTGACTCCCCAAATTTCATAAATTTCTGGCAGTAAGTTTTGCTTCTGACTTTAATTAAAGTGTCTGGAGGTTCTCATATTTTGTCAGCTAACACAGACATCTCAGCTCTCTGTCACTAGGGGGTCATGAGGCACCCTGGTGCTTACATTAAAATGCATGTTGATAAAATTAAATTCTTAGCACCTGAAGTTCTTTGTTGCTCTCACCATTGCTTTTTTTTTTCCCCTTTCTAGGTTATTTTTACTAGAGCTTCACCTTGGTATATCTCCAGAATCTCTGTATTTTAGAAGCAAATAGAGTACTGCATGATGTTGTGTGCTAGCTTAGATTGAATATAAACATTAACTGAGTTGGGTATATTATCCAGATCTTTTACTGTGACCTAGTCTCATAAATTCTTCCATCCTGGGCCAATTATACTCTGCCTGAGCTTATGACCAGCTTCCTCTCTTGGCCAGGCTCAATGCATATTGCATGACTCCAAACAATTTCAGCTGGTTGTGTCATTTTCGCAGGTTGTGTCCCCAGGCAGATTCACATATTACGCGTTCCATTGGATGAATGGACATTCAGCAGTCATTACCCAGTGCTTTAGTAGTGCCTCAGGATAGGAATTACAGCCAGAAATAAGGAAGGACATCCCCCACACTGCCAGCTGTTTGCTCAGTATGTGATTACAGCATCGCATGCTCCAGCTCACCATGCCAGTGCTAAAATCTTTAGGCCACTTCAATGGGTAAAAATCTTCACTGCATTGATAAAGGTAGGCAGAAAGGTAAAGAGAAAAATAGGCTCAGATTGTACAGCACAAGTCTATTACCATTACATTCATATCTGGATACATATATAGTGGGAGGCCTGTGTACCACGCTGGATAAGTTGTATCCACACATGGTAAAGAGATAGCCTCTTACAATAAACAATTTTTACCTAAAAGAAACTGTTTGGTCCACTCGAAGTGTGGTCCTGATTCTCAGACTTTGCCCTTTCATATACAACTGAATTTCCACAATCCCAATAAAAATGGCAGTGTCAAGTACAACATGAAAGATATACTTACTCTCTACCTCCAAAGGTCAAAACCAAGTACGCGTACCATGCTCCAAAGGACTACTTTGCACCGTGATTGGATAGAAACTAATAGAACCAACATAACTTTCATTATTTATTCTTCTTTCATAAAATATATCCTGAGCATAGCTTCTCCACTCCTCAGTGATTCCAGTTACCACTTCACTTTCCCTCTTCTCCACATCCACTGCTCCTCCATTTTCCCTCAGAAAATAGCAGACCTAATTTATTACACTTCATCAGTCTGAACAACAGATATAGTCATACAAATTTTGGACTCCAGGGACTGCTCCTCTTTGGGGAATTTACTTGACAATAATTGATTGCCCAAAATGAGATGCTTTTGATGATCTTACCAAGGAAATGGTAAATATCCTAAGCAATAGAAAGACTGTTTATTCTGATTTAAGCATTATATTATATGCACATGTAGCAAAATATCACATTGTATTCTCTGTGATTACTTGTGATTATTTAAAACATGGTGCTGGGAAATGAGTTTGAGGTTAAGAGCACTTGTCAAATCATTAGAACCATGCTTGTACACAAGTATCCAAATAACAAGACAAGGAGGTGCTGTGGTATTCCCCTCTGTATACTGTGAATATGTTTTACTACCATTGGTTAATAAAAGAATCTGCTTTGGCCTATAGCAAGCATAATATAGCCAGACTGGAATAGATAGATAGATAGATAGATAGATAGATAGATAGATAGATAGATAGATAATAGAGAGATAGAGTAGGTGGAGTTAAAGAGATGTCAAGATGTAGCCACCAAAGGAGACTTAAAAGATAGCTAGAAATATGCTTTAGCTATTGGTCAAACAGTACTGCAATTAATACAGTTTCTGTATTAATTTGAGTCTGAATGGCTTAGAAACAAACAAGAAGTCTCTGAGTTTCAAGACAACTTATGTTCCCTTTAACCTGCATGTTCACACTGTCACATACATGCACATATATATATATATATATACATGTCCATACACTTAGGCACACACACGTACAAAATAAATATACTTTAGAAATGGAAAATTGTCATCTCTCACCATTTCCATTATTTGATTCACTTAATCAAACTGATCAATAACTCACAATGTGCACAAAACAATAGAGGCTATCTAAGTTTACAGGTGTTTATTTGGATCACCTTAGTAACACTGAGATGATAATTTACATTTTGAGGGAAAAAAGTTAAAGTTCAACCCATTTATGCAAACTTAATCCCTAAATCCCCAATTGTGCATGTGAAATATTAGGGAAGAAAATATGAGCCTAGAAGATTAACTATTGACCAGCTAGCTAACATAATCTTCAGTAAAAAAAATTCAAAATGCACATATAAAGAAACCAAATATACAAAGATTTCATGAATGCCAATATCACTGAAAATCATTTGAAGTACATTTCAAAAGAAATTAACTGTCACTCATCAAAATCAAAACACTTAGCTGTCATCAAAATTTCACAAGAAAAAGTAGAGCTGACAGAATCTTTCAGCAGTTTTTTTCTACTTCAAATGAATATGGTCATTGCATTGCCTCACAGCTTAGCAACAGAAATACAAATAGAAACTATAATCACAAAGTTAGAGTCCTCTAGCATCTTAATTGCTCTCATTATGATTTCCTGGATATGATCATATATTTTAGCAAACCTTAGAGAGTTTACATCAAATTAACATTCATGATAGAAAGCAATAGTTGTACTCCTTTCAATCATAGCCTGACAATACCAGCTTTGTTTGTCACTATGAAAAATGATATCTGCTTCTTATATCTTTATAAATATAATGAAAGAAAAATATTCTCCATTTTTAGCAATGTGGTAATACAGAAGTTGAGGCACCTTTCCTATGGGTGTCCAGTATTTATAAAGTCAATTACATCTTTATGACTATGGGATGGGTTGGCTCATGCAATTAGTTAAGCACTTGAGAAACAGAAGCAGGTGAATTCTTGGGTATTTCAGAAACCATCTAGTCTACATACTTAGTTCCGTGGTGGTCAGCGATATATATATTATGTGACCTTAGCTCAAAGGACAATGCTTTAGTCATCAGCATTAGGCTTGTTAACAGATTTCTGAGAAATCTGGGTCATTTCAATTTTTGCAACAAACAAATTTATTAGTGTTTGCAGTGCATATAAGATCAGAGTAGAAAAATCAGAGAGAAAAATAACTCTTCCTTGCCTCTCACCATAAAACAACAATAACAACAATACACCAAATTGAGAGAAAGAGCACAGTGAGAAGTTTTTATATTCAATGGTTGAGAAATTGCAAAGCTGAGATTTTAGAGGAATCAAACAGGGTTGAGATGGAATTCAGAATGACTAGTACCATCCCTAGGAAGGTCAGAACCAAAGTGCTATACAAAAGCAACAAATTTAGATAGAAATAGGACAGGGGAGAAAAACTTTCTTAAGTTTAATGCTTTTTTATTGTTTTTAACTCAAGTGACTCAAACAGTAAAAACTATTCTCTTTACACTTTGTGCTTTTGAAATTGAATTATATTCTACTCTGCTTGAAATAAAAAAAAATACTTTCAAATCTGCATTCTTAATACCAGCCTGTACAGCAGGCTCTCCACATCAATTGCCATCTTCTACTTTACTATCTCCTATTGGCTATGATCTCTGAAGGAAGCACAGTCTGATTACATTCTTGAAGTAATCAACTATCTCCATAATTTCAAATTCCTCTCCTTTTGTTTTTCTTTGGTACTATCTATAAGAAATAAGCAGACAAATTTCCAGATCCAAGGCTCTGGGCATCTCATCATCACACCCCACTACCAAAAGTACTGGGACATAGGAGCATTTTAAATATTTGTCCAAAATCAATAAAGCAATTTTAGGGATGGTTCAAATATTTTAATGATTCTATGATTATTAGTACATCAAGTATTCACTTATTGGACAAGGGGTCTCTGATTAAAGTAAAAATACCTATTTTATGCATGAGGTTACATTAGGAAACATTCATTTTGAGAAACACTTTTACCATTTTCTTCTCTGAGAAGCTTCTGTAAAGCAAAAGACACTGTCGCTAAGACAAAAAGGGAACCCACTGACTGGGAGAAGATCTTCACCAACCCCGCAACAGACAAAGGTCTGATCTCCAAAATATATAAAGAACTCAAGAAACTAGACTTTAAAATGCTAATTAACCCAATTAAAAAAATGGGGCACTGATCTGAAGAGAGAATTCTCAACAGAAGAAGTTCAAATGGCCAAAAGGCACTTAAGGTCATGCTCAGCCTCCTTAGCGATCAGGGAAATGCAAATCAAAACAACATTGAGATATCACCTTACACCTGTCAGAATGGCTAAAATCAAAAACACCAATGATAGCCTTTGCTGGATAGGATGTGGAGAAAGGGGTACCCTCATCCATTGCTGGTGGGAATGCAAACTTGTGCAACCACTTTGGAAAGCAGTGTGGCGGTTTCTCAGGAAAATTGGGATCAACCATTTTCTTCTCCCATTCAAGTCAATAAACCTAAACAGTATTTTTTTTAAATTCTTTCAGATGTGGGTATTTAATGCTTCCTGCGGTCTTCAACTGGACAATGCAATGGGATTCTGCATATTTTATGATACTGTCAATGAATAGTTTTAGCAAGAGATGGAGCATATTTTAATATTTTTATTGTAACATCAGAAATCACATGTGCTATTTGATTAATTTTCATTTTACCTACAAATGAAATAAATTTTTCAGAATTAAATATGACAGTTTGAAATGTTTTTTTCATCAACTTTTTTTAAAAAAAATTAAAGACAAATCTTAAAAGCAGTTTTTCACAATATATTCTTTCGTAGAATCAAAATAGAAGTGATACCATCATGGTCCACCTGGCCTTTATTGGCCTAACAGACCTAATAAGACCTATGTGCCTTCTTCTTGCATTATATCAACCATCATAGTATATTTGCCTAAAAAGTATAAATTTTTACCACTAATTTTGCCTATGTCCCCATGAAGTTTGTTGTTAAAAATCTACAAGCTACAGCAAAGTATTAACCTCCATATATAGTATAAACTACAAAGCAATGTTTAATAAAGTAACTAATATTTATATGTAATTAATTTATATATGGAATATTTTATCAGTAGCCTTTCAATTGAAGCCAAATTGATATTTGGAAAATAGACCAATGAAATATACCTCTATAATACAAATGGATGTCTTATTTTTTGATGTAAAATGAAACTGAACTTAGGAAAGTTAACCCGCCTGAAAATGATTCCTCTCCATTTAAATTATAATTTTTTTGTTGCCCCCTTTACCTTTCTTCCTTTAATTCCCTCCCAATTTCATTTTGATCAACCCTTTTTTCTGCCTTTTAACCTCAGATCAATAGACTCTTTTCTTTACTTTTTTATTTATTTTTTCCTTTTATTAAAAATATTTTTTCTCATGGAATATATCCTGATTATGGTTTTCCTTCTCTCTTCTCCTGCCAGTTCCTCCACTCCTCTTCCTTCATCCATATCCATTCCCTTTCTGCCTATTATCAGAAAACGTTCAGGCCTCTAGGGGCAACAATAAAACATATAGTAAATTAATATAATATATACACTATGATAAGATAAAACAAAAACTAACACGTTGGAGTTGGACAAAACAAGCAAAGTAAGAGACTAAGAGAAAGAGCAAGAAATGGAGACCTACTTGTTCACACACTCAGAAATTTGATTAAAAAAAAAAACGCTCTGCTGAAAGCTGTAATATACATGCAGTGGACCTGGGCAGACTTTTGAAGGCCTTGTGCAACTCTGTGACTTTATATGAGCTTTGATCATGATTGCAGGATCTTGTGTGCTTGGTGTCTTCTGTCCTTTCTGAATTTTATACTATTTCTGTCTTCTCTTCTGTAGGGTTCCCTGAGTGAAGTGGGGAGGAATCTGATAGAGACATCTGGTTTAGGGCTGAGCGTTTTAATGTCTCTCACTCTCTACATAATATCTGGCTGTTCCCATCTCTGTTGGTTGTTGAACAAGTCAGTGAGCTATGAGTATTGCAGAATGTCATTAGGAGTCATTTTACTGATGTTTTTAATGTATTATTATTATTATAACAGTAGTATTTGATTTTACCCTAGATCTCCGGGCAATTTAAGTTCAGGGTCATGGTCACCAAAGCAGTGTCATGTACAGTACTTTTCAAAGGAAGAATTATTTACAAATGTCGTTTGGTAACTAAACTTCTCACCTGGTAGTATGTGTATGTTGAGCATTCTGCATGTTTTAAAATACACATAATATATCAATTCTTTAAAAAAAAAATTAGAGCTCAACAGAAGTGGCAAGATTATAGGTGATTTATGTTTATGTTCCATGGGCAATATAACTATGATACATATATGTAAATAATTACATGAATATTTAAATGATGGGGAGCAATCTTTGTGCAGTGTGACTGATAGAACTTTCGACACACAGAAAGAACTCAGTCTTAAAGACAGTCAGGGTTTTCTCCATAACCCATGAAAAGAATTACACCTTTAATCCCAGCAATCGGGAGGCAGAGGCAGGCAGATCTCTGTGAATTCGAGACCAGCCTGGTCTACAGAGCTAGTTCCAGTTTCTCCAAAGCCACAGAGAAACCCTATCTCGAAAAACCAAAAAAAAAAAAAAAAAAAAAAAAAAAGAATTACAAAGAAAGGGGATTTTTTAGCCAATTCATAAGATAAACAAAGTCCAAAAAAATGTTTGAGAAGCAAACTATAATTGTGTTAGAAAGGAAGGAGTTTTGAAGACAAAGGGAACAAAAGAAAGGCTCTGATAAGCAACTACAGGTATCAACAGGTAATTTTCTATTATCTTTCCTATTTTTGAAATTATAATATAATTACAACATTACTCCATTCCATCTTCTCATTTCCTCCCTCCATCCTCCCCCATATAACCCTTATTGTTCTCTGTATAATTCATGGCCAATTTTGTCTTAATAGTTTTTACATGCACTCATGAATATGCATAAACATACACAGTCCTAAATATATGAAAACAGTCTGCTCAGTTTTTATTATGTTACTCCTATATTTGTTTTTAGGACTGATTATTTTATATTTGCTAATGAATTGGTGTGTTCTTCTTTGGGATAGAGTCTTCCTTCAACTCTCAGCTTTTATTAGTTGTGTTTAGTACTTTGTGTAGGACTGAGGCCCCCTGGTCTTTCCCCCATCCACTTTAGTATGTCTCTTGTTGTTACCCTTGTTCAACTCATGTTTAAGAACCATCCTGGTGAGATTTTATGGCTGTAGATTCTGCTATTACTAGGAGAACACAATCTCACAGCAATCTCACTGACTCTTAGGTTGGGAGTTGTTTTGTGGATATGATCTCTCTTCTAGTGATTTGCATGCTTGCTTCCTAATTTTCAAATGGAACTTGGGTTGACTGAGAGAAACATTTTTGGCTATTACCTTTATATTTTTCAAACAAAAATGTCAAGATGGACATACAAGAAATGTCTCCAAAGATGTCTTTGAGCACAGGCTCATGTAAAGTTGTAGTTTTTTCACTTGATAAGAATAGTCCATGAGAAAATGCCTTTTTTTATATATTTTTGGTTACTTTACTGAAAATGGGTATTTTTTTAAAAAAAATAAGGTTTTTAATCCATGTTCTCAAGAAATGACAATATTTTTATCTTAGTTTAAAACCTCACTTCATTCACTCATATTTTAGGGAGTAACTGTAATTTTGAAGACTCTGAAATCAAAGTTATAAGCAGACCAATCAATCAACTATGTTGCTGAATAAGCACATACATCTTGCTTTTAAAATTAATATGAAAACTTCCAGGAGTTTAATATAGTCTGTACAATTAACAGATAATATTTAAAACAGACTTACTCTGCTATATTTGAGTCAAGGTGATATGAATATTTCTATGCAAATGGGTAACTCAAAATTCCCCCCATAAACCAGAAAGCTCTAGCAAATGATTCTAAGCTGACTTTTAAAATGTTTAAGTTCTGCCAAATTTTATTTTTTATTGTGTTTTTCTATCAGACAGCATTCCTCGTGTATGTCACTAAGGATGACAATTATAAGATTTAATATTCCTTGTACTCTCTTTTTGATATCAAATATGTTACTTAAACAATGCTATGATGAAAAACTTTATAAGGTTTCAGATCTGCAGTGCTCCAGTTGAGAAAAAAAAAAACTATTCAGTGAACCTATTCATGTATCATTGAATAAATCTGAATCTCCTGCCATTTCTTTTCTTCTTTTAAAAAAATGACATTTTGGTTGATCGTTGGGATTTCAGATTCTACACTTGCACATTATAATAATTAAAGTAATGATCAGACACTACCCTGCAAGCACCAATTTTGATGTGAATGCACCTCTCAATCTTTCCCTTCTGGCTTAGTGGGATGCATCAGTGCGCTCATGCCAGCTACCAGGGGAAAGATGCAGCCTGCCTGTGAGGATGCTGGATTTTCACTGCACAATGGTTTATAGCAGCTTTCACAGCTGCTGGATAATGTAAGCTCCTTAGAGGCTCTAAAGAAAGTTTCAGACACCTGTCAAGCCAGGTGCTCTGGGCCAGCTATTGCCCTTGAAATAATAAACCTGGCATGAAACCCATCCCTTCTCCACAGCCTTCACCACTGTTACAAAACTAAATAAACAGATAGCTGGATGACAAATTATAGATAAAATTAAAACATAAAAACCTCTTATGTGATTACAGTTAAATGATACAACTATTAATTCATAGAGATAGCTTTATTGGCACAGAAAATACAAAGATGTGTGCACTTAAAAATTCTAAAGCAAGATGACATCAGAATATAGAAAGAAAGCTTACTCAGCCTGTTCTGAGAGGTTCTGTACCTGTTAATCATTAATGAGATGCTAAACTTATGAAACCTTGAAGTGAAACAAAAGACTGAGACTAGCTTCAGGTTTCATTTGCTTCACCTTTCCGAAAAGAAAATAATAGCTCACTAAGTAGGGCTGCAGGCTGCTTGCACTTCCTCAGGGTATCAATGATGCTTTGCAAAACCACATTGTATCATCAAAATTCATGCACACAGGGAAGAAAAGCATGTGGAACTGCTAGGTAATCATCAAACAGAGTAAAAGCACATCCTCGGGCATCCCATTTGTAATTCCCTTGAACCTATGTGCACATGGTTTTCCTTTCTGTACAACTCCTCATGTTAGGACAGATTGCTTTAGACAGGTACTACAAGGCACCTTGGGCCTTATGTTTTATATGGAAAATTTATGGCCAGTTGAAGAAAAATGCTTTCAAGAAGCAACCACCCAGGATTGTACCTATGGTGTCTATGACAGGAGAAATTTTTATTGACATATTGAAACCCTTCCTGAAAGGGACATGGTGATCTGGCATTTCTCAATTTTACTGGTTTATGTTTATAATTGACAGAACAATTAATTATTTCCCATATGTTCATGCATTAACTATTAGATACTTACTCTGGAAGATATTCAGTAGAATTGCAAATATTTAGGTAATATGTCCAAAGATGTAGGTATTTGGGGGTTAAATATAGATCAAGTGTACTCAGTAAAAACCTATATACCTTTCACCAACCATTCCCTGATAACTCTCATTTAGGAATATTTTCACTGCTGCCTAATCTAATTATTGAGAATTTTAAAAAAAGAAACTGTGGAACACAATTGGGTGACAAGCATGTGCTCACACATAGCTCTCAGGGAATCCCAGTGTGTCGGTCAGCTTTCTGCCACAAAGACAAAATAGCTAAGAGAACCAATTCAATAAAAGGAAAGAACTGGTTTTGACTTACAGTTTTAAATGTTTTAGCTCTTATTGTTTCTCCCCACACCCTGGCCTTGAGATGTGTCTAAAGTCATGGAGGAAAGTATGCATATATCAAAGCTGAAAATATCATGAGAAAACATGAAGGGGTAGAAAAGACATGGATTGTAACCTTGAAATTCAGTCATGAAGTGACCTCCTTCTGCCAAGTTGACCCTCCCTCTCAGTGTCTCGACCCCCCGTTCTCCACCCCTGCTTTCAACAGTGAGAAAGCTAGAGATAAAACCGTCAACACATGATTACTGCAGGTTCATTAATTCATTAATTTCAACGGCTTAATGCTATTTGAAAGTAATTTATGTGTGATTTCTGCAAAGAGCCACATCTAAATCATTATAAGATAAAGCCAAAACATAAATCATAAAATTTATAAAAATTATCACCTATGTTACACTTTTTTTTTAAAGCAAGACATTATATTCTAGAAAAGACTAAGTAAAAATTGAAAATGAAGTCAGAGTATCATCTTAAAAGAAAGCTAGACAGTTTAAAATATTATAGTTCATAATAGATTTATAAAAGGGAAATGAAGCCGGGCAGTGGTGGCGCACGCCTTTAATCCCAGCACTCGGGAGGCAGAGGCAGGCGAATCTCTGTGAGTTCGAGGCCAGCCTGGTCTAGAAGAGCTAGTTCCAGGACAGGAACCAAAAGCTACATCGAAACCCTGTCTCGAAAAATCAAAAAAAAAAAAAAAAAAAAACGGGGGGGGAGGGGAGGAATGATTAAGTACTCTTCTTTTGGGATTAAATTGAGAAAAGTCATTTATAAATTAAAAGGAAAGAAAAATATGTACCTTTGATGCCTATCAAGCTTCAGAAGTATCTAATTTTTATTACCCATGGAGTTCCTCATTTATTTTTAAATATTTTTGTTTAATTACTTAAGTCACAATCCTTATATGTACTAATTGAAGTGTTATGAGTTCATAGAATATAAGAAGTTATAAGTGGATATGAATAGTTGTTTATTATATGAGTATCATGAAGTTTTTATGGGTACATTCATATATCTAATCTTACCTGACTGAACTTTAATTTCTGTGTTTTTTCAACAAATTTAATTGTCTCTAAAAGTTTCCTGATTTCTGACCTAAAATTTTTCTCTACACAGATTCAGCCACCAGAGTAGCTAGCAAGTCTCTATGTCAAAGATCCAAACCAGAACTGCAAGAATAATTTCCAGTCTTACAAACATAGAAAATAATGTCTTCTACATTATTAACAGTTTGTATTTACATTGTTACAATATTGATCAAAAGCTGATAAAATTAATATATCATCTTTATGTTTGTCATGTCTATTGTCCTCCAGTTTTATAAACATTTCTGCAATCCCTACAAAAATTTTAACTCTACCAGATATCAAGAATATCTTAGGATAACCTTTTAAACACTTTTGAACAATTTACCCACAATTCTGTTAATATAAACTCTCCTGTCACAACACCATGATTCAAGTAGGTTTCTTCAAACAAACAACTTGAAGAAGCTTTCTCTTACTCCCATAGGGAAAGCTTCCCTCCTCTAGGCAAGGAATTATGTCATTCAGTTATATTCTTTTGTGTGTGTGCTTTTATATTTCATATGATTATTTTATCCTTTATTCTTAATGGAAGGAAAATTGTATATAGTTGTCTGTATGTTTCATACTAAATTTGTGTGTGTAAATATATAATAAAATTATATATATATATATATATATATATATATATATATATATTTCTTCATGTTGCTGAAGATCATTTGGACACAGGACAAAGAGGCCACAGTGCTTGATTTGATCATCAAATGATGATCAAAATTTGCCATGTAAATGATCACATATTAGAAATTTTTAAATAAACTATATCAGGAAAGAAGTTAAAGACAATTGTTACTCATTGATTAAGTGAAACCATTCTAGAAAAAAAGAAGTCAATTAATTGTCTTTTTAGTGGGACTGCATTGCCTGTGAAAATCAGGAATCTAAGCTGGGAAGGCAAATGTGGGCAACCGCACTAAATCACTGAATCGGTATTCCTAGGTGAATAGCCCACTTTCCTAACACCTGGAACACTGATAGTCTGTTTACATACATTATTAAGTCTATCATCTCAGCAAGGATTCAAATATAAGAATAAAAATTAAATTATATGGATTTTGATACCTGTCCATTTCAAAGCTAAATTGTGTGCCTTGCCTGCATTTCTTGTCAACAATCTAAATATACTTTTCCAAAAAAGTACTTTTTTTCCAAGTTTTCAATAATTTTCACTTGGAGACACACTGAACATAACTGTCAGTCTCACTACTGGAAATTCACTTACCGACAGTGGTGTTGATATTTGCTGGAATCCTATGCAATAAAGAAATTTTGCTGAAATAGACATAGAAAGTCTCTAGACTTTGAGAACATTAACATGCCTTTCACTTCCTTTCATTGATTTCAATTTCCATTTGATTTTCTTTATTTTATATTTTATCATGATGGTGCTTTACTAGTGCACACATATGTGCAGTGTTTTCCGCAGATGTTTATAGGAAACAAAAAATAATAATACTCTCAAACAATGGATCTTATTGGCTGAAACAAATTATACATTCAAATTAATTGTTAGAATACAGTCTCCCCAGTCTCCCTTCTGAGAAAGGGATCTCAGCTCTATGTATTCTTTTGAGTGAAGTGTATCAACCTAAAGAACACACATCACACTCAAAAGAAAAAACATTCTATAAAATAACTGAACAATGTCTTTCAAAATGTCAAAGTTGAAAGAGAGAGGAGCAACCTGAGAAACTTGTCCTTTGAAAAACAGCCTCGAACATCACTGGATATGTCTTGTTGACCCCAATGCAGGAAAAGAAACAAGGCGCTAGTGGGAAAAAAATAATAATGCATGAAAAAATTCTGCACTACAGTTTACATTCCTGTCAATGTTAAATTTTTGCGTTATATAATCATTCTAGAGATATATTAAGATGTTAACAAAAGGACACACTAAATGAAGGCAAAACTATTATTTTATTGTATTTTAGGACTTCTTTCAATGACTAAAGTTTCCTACAAGGTTTCACTGTTTAAACATTACAACTATTATTGGTAATATGTAGTGCTTCTAAACTATAGAAATGATTTTGTTTCACACAATAAAGCTTTGTAGACATTTAGGTTTACTCTTTATTTTCTCTGCTTTTGAAATTCGAGGTTGTCAGTTTTCTTGGGAGTGATAAAGGAATAAAATAAAAGGAATGCTTTATGCATAAATAGTATGAGAGGCTAAAAGATTTTCAAAAACTGAATAAACAATACTTGAAAAATATATACTTTGCCCTTTATTTGTTCAAAAGCAAGAGTCCTTACAGGGTCCTCTTAAAGATCGTTCTATTATAAAACAAAGGAAAGAGCCCATAGTTAATATTGTGTTTATTCTTGGAAAATGTAAAATGACTGCAACTTTGAGCAGGAGGGAAGGCACAGCTTTGTTTCTGCAAAATAATGTTAAGTATCTGAGTATTACCACAGTTTCTTTTATAACTTTAAAGCATGTTATTAAGGAATTCAGTCAATGTTCCATTTTCCTGCAATCAATAATAATGGCCAACTACTGATTTCTGTCATTATCAATCCTGTTATTTCTTGGATTTTCCAAATCATGTACTTCTGGCAACATCTCTGAAGCCTGTCTATTTAAAGAGCTGCCTTTTGAGTATCAAAGACTGTGAACATCTTCAAAATTGTAAATGTTTAACAGGCAAACTTGGCAGGAAGGAAATTTTGAGAACTCTGTGAACCAAAAGCTCCTCTGGCCACATCTGGCTTTTTTACTTCAGTGAGGAAGAATTTCACATAGCCCATCTCAGCTTTGGGCGAGTTTAGCAGTCATTTCTCCGTCGGTCCTGCATGTCCAGTTCATCAAGCTGTTTCTTGCCCAGATGGCTAACGGGATCCAAAAGGAGCCTCTTGGATGCCCATCTTCCTCTTGAAGTAGTTTAGTGCTGCCAGGAGCAGATGTGTCTTATTATCATGAAATGTCATAAGTTTTTTTTGTTGTTGTTGTTTTGTTTTTACATTTTTTTCTTCTTTTTTTTTAAATTTATTTATTTATTAAAGATTTCTGTCTCTTCCCTGCCACCGCCTCCCATTTCCCTCCCCCTCCCCCAATCAAGTTCCCCTCCCTCGTTAGCCCAAAGAGCAATCAGGGTTCCCAGCCCTGTGGGAAGTCCAAGGACCACCCACCTCCATCCAGGTCTAGTAAGGTGAGCATCCAAACCGCCTGGGCTCCCACAAAGCCAGTTCGTGCAGTAGGATCAAAAACCCATTGCCATTGTTCTTGAGTTCTCAGTAGTCCTCATTGTCCACTATGTTCAGCGAGTCCGGTTTTATCCCAGGCTTTTTCAGATCCAGGCCAGCTGGCCTTGGTGAATTCCCGATAGAACATCCCCATTGTTTCAGTGTGTGGGTGCACCCCTTGCGATCCTGAGTTCCTTGCTGGTGCTCTCTCTCTCCTTCTGCTCCTGATTTGGACCTTGAGATTTCTGTCCGGTGATGTCCTAAGTTTTTAAAACATTATAAAATGCCACATTCTGAAGGACTTTGAAAGATCTGAAGATTACTTATCTAACTGAAATATATCTCTATAGATCTAGAAATCTAACATCGCTACAAGCTTGAATATTATAGATAATTATCTATTAACCTGTATTTCTTAATTATGCATTATATTTTTAAATGAGCTCTACAAACACAGTACCTTAATTTTGCAGTTACAAAGAAAGGGACAATTACTTTATTACTTATCTTGAAATGTAATCGTATAAGGAATCTTAAAGTAAACACCAACCTAAACTTTTATATATGAAAAAGAATCAGTAATCTCTACTTTAAATCTTTACCATACATACACACTCATTAATAGTTTTGTTTTGTTTGTTTGTTTGTTTTTTTCGAGACAGGGTTTCTCTGTGGCTTTGGAGCCTGTCCTGGAACTAGCTCTTGTAGACCAGGCTGGCCTCGAACTCCCAGAGATCCACCTGCCTCTGCCTTGAGTGCTGGGATTAAAGGCGTGCGCCACCACCGCCCGGCTCATTAATAGTTTTTTAAACTGAAGATTGAGGGCGTAAATGGGTTTGACGAATGAGTTACCACCTCTGGTCATCCACCAATCCTAACAAATAAGGTGTGTCAGGTAGCGGTAATTGTGCTGCTTTGTCCTTATTCCCTGACCGTAATGAGCTCCACGTGCCGCTATCTGCCTTCTTCTCAGCTTTTTCTCCTTCAAGCTACTTTAACAGAAATCTTAGTCTAACTTTGTTATTTTCAAAGCTTTGTTTCAGCTGTTATGCACACTGATACTTGCGAGCACATCTCCTGACATTAAAGTTAAAAGAATTTAAATTAGCTGGGCTACTGGGACTCAATTGCTAATCATTAACTTGAACTACAATCTTTGCAACTCCTTAGGTGAAATTCGCAGGCCCTGGCTGTGTAGCATTTTTTGGTATTTGTTTGTATTTGTTTTTATTCATCAAAACAAAACAACAACAACAAAAAAGAAGTAACTAAGACAACATGACGTAAACATATATTAGAGCACATATATAATAATTACTCTTTAATTCACTTAAAAGGTTTCCTTAAGTATTTTTGTTTATCTAGCTTTGGGAACTGGGTGCATAGTGGTGACAAATACTAAGTCGTTGCCCTCAGAGAATCTCTTTTCAGTAAAAGTACATTTAACTCGCTTCTAGGACAAAGAAGATGACTTCATTTGATAGAACACCTCGCTGATACAGTAGCGCAGTGACTGCACCAGTACCTCATTATTAACTAGCATCTTAGGCAAATCTTCACTTTTCAATAGAATTTCATTTTTTATTGCTATTCTCTGAAAGAGCTAGCTGCTTGTCCTTGAAGTCTTCAAAATAAAAAAGTAAGTGAAGTAAACTACAAGCTAGAAACTAAAGAAATCTTCACATTTCAATGATTTTAAGTTGTCATTTCCTTAGTAAAATCTGGAGCAGCACCGTGGAGTGGTAGGCACTAATAAACTCATACTTCCCCTTGCTAGCAATTTGGAGAGTGCACCTGCTATTATTGAAAGCATAAATTTAGCTATGGCTCCTGTAAACAGCTCTGTTCAGATGTATAAACTTCTTTCTTTGTTTCATGTGGTTTCAGTGATGGTCCCTGTTTTCATGGAGAAAATATTTAAAAGCATATAATTCTGATAGTGCCAAATTATAATTGATTGTTTAGTCGCTGAAACAACCGTGTTTGTATTCAATCTATTAATTACATTTAATAGCTATAATAAAATTTCAGCTATTCAAACAAAGACTTGCTAATCTTTCTTTTCTGTAGTATAACACAATTACTAAACTAGAGTTTGGGCCTCCTTCCTAACTAGATAAATGGTTTTGAATCAAGTCATAAACTTCAGATGACTGAGCAGCTCAGTTCACTAAAATATTTATGCCTTGCTTTAAAAATTCTATAAAAATACCAATATCAATTCCCATAACTCTTCTAATATTGTAAGGTTTACAGGCCAGTTGCTTTGGGATACTTTAAGTAAACTTTTTTGTAACTACCTGAGTTGCTTAATTCACACAGGAGCCACAAGGTCAATCATAGAAATATATCAGAGTGCACTACCAAGTTGACCACTGTGTGGCTAAATAGCCAGAATACACACAACAGTTTAAGGCTGACATACCATTCTCACCTATTGACTGAATTCCAAGATAAACACATGTTCTGAAGGTCATCCTGGTTTAACAAAGAATTGTAATTGTAACAGTTGCCAATCATTAGACAAACTTCTCAGTTACAAGTATAACTGAGATATTTGTCCAATAAGGAAATTAAGTCATTTCATTATTTGATATTTTGAATAATCTATATGAATGAAGATATGGAATCTATTGTTTTATACTTAAAAGTATGTTTTCCTGGGTAAATTCATGTTATAATCACTTATGTTTCCCTAGCATGTTCATGCAGTGGGAAATACCTTCAAGACAAATATATAAAATATACATGGCAATATCAACTTTTTAATAAATTTTAAAAAGGGAACATGATTAATAAATTATCTCTCTATACATGTATTGATTTATATATTTAAGTCCTTTTTCTTGTAGTAATTTACTCCATCTGAGTATTTTGTATCTTTCAGTATCTGATAAACAAATTGGTCAGGTTTGTCCATGGAGGCAACTAACACACTAGATGAAGAACTGAACCCTTTGATTCCCATACCACCTACGCCATCTTCCAGCTGTACAACGCCAAGCAATCTTTCAAACTTTAGCAATATTGGTTCTCTTCTTTAAAAAAAATTTCCCTACATCACAAGGAAACATGAGATGTAAATATGGTCAATTGTATCAAAGCACTTTACCTTCCAATCGCACAGGAAATGTAAGTTATTAATAGTGGTACTCTGCTGACATACATTATTTGTGAATTACTGTAGAGAGATCACATGCAAATGCTGCAGAAAGGATTCTCCAGTTTATCTTTACATCATCCTAGAAGCTGTATTTCCTCGACAATATCTGATCCTATTGGTCTTTTGTTCGCATGTCTCTGAGCTGTCTTTATATAATAGTACTGTTTGAGAACTAAGTAAAATCACTTTGATGGCTCTACACAGGGGTTCTTCTTGAAAACTCCAGTTACAACAATTGGGATGGTGTCACTGATCTATTTCCTGGAGTATGTTTTCCAGCATACTATCAAAGGAATAACAAATATGCCCCCAAACTGTACTGGCTAGTTTTATGTCAACTTGGCTCAATCTAGAATCACCAGAGAAGAGGTAGTCTCAATTGAGAAAATATTTCCATAAGACCGGGCTGTCTGCAAGCCTGTGAAGCATTTTCTTAATTAGTGACTTATGGCAGAGATGGCCCTGCCCATTGTAGTATGTACCACCTAGAGACAGTAATCTTTGGTTCTACAAGAGAACAGGCTGAGCAAACCAGGGAGAGCGAGCCTCAAGCAGCACCCCTTAATGGTCATTACAAATTTAAAAGTATAAGTGAAATAAGCCCTTTCCTTCCCAACTTGCTTTTGGGTCATGGTGTTTTCTTTGCAGCAATATAAAACATAAAGAAAGAATCTGATATGGAGTTGACAGTACACCTGTGATTCACACATCCGTTTTTTGTTTTTTTTTGTTTGTTTGTTTGTTTGTTTTTTTCTACTCTGCTTCCCACTTGTGAGAGAAGCCACTCTGTGTAGGAAACAAACCTCCTTTGCTCCTCCTTAACCCACTGGCTGCATTAACATGTCTATTGTTAGTGAGACTTCATAGGCTTAACTTCTGACATTTCTAGGAGGCATCATCTCACAGCAAGCTACCTTTTCCTTTAATTCTTACTAAGTTTTGACCCATTTTCTACAATGATTCCTGAACCTCAGGTGAGGAGTTATATTGCAATTTACCTTTTGGGACTGGGAGATACTACTCTGCACTCCATGTTAGGTTTTATAAGCTCCCAAAAGAAGAAAGCAATTGACAGTACTGCCCAGTCGTGATCCCTACGCTCCACAGCAATCACCAGCAGGGCGTGATAATCCTCAGGGTGCAGTACTCGCATGCGTATCTTAATTGATAATGATTAACTCTTTAGTTGGACTTAAGACCTTATCAAGAAGAAGGAAATCATGCTGGTACTAGAATGCTCTACAACTGCGTAGGGTTAGTGAAGTTATGGATCATGGAGAAGAACCTACAATCATGATGGCACCAAGCCAGCACAGCCCCTAACTGCACTCTAAATATTTATTCTTTCACGTATAAATGAGTGTAGTCCTCATCCATCATCAAGAAATCTTCTCTTTGCAATAGACTAATACAAAAAATCGCAATGCCTCACTCTTTTAGTATAAAGAATGGTCATATTATTGATTCTTTCTGCTAGATGAATAAAATAGATGTTAATAGCTAAGATTAGGATTATAACAGAATGGCAGAAAATTTCTACTGGGACTTAAAAAACTAAGATTATATTCTTATGGTACAGTAAATTCCCAATGGCTAAGTGGTGGGGTGAGTCTAAGTACATAGGTATCAATTAACTAAGAAATAGCTAAAGACAATGTAAATGAAATTTTATTTAGAAAACAAATGTTATATTGTTTACAAAAATATGCATATATTATATAATTTTTATACTAATTAAACCTAATCAGATTCAGACAAATATTACAAGATATTGCTGATTTATGAATGCTAAATTATGTATATGGTCACAACATTGTTCGTGTATCTAAATAATTTGAAAATAGAAGTGCAACTCTCTAGGAAAAGGAAAACTGAAATCTAGCAGAGGGAGAGATTGGAGTGTGTGGGAAGAGTGTGGTCAACACATCAAGTATGGTTTCACACTGTATCTAAAATTGTTCTCATGACACTCTGTCATGTGCTATGAATGTATGCCAACAGGAGAGATAATGTAAAGATTTAAAATAAATCTATCCATTCCCAATATTGCTAGCATTCTTATCATTCTTCATTCCTGAAATAGTTTCCAAGCATTTCTTTCAATAACCACAAAATACTAAACTTGTTCTATTTCTAAAATGAAAATCTGTCGATAACATTCACACCCTCAAACTCATCATTGGTTTTCTATCTTCCACTGGATCACCTCCAAATTCCATTTTCTACTTCACAAAAATATAAAAAGTAAATAGACTGTGTAAAACAACACCTAGAATATATTTTTCTCTTTAGAAATTAATATAAACCTGAATATTTACAATATTATTCATTCAATTGACCTTGTAACTATTTAAGATATGACCCTAATTTGTTAATTAATTCAATTGTTTCTTTGTAGTCAACAATACTTTGATATTGACATCATGGTGTAAATTCTTTTTTTTTTCATTTATTTATTTATTTATTAAAGATTTCTGTCTCCTCCCCACCCATGGTGTAAATTCTATGTTAATTTATGTAGTTAAATATAGAACTTGACAAAACTTTTTCTTTCAATATAGTCTATTATTAAATAATGCCTAGCTTGAGATAGGGAAAGTTTTCAATTCTCATCTGGTAGAGCCTTATTTGCTTTTACTATTTTTGTACTCATTGCATTTTTCTTTGCTTTTTTGTAATTCTTTAATTTACTACACCCTTTGTTGCTTTTTGTATTCTGGCATTTTGTACTGACTAGTTTGTGTGTCAGTTGACTTAAGCTGGACTCATCAAAGAGGAAGGGGCATCAGTTGAGGAAATACCTCTATGAGATCTCATTTATTGTTCACTGAGGGAACAGCTCCTCAGGTAATCAAAATACAGCCAAATAAATGTAGAGACTGTTGTCTGCTCTTTTCCTGTCCCATATCTAATTATGTACAATTTTTATTTATAGATTTTTTCTTCAAAATTTCCCCCTGCTTTTTCTACTTTTACTTACTATTTATCTGATCACTCATTTGTTTACCTCTTCACCTGGGTGTAATATTCATGCACGGGGTTCATCACTTTTTCCACCTGTACCAATTGCCCCAAGTTGGGTGCCTTGTGTCAGGACCAAACATTGTAGCAACATTTGTCACGGTCCAGACTTGATGGGGTTAATACCTTCCAGGGTAGGAGCATGTGAATTAGAAAAATTGGGTAGGAGGAACAGAGATATGAAAGAAATAAAGAGACATAGGATAGAACCATAAGGGCAATCCAAGGAATGCTGAATATAATCGAATTTATTTTTCATATGCTTATGTAGCACTAATAATAAAAACCCAGAGACAGATATTGGGGTTCAAGCTGAAGAGCAGAAAAGGAAAACAGTCAAGTCACTAGAGAAGTCTTACCTCTACCAAGACTGGGCAATTGTAGACTGAACCCCGAGTCTCTGTGTCTTCCCATCTTATATGCCCTAAAGGTGTGTGACTCCCTAGTGCTGGGATTAAAGGTATAAACCGCCACCACCTGATCTCTTTCTGCTTTGATCTTGTGTAGCCCTGGGTGACCTTGAGCTCACAGAGATACATCTGCCTCTGTCTTCCAAATCTTGATTTTAAAGATGTGTGACACCACTCTCTGGTCTCTAGAGGCTTAGTTTTGACCCCTGAGATTCAAGAAAGCTTTATTTATCAATAAAACATAAATAAAATATCACTATATGTTTACATATCCCAACCCCAAGAAGAAGGAATGAAGGCAACATACTGCTTTAACATAACCCGAAGAATAAAAGAACAATTACTTGTCAATACTTGAAGCATTAATCAAATATATCCTTAATTAAGTAATCTGTTGTTAGTAGTGACCTCACTTTAGACCAAGCATTCTGTAGGCAGTCACAAATCCTTGGGTCAAACTTTTTGTCATATCCTTGAAGGAGTGGGAATAGGCTTGGATTCTCCGACCTTTGATCAGGGTGGGATGATCCACCTCTGTGGGCCACCTCAAAACCCAAAACACCGCGTAACCACACCCTAGATCAAGATATCCCATTCTGGAAACCCTCATTACAGAGAAGTAACAAAGCTATGTGTGTAACTGAGAGGGGAAACAAGAGAGAGAGAGAGAAAGAGAGAGAGAGAGAGATATGAAGGCCTCGTTGAGTGAAATAAAATAGTACCTGTAGCATCTCTTACTCTACTTTTTGATTTACAGTGCCATGATAATTTCTTTTACCTGGGTCTGTTTTATTTACAGTAAGTAAAAATGGGGTTCTTGAGGAAACAGGTGTTTAATTCATCATTCACAGAACCTCTTGAAATAACTTGTCTGAAACTTTTTGTAAATTTCCTACAGCTTGATTGCTATTCCACATCTCTAAAAATGAGGCTGTAGAACAAATGCCTGAACAAAGAATTTAAAGTTCAACAAAAACTGTTTGCAGCTTTGATGGTACATGGGTAGTTATAGATAAAGAAACATGAAAAGGACAGGCATTGTGTTTGAACTCTCCTTCTGCAGTGGACCTCATGGTCTGATATTTCCAATTAGCTGTAATCTTTTATAAACCCTGGAGACTCCCAGGCCTGTCCAAACCTGCTAATTAGGAGGCCATCAGTATTCCTGACTGCGCTTTTCTAGTGTCTGCTCTGAATGAGTATTTTGTGCTAAATGTATCTCTTGGATGTAAATATTTGTTATTGAACATGGTATTGGTAATTTTTTTTATTTTCCAAATACTTGATGAACACCAAAACATGTACTTCCATGGAAAATAATGTATCATCAGCCTGATGTACAGAAAGGACCACAAGCCTAAGTTAAAACACGGGAAATCTAATTGCCAACTGAATTCTGTAACTATGGCTTCTTTAAACTCTAAAAATCTCAGTTTTCTTATTGTTAAAATGCAGGAGTTGAACTTACATTAACTTGTAAGCTGGGAACTCTAAATTTACTAGTGGTGAATGTAGGTATTTTGAATGGTTTGGAGGATATGAGAACCAGCCTAGCACAAAAGGAAACTTAAGTAGCCATATGAGACTTTACTTGTAACACCATATAGCACCATTTAAACACAAATATGGGCCAAACAAATACACAGAAGTTATATCTAGGAAGTTATTATGGAGAAAAATTTATTGTCTGAGAAGAATATTGTTTCCCATGTATTTTTATCAAGATTGACAAAATGAAACTTGGGGCTAAAAATAAAAAAAATAAAAGCTAGAATCTGAACCTATCACTTGTATTTCATTAAAATTTAATACATACTTAGACATGTAGATTATGAAATGACATTGGTTGTATTTTGTAAAATAGGTTTACAAAAGTTTTATACAAACTATTAAAATACAATAAAATAAAATTTTTTAGCATAGCAGTTTGGTAAGCCATCTCTTACCCACCAAATCTACTGTTACATGTAGCCTAAAATCTATCTGTAAAGAAAATTTCATAATATGAGCAAAAAAAATGTTAAGGAAAGAAGTGAGACTTTAATCCATATAACTTAAGAGAATTTTGACTTATTTAAAGTACAATTCTCTGAAAAATATTAAGAAATGTATCAATTAACTATGTCCACAAAATCTGTACCTTTAAGGGACCATAGTTATCTTTTTATTAATGTTCTGAAAGAGATTTCATAAATTGTTATACTAACAAATGTTTATGATCACAAAAAGCAATTTCATTCCTGAATCACATGTTTGTCTCTGGCATAAAGGAAGGTTCTGGAATACCCCCCCCCTACCAATTTTAAAAAAGAAGAAAGCCTGAATAACAAGTGAAAAAATACCTGAGACACAGGGCTATATGACACTGTCCCTCTCCCTCCTGGCCTGCCATGGCATGGGTAATGTTCTTTCTTGCACAAGGTTCTCCCAAAAATTTTTCCCACGTCATAGTCTTGATTTCTACAGCCAGGAATAATTTTTCTTCTTTTCTGCTCATTTCCAGAAATGGAAGGCACTATCCCTGTGGATTTCTAAACAATGCTCAGATAAAAGTAAGTAATATTCTTTGTTTATAGCTAGTGTCCACTTATGAGTAAGTACATACCATATCCATCTTTTTGGGTCTGGGTTACCTCACTCAGGATAGTGTTTTCTAATTCCATCCACTTGCATGCAAAATTCAAGACGTCATTGTTTTTTATCACTGAGTAGTACTCCAATGTATAAATGTACCACATTTTCTTTATCCATCATTCAGTTGAGGGGCATCTAGGTTGTTTCCAGGTTCTGGGTATTATAAATAATGCTGCTATGAACATAGTTGAGCAAATTCCTAATAGGAGCTCACCAACTCCAACTGGACCAAACTAGTCCCTCTGAATGTGCTTGACAGCTGCACGGCTGGGGCAGACTGTGGAGCCACTGGCAGTGGCACCAGGATTTATCCTGACTGCATGTAATGACTTTTTGAGAACCTATTCTCTTTGGATGTATACATTGCTCTGCCTAGGTATAGTAGGGAATGTCTTGGACCTTCCCCAAAGCAATGTGCCTTACCCTCTCTGAGGATTGGGCTGGGTGGAGTGTTAGGGTGAATGGAGGGAATGGGAAGAGGGGAGCAAGTGGGAACTTGGATTGGTATTTTTTTTAAAAAGTCTAATAAATTTTAAAAAATCAAAAAATTACCAAATGTCTATCAAATTGAAAAATTGAATTCAGCATCTGTTTGATTTTTCTGTTCTTATTGACAATAATTACAAGCAACACTGACCACAAGAGAAAGATTATTAAAATTCAACTCTCTGATTGGATGTCTTACACATTTGCAGAGTGTGAAAATAATCTTTTTGGCATAAGAAAAAATGTATAGTGAGTTATCTTTAGCAGATGGTGGTAAAATAAGTCAGTCCTACACAGGTAGTGGCTTGATGTCATTGCCTCTATCTTTCTATATAACGATGTACATCAGACTGGATGATTCAAGTAACAAAAACTGTCTCTCAGAGTTCTAGATGTAGGACACTGGGGGATCATGGCTCTAGTATGGTTGGCTATTTTCTCCACTTTTGTTATGTGTCTCGCATAGCCTTTACTTGCTATTGCTTACAGGACGAAAGGGAATATGTTATTTACTTTACTGTCTTATAAAGGCATCAGACCTATTGAGTTTAGGCCTTTACTCTGTGCTGCTTTGACACAAACTAGAGTCAGTTGCGAGAGGGAGCCTGATCAGGTGTACTGTGCCTTTGTTTGCGCAGCATATTCTTAATTGCTAGTTGATACAAGAGGGCACCCTCCACTTTAGGCAGGGCCACCCCAGGAAGGTAATCTGGGACTTACAAAATAAGGAAGTTGACCTGATCCTGGGGTAAGTCAGTGAGCACTAGTTCTCTGTGGGCTCGACTTTACTTCCTCCTTCTAGGTGCCTGACTCCAGATTACTGCTTCAGCATCTCTGCACTATGAACTATAAACTGTCAACAAAATAAATGCCCTTTTCCTTAGGTCACTTTTGGTCAAGATCTTATGAAAGAAATCAGTAAGCAAACTAGAATATCCTCTTATTTAATTTTACTTCTGAATAAGTTTACTGTAACAACTTTAAGGGTTTTGTATTAGTTCAATTTGTATAAAGAAATATCTGAAGTGACATAAATTTATAAAGAAAAGGGGTTAATTTAGTTAATAATTATGAAAGTTCATGGCCTTTACTGGTAATAGATTACTTGTTGGGAGAGTCCTAGGTTGATGTACAGGTCATCTCATGGAAAGAGACGGGAAATCCCTATGTCATAGTTTTTATTTCTGTCCTTATATCTAACCCCTCACTATTCAATCATAGATATATACCCTTATGAGCTTAAACAATGCCACCACCTCCCAAAGGTACACTTCTAAATGCAAACAGTCTGATAAATTTTATCGTTTTTAATGCAACATAGTGGGAGTTAAACTATAATCTATGCTCTCCACACCTTCAGATCATAACGATTTCATAGCAAACTTGAACAGATGAATTTGAAGAACGTATGAGATGCAATGTTCTGTCTGTTACCCTTAGAATAAAGTGTGGTGTGATGGAAAAGAGACAAGATTGCAAGTAGCTAGTACCCTAACTTCTGATTACCATAGGACAATAGTCTTGGAAATGATGGAATAACAGAACTTTTGAAGTTCTGGAGAATATATAAGAGATACAGAGGATGCTGAGATGTATGACCATGAATCAGAAATGCCAGCATGCACTAGAAAATTTCCCTCGAAATTTTAATCACCTGCAGCTGGGAAACTGAATTGGCAGTGGACCAAGCCCAACACTTAAATATAACAGAGTTAATGAGAGCTCAGTTCAAGCCATCTAAGGACACCAGTAGGAAATGAATGAAATGCTGAAAAAAATAGGTGCATATGGTAGGAAATACTAAACTTTAATGGTTTAAATGAAAATTTTCACTTTGTAAGGGAACTAACAATTTATTTTAAAAATATTCAATTTTTTTTCTGGTTACAGTAATTAACTGTAAGCTTTTAAACTTGTAATGCAATCAGATTGGTAAATAGCATGGATACACACATACAATGTCCGACTCATGAAGAGATTATTTTACATTAATAAAAAAAAGCAGGAATTCCTAACTGTATGTAAATGGGTAATACGAGTAATTGAACAATGCTGAAGGAGTTTTAGAAAGCTTTATGTATAATATTTCCCTTATAAGAGTGACTTTAGATTTCTATATTTAATGTGATGACTTCAGCAGTGAAATTATACTTGGTTAGCTAATTAAAACTTGAACACAACGGTGGCTTATGGCTAATGAGGCTGACACACCAGGAATGAAGTGAATCTCATGGCCTTTCTATATGATGTGTTCTCTGCTAAGCAGCAATATCATTTCAAAATTCTTTTTTTATTTGATTTATTTATTAAAAATTTCCACCTCCTCCCATCCTCCCATTTCCTTTCCCCTCCCCCTCACTCTCCAGTCCTAAGAGCAGTCAGGGTGCCCAGCCCTGTGGGAAGTCCAGGTCTAGGAAGGTGTGCATCCAAACAGACTAGGCTCCCAAAAAGCCCGTACATGCAGTAGAATCAAAATCCGGGGTTATTATCATTGGCTTCTCAGTCTACCTTCATTGTCAGCCACATTCAGAGAGTCCCATTTGATCACATGCTAGTTCAGTCCCAGTCCAGCTGGCCTTGGTGAGCTCCCATTAGATCAGTCCCACCGTCTTCATGGGTGGACCCACCCCTCGCGGTTCTGACTTCCTTGCTCAAAAATTCTTTAAGAGAATCCACACTCCTAAACCCATTCTACTAAGTCAAAGACTTGGAGATTAACTCAGTATTAGAGCACTTTCTTAACAAGTAGAAGTTCTGGCTTCCAACCTACCCATGCCAGCACTATTTTATAAATCTGAAATAAAAAGAGAAAGAAAACCTAACTGACAAAATTTTAAATCTTACTAAACCAAAATCAATATTCCAGTAAACGGACCCTCTGATTTGTTAGAACTGCAGGTAAAGAAGGCAATTTGAAAAGTTCTCTGTAGGAAACTGATCAGCTGCATCCTTTAGAACGCATCATTTCAACTTCTCTTCCCTTTCTTGCATTGCCACAGAGAAGGGTCTCCTGTGCTGACCCTCTGAGAAGACGGTTCAGAGCTATTTTTCCATGTTTTCATTTAAATTTTGAAAGTGATTGACTCTGAGAAATAGACATCACTTTCCCACTGGAAGGAAAGTCAGGGATGTTCACTTGGTATAATAATATTTATTAGCAAGAGCTAAGAAATAAATAGGCAAATCTGCTGTCATTAACAATCTGTGGTCCTTAGCTCAAAGGGCCACTTTTACATGTCAAATCTCCACATAATTAAATATGGTGCTTCTCTTCGCATCAGGAGGGTATTGGAATTAGAAAATCCTAATACCATGATTGTTCCTATTGCTGGTATTTAAAAAAAATGTTTGGTGTACCTCATAAAACATCCTGTGTCTCTGACTAACATCCATCCCAGACCACTACAATTCCTGTTACATATCAATAATGATAGAATATTAGAAGATTCATTGAGGAAATTTCTGGAGAAAAAAATAAAGAATATTTAAATGAATATTTACGAATGGTATAATCGTTAAATTAAATATCCAAGTATGAATAAAGGCTTCTTCTACTTTATTGTTTGTCCAAAGGAAGAGTTAGAGATTCGATAGCAGATCAACTAGAAAAACCAGGCTCAGAGACAACAAAATTTGGGTTCCTCACGTGCTAACTGTCATGCATGCAGGTTACTGTACTTCAAGAATTGAACAGTCATGAGCCAAGTGGTGTTTGTGCACACCTTTAATCCTAGCACTTAGGAGGCAGAGGAAGGCAGATCTCTGTGAGTTCGAGGCCAGCCTGGTTTACAAGAGCTAGACATCTACCACGTTGTAAAATCTAGGAAAAAAAAAGATCTAAAAATTCAGATGTTTCTGACTACTAAAGAAGAATATTTAAATGGTGAATACAAGAAGGAACACCAAAAGAAACTACTGATTAAAATGAAATGAATCTTTAGAACTTCAGTTGTATGACATAAGGTAAAGGGATAGAGCACACAATTCTCTTTAAGGAAGAAAATAATAAATAGGGCATTTTAGGGCCCAATCCATATACTCTCTGCCTGGCTAAATCTAGGTATTTTTTTAAGGACATAAAAGTTTTCAATGGTATTCACAATGTGCTTTTTAGTATAACTCTAGACCAGGTAGGCGCTGAATTGTAGCTGAACTTGTGCTACTCAGAATTGAGGTGGCTGTTTTCTCCATTTTTGTTTTATTGAGAATATATTCTTGTATACAATCTTATAAAAGTTTTCACCTTCTCCAGTTTCCCCCAGAACCTTCCCATATCCTAGTCCATCAAATCTAACTTTCTTTCTCTCATTAGAAATGACCAATTGAAATATAAAAATACTAATAAAACAAAGAAACAAGTAAGACAGAAACAGAAG
The DNA here is from genome assembly GCA_963919715.1 of Microtus obscurus. Taxonomy (NCBI): domain Eukaryota; kingdom Metazoa; phylum Chordata; class Mammalia; order Rodentia; family Cricetidae; genus Microtus; species Microtus obscurus. Next base: position 6,284,688 of record CAWTZC010002333.1, read on the forward strand.
AAAAGGAATCAAGGAAAAAAATCATAAGAAACACATAGTTACAGAGACATGCTTTTCTATGAACAGAAAATCCCATAAAACTGCTGAGAAGCCAAGGACAATGGCACTGAATTTTGACCCTACTGCATGTACTGGCTTTGTGGGAGCCTAGCCGGTTTGGATGCTCACCTTCCTAGATTGGGAAGGAGGGGGGAGGACCTTGGACTGCCCACAGGGCAGGGAACCCTGACTGCTCTTTGGACTGGAGAAAGAGGGGGAGGGGAGTGGGGAGTGGGGGGAGCGGGAGGGAAAAGGGAAGCAGGGAGGAGGCGGAAATTTTTAATTTAAAAAAAAATTAATAAAAAAAACCCTCAAAAGTAGAAACCATAATATATAAGAAAATGGATTGTAAAATAAAATAGTAAATAAAAAATTAAGTAGATAGAAAAATACCTCCAAAATAACCACTGAGTTCATTCATCTAATAACAGTATGCCCTTAAGAATGGTTTGCATTCCCATTGAGAATCAATCAGAGAAAATAACTTCCCTATGTAAAGAGCTGTCAATTGGAGATGGCTTCTAGATCAGGAATAGAGACTTTTGTTCACTGCCCATCTTAGTGCTGGAATCTCATCTGGCTTAGACCTGCGCATGTACTGTGTATGCTGACACAATTTCTGAGCTCACGTTTGCTCTAGCCGTGTTGTGTCTAGAAGACATTGTGTCCTTGGTCCTCTCCATTACCTTTGGCTCTTAAAACTTTACTGTCTCCTTTGCTGCAGGGCTTGCTGGGCCAAGGAGGAAGTTATTTTGATGGAAACATTCCATTTGGAACTGAGTATTCCACAATTTCTCAGCGTGTGCACTTTGCCCAGTTTCATGTCTCCTTCTGTGCTCCCATCTACCGCAGGGAAAAGCTATTTTGATGATTATTGAGCAGGAAACTTATTACATTTCTTAAGTATGATTAATAATATCTGGACATGTTTAGTCAATAATAAAAAGCTGGTACAAAATGTTAATTGCAGTTTTGAGTCAGAGCTGAGAAGTGTCCATGAAGGAGACATAGGTGCTATTGATCTTTTGAAGGACTGTGATACAACAAGGCCAGACGCCTGCAATACCACTTAATTGTCATAAATCTTCGGAGGATTTGTATCTAATAGAACAGTCACCTGCAGTTCTGCGCTGTGGATGTTCCTCCAGTGATCTCTCCACAAAGATGTTCCATCTAGCTAATTTGCTCTGTCGGTCAGGCTATAGATAGAGAACAGGCTTCAAAGTTTCTCATCATGAAATTGGATAAAGACTGGATTATGAAAGTTTTTTTTTAATCTTATTAAATGCCAGAAAACACAACTTAGGAAGAAGTCATCCTACTAACAGAACACAGGAAGATTTTGGCTGATGTATAAAGATACACTGCTTAGGGTTCCAAAGCTGAGTTAAAAGGGGAGCATGTTATCACACAAAAGAGTTTGTGGTTAGAGACAGACAACTAATCAAAAGGCGGTTTATTCCACGTGATGTTCCTATGTTATTTATCTCGAACGCTACTTCTGCTGGGTCGCCTTCCAAAGGAGGAGGCCCGGGATTCTGCAATCTGCCTTGGCCCTCATGCAGGTGCCTGTAAGAGTCACACACTTGTGCCACCAGTACAGTGGCGCACCCCCTTTGACGTTAGAAGGAATTAAGTGTGGCATGTCTCGAAAGATTGACCCAGAAAAGCTCTCAGTAAATTCTCATTTTCAGAAAGGACCTGGGCTTAGACAGTTTGGACCAAGGGGGATTATTATGGCCATGGAAGACAAATTTGGGTTTGAAATTTCTCATATAGATGCAGAGAATTTAATATGTCTCCAAGAAATTGTAGATTACAGTACAGATAAGAAAGATGTATATGAATAAAATATCACAGCCTTCTTCTTCACCAGGAGGCCTCTAAGAACACCTGATTGCATCATGGCTTACAGACAGCAGTTCTGTTGGACTTGTATTTAAATTGTCTGAGTGTTTTATCCTTTAAAAATAAATCTACTATATAACTAAAAAAGAGAAGAAATGTTACTAAAAAACATGTAAAGATCCCTATGAAGTGATGATTAGGATGATAAAACCAAAAGAATTTTTGCAATAAGAAAATGATTTTTATATAAATATAAGAAGGATATAGAGTAATAAATAGATTGCCTATACCTACAAATGCAAACTAAAAGTAGTATACAAAATACAATGTTAAGAGCAAGTATTGTATAGTGGTAAAAAATAATAAACATTTAAAGTTTTTTATTTATTTCAGTATTTTTCAGCAAGCATGGTTTATATGTAGAAAAAAATTTAATGTTAAAATAAATTATTTCATTTATATTACAAAACCATATAAGATGTGAACAGAAAACCATACAATACTGACTTCAAAACCTTCATACTTTATGCTCTTTTTCATAATCATAATCAGTAGCATAAGACAAGAATTATAATAATTTAACAGCTAAAAATTACTCAGCACTATTTAGTTTACATTATCTTTATCTTATTCAATCATCAAAACCTCATGGCATTTTATTTAAAAGCATAAGTTTTTGGCAATAATAAAGACTCTTGTTCCTGAATTCTTGCTTTTAAAAAAAAAAACAGTGTTTCACAGTATCTTCACAGTTTCCATAAAGATATAGTGGAAAGAATACTAATGAATGCACATGTAAGGAAGAACTTAACACAGCTGCAGTCTGTGAGGTATATCTGTGGGGAATCTGACCTCAAGTCCTTATCAGAAATTTCCTTGGCTTCTAGGTAAATAGAATAATGTTATTTACTAAGAAAGAACATTTCCAGTGAAATCCTTTTTACAGGGTCCCCTAGCTTAGGATTATTTATAGTAAATGAATCTAGAATTACAGATTTATGAAACTTGGCTGTGTAAATAATATTATATAAACTATAGAAGACAACAGTAATAACCAAAATTCTTCTCTAGCTGTGTTGGAAAATAAGATTTTATTCGGAGACTATATCTACCCTTGGGCAGAAAGCTCATATTCCATGTAGGATGAAAGATAAAAATACAAACCATGATGCTTCTCCTTTAAAAAAAGGAGATTAAAGATATTTGATTCATAGGAGACCAATTTGAAAATGTGTTCCCTTGTTGATTTTTTAAGAAGTAAAGAAAATGCAGCCATAATTCAAACTACATACTCATCAATCAATTTCTCTAAATGATAGGCATTCTTTCAAACTGATATAGGGGTGAATACTCCTTTAAAACTAGCCATAGTATCTTAATCTTTCTGTGTTTTATATACCATAAAATATAAGTACAATTGCTCTTAGAGTCCCTTATTGTTAATGACATAAAGGGCTTTACAGTGTGAAATTTCACTCATCTACTCTAGCACACAGTCCTATGCCCATGCCTTGTTCAGCTTTTACTGCTTTTAGACATTTGCTGTGATTTTGCTTTCCCTTGCTATGAGCTGAATTCAAGAATGGTTCTCCACTTAAGAATCTATATGAAATCCCAGTGTAATAGAAAGGAGTGTTTTATTGGTTTTGTATAGCTATACATATATCCTTCTAAGCTACATATGTTCAAAAATAATAACTCCCTTGACTTTAGGTAGCTATTCAGTACTAGAGCCCCAGCGTCTGTGAGATGAAATGATTCTTCTCTAATAAATTTCCTTTGATGTCACTCAGCACCCACTCTTGAAAAGTCACTTTTAATTACACTCTGACATTTATTTTACTTTGCACCAAAGAAATACAGAAAATAAACCCCATAACTTTTAATGAAATTGATATGGGTTTGGCCTGGTAGTAAGTCAAAATTGAAAAAAGTCTTCTGTAAAGACTTTGAAAAACCTTGGAGGAAATTACTCCTGGTTTTCATCTAAAAATAAAGTGTTACTTTCCGTGCTACACAGAGAGAAATAGCTCTCCCTTTTTTGACACATGATCCAGGGGGACCTATAATATTACTCTAGGATAATGAAATCTAGAGAGAATCCTAAGATGATGAATAATCAGAAGTAATAGAATTCCTTTGATGGTATTTCCAGCTACTTCTAATTCTGAATAAATAAATATTATATGGAGTAGAAACGTAGCTGAGACGAAGGATAAGTTAGACTTGTGTTGTATTATACTGAGGTTCATGGGCACATGGAAACCATGCTAGATAATCTAAGTCCATATCATTAATACACACATAAGGTCATTTTAACTATGCTTTTATAACACAGTTGAATTTCTAACTTATTCAAGAAAACAATCAATGCTATCACCTGACTTTCATTTCATAGGCTGAACTTATTTTTAATTAACATTTTTTTGACTTCCATCTTTTGTATTCTGCTAATAAGATTCCTTTTCAGATTCTTAATTTTTTCATTCCCAAGTTCTCAGTTTAGGTTTCTTTGGTGATTGCTTTTCTACTTTTAGGCATTGAACTGTTTTCTTCATTTTGTTTCACTCTTTGTGTTTTAATAGATTTTATTAATGGACTTATTCATATCTTCTTTAAGGTACTTGAGCAAATTCATAATAGCTATTTTTAAACAACTGTGTCTTGTGTTTTAGCTATACATTTTTTCAAGCCTACTACGGTACAATTGTTGAGTTGTAGTGGAGACATATAGTCTAAATTACACTGATTACGCTTTCTCTGACATATTATCATCTGAATTTAGGATGACAGAAATTTAGGTGGTGCTTTTTGCTCTGGTGTTTGTTGGGTTTGTCTTATGTTCCTTGCTTTCTCTTGTTCTCACTGACTTAGTATACCATGGTTATTGTGAGCTGCTTGGTAGGTGGTGCTTCTGAGTATCTTTCAGGTGTAGTAAATAGGGTGAGTCAGGCAGGAGTATTTGTAGGTATCAGGTGCTGAGACTAAGGAATGGGGATAGGATAACAGGCACTGGATTGTAAAGGGCCCGAGGTGAGAGGACAATGGACATGCCACCACCAGGCCCTATATAAACACCTGTAAATCTGCATAAAAAGCAAGGTGTAGCCACGTCAAGTGGAATGCCCCGAATCTGAGAGTAATACTGGGGGGTTAAAATTGGAGTTGAGGAGGGAAAATGAAGATTGCATATCAGATTTTCCTTATGGATTAGCTTGCTGGTCCCAGAGATTGCCTCTCATCTCCTTCTCTTAACCAAGTTCAGATAAGAATCGTCAATAATTGAAGGGCTCGCTTCATTTCCTCAAACGTGTGTGTGTGTAATTATCAGGCTCCTGCCAAACTTACACTAACAGAGTAAATTAAGAATTAGATAAACCATCCCTAAGACTAGTCTAATATTTCTTCTCTACTGAATTCAGAACCATGAACTTATTTTAAATACTATTTATCTCACACACATATATAATATTTGGAACAACATATAACAATGGAACTTTGAAATTTTATTCTAGGACCACGGACATGTCTTATTTCTGTAACTAATAAAATAGACACAGTTCATATCCAAAGCCTGCAAAATGTTATGAATGCATGTTCTCCTACAAAAGTCTGTGATAGTTCATCAATCCTAGTGCCTTTCATGATTAAACTTTTTCAAAAACATATACCACACACAGTGTTGGAAAATAGGGATAGCTGAACAGGTTTAATGATATATACCACAAATTCTCATTCCCTGTATGGATCAGTGACCAACAACCACAAAGTCTCCAAACTGGAGCCATGAATGAGGAGAAAAGCAAGCCACTGACTGCGGACCCTTCATCCAGAGAAAGAGAAGCCCAGACAGCTCTGGTTTGATGTGCCTCAGCAATGTTATTTTGGGATAGTTACTAGGCAACTCTGTCTGTGAGTCATGAGAGAAAACTCTGCAGTGGCATCTGCATCATCTTTCCACAGACTTAGCACAATAGATAAACCCTGGGCACTTTTTTCTCACAAAGGACCATGTCAGGAATCAGGAGGGAGATGAGATGTATAGGACGGTTTTATACTGGAGCATCCACAGTTGGATTTGATGTGTTTCTGATGTAAATACCATGAGGGCTATTATGTAAATAAATACCTGCTTCACTAAAAGGGAAGCTGCAATAAGTAAGTGTGAGCAAAAATTATAATCACAAAGATGGGCTAGCCAACAGGTCAAGAAAAAGACTGGGAAGATTTGCTGTGTTTTGAGAGTCGAGGATACAAGTTAGGTGATCAGGTGCTATGTCCAAGGCGCTAAAGAAACTTGATTTTTCTTTCCCAGTACTCAGGACAGCACACCTTGTACTCTAAATGGAGAAAAGGCCTTCTCTCATTTATATTTAAACAGATTCAATTATTATACAAGTCTAAAACTTTGTTCTCTCCGAAATCGAAAAGTTACTAGGAATTACAAATGCAAAGCAGCCTAAGAGGGAACAGATGGATAGTGATGAAAACAGGTTTCTTTGACAGGCAGAAATGACTATTTACCTAACGCTTCCTCAACAGCGTTCCATGTGAAACTGCATCTCCACATTTATAAGTTTCCCTGATACGTCTCTTTCCTTTTTTCTTTCTACTAAGCATGCATACCATAATTTAGCCCCTTACATTAAAAAGAATTCTCATTTCCTTTCTTTTCTTTCATCATAGCTAGTGCTACAGAGGCAAGACCTGTTTAATGGCACTGAACTCCTTTCATTCACTGAAATGTCTCTTGCTTGTTTAAATGTGCAGTAGTTATATCCTGTGTTTTCATTTTGCAATGGATTCTACTAATTACAGGGTCCAATGTGTGAATTACTGCTTAGCGTTCCTCTTTGTCTCTCCATAAATCTTGTGCATCCCGCATTCAGCTTTTCTTATAGCATCAAAAGTGAAAGCAAAATTTTGACATGGATTTGAGAGATTTATCTACAGTAGTGCATGGAATCATGGCTAAGAATGATAAGAGAAGAATGAGGATGTATTATTACAGCTACCAGAAACATAAGTCAATGAGCCCTCTTCATGAAAAAAGCTGATAGTTAGATGGTGGGACAACAAGAAATCGGGCATGCTGTTTTCACTCTTTTCCTTCCCACAGTCATCCCATACACATTACCCTGATTTTCAACTTCTACTAGCTAATCCTCATTTCTATTCATATATATGTATGGTTATTAGTAATCACTTTTCTGCAGACATTTAAAAAAAAGCAAAAGCTAGACAAAAAGAAATGCAAAACCTACAGTTTAAAGAGAAGTGGGGGACCAATGTTACTAGATTTCAAAAATCTATATCAAATCCTCTCTCTCTCTCTCTCTCTCTCTCTCTCTCTCTCTCTCTCTCTCTCTCTGTGTGTGTGTGTGTGTGTATCTCTATCTCTCTCTTTTTCTCTGCAGACCAGGATGTAGCTTTAGCCTACTGTTACTTCATAATGCTTGCCCACAAGTTACCAATTAGTATAATGGAACTAAGTTTAGTGCTTAAGGAGATAAAAAAAATTACTATAGCTCTGTAGTAGAGCTTGAATTTATAGATTGTGATATTTCAGGATAGTTTTAGCTATCCTGAGGTTTTTTTTTCTATGAAGTTGAGTATTGTTTTTTCAAGTTTTTGAAGAATTGTGTTGGGATTTATATAGGGGTTGCATTGAATCTGTAGATAGCTTTTGGTAAGATTGACTTTTATATTATGTTGATCTTACCTATCCAATACCCAAAGGGTGCTCAATTATATCACAAAGACACTTGCTCCACTATGTTCATAGAAGTATTATTCATAATAGCCAAAACCTGTAAACAACCTAGATGCTCCTCAACTGAAGAATGGAAAAAGAAAATGTGGTACATGAACAAAATAGAATATTACTCAGGTGTAAGAAAATAATGACATCATGAAATTTGTAGGAAATTGGATGGAAATCATCCTGAGTGATGTTACCCAGACCCGGAAAGACAAATACAGTATGTATTCACTCATAAGTGGATACTAGATGCAAATCAAAGAATAACCAGACTAAAATCCACAGCTCTAGAGAAGAGAGGTAATGAGGAGAGTCATAGGAGGGCCACAAGGATTACCCTGGGAAGGGGAAACAGATGAGATGTCCTGAATAACTGGGGTAAAGGGGGGCAGTATAGGGGAGGGAATGGGGAGTGAGAACTTGAAGAAACAGAATTGTCAAGTTGGGGGAGGGCTGGTTGTGGTAGAGCAAGGAAAGAGGTTATCTTGATAGAGAAAACCATTATTGGGTTATGAGGAAATCTGGAGTTAGAGAAATTTTCAGGAATTCACAAGAATGACCCCAGCTAAGACTCCTAGCGATAGTGGACAGGGTATCAGAACTGGCCTTCCCTTATAATCAGTTTGATAAATAGCCTGTCATCATAGAACCTTTATGCAATAACTGATGGGAACAGATGCAGAAATCCACAGCCAAGTATCAGCCCAAGCACTGGAAATCCAGTCGAAGAGAGGGAGGAGCAAGTGATTTAAGATCATGATGAGGAAATTCACAGAGAAAACTGACCCAAGTTCACAGAAGTTCGAGGACTCCAGACAGACAGCTTGGGAGCCTGCATGTGACCTAACTCGCCCTCTGAATGTGGGCAACAGTTTTGTAGCTTGATCTGTTTCAAGTGCCCCTGGTAGTGGGATCAGAATTCATCTCTTGTGCATGAGCTGGCTTTTTGGAGCCCATTCCCTATGGTAGATGCCTTGCTCAACCTTGAAGCAAGGGGTAGGAGCTTAGTCCTACATCAACTTAATGAACCATTCTTTGTTGATCCCACCATGGGAAGCCTTATGCTTCCTGAGGAGTGGGTGGGGGGAGGTGAGAAGAGAGAATGGGAGTAGGGGAGGGAGAGGAAACTGAGGTTAGTATGCAAAAAATAAAGAATTTAAAATATAAATTTAAAAAAGGAAAAAACTGAGCCAATATCTATATGTGTATAAAAGATTAAGTATTGCCGAGCGGTGGTGGCGCACGCCTTTAATCCCAGCACTCGGAAGGCAGAGGCAGGTGGATCTCTGTGAGTTCGAGGCCAGCCTGGTCTACAAGAGCTAGTTCCAGAACAGGAACTTTTATTTTACATTTTACTTTCACCCAAAACTAGTAACAATCTAGATTAAAGAGGAAGGACTTTGTTCTTATTATTCAAATAAATAATTCCCACTTTGTTATTTTGCTGTTTTCTTTTGTGTTTCTAATTCATTTTCAATTTTTATCTAATTTATTATTCCTACTAGATTTAAATTTATAGCTCCAGTTTCTAATTTACTTTGGCTTCTTTTGAAAGACCTTCATGTAAAATTTATAGCTCATGGCATTCTGTGAAAGACAAGTATGTAAATCAAGTACAGTTTTATTATCCAGATATAAAGTAACATATTTATTGTCAAAGAAAAGAGAAAATAAAAATAAATTTGATTATATTTCCATGATCCCTCCACTTTTGACATAGAATAGTACTAACATGGAATTGTGTTCACAACATTTTACCCCTTTAATATTAGAAAAGCATTCTAGAAATGCGGGGACATTTTCTTTAAGCGCAAATAACAGCTTCGCCATCCGCTGACATTTAGCATATCCCAGTAATATTTTTAGAGAAAAAAAAAATATGCACACCGTCTTCAAAAGCACCATTTATTTGAACACAGCCTCTCTAAAGCTTAATGCTCAGTGTATATTCCTTCTACCTTCTCCAGCTCATGTAGGTCACCCCAAGTCTATGGTCTCTTAATGTGGATAGCTTTGTTAATGATACCTTATGTTTCAGAAACATTGATATTGTGGAAAGTAAAAATTAAAGTCTGATATGTTACATTTATAACCTATTTTTCTATGTCAAACATTCATGACCCAAATTAACAACAATTGCATCAATACACTTATTACTAGTTCATATTGAAAAACCATCCATGTTCACTTTGGTCCCCCCAAAATTTTATTTTATACATTCAGTTCTATACTTCTTTCAAAAGATCATGAAAGCCGGGCGATGGTGGCGCACGCCTTTAATCCCAGCACTCGGGAGGCAGAGGCAGGCGGATCTCTGGGAGTTCGAGACCAGCCTGGTCTACAGAGCTAGTTCCAGGACAGGCTCCAAAGCCACAGAGAAACCCTGTCTCGAAAAACCAAAAAAAAAAAAAAAAAAAAAAAAAAAAGATCATGAAAGATCTCTGTGAGTTCGAGACCTTCCTGGTCTACAACAGCTAGTTCCAGAACAGGCTCCAAAACCACAGAGAAACCCTGTCTCGAAAAACCAAAAAAAAAAAAAAAAAAAAAAAAATCATGAAATAAGTTTCTAGTAGTATTATAAAACATATTAAATAAATATAGATAACTAAATATAAGCAATAATCATACTGGTAACACAAATTACTGAGGCTCATAGAATTCTGTTGTGTGTCTGTCACTGGTCATAGCTTTTCACAGTTAAAATTCACTAACCCATCAAGTTGATGTTGTGGATATTTACATAATATTGTTTTCAAATTTCATTCTTAGAGAAATAACTGACAGCTCACACTTCAGTTCTGGTATTTCTTCCACAATCTCCCTTAATAAAGCAAAGCTTGAAATAAAAACTTTAAGCATGTCTGCAGTTCTAAACATGAATAAATTTCAATGGCTTTTATAAAATGAAAAGGCAAATGATAATGGATATTTATTCGAGAGAATGCAGAGAAAGAAAAGTCTTGCACATCACTGGAAGATAGTTCTATTTTTCTTTTGTTGTTTAAATAAAACTAACATAAAATCCTCTTATCACAGTATTGGTAATATACACAAAAACATGACATCAGTGGTTCGAAAAGATATTCCTGTGTTTATTGCAACATTAAACAAGAAATACAATTAGGCTTAATGTACATCTCACAAACGGATAAAGGGAAGGTGGTACAGGTACACATCATGATATTTAGCCATTGGTGGAAAAAAATGCCATTTACAGTACTGTGAGCAAATCTATTAGATGCTATAATGAATGAAATACATCACGCACCCAAAAACAAATAGCACAGGATCTCACTCATATGCTGGATCTACAGAAGTTGGTCTTATAGAAAAAGAAAATCGGCTGGTAGTTAGTACAGACTAGGGGTGGAGGATGAAGGTTCAGAGATACTAATTAGAGTATAAAATTTTCCACTTATACAGAAAGAATAATGCCAAGAAATCTACTGGAAGATTGGCAACCAGGATTAAGAATATTGTCAATGTATATTACATTGTTGAAGAATGATGAGAGTATGGGTAAAATGTTCTCATCACTAACAGGACAACTCTTGGAATTAATTCTCACATTCATCTACTGGACTAGGTCGTTTCATGCAATATAATAAAAATCATACACTATTATATATCATTTTAATTTTTCCATTTACGTGTATATGTGTACATGTCCATGAAGTGGTACACATACGCTATAGATGTATTCATGAATGTATATGTAAATTTGAAAGGAAAAAAAATCAATCTTTAGAGCCTCCACCTGTCTTGAGATTGACGTGGCGATGACTCTTTTGTATAGGCTGGCTTGCCAGAGATCCTGGAAGAGCAATTGCTTTCGCCTTATAAATGCTGAGATTATGTTTTTTTCCCAAGACGGTTTTATCCCAGGCTTTTTCAAACCCAGGTCAGCTGGCCTTGGTGAGTTCCCGGTAGAAAATCCCCATTGTCTCCGTGTGTGGGAGCACCCCTCGCGTTCCTGAGTTCCTTGCTCCTGCTCTCTCTCCTTCTTCTCCTGATTTAGACCTTGAGATTACTGTCCGGTGCTCCAATGTGGGTCTCTGTCTCTGTCTCCTTTCATCGCCTGATGAAGGTTAATATTCAGGAGGATGCCTATATGTTTTTCTTTGGGTTCTCCTTCTTATTTAGCTTCTCTAAGATCACGTATTAGAGGCTCAATGTCCTTTGTTTATGTCTAGAAACCAAATATGAGTGAGTACATCCCATGTTCCTCTTTTTGGGTCTGGCTTAAGAGACAATGAGGACTACTGAGATCTCAAGAACAATGGCAATGGGTTTTTGATCCTACTGCACGTATTGGCTTTGTGGGAGCCTAGGCAGTTTGGATGCTCACCTTACTAGACCTGGATGGAGGTGGGTGGTCCATGGACTTCCCACAGGGCAGAGAACCCTGATAGCTCTTTGGGCTGAAGAGGGAGGGGGACTTGACTGGGGGAGGGGGAGGGAAATGGGAGGCTGCGGTGGGGAAAAGACAGAAATCTTAAATAAATAAATTAATTAATTAAAAAAAAAGTTTTACACACACACACACACCAATAGACTACCCAACAGGATAACATTTAATTTTATTTTTATAACAGCCAAAAATAAAATAGTTTGAAGACACTCATCAACATAAAAAAAAATAAAATAAATAAATAAATAAATAAATGCTGAGATTACAAGTATGTTCCACCACTCCTGGATTCTTTTATGCTGGCTTAAGGGATAGAACTCAAGTCTTCATATTTGCATGGCAAAGGCTGCATTAATTAAGCTATCTCCACAATTCCATTTTAATTATTCTATTTTATTTTGAGACAAGGTCTCACTGTGTTGCTCTGGCTGCCATTCAGTTCACCGTGTAGACAAGTAGCCCTCACACTAACAGACAGTCATGCCTATTCCTCCTGACTGTTGGCATTAAGGCAGGCACAATTACACGTGGGTAACTTTTTATAAGGTATTAGAATCTATGACCATAATAGACATGCCTGGTCTGCCACACTCCCTGATCCTCTCTCCAAGCAGGTGCTGGCTGTCCTGAGCTGTCACTATACTGAAATATTGTGTTTCGTCATTTTATGTGGCATTACTTAGGGAAAAAAGCATTGGCTCTATTCGGACTTGTCCAATTTCCCTTCAAATCATCAGAATTAGCTCAGGCAAGCCTGAGGTATCATTTCTGAGGAACAAGCCCCTTGTATTTCTCCCCAGTACTCTTCATTCTTAAATAAAATGTTTCTTTATTAGATGATATTTGCAATTTCTTTTCCTACTCCTAGAGGGTAAGATTTATCTTTGTGAAAATGGGAACTGATTCTCAAGAAAATGACACTCAATCTCTCATAGACAATGATTTTCCAGCAACTTAAATTTGACAGAAATATCTGCTGCTTTGCTGATTTGTTTGTTTGTTTGTTTTACAATCTATTTTTGTTTTTCAATCTGTATTCTGAACTCATGGGATCCATAAAATACTGTTCCTTGAGAAAAGATATTTGTTTAGTAAACATCAGATATTAGTAGGATATATGCATTATTGTAATATAAATATGTCAATATAATTTATAATATTAGTATATTAAAAACTAATTGTGTTGTATAATCAACCCATCTAACTAAGTACAATAGTCTAACATTGTTGTAAAAATAGCAGCCATTTTCAGAACATACACAGTGAATCTTTTAAATTCCCTGTCCTTTTATCAATGACAGAAACTGCAGAAAAACTATGCTTACCTTTGAAGTTATGGTGAAAGCATCCTTAAATTAAATTAATTTTATCTTAAATATAATCAATAATGGACTTGACAACAGCTGTGTTAGATATTCTGGTATAGCAGTGATTTTATTCACTTAAGGTGTTAAAGATTTTCCACAGTGCCTAGCAAGAGCAACGTTTTACAGTTTACAAGAGTTTCCTGAACTAGTTTCATTTTCAAAAGCAAACAGAAGAAGTTTTCATATTCCCAAAACTCATTTTAACTTCAGCACGCCAAATAGAAAATTAGTATCATTTGTAAGGAAAAAGACAGAGTGAGGGGTTAAAAGTTCATCCAATTGTTCTTTGTGAAGTTCTTTATGGAAAGGATTAAATATAAGGCTGTCTGTAAATGGAATGACTTGGATAAGGTTGAAAATGCGCTTAACAATGGAATATAAAAAGTCCCTCTGCCATCAACTTAGAGTTGATATCAGATGTTGCTTATTGGAAATTTTGTCAGAAAATTTCCTCTGTTTTTAAACATGTACTTTTCAGAAATTGTTATTCTAATACATATTTTGCTTTCAGATAGCTGTTTACCCACTGACTATTTGATTCAGAAAGAGACTTCAGCTGAAAAATAAGTGATCACAAGTAAGATTGGCATTCAGCCTTTTGGATCCCTAAGCACATGACTTAGGTTTTCCCTGTCTTGAACAGAGAGTGGCTTTGCATTAGCCAGCTTTGCATAGTAATCAATGCTACCTGAGCAAAAGTTCTGCCATAACCAAGCTAGCCAGGAGAGGTTGACATAGATGAAGGTATGATACGCTTTTGAAATTGAACTAGGGACTTAAAGTTATTTAAAATGTTAGAATTAATTAGAAAAACTGGAGCTAGGAGATTTTTATTTTTAGTCTCAGCTTTGCTATCATTTACTTTGTGAGCTGAGGCAGCCTAGCTGTCACTCTAAGACTTAGTTTTGCTGGCAAGTAAAGTACTGAAATATCTTCATATATGAAATTCTAGCAGCTAAAAAGCAATGAGGTAAGAAGTTGTAGAGATCTTTCTACAACTCAAAGCTGATGAAGCTATCTACCAACCTACTCCTCAACCACCCTACTCCTAACTATGGATATTTTCCTTAGTTAATACAAACCCACAGTGACCTTCACTTTCAATACAAAACTTCAATGGGCAATCCATTCCCGTACAATACATATTACTACAACCATTGTATCGAACAAGGATATCTGGACATTTGAATAAAAGCAATATCATGTGATTAAAAAATCAAAGTAATACAGTCCATGACACTGACCAAAAGCTGTCTTAAAAACCATAAAGCACATGCTACTTTTAAAATAGGTAAATAAAGATGTTTTAAAGCACTAACTGAATAATCTTAAAGATATTAAAAGTAATTTTCTATTCAGATACAGATATTATATTACATACCTATAATTCTAGCACTTAAGTGACAGAGTCATGAATAGGATGACCAGAAGTTTAAACCTAGTGTGGGATATAGAATCTGTCTAAAAATCACCCAAAATCAATTCACAAAAGCATAATTTTTTTTAAAAAAAAAGTCTTACAAAAGAAAAATAATAGAATAATATTTCCTTTCCTCTATTTCCATTCATACCATATTATTTTTTTCCTACTATTTAGTGTTTGGTAAATGTATCTTTACTATAAATGCAAAATTCCCTATAAGATGGAGAAGCAGGGAGGGGAGCAGAGAAAAATGTAGAGCTCAATAAAAATCAATTTTTAAAAAAGGGAGAAAAGGACAGTGCAAAAAAAAAAAGGTAGCAACCTTTGATGTCTCTTGTCTTTCAAACATTGTAATTCATCTCCTGTCTCCAATCACATTCATAGGACATTGGAAGTTAAGTGTTAGATCCTCAGTTGAACTGGGACTCTATGGACTGGAAGATTAGCTTGACCTTCAGTCACTGATAAAACCAGCATGCCAACCTCTACTGGCATCTACCACTTGGAGACTTTAAGACAACCAGCCTGCATATGGAATCTTCCAGCCCCAACGTCCCCTTTTCAACCTATAAACACTCTCATGCCCCCCATTTTTGTGCATACAGTCTTCATTTCCATTAGGGTCTGGTGTCCATCGAGTTTTCTTTAATTTCCATGTCACCTTGATTGATGCTGATCTATCATGAAGCATTGACTCTAAAGCACAATGATAGTATAAAATTACTAAGAGCACAATTAATATTTAACTTTTTGTTTCTACTATATAGCATAGGTATGGCATTAAATAAATACATCCTAATGAGGTAACTGCATGCTAGACACACAGTGGACTAAGAACATAGCCTTATATTCTAAAAAAAGAGAAATATATTTTGTGCACCTACTGCAAGCACATGAAAAAATATTACATAAGCAGTGTTTACAGAATGTTTACAGAATGATGTAAAAATCCTTTTGTTCAAGTTTATTGTAAAATAATAAAAATATTACTTTTTTACTTATGTGACATACATAAATGTTGGACTAAAGTTGTGCAATTGAAAATTATATCTGTCCTGTATATTGGATTTTAGATTTTAACAATGTTATAATATAAAGTAATGACATTCTCCCCCTCACCTCTCAATGGGTGTATGTTCCCTTTAGTTTCCAATTACATTTTAGAAAAAATATAAGTATTTTCTTATACAAGTCCTATTTCCTCTATGACTGATTTTATTTCCATACCATGGAATGGACTCTTTTAGTTTACCAACAGTACATATGTTTTGATTCAGGTGATGATATACATAATAAGGCAAATATTCTTTACTGGGAAATGATCTTTGCTGCATGATCTTATAAAACGGTTGGTACAGACAAGATTAGGACAGTCTCAGTTTATGTATCAATAGATAACCAATATTCATGTGTACTTTCAAGACCACATCTTCCTTGACTTTTTATATTCCAAGGAAATGGAAGTAGAATATAGTGATTCAAGTTCCTGACTCATTAAGTTATACAGTTCTCAGTTTTTTGTGCTTCAAAGCTTGCCAAGTGCCCTTTCGTTTGAATGTCCCAACTTCTCTTTCCTAGGAGGTAACCAAAAGCTTTTTATCAAAAAACAAACAAAAAAAGTCAAGATAATCATTTGTCTTGTCCTTCGCAGATACCTGACAGTCCTTCCATGTAACAACTAGTAGTTCCTATGGAACTTCCTTGGAAACAGAAATAACAGGGAATATGTTGAATGAAGTAGGACTAAGCTATTTCCAACCGGTAACATATACACATCCATCCAATACGGACTTGTTTGTGCAGCTATAGAAATCATGGTCAACATTATTCACTTTGCAGAGGCAAAGTCAACAAAAAGATTTAATTTTCTCTCTAATACAAATCATATTGTCAGGAATTTAAAGTCCATTTATTTGTAAAATAATGGATCTTTAAACAAAAGGTATTTGAGTATATATTTCTTATGAATATTCTAATGAGAAATTATGCTAATAGAAATTGCTAGAGCTAAAATATCGTTGAGGATTAATTAATTATAATATGCCATGAGCAATATGAGTCACAAATAGATGAGTCTTCAATCTTTAATACTTGACTTTTTTACAGATATATTCCAGATGAGAAAGCAAAGAATAAACCTTCTGGTGTAAAGAATGTTATTTAAAGAACCAATTAGAGACATTTCAATATGTATATAAAAGTTATTGTTGATGTTTAACAAGCATTACATGATATATGAGATGCTCTTTAGAAAATAATGATTGGATTAGAAGCCATTATATTAGAAAGAAAGATAAGGCATGCTCTGTAAATTTTCAATATTTAGCCTGCACTAAAAATAGCATGTTGTTGCAAATAGCTAAACAAAAAACAAAAAAAGTTTACACATATAATATACACATATATAGATACATTATTGATGACAATAACAATAGTTAATTAAAAAGACAGTGACAAAATGGACATTTTGTTGGTGTTTTTCGAGATAGGGTTTCTCTGTAGCTTTGGAGTCTGTCCTGGAACTAGCTCTTGAAGGCCAGGCTGGCCTCGAACTCACAAGAGATCTGCCTGCATCTGCCTCCCAAGTGCTGGCACCAGTACCCAGTGAAAAAATGGTATTTTCAAAGAAAGAAACTAGCTAATTTTTACATATTTATTTCTTTATCTATGTATAAAAGTAATAATACAATTGACCATGTCTTGTGTATACAAAATTAATTCTGGATGGATCATACTTCTAAACATAATAAAAAAGCATTAAGTTTCCAGAAAACAATATATAAATACTTTTCAAAAATTTATAATTTATAAGTTCTTCTTTCTGCATGAAAGTACCAGAGAATTCATTGAATGATAATGCAGAAAGACACATATCTATCTAGTGCGACTTCTGTTTCAGGCTATGCATATAAAGTTGGACTGGCACAGACATTTTTAACTTGTTACTGCACATCACAACTTGCCAGGTAAATCTCCAATTCTGGAATAATTCCCATCTTGGATGGTTATTTTATAATATGCATCATTAAATGGCTTGTTAAGTATATAAACTGTTTTTATTATCAACTGCTAGAGATACAAAATGCAAAAACCATAGTTACATGTTGTAGTGTACAGAATAACTAATAAAGTTACCTAATGTATTTAATCTCATCATATATTTTGACATATCTTAACATCCCTATATAAAACTGCTTAGACAGAGCAGATACATACAAAAAAGAGACCAATGAGTCTATTCCTATGTGTTGAAAATGCTATGTGGATATATGTCCATTTGAAATAACAAGATTCTGAATTATAATATTCAAACCTGGTGAATTATCTAGCTACCCTTCAATAAATATTTATTTACATTTAAAGGGTGATATACATAGATAAGAATACTTTACATTGGTATGGATATTGGTTTATTGATACAAATTTAAGGTCAATTTTGTTAGATGCATATTTCTGCTCTTGATTAAGGTTTTGTGTTTGTACAACTCATTTAAAAATGTAATGTATCTATATAGGCTAATAGATAATTATCTATAATAGTCAATCTTATAGTCATATTAGATTTTCTAGATATATAGAGGTATATTTCAGTTAGATAAGTATTCTTCAAATCTTTCAGAGACCTTAATAATATGGCATTTAAAATGTTTTAAGAACTTTAGGACTTTTCAAGCCAATGAGACACATCTGCTCCTGTCAGCACCAATCTACTTCAAAAGGACAATGAGCACCAAAGAGGCTCCTTATGGAGTTTCTTAGTCGTTTGGGTAAGAAACTGCTCTGGCCTGGACTGCTTAATGTTATGCTGTATGAACTGGACATGAAGGACCCACAGGAAAATGACACCTGAAACTGCTTAAAGAAGATGAGACAGCCCTTCAGGGTTCCTGCTTCATGAAAGAGTCTGCCAGACATTCTGGAGGACATGGAAGAAAGTGACTGACAAACTGCCAATAGTATCAAAACAGTGTTTCAAATTTCCTGCTTCATGGAAAATCTGCCAGATACTTATAGACCTATAGACTGACGATAGATTTTCCAATGATACCGGATAACTTTAGGTGACAGTCCAGGCAGTGAGATGTCTCTGTCATTCTAGAGTTTTGGAAAATGCTTACAATGCACTTCTTGTTATCTTGGGTAATATTATATCCTGCTAGGGATTTTGATGAAGTTGAAGAATAGATGGTCATAATTATAGTTTTCCTTAGTTATGATAAAAGGTAAAGTAGATATAAGTGTTGTAACTATAATTCTTGCTTGATAACAGTTTTACATATGCAATTTTACTGCATTAAAGTTATAACCTTCCTTTTTATTTAGACAAAAAGGGGGAGATGGTGTGGAATTCCCCTTTGTTTGTTGTGAACATGTTTAATTACCATTTATTAATAAAGAAGCTGCTCTGGGCCCATTGCAGCACAGAATAGAGCAAGGCAGAAATTTTAAGCAGAGACAGAAGAGAAAAGAAGGCACAGTCAGGAGACACCATGTAGCTACCAAAGGAGACAAATGCTGGAATTTTACCCAGTAAGCCACAACCTTGAAGTGCTATGCAGATGAATAGAAATGTGTTAATTTAAGATGAAAGAGCTAGCTAGTTATTCACTTGAGTCATTGACCAAGCAGTGTTGTCATTAATACAGTTTCTGTGTAATTATTACAGTTCTGTATGCCCTGGAAATGAATGGTTTTTGCCAACATTTGTGTGTGTGTGTGTGTGTGTGTGTGTGTGTGTGTGTGTGTGTGTGTTTGTGTGACTTATATATAATCAGATGTCTGGAGGTCATGAAGAGAACCAGTAGACAAACAATATATGTGTGTATGTTCACATACACTAAATTAAAATGTGATAATTTTGTATTTCTTTTGTTTGGTTCTACTGTGTTTTACAGATAAAAAAGGGGGATAGCAGATGTAAGCAATAGCAATGTACTTTATTCTGACCTTGACTGTGGTATATATATATATATATATATATCTTTTTATTCTGCACAGACAATATTTTACAGTTTTCCAAATGCTTTTTATATTCTAAGCTTTCTCTTTTTTTTTTTCAAATAAAACTAAACCTTGACTTTTGTCTTTGATCAAATGAGAGCAGGAGGATGATATTTACCTTCCCAACTTAAATGAACAAGAAACAGGCAAATAAAGTGAAATCATAATTTTAAAGACACTGAATACTAGGCTTTCAAGGACAATGATTTCCAAATAATGGATTCAAAGTGAAATTAGCCTTACAACTGCCACAGCTTGCTGATTAAAAGGAATCATCCTAAAAGGAGACTGTAATATATGCCTAAATTGAAATAAATGGAAGTATGGTGAATCCAAGATGACTAGAGATTATATCCCAAAACAGGAGAAAAAATCCAAAAACAGAATAATAGAGCTTGACAAAGATTCCACGAGACTTTTTACCAGATACCTACATGGTGCAGACATATAAGTGAAAGCAGAACACCAATAAAACAACACCAAATATTTAATTGCAATTTTTAAAATGCTAGTAAAACCTGCCCCATTAAATGTTCGTATTTTTATGGTTTCTGTTGTTACCCCTGGTTATATATTCACATCTATAAATTCAGAGCTAGAATCCACAAATAAGAGATAACATGTGATTCTTCTCTTTCTGAGTCTGGGTTACCTCACTCAATACAATATCTTTCAGTTGCATGCATTTATATTTACATTTAAAATGAACCAGACATTCACTCCCTATTATTTAACTAATGGAAAAATATGTATATACAAAAATCCTACACTTCAGCATTCATAGTACTTTTCCTTGCAAAATGAAAATTAATTACAATAGTATTTCCACCAACATGTGAATGGTAGAAGAAACTGTCTCATGTAAAAACATGAGAATGTAACTGTAACTCTGTAATTTACAAAAAAGAAATTGTCAGCTTATGTTACTTCCAGGCTCTCTAATAATTATGCTTTGAAAAACAATAGGCAAAGAATATTGGAGTGCATCATATATGCTATTTCAGAAAATGCCAACATGCAGAGTATAGAAAATAAGCAATCATCCACCCTGAGAGGAAGAAAAAAAAAAGAAATATAAAACTTTTTTAGAGAGCATATTAACTGCCCATTTTATACCGGCAGTTCTCTATATGCTAAAGTCCATGCCCTCCAACCAAAGAGACCCTCAAAAAATAAAATAGTATTGAGTATCCCCAATAGTTCAATTGAAAATATTATTTAAACCAATTATCCAAATATGATACTATATCTAAGGCCTTAACTTAGTGTTATGCCCTTGCTTTTACATATTAATTTGATTAAAATTTAAAATCAATGGGAATAGAAATATCTGTAGAAAAATCACTTATTCCTCTAGCTTCCAACATGATAGTTACATCAGTGTCAGTTACTGAGTCAAACAATGAATAAATCAACATAAGGAAAATGAACCTCTTATAGTTTCTTTTTATACAAAAATTAGTAATAAGTGTTTATTAGAACTAGATATTTGTGTATCTAATTATAAATTTCTGTTGCAGGGGGGCTGCTTTTTCATCACAGCTGCTCAGAAACAAAACAACCACACAGAAACTATATTATTTAAAACACTGCTTGGCCCATTAGCTCTAGCTTCTTATTGGCTAACTCTTACATATAAATTTAACCCATTTCTATTAATCTGTGTATGGCCACATGGCTTGGCTTACCTGTTAACGTTCCCAGAGTCTCTCTCCAGTGGCTCCAAGGTTTCTCTCTGACTCTGCCCTTCTTTCTCCCAGCATTCTGATTAGTTTCCCTACCTATCTAAGTTCTGCCCTACTATAGATTCAAAATAGTTTTTTTATTCATTAACCAATAAAAGCAATACACAAACAGAAGGACCTCCCACAACAAATTTCACTTTCAATGTACATGAGGAAATTAACATGAAATTCTCTCAGGCTTAATTGACGTCTATGTTGTGAAGGGTTCCAGTTTCCACCAAACACCACAGACAGATATCTGTCACTTATAACTTAGAAAAAGAGTTTAACTGAATTCTCTCTTTAAAGGTTCAGGAAATAAAGGTTTGGTAATTTGTGAAGGAAATATAAACAATAAGCAACAGAGAAAACAGCACACACTGTTTCATTGTATGATCAAATGCTATTCATTCTCCAAACAATAGTACAATTCCTGACTGACTACCCTCTTCATCAAATGCACATAATAGACAAAACCCTGTTATGCTTCCTTTCTTTGCACCAAAGTAAAATACTGTGCTTTCTGGGACACGGTGTTAATTACTATTTCCCACCAACAAACTACAGTTGCATCAGGGAAAAAGCAATGAACTCTGCTCATAGCAATGTTACTGTCTCTATCCATTAGTCTTTTTTTTTTTTTTTTTTTTTTTTGGTTTTTCGAGACAGGGTTTCTCTGTGGCTTTGGAGCCTGTCCTGGAACTAGCTCTGTAGACCAGGCTGGTCTCGAACTCACAGAGATCCGCCTGCCTCTGCCTCCCGAGTGCTGGGATTAAAGGCGTGCGCCACCACCGCCCGGCTTATCCATTAGTCTTAAAAACACTGGCAAACTTGTTCTTTTCAAGAAAGACTGAACAAACAATTAATAAATAAATGTTATTATGTGAATTAGGTCAAGTCAAGAGATGCATAAGCTGTTCTTTAGATTGAACAAAGGAGCTTATATTAAAGAACAAAAAAAAATGTTCTTCATATTAAAATTCTCAAGTATATAAGAAAATTAAGTATAATGAAACAAAAAAATCTAAGCCTACTTAAACCTGGGTCCTTATTTTATGTTTTAATGATTCTGTATCAGTACTACAAAATTAGTAACTTCTTATCTGAAACAAAATATCTCATGTTTAGAGAAGTTGATAATGCTAATAGATAATCAACTTCAAATCTAGAAAACAGACATACAGCATTTGCAAAGGGAAGTTTTCATACAAAAGTTGATTGTTGTTAATATATGCCTACCACTATTCTTGAATATTTGATTACTCCATGATTAACTTGCTTATTTTTCCTAAACAACTGCGTCTAAATTTCAAGGAAATTAATATGCTTAAGGTTCAGAAATCTTATATTTTAAACTCCTCTATACCAATGTTGTTGGTGACTAAATTTAGAATTTTTCTAGTGAGGAAAACCTTAATCCACTTATATAGAGAAGGAAAACAAAACTGTTTATAACTGGAAGGAAAAAAATTACACCATCCATCCTCTTAAAGCCTAAGAAGAAAACTACATGTCCCTTTTTGTTTTGAAACATGGAAAATCTAAGCAAAGCAACAAACTGTCAAACAACGTTTGGGTACCTACTTAATACACGAGGATTCAGCTTCTTTATCTTAGATGACAAATATTCTTGGGATATGCTCTCCCAATCATGTGAGAGCCAGTCACAATGATCAGAGTGTTTTCTGTATAGGGTCAGAAAACACTATATACACAGAACACAAGATTTTTACATAAATTCCTATATCAGTGATTAAATACTATAGCATAAAAAGGAGTGGGGACAAAGGACAATTCTGTCTCCTTATTGATTTTAATGGCATTAGTAAAAAAAAGTTACATTTAGAAATGGTGGCAATGAAGTTTTAATTTAATATTTTATTTTTCTGTTCTTTTAAATATTTTTTAATTTGAAATAATATAATTATACTTTCTCTCCCCTTCCATTTCTCCCTACAAACTTTCCTATTTGTACTTTTTTTTTTCAAATTCATGGCCTCACTTTTTTCATTAATTTTTGTTAGACACTTATATTCATAAATATAGCCTGCTCAGTCTGTACAATTTTTCTAGCATATATATTTTCAAGTCTGAACATTTGGTACTGGATAAAAGATTGGTGTGCTCTTCCCTAGAGAACACTATTTCTCCGCCTCTCAGAAACCCTGTAAAACAAGTCAAAAGAGGGCTTGTCATGCCTGGTATTGGATTTTAATGTTGTGCAATTTTTTTCTCTTGGAGAGTGTTTTTTCCTGAAATGTATTTTTGTCATATTCTTTTCCCTCAAACAACTTGTCCCAGATCCTCCCCACCTCTCAGAT
Organism: Microtus obscurus; assembly: GCA_963919715.1. Taxonomy (NCBI): domain Eukaryota; kingdom Metazoa; phylum Chordata; class Mammalia; order Rodentia; family Cricetidae; genus Microtus; species Microtus obscurus. Next base: position 6,308,583 of record CAWTZC010002333.1, read on the forward strand.
CACCCAATTCAATGTTCTATTTCTATCTTAAAACTCATACACAAAAATAATAAAAGAAAAGAAAGCCAATAAGGCAAAAATACCAAACCTCAGAAAAGCAAAACTAAAAGCACAAAGAAAATATAGAATCATTTTTCTGTTTAACTATTCCAAGGCATTGTACCTGCCCTGGAATCTGCTTGATCTAACCATTATCATTCCATTAGAAAAGCCTGAGTTTCTCTTTACCAGCAGGTATCAATTACAGATAGCTTTAACTTAGGGGCATGACTTTGTGTCTACTTCCACTTCTCAATACTAGGATTTTGTCTGGTTTGAATTATTTCATATCTTGTATAAGCTGTCGCAGTCTCTGTGAGTTAATGCATATATTAGCACTGTTGTATTTGGAAAATGCTGTTTACTCAGAGACTTCCACTTTCTTTCGCTTTTTGTTCTTTCTGCCTCCTCTTCTGCATAAATCCCTGAGAGGTGTGTGATAAAGATTCATTTAGGAATGAATGTGCCGAAGTCTTTCACTATCTGCGTATTTTCCAGCTGTGTGGTTTGGTATAAATTCCTACCTACGGCAAGAAGTTTCTTGGATGAGGGCTGAGCAAACTGATCTATGGATATAGCAATATGTCATTAGAAGTCATTTATTGCTATTTATTTCAGTAAAAAAAAATAAAGGTAAGTTTCCCCTGTGGCTCATGAAATGTGGTACCTAGTCTCAGATGCTTGGTCACATTAGCAGTATCTGGTACAGGTTGCTTCTCATGCAATGGTCCTTAAATCCATTAAAAAAGTATTTCTTTCCTCTAAGAGTATTTGTGCCACAATTTCAATTTCCGTGATTACTATGGGTCTGTTTCAACTTTTTATCTCTGTTTCGCTTAACTTTAGTGATAGGAATAAATCTGGAAATTCATCTTTTTCTTTTAGCTTTTCTAGTTTAATGGATTATAGATTTTAAAGTATTCACTAGTAATTTTCTGAATATTGCTGATATCTACTGCAGCATTTATATTCATTTTTGATCATGTTACTTTAGATCTTCTCATTTTTGTTTTCATTCATTGCACTAAGCTTTTGTCAATGTTTTCTAGTAACCACACTTTAAATGCATTGGTTCTATTTTTATAATTTATGCTGCAATAATTAGTATTTCTTCTCATCTGCATTTTAGGTTAGTTTGTTCTTATTTTACAAACTCTTTAGTTATGTATTGACATTTACAGCTATAAATTTTCTACTTTTGACTGCTTTTAGTGTGTAACAGATGTTTTGCTTACTGTTTTCTTTTTTGCCGTTTTCTTTTTCATTTGATTCTAGAATTGTTGATAGGAAATGACTTAGGAATAGTGTTGTAACCTGCACATAGCTCTTATCCATCATGAATGGAGTTTGTTTTTACATTACACACAGAGCTCAATATAGATCTATAACTGAAAGGAACGTAGAGAAAAGATAGTCACTATGTTGAATATTGTTGAAAAGTAGATAGAAAAGTTGGAATAGACAGGGGACCAAGACACAGAGTGCTGGATAGTGTCTTCCAGATATGTCAGGAAAACTGCATCCATGAAATCTCAACAATATGGTTGCCTAAATTTACCCACTAATGACAACAGCCAACATGCCATCTCAGATAGGGAATATTTTACAAGGTCCTGACCCTAGTTGAAGAGCTACAGGCAATGGATACATGCTGAAAGAGGAAAAATCAGTCTTCTCCAGAGATATAAGCATGTGTATTTTGCAATAATAATTATAGAAAGAAAAGATCATGAACTTGACAAGGATGTGCTTTGAACTGAAAAAGAAGAGTAGAAATTTTGCAAATACAGTAGGCACATATGAAATTTCCAAAAGCTTACAATTATTTTAAGTGAAGAATGTAGCCACCTTTTTGCAGAGCTGTAAAATTTGAAATTCATCACTCAAGCAGGAGATAGTAAAAGACCAGAACTGCTAGGAAAACATGTGGGGCTCTCTGGTAGCCAGTCTGCCTTAATCAGTGAGCCCTAGACAGTGACAAACCCTGTCCCATGCACACACAAACAGTGCTACTTTCCCAAATCTGAACAATACCTGAGGAACTATACCCAAGGTTGTCCTCAAGCCTCTACATTTATTTGCACACGCATACACAAATTAATATACATACATACATACACACATACACATATATATATATACAACATAATATATATATATACACACAAATGATAAAGAGAAGAGTAAGACATTATACACAGTAGTATTATTTGAAACCTGCCTACATTGTTTACTATGAGAGAACAAGACCAAAGTAGATAACAAACATCATAATGGAGGGCTTGTTTTGTAACCGTGGAGTATTCAATTCAGTCATGAGTTCCTAAATCGTTTCCTTTACTCTGATAAGATAATGACTTGAAAAAAATAAGTGAAAATAAAAAAGGCGGTGATTACACCTGTAGCCCAAGTGGCAGTAAGATATAAAATCACTGATGCTTGATAAGTGACTATAAACAATCATTCTAGACAATGTCACTTGACAAATAATCATTTTCCTTTTGCTTAATAACTTTGAAATGCTTCTGGAGTTATTCAAGATACTGATAATAATAAATAAGATATGTTCACATTACTTAAAGAAAGGGACCCATCAAGATATATAGGAAAATCAGAGACAAAAGCTTATGAAGTATTTGAAATAGGAAAATGCAGGAAATGCTATAGTTTTGTGGCAATTACTTTAAATAACTACATTTTCCTTATTCTTTGTCTATGTGCAAACTATAAATCGCAGAAAGAATATTCTCAGAAGAAATACAGCAATGCGAGAAGAAAGGAATGTTTTACAGAGCGAAGGGAAATGGGTGCTGTCTGTGAGCAGTGATAATTTCTTTTACTGGCATATGTGTCTGCAGTAGATGGATATGAAATATCATTTTCCAGGACGATATAGGATATAGCAGAGTTTTACTCCTTTGGCCAAAAATGAAACGTTTGCCATATAATATATTACAAGAAATTTGTGCAAATCAAAAGTGTACAGAAAGTTCTAACAAACAGATGGGCTGGGGGACTACAGTCTCTGCTGCATTCAGGTCAGCCTTTCTCCCAAGTAGAGATAGAGGCAACGCTTCAAAAATAGCAATGAAAATGTTTAAGCTACACAAGGGTGTTCAGGGAATATGGACTGTGAATGTCTAACAAGTTTCATACATCCCGAGGGCAATTTCATGAAAAGAAATCAATGCTTCATTTTCTAATATGTTCAGTAACTTTAGGGAAGTCTTTTTAAGAACAGGCACAAGCCATTTGCATAAGTAGTGGATTCTACCCACTATGTCTAATAGAATGAGCGCCAGGGCTCTGCAAGGAGGTCATTCTGAAGAGTGTTTAAAGGGCACAGCAGTGAGAGCTGCATATGTTAGCTTCTTTGAAGAGTAAAATTGGAACAACTAGATGCAAATTATCAGTATAGACCCTGGAAACCAATTATTGCAAACATATAAACATAAAACAACAATGCCTCCTTGTAAGTAGCAAATCTTCATTAAGTCTTTGGCATTGATTATATTCACATGATTCATTTCGAACTCTTCTTAGTAATGTGAATTTAATGCATAATTTCTGCATAATGACTTTTTTTAATTACCACATAATCGTGGGTTAAAAAAAAAGTATCTTCCATTTGGTCCATTTTGTGAGTCTAAGCAAATAAATTTATAAAATAATTTATTCTGCTAGTTGCTTAGAAACCTTATTGTTGATATGACAACGCTGGCATAATAAATGCAACCACCACTTCCTTTCATTTGCATGTAGAAGTCAAATATTTCCAACGTAAAAAGAGGGCTTCTTTTCTTTTCCTTATGCTACAGTGACATCTACAGAATAGAATGAAGAAAAATTGGACAAAAAAACTTTCTTCCTTTATTTGGTAAAAATATGCTTAACATAAAGTGTATTCAAAAAGCTAGCTTTAAAAAAAAAGGTTGGAAATACTTTTTCCAACACAGAACCTTTTCTAAATACCCTTAAACTCTCAGAGAGCCTAATTATAGAAACATTTATAAATTCCTTCATGAATAATTTAACTTAAAAGCAATTTTCCTAGCACAGTTAATCATAATGCCCCAAAGAAGAAATATTTTCCTTAACCTGTATTATTTAAAAGATCAATGACCATAATTAATTACAAGCAATCACAGCTTACATAGCTATTTTAGTTACTTAAAATGTTTCATCACACATTTTGCACTCAATCCCTACTTATGACTATCAGTTTTTAAATATGTTCCTATGCACTTTAACTTTGTTCCTGGAAGAAAAAAAAATCAGCTCAGGTTTCGAACTAAGCACTCTGTGGGCTTTCTATATAGTTAATTATTAATGAAACTTCATTTTTATTTCACCAAATATCAATCTTATCTCTGACTACAGAAACAGATAAGAAAGGGGATCTTAGCCTGATGTTCTACTATCCATAATTCTTTCCTGCCCTTCTTAAAAACCAAAATCCACAAAATCCCTTTTTGGCAGGGTCAGATACATCCACAGGAAATAATGTTAGCTGAATAAGAATTTCCTTTCCTACAATGCTTAAGTAAGATCCACAATGATGGATCTGATCAAAACCTCTAGAAGATAGTCTAGTTACACCAAGAACTGTAACAAGACAATGTGTTAGTGAAAAGGAATAGTTCAAATATCACAAGCCATGGATAAATTCTGTCAACTACATGTCTGTTACATATCAGATCAAAGAAGGGGCGGATAATGCCTTTACTATTAATATCTATAATTATTATGTATTGGAAGGAATGTCTACTGTATGGCAGTGATTTATTTTGATCAAAATAAAATGGGATTGAGAAGAACTTTCCAAGGTATGGGAGAATCATATAGAGAAGGAATGATTTTAAGGCAAATAATGAATTAAACTAATTCACAAAACACTTATGATATAACTGGAATGTTCCAAACATTGTGTTCATTGCTAGGTACAGAATAAAATAAGACTATAAGTTCCAAAAAGCATAATTTTTTCCCAAGACAAACTGGTGTCCCAGAGGACAGTCTTCAAGATAGATAAATGATAGATACAGAGATGACTGACAGACAAATGATAGGCAGACAGAAAGACAGACAGATATCCTCTACCCAAACAGCCTATTTTTGTTTCGTAAATCCTACTTCAGGACTGGATTTAGTTTCTGGGAATGGCAAGGTACACTTTACATGGTATTATTATTTTAAATGAGTAGAATTGGTATTTTTTTAGAGAGGATATTACTTTCCAAAGTGATGTTCTTGCTCTTTTGCCCCTCGGCACCACACATTTCAAAAGAACATGATTTAATATATCAGAGCCTTTCTGTTGAAGAAAATCCCTTAATCCTGCCTTCATCGAGGAGGCGATGAGCTCATTCCAGTAAACCCTTCCAGAGCATCCAGAATCGAGCCTCACATTCACAGTGCTTCTCTCCTGACCAGAGCAACACTGGTTGCAACTTAGGACCAAAGAGCTTGACGGAAATTACTAAGTGGGGCGACAGTGACAAGTGTGGTAAACATCGGATATTTAATGAACACGTAAGGAGACCCTTGTATTAAAACACACATTATATTGTGCAATACTTTAGAGGACTACTTTAGGGTAAAGAGACACCATGTGAAAAGAATAAAAATTAAAAAAAAAAAAAAGAAGAAGAGAAAAACAGGGTCTGCCGGGTCAGAGAGCACAGGTGCCTGGTAAAAGAGAGAGGAAATAGTACAAAGGCTTGAGTTAGAATGGGAGTTCCTGCAGATAAATCCTTGGTTTTCTATAAAGGGATTCTTTGATCTAGAGCTGTGGCTGTGAGCTTTGAATAATACTGGGGGTGTTGGGGGAGTTAGGACCAGACGTTCCCATTCTAAATCTTTCTGTCCTATTATTATGACTGCACTCAGGTGTCTGTGGGGTGGGGATGTAGTTGAAGCACCACATATTTTTCTAGTAGCAGATGGAGAAGGACAGTGAAAAAGAACAGGGAGGAAATCAAGACAGTGCTGATAGAAATTCTTGCATCTGTCAAGGAGGAGGAAGTCATAGTAAGGCACAGGAAAGGAGGTCCAGGTTGGTCCCTTGCTAGCTTCTTTATATCCTTTCTTGCAATGCGTTGCTTGAACACTGTAGCTTAGAAACTGAAGAATCTCAGCCACCATGATAGTTAGATCCTTTTCCACTGCTTTATGTTAGTCATGATTGCTGGCCGAATGAACAAGCCAAAGGCTTAGCTTTTCAAGTGAAGTTAAATCTTACCCTGTAGAGACATTTAGCATGGTATCTGCTTGATCATAAATCATCTAAAAATTGTAGACTGTTAAGATGACAGGTGTCAGTCTCCATATGTAAATTATTAGAATTCCTAAGACTGAATGTACACACATCAGAGTAAGCAGCTGACCCAAGCATGTATGAGCCCTCAAGATTTTTTGATTTTTTTTTATTAATTTTTTTAATTAAAAATTTCAGCCTCCTCCCCACCTCCCTTTTCTTTCCCCCTCTCCCCACTCACCACGCCCCACTCTCCTCCCCCTCCCTCTCCAGTCCAAAGAGCAGTCAGGGTTCCCTGCCCTGTGGGCAGTCCGAGGTCCTCCTCCCTCCATCCAGGTCTAGGAAGGTGAGCATCCAAACCGGCTAGGCTCGATCCTATAGCCATACTAACGAATATCTTGCATATCATCATAGAACCTTCATCTGGCGATGGATGGCGATAGAGACAGAGACTCACATTGGAGCAATGGACTGAGCTCCCAAGGTCCAAATGAGGATTTTTTGATTTTTAAGGCACATTCTTTTGATCAATGTGAACGTGAAGCTAAAAGAAATGGGAACTCAAGCGTATCAGTGAATGTGGAGGTGTTACAGGGGAAGGAACATTCTCATCACTTCTAGAGCAGGCTCCTGGACTTCCTCAGTATTTTGACCAAGTTTGTCTGTGTGGCCTAAGAGCTTGGAAGGCTGTACCCTTTTCAGAGGACAGAGAAAGTTCCAAAGTTCACTGAATTTCTGGCTCAAGTAGAAAGTTTCTTGGAGCAGGAAGTGTACCACACTGAGGCACCTGGCATACTGTGCACAACTTGCTGATGATGGGGCCATGGCAGAGAAACAGAGAATAGTAAGTCTAATAAAGAATGCTCCTCTGGATGATTGGATCCTGATATGAAGAAAAAGGATTCAGATATATACTTCCACTGTCTTTGTAGAGGCTCTTGTAGCAGCCCTAAAATCTAGTGGTCCTTTATTGAACATCAAAGCAATTATTAAAAAGTAAAAAATGAGAAACACCACGGGACATTCTTCACTTTCTTATTTACGCTTAATTTCCATTATTTGTTGCAAGGTGATAAATGATCAAGAGCCCAAAACATTTCTATAAGGAATATTATGAACTGCCTTGAAATAATTTTGTGTCCAATGGAAAATTGAACTTGTTACTGGGATTTCTGATAGGCTCCAAGGTCAAGCTGCAGGGGAGAGAGCATAGAAAAAACTCAAAGAACAGACTGATAAATACAGAGAGGGGTGGGTCTGAATAAGGCTTACCTTCAACATCTTATTAATAAGGCATTATTTAATTTAATGTTTTGAGAAAAGATGATAAAGTAAATACTGCCTGTGCCAGTACACTTAAAGCATAGCAAGTCTTTTGAAACTTAAAGAAGACTGCTGGAGGTCATCCTCAGTGATTGACAGGTTCCAGAGATGAGGCAAGGAGTAAGCAAAGGAAGAATTAAGTCAGACCCTGGTGGTGGTAAAAATCTTGTATCCTGACAAACTAGCAGTCAGGATTCTTCTTTATTTATATATAATTCAATAAGTAGGGAAAGATTCATATTGTTCCAAACATAGATGATATAATTTTTTGTTTCCAGACATGCATTTAACTTTTCTCTTGCACATCTGGGGTCACCAGTTTAGTCATCCTTGATCAACTGTGACAGAACAGATCTATATTTTGCAATCAAATTTATTCATCAACCATATAACTCAATTTTTAAGTATATCTAGAGGCATAGCACAATCTATTCTCAGACTGCAAGTTTTGTGGCTTCAAGAATTGTAGACAGAAAGAAAATCCCCAAGTCAGTCTAAGCAGATTGTCATGTCCAATGTATTTAACTCTTAATGGTCAGAATGCCTACGAAAATCATTCAGGACAAAGCTGCAGCAGTTGCTATTCAAATTCTGACAATATACAATTTTGAATTTTATATCTTCATAGGATGTATTGATATGTCTAACCCTGGTATTCTTTTGAGACATCACAGTGGCTCTTCAAGAGTGAGCTTTTCTAAGGAAGGTCCTGACACCACATCATTTTGTCATCTTTGTACACCATTCTTTCTCCATCAATATAAGTCCCTGTGCAGGGCAGAGGTAACTTCGGCTAACCTAACTTTGTTTCTCTATATGACACATAATCGCTTGAGTCTATAGTAAAAGGAGGCCTATAACCTTATCTAGGGCCAACTTCTTTAGCTACCAAATCTTGTTGACCTTTTAAAGTTTACTTTGTTTTGATTGTCTTGCTCCTAAGTAAATACAGAGGCAGATGTTTCAAGCATATCAAAGAGTTCCATGAAGAGATCTCTGACTCCTCTATGTGCATTACAGCCTCCAAGAAGAAAAACCTTCAAGTAGATGAAGATATCTCTCTAAAAGCAGCAGAGGTAGTATGCTCAGGATTTTCCTAGGGAAGCCTAAAAGTAGTGCTTCTGGAAGAGACATAAATGATTCATAAGGAATCTTCCATTGATTCAATATCCCCAAGTTGCACGATTTTAAAAGGCCCTCCAAGCATTCAACATGTGGATTTCAAAACCAAAATGGCATGTCAGCCATCATGAAGCTCAACTTTGCTAGATATTTCTCAAGCAGCCATGCTGGCTTCATGACTCTTGCCATTCCCATTATATATTACTGTGCCAGAATACTGTAATTCCTGGGACCCCAGAAGCAATGCAAGTGTCTCTGTTGACTCCCAGTGATGTACAAAACTGACTAAACAGGAAGGCACACTTTGCGTGCCACTGTGCCTACATACAGTTATTTAATATGTTTACATGCCAGCCCTATTATAAAATTCATCTATTTTCCAGATCAAATTATATCATCTAATTTCATTTGTCTCTGAGTAAAATAACTTTTGTCCATTTCATTGATTTTTTCAGTCACATTAAAGTGGCTGTAGAATGTTTCATCCTGTTTGACTGGCTAATAACAAGTGATACTCACGTAGTCATCATGACTCATCACTCTCCACTGCTTACTCATAAATTATTTGATGTATTGACAATAAACAAATCATCATTGGAAAGATTTTCATTATAGAGATACAAAGTGGTATAATAATAATAATAATAATGTAATTAAATATTGCTGTCCGTACTGTGGTACATTATCCATATGACCTTCTTAAATTCCATAATTTAAAGGATTAAGGATAATAATTCAATTAATTAAATAATCATGCAAGCAAATTAAGTCAGGGGCCAGAGAGATGACTCAGTGGTTAAGAATACTTGCTGCTATTTCCAAGGACCTGTGTTCATTTCCACCATTCAAGTCAGGTGTCTCACTACCACATGTAATTTCAGCCTCAAGGAATCTGGCACCCTCTTCAGGCCTCTGTGAATACTTACATGTGTTGCACAAACATATACTCAAGCATGCACAGATAGATATAAAATAAATAAATCAAAAATAATCAAGTCATACCAATTATAAACATTTCCAGATAGAAAAACCAAGATTTGAAAAAAAAAAAAAACTTCTTCCTGGTTGGTCATAGGTTACAATATTCTATGAATGAAAGAACCAACCTGAGGAGAGAAAACTAAAGGTAATTATCAAAACAATGTATCAAAGGGTTTGGAAAGAAAAGAGAGAATCAGGGAGAGTTGAGTGACAGCTGTGGAAAAAGATGAATGTAGAAGGAGAGAAGAATATGCAGGATTAAGCCAGGCGGTGGTGGCGCACGCCTTTATCCCAGCACTCGGGACGCAGAGGCAGGCGGATCTCTGTGAGTTCGAGGCCAGCCTGGTCTACAAGAGCTAGTACCAGGACAGGGTCCAAAGCTACAGAGAAACCCTGTCTCAAAAAAAAAAAAAAAAGAATATGCAGGATTTGTATCCCATGACAGCAGGATTTAATGTACCAATAGGAAGCAGGGTCTAGCTCCCTTAAAAAGCCCCCTATCTGGATGAAGGGTATAGAAGGAACATGACAGATGCAGGAACGCTGTTAAAGAGTGGGCTGGTGTAGTTATTGAAACAATGAACACCAAGACTGTTATGGTAATTTAAGAATCTGTACATCTTGTTATTTTCAACAATCAACAAGTGTCTCCTTAGGGAGTTTGGAGAGTCTTCCTCAGCCTGAGATGGCTATTCTATATTCACACTCTCAGCCCAAGGAGGGCTTTACTCAGAGAACAGATTTCCCTCAGAGCTCAGCTGGAACTGTGTGCTTCAAACTGTGGGTGATGAACAGTATTTTCAGCTGTGGTTTTACCATCAAAGCTATTCTTAGCCTTTGACCACTAAGTAGTCACAGTTCTGCAGGCAAACTGAAATTAATTACTTTCCACATATAAAAATTTGAGAATATACTTTAAAAACAAAAAATCTACTTAATAGTAACTCTGGAATACTGCTGTGTTTACTGAATCAAATGCATAGAAATTTATAGCAGATGCAAAAAAATTGCAAAAAAGAAGAATGTTGTCATTGAAGTAGGATGGTAAAATTAGTACCTTGCTTATTAGAAAACTAAACTGAATGCTGAAAGAAAGGAGGCATAGTTAGGAGAAACCATGTAGCCCCATCAAAAACAGAAGCCAGAAGTTTAGCTGTTAAGCCACAGTCACCTGGCAATACACAGATTATTAGAAATGGATGAAATTAATATGTAAGCACTAGCTAATAAGAACATAGAGCTAATAGACCAAGCAGTGATTTAAATAATATAATTCCTGAGTGATTATTTCATGGCTAAGCAGCCGGAAACCAAGAAGCAGCCTCCTACAACAGTGAGGACTCTGTCTGGTTCTGTGACTTGGAGAAAACAGATCAATTGTATCACCATAGGAATCCTGATCACTGTTTTGGAAAGGAGAATTCCTCAGAATAGCGGCTCCCTTTTGACCATGTGGGACATGATCATACTGGTTGACTAAAGCAAAAGACATCTTGAAATTCATGTGAATACCCAGTGCAACCTGTGTTTTGTTTTTGTTTTTCTAATTTACTCTATTGGATGTTCCAGTGTCATTAGTGAGATTCCAGTACACTAGTCATTAGTGATTGCTATTCTCAGTTGTCAACTTAGCATACCTGAGAAAAGAGAACTCCCATTGAAGCATCTCATCTATAAGATTTACCCATGGGGATGTCTTTGGGACATTCTCTTGAGTGCTAATTGACGGAGAGGGCCCAGCCCACAGTGGGTAGGACAATTCCTAGGTAGCTAGGCCTGGGCTCTAGAAGAATTGTAGCTGAACTTGAACGAGGGATCACTTAAATAAGCAACATTCCTTTATGATTTCTGCTTTAATTTCTACCTTGAGTTCCTACCTTAGCTTCCCTGGATGATAGACTATAACTGATAGGCTGAAACAAACACCTTGCTCTCCAAATTTTTATTGATCATAGTATTTATCTCAGCAACAGAAAACAAAGTAGTACAAATGCTGAAACTCCTTCACACTGGAACCATGTTTTTCCTTGTATTTTACTTAATAAATAACTAAAAATTTCCTTATGTATTGCTAAAAATAATAGTTTTCTTTTTTCTCAGATTTTCACTTTAGTCCCTTGTTAAAAATTTATTACTTAATGGTTTCTATCACATAATTCATCTTAAATAGAGGTCTAAGTAAATGAGCACATGACAGATACATCCAGAAGAGGCATTTTCTCAGAAGACAGAGTTACTACGCTCCAAAAAGGGACATTAAAACTTACTTTTGTCACTAGAGAATTCAATAAACAAAAGTCTAAATTTCTATATGATCCAGAACATCAAATACAAATCTCTTTGATAGAGAATTGGCAACCTGTTATATTCTTTAACATTGGGCAAGAGTACGTTTCTCTAGGATACTACAAATGCACAACTGTTGAACAATGTTTTGTAATTCATTTACTCAGGAAACCACAATTCAGATACAGCATCTGGTTTTTCAGTGAGTTTTGGCTTTCCCCCCATTTTTCCATCTGTATTGATTGAGGCTTAAGTCAATCAAGTGAAGAACCAAAGGTCTCACAGCAAGTCAGTGTCTGGTCCAATAATAAAGTCCAAGAACTCTCCTAATAAACAATGTATTTCATAACTTTTATAGAGATATTATTTTTTAGTTCTAGATTTGAAGTGTGGATTATATCAAATCTGTCATTGCTACAATTCTGCATTTTACACAAGATTGTGGCCATAATAGCCATCATTTTAAAACATCTGCCACAACACATGTCCAAGTAATATTCAGCAGCATGACTGTCTGTAGTAGGCATGCTTCCCATTTAGAAGACATAGCTACATAATCTACCACTCAAAATAATCCTCTATCAGTATGCTCCTTTCACAAAGCAAGCAACACAGAATTTTGAGAAAGAAGCCTTAGATTAAAACCCAGTACTGGCACTAGATAGCTCTATAAATTGACATGGATCTTGAACCCCTGAAAACTTGTTTAATATTTAAAAAATGAATTTTATAATTATTGAACTTAAAAACTGCTATATAAGAATAGCATATAGATGAAAGTATATAAAATGACATGAAAATACTTGGCCATGTGCAGACATTAAGAGTCTTTCGTCAATATTAACTTCATGGATTTGCTGAAAACAGTGGAAAATAAATAATCAACTAATGACCAAGTCCTATATAAGTAGTTAATACAGATTTAGTAAAGTACCATGAATATACTCATCCATGACTCCATGGGTACCGAGCTTTCTTGTTTATCTCTTGCAGAGGAAACATTTAATTCCACATAAGATGTAGTATCTTTTACACGCCCTAGCCTCCTCGTAATTAGATAGACCTTGTGTGGTTCAGGGGAAAGGGTCTTTTGAAAAGGGCAAACGTGATATCAGATATTGCCAGATAGAAAGATTTGAGGCCTGAAACTCAACATTCCATTACATTTTTTCCTTTATGTTATTAGTCATAAATTTTATATAGAAAATCACCCCACATTCAGCAGTTTAATACAGTGCATATTTGCCTATGAACTTCTGAAGACATGAATTCCCATGAGGCAGTGTGCTCTGCTTCAGGATTTGGACTAATGTTGTAGAAAAGGGTCTGCAGAGCTTGGAATTCCATCTGAAAGCTCATTTGGCAACAGATTAATTTGTAATTTCACTTACAAATCTATCAGCTAGCTTCTGTGAGTTAGAAGTTGTAATTTAAAGCCTCAGTTCTTTTAAGGTTCTTAACTAGAGGCCACCAGTCTTTATTGAACTTGAAAATTGCAGCAAATATTATTAGTTTAATCTAGGGAGAAAATTCAAAATACTTGAAAAATTAATAATGTTAAAGATATCTGACATACTACACCCACCAAGATATCTGACATATTACACATTGTTAAGGAGGTCATATATTTCTTCTAAAATTATTTCATTTTTTGATAAATTAATCCTAAGGGATTTAGATATCTTTCCTCACTATTTATTATAATGATATCACAAGCCAACATTTATTCATCATCTACCATGTAATGAACATTGTTGTACATATTTAAAATGTGTTATCTCTCCGGGCAGTGGTGGCGCATGCCTTTAATCCCAGCACTCGGGGGAAGAGGCAGGCAGATCTCTGTGAATTTGATTTTTTTTTTAGTTTTAGTTTCTTTATTTTTTATATATTTTAAATATCAACCATTTATCTGATAAATAAGTCAGTAATCAATATATTTTCCTATTGTATAGATTTTCTCTTTACTTGCCAACAAACATGAAGAAATTTTAATATCATTATCCATGAGGAAAAACAAAAACTACACCATAATGAAATTATTAAGAAAATAAATGAAGGGGAAGGAAACATTTTTTTTTGTTTGTTTGTTTTTTGTAGCTGGTGGGACTGTAACTAGTTCAGTCTTTATGAAAATCAGCATGGAAGTTTCTCCAAAAGCAAAAAAAAAAAAAAAAGAAAGAAAGAAAGAAAGAATAGAAGAAGCAAGATTGTCCACACAACCCTATACACCACTTGACTTCTGAGTATTTAACTAAAAGATATTAATTCAACATATCACAGAAATTTTTGCACACTGATATTAATGGCAGCAATGATCAAAAACCTAGATTACAAGGTCAGCATAAGTATCTGTCAACAGAGGACATGATAAAGAAAATATATTATAGATGAGTAATAAATTTGATTCTGCCATAAATAAAGAAGAACAAATTAATATCATTTACAGAAAAAATGGAAGCAATAGAGACCATTATAGAAAACAAATATGTCAGACTGAGGTGGAATTTACTGCATGTTTTCTCTTGTTTGTGTATCCTAAGTCGTGTATAGATGCATGAATTTATGTCTCCATAACTCATGGGAAAGTAGAAGGGAATGTTTGGACAGTAACAAAGAGGACTAACTCTCTTCTATCAGCAAATTGGGAAAATATTCATTTGAATTGTGACATATTCAGATTTGATAGTAAATGCAAGGTAATGTTAAACAAATAAAAAGAACACAAAGCTTTCATATGTGTACATTCTAAAATTATTCACAGAATACGCTGAAAGTTACAGAACTTTTATATCTTTATAAAAGAACAACCACCGAGATTATCTCAAATGTAAAGTGCCGCAAATAGAGTAACTAATAAAGTTACCAACATAAAATGTCATGTTCGGGACAATCAGAGCTAAAGAATCCTGGCTTCATTGTTCTGTCTGCTGAGAAGTAGAGGAAATGAAGTGAAATTTAACCGGTGACACCGATGAACAGAGTGACAAGGAGACAGGGGAATAATAGCTCACAGTAATGAGTCATTCATATTTGAATTCATGCTCACTCTCGAGCAGCTTCACATTAAAATATGAGGGAGAGAGATAAGACAGCGAAATGAAGTCACATAAGGCCTTTATGAGATTTTAACATGAGCATCAGAGAAATCAAGAGTCAGAAAGAAAAGTGATCCTTAAATAATTTGAGCAGGCATGGATTTCTCACCTTGCCAAAAATAGAAAGGAAGGCAAGCACAAAAGTGAAATGCAGTTGACAGAAGGTGATTGAAGAGGATTTTTGCCCCCAAATACTCACATGCTTGCTTTTAGCTACCATTCCTTGGCACCCAGACCAACCAACCTTCATGAATGTGGCTTCCAAGGGAGGGCTTTCAAGTTCCTCTGTCCCCCTATCTAGTTGAGAACTAAGGGAGGCAGCTTCTTAAGATTCCTTTAGCTCAATGGAGGGAAGCATCCTTCCTATTTTGGCAGAACTGCATGGCCTTTTGGCAGGCAAGGCAGTGAGTTAACACTGTTAGTGCTTTGCAATCGCCTATGACTTTTGTCGTGTGTTTAAGCTGATTAGCCCCTTGGGTGACTTTGGCTTCCAAAGCGGTATTTTTTTTTTTTTTTGACAGCTTACTGTGGGGACAGATGTCTGGACAGCAGATAAACTTCTTACCCGTTATTTCTCTTTGGTTTCTGCTGACCTATTTTAAAAGTGCCTTGCAAACTTATAAGCATTAGGCCCTGGTTTATAGGGTTTTGAGATGTTCATTTAAGGACCAACCACTTATAATAAACAGGAAGCAGGAACTGCCCTCATGCAACTCCCCTGCCTCTCTGATCTCATGATCACCTCTTCAGAGTCTGTCGCCACAATCTTTGCTTGGCTTTTTCACATCTGAAGCTCTTCCTATTGCTTAACCTATTTGGACTTGAAAGCAGAAGCATTTTGCCTCATTCTTCTTAACCTGAATTCGTCTTCAGTTTCGGTTTCTGTAATTTCCTTTTACCTATTCAAAGTCTCTTCCAAAATAAATGTTTACTTCTTGGCTCCTCCCAGTGAATTCCAGGTTCTATGACTTGACTTTTGATCCACTACTAACCTTCTATAATTATGTGTAGTCAACTATTCAAAATCAATATTTTAACAACTCTTAGTCCTTCTGATATATAGAATTTCATCAATTTTGATATAGCAGTACTTGTTTCCTATATATTTTTTGTCAAGCCAACTGTAATTTGCTAACAAAATTCATCTTTATAATGAGAGTGATGACAAATTGCTGTCCAATAGAACTCAAGAGACTGAGGCAAAATTTATAAATTGGAGGCCTATGTGGTTTAAACATGAGACTATGTTTGTTTTGTTTAAAATGCGATCTGAAGGAAAACTACTGACAAACTACAATCCAGTCCCAGCCTCCATTATCATGAGCTGTAGCCACTGTGTTGGGGGAATATTCTTTTCAGGTGTGTGACTTTTGTTTACACTTCATTTGTTTAACTCTGTAAAACTATAAACACCTGATGGTCCTAATATAGAGATGAATGACCAAAGCAAGGCAGGAGCAAGGATAGGTGAGGCTAGCAGGCAGAAAGTATAAATACAAGGAGAAATCTGAGAGGAGGGAGAAGAAGGAGAAAGAGAGCAAAGAAAGGAGGACATGAGGGACCAGCCACCCAACCACCCAGCCAGCCACCTGTTAAAAGGAAAGTAAGATATACATAAGTAGAAAGTCCACAGGCAAAAGGTAGATAATTTAAGAAAAACAGGCAAGAATAAACCAAGTTAAGGCCAGGCGATCATAACTAAGAACAAGCCTCCATATGTGATTTATTTGGGAGCTGAGTGGTGGGTCCCCCCAAAAGTTAAGAAAATAAAATATCACAGAACACATTGGAACTAATATTCCATTTCCATAGTGCTTGTGGGAATTTGCTTTCCCTGTTAGATATTTTTGGAATAGTATTCGAAATCTATAAAGCACATATCTATCAGTCTAATTATTTCCCTATTATGTATCCATTACACAAAAAACTTTTCAAGCAAATAGAATGGTTATCATTGATTAATGCTCTATTGTGACAAAATCAGAATCAGTTTAGGTATCCATCATCAATATGATAGTAAGCAAATTTTAAAATATTCTTATACCACTGGATCCAACATATCCTTCAAAAATATGTATGTCCATCGGTGTCACTTATATAAAACCTTGTCAGTAAATATAAACAAAAATAGTAATTACAAAATGTATATACAATTAGCAAAAATAAATTCATCAAAATGTCTGGAAATCCAGGCAGTAGTGGCACACACACCTTAAATCCCAGCAAAGATAAGCAAATTTCTGTGAGATCTAGGCCAGCCCAGTCTACAAAATGAGTTCGAGAACAACCAGAATGGTTACAGAGAGAAAGACTGTCTCAAAAACAAATGAACCAAAAAATAAAAAAGGAAAAAAAGAAAAAGAAAATTTGATATACCTGAAATTCCTTAGGCAGGAGATGTTCTAGCAACACAGAATTCTAATCTTTTTGAGAAACAATTTTATTCACATTTTATTTGCTTATTATAAACAAAATTAGCCACACAGTGAGTTATGTAATGCAAATCTGATGTTTTGTTATTTGCATTTATTTACTTTTTTTTTAGAAACATATCAGATGAAATACTTTGAGAATCCCCCAGAAGGCTGATGCATTTTTTTGCTGGTGGCCTAATTAGACCTGTTCCAGGCAGCATCTGTGTGAGTTCCTCAAAGCATATAAGACTCAACTTGGGGTACCATATTCCATGATAGATTATAGTAGTCAGTATAACTTAGGAGTAGAATAATTGGAATTTAAAATCCATATGTTGATAGACAGTGATAAGAAAACATGTCAATTCACTTCTCAAGCAAACTGAATATTATGAGATCACCAAGGAACTTTTAAGATTTAGGATTAGTTAATGTGACCAGAACCAGCTTTTTATGATTGTTTTATTTTTCCCCTTATATTTGCATCATGTGCATTCACAGAACTACTAAAGGGAACAAGGGGGCAATACTCACAAATCGAGAGTTAAATTTCTTCAAAAGCATGGCTTCCACCTGTCTGTCAACCACCTGGTGTAGTAATACTGGGCGGCGGGGCTGCTGTGTCCCCGCACCCGGCTGCCCGCATGGCTTAGCTTATGCCCTGAAATAATTACACGGAAACTGTATCCTTTCAAACACTGCTTGGCCCATTATTGGCTAGCTCTTCTCGGCTAACTCTCGCACCTGGACTAGCCCATTTCTTATAAGGTGTGTAGCACCCTAAGGTGTGCTTACTGGGGAGATTCTAGCCTGCGTCTGCCTGGCATAGGAAAATCATGGCGACTCCTGACTCAGCTTCCTTCTCCCAGCATTCCATTCTGTTTACTCCGCCTACCTAAGGGTTGGGCTATCAATGGGCTTAGGCAGTTTCTTTATTAATAAGAAATCACTCCCACATCAACCTGGAAAGCAAAATGACACACTACAAAACAAGCAACCTCTAAAATCTATCCCAACCCCAGGTTCAATGCTAAACATGGACCTACACAAATGATACTCATTCACATAAGGAAGTAGCCTTCCCAGTATTATTGCAAACGAAACATAGCTTTGTTTAAAGAATTTGTGCAAAGTACATTTGTTTCTAGCTAGGAAAAAATCTAATTATATAGAATCATAGAATAAAAATTTAACCACCTACCTACAATAATATATTCAAGATAAATAAAAAATTTCATTTTCCAATTATTGTGAATAAAGTGGAAAAATATGGCTGACAAGTAAGTGTTTATAGTTAAAAACGTAATTTGGAAATCAGAGAACTACTAAACCTTCCTCCATACAATCTTTCCCATATAAATTGTAAGAGACTTATCCAAATGTGCTTCATTAAGACTCTGAGATGCGCAGCACATCCATGTAGAAAAAATTAGAGAATGAACAAAGTATGAATTCTATGCCTCTACCAATTCGTAAGTGCTCAGTGCTGTATGGTTAGGCATAGAACATTGTACAGCACGTTCCTAGAATGTATCTTTCTTTCCTATTATTTCAGTTTCTCATTTTTACAATTCAGTCCCTAATTCTGCTGCTCCTCTCTGTGCTCAGCCCATTTTTTTCCCACCACAATTATCTACTAAGTCTCCTCAGAATATGGGCTCATTATTTACATCCACGGGAAGGATGGATTTAGGAACTAGTGATCATGTCATAGTGATGTATAAAGATCTTCTTAGAACTGGACCATTTTGCCTGTGCTAATGGCTAGCCCACTGTTAACATCACCCTCATCTTAATGATTAGGGAGAGGAAACGCAAAGATCTATTTACAAAGGTTGCGTACCCAGTTTATTTAACAGTATTAAGTACTGACCATCACATTGACTCGCTACTCTTTTATTTACCAAACTGACAAAGCTATTGAGTTTCTTCATTACTTGTTTACTAAGTTAAATGCAGTCAATTGATTTATGCTATTGTCATCCTCCCTTAGAGCTAAAGTCCCAAACTTATATTTTTACTCCTCTTTATTGATGTATGCATTATTCTCCAGTTATAAACTATTAGGAGACTTCTAACACGTTCGTTATGACTTCAATCACTTTTCTGTTAAAACACAATGAAAGCATCTGTCCTTCAGACAGTAGTTCACAACTGAATGGGACAATTAGGTTTAAATGAATGAGACACTTGAATGGCACATGGAAAAATCGTGATGAAAACTTCGTCTTTAAAAAGAAATATTCCACTTATAACTAATTAAAGTCTTTCAATCAAAGTGACATTGTTTATGGTTTTAAAATTTAAAGTAATTTTGCTCAGTTTTATGTATTATTTTAATGAAAACTCCTATGTTGAAAACTACTGTTGCTTTTGTGTTTTTTCTTTTAAGATTGGTATCAGACATGCAATGACTTAAAAACATTTATTACATTTGTTAATGTGTGTGGGGGTAGAGATTAGGTGGAATTTTGGTTGGGCAGAAGACTGTTAGTAGCCTTTGAGGTAGGAAGAAGAAAACATTCAAGAGTAAGTTTCCTCTTTCCACCAGGTGGACTGTGGGTATCAAACTTAGCTCACCAGAATTGGAAGCAAGCACCTTAAGCCATTCAGCCATCTTGGTTTTTATAGGGATACTTGTATTTGGAGAATAGAGACTGAAAGAGGCTTGTATTAATGAAAACCCTGTTTGATACACAATTCTCAGATAGGAATAGACCTAAAGATTACTTGTGATATGTGATCACAAGGTAAATTTCCTCTCTGCCCACTTCTAATCCAATCTCAGTCTAACACATCCACCTGGGTCTGTTACATGAAGAACCCACGAAAATAAACTGTATTTGAACCACTGTACATTTGAGTCTATGTACTGATTGACCATCCACGGCAGAGCCTTTACAAATAAACAAACAACAGACAAAAAAATATTTCCAGCCTATTGAACTGACATCCTTTGGAATGAACCTTGAGAATTAAACATGTAGAGGGATACTGAGAGAGAGTGAAGTTTGAGAACTATTAGCTAACGTGACTCATTCATCTTTCAACAGGCATATATCTTCGACATTGGGTCAAAGCTTTCTCTCTTCTCCAGAACAACGTCCAATTTCCATTCTCACTTCCAGAACTGCTTCATGAAGTCTGACCTGAATTTTACAAATTTTGGATATAGTTGTTTCCTTCTACTTTTATGGTGTTGCTTGGTGGTCCACACACGGTCACTCAGCAAATGTTTGGTCTCTCTTACATTGTTACTAGAACTAAGTCATGGCATGATTTTAATTCTATTCTTCTACCATTTTTCTGGGTCCTCATTGTTCACTTTCTCACATACTTTGAGGATATTCAATGAATGTTTGCCAGGTAGAACTCAAATGATGATTTAACTCCCAATAATAAATGAGGAAAAATAGGAAGGATATTTTCCTAGATTTTCAAGCTGTTACTTAGAGAAGGTGTTTCTGAGTTTAAGTTCTCAAACAATTCTGAAAGCTTTCACACATTTTCTTGATTTCAGGATCTGGGTTGTTTTGGTCTTCAACAGGCTTGTATAAATTAATGAGATTGTGATGAAATTTGATTTCTTCTTTAGGGGTATGCTTTCTCAGGACACTTAATTTTAATTTCAAGTAAAATATGTAGTAATATTATGCCACATGAAATATTTGAGGCTACTTTGAAATGTAAAATGACATTCAGATCGAACTGATAGCCTGCATTGAAGTATGTCCCCATCCTTCATGTGGTTTTTAAATTCATGCTATCTGGAATCAGTGAATATGATTCTTATTTGAAAATAAGGTTTTCCTAAATGCAAGTAAGTAGATACAATTTCAAATGAGGTTAGTATGCATGAGTATAAGCATAAATTCAATGGATGATGTCATTAAAGAAGACAGACTGCTATATGGAGAGAGACAGACAGAAAAAACATGTACGTAAGTCAAGAAACAGAGAGCATGCCCAAAGTCCTATAAATTGGATACCATCTTACACCTGTCAGAATGGCTAAAATCAAAAACACCAATGATAGCCTTTGCTGGAGAGGTTATGGAGAAAGGGGTACACTCATCCATTGCTGGTGAGAATGCAAACTTGTGCAACCACTCTGGAAAGCAGTGTGGAGGTTTCTCAGGAAATTCAGGATCAACCTACCCATGGACCCAGCAATACCACTCTAAGGAATATACCCAAGAGAGGCCGTATCATACAACAAAAGTATATGCTCTACTATGTTCATAGTAGCATTGTTTGTAATAGCCAGAACCTGGAAACAACCTAGATGCCCTTCAATTGAAGAATGGATGAAGAAAGTATGGAATATATACACATTAGAGTACTACTCAGCAGTAAAAAACAAGGACTTCTTGAAGTTTGCAGGCAAATGGATGGAAATTGAAAACACTATCCTGAGTGAGGTAAGCCAGACCCAAAAAGAGGAACATGGGATGTACTCACTCATATTTGGTTTCTAGCCATAAATAAAGAACATTGAGCCTATAATTCGGGTTCTTAGAGAAGCTAAATAAGAAGGAGAACCCAAAGAAAAACATATAGGCATCCTCCTGAATATTAACCTTTATCAGGCGATGAAAGGAGACAGAGACAGAGACCCACACTGGAGCACCGGACTGAAATCTCAAGGTCCAAATCAGGACCAGAAAAAGAGAGAGCACGAGAAAGGAAATCAGGACCGCGAGGGGTGCACCCACACACTGAGACAATGGGGATGTTCTATCGGGAACTCACCAAGGCCAGCTGGCCTGGGTCTGAAAAAGCCTGGGTTAAAACCGGTCTCGCTGAACATAGTGGACAAGGAGGACTACTGAGACCTCAAGAACAATGGCAATGGGTTTTTGATCCTACTGCACCTATTGGCTTTGTGGGAGCCTAGGCAGTTTGGATGCTCACCTTACTAGACCTGGATAGAGGTGGGTGGTCCTTGGACTTCCCACAGGGCAGCGAACCCTGATTGCTCTTTGGGCTGACGAGGGAGGGAGATTTGATTGGGGGGAGGGGGATGGGAGGGGAGGGGGAGGGAAGGGGAGGTGGTGGTGGGGAAGAGTCAGAAATCTTTAATAAAAAAAATTGCACTAACCTAGAGAAATTGCCTCACTTTTTATGTAAATTGCCTCAAAACGGTGTCTAAAAATAACACTTTGAATGACTAAAAATAACAGTGTGAGTCAAGCTCCAGGAAATGTTGATTTAGATTGCTGCTTGTTGTGTCTCTGCATTTCAAATAATGAAAGGGAAAAAAAATTTCACAAAATAGACAAAACAGCAATGTGAACTTTTGGAGAGATGCTCTATAGCACGTGAAAGTGCCTTTTAACTGGAAACATTCCTGTCCTCTATACCTCAGTGGAGGTGACTCACAACAATTTTGCCAGCATATGCTTATGCTATCTTTATGTAGTCAGAGGCATGGTGACATGTGTATTTGTCTGTTGATAAGGTTAAAATAACTCTTACTGCTCTTCATAGATGGTGGCGCATCCATATGGGAGTGATGTGGACTGGAATCAGTATTGTCTTACAATTCTGATGATCAAGATTAATTTTGTTACTGGAAATCTCCAATGTCCCCTGAATCGAAGCTTCAGACAGGGCTTGAGGAAAATTAAGGGTAGGAAATCCATGATCCTAACACATCATGAAGTTCTTTAGTTTCAGTAAAAAAAAATGTATTCTCACAAAATGCTACATTAGACCAAACTTTTGCTAAGTCTTCTAAGATTTATGAGGTGTTCTCAAGACACGGGTTTAATGAGTTGAAAAATAGCGTTGAAAATATGTTCTGGGATATTTGTATACTGTGTGAAGATACATCGCTGCTACTGATTTAATAAAGAGCTGAGCAGTCAATAGCTAAACAGGAAGTATGGGGGAAATTCTGGGGAAGAGAGAAAGAAAACAAGAGATGTATCTATGCTCAGACATGCCATTGAGTTGTGGAAAGGTTGGACACACAGAATTGGAAAGAGGTAAAAGTCATGTGGTAGAATGTACATTAATAAAATACGATTGATTTAAGCTGCAAGAGCTAGTGAGACAAGTCTAAGTTAATGGCCAAGCTTCTGTAGTTAGTAAGAAGTCTTGGTGTCATTAATTGTGAGCTGCCAGGCCAGACAAGAAAGTACAACTACAAAAGTAGAAAACCACTATTAGATTTAATATCTCTCTAGTTTCGTTTTGCAGATAACTTAGAAGGCTACACTAACTGGAAGGATTAAGGATTGAACTAAGACATTCCATTTTAAGGAAATGCTGCCAGAATTAAAGAATCCAAAGACAAAATTAGAAGCTAGAAAGCACCTGTTAGAGATCCCCTTCATTATCACTTTAATGAGGCTCAAGCCAGATCATAAGGGAAGTCCAGAAGTGAAAGTATGTTTTTTTAAAAAGAAAATTAAAATTGATTATTCAGCGTTT
The DNA here is from genome assembly GCA_963919715.1 of Microtus obscurus. Classification (NCBI taxonomy): domain Eukaryota; kingdom Metazoa; phylum Chordata; class Mammalia; order Rodentia; family Cricetidae; genus Microtus; species Microtus obscurus. The sequence goes on from CAWTZC010002333.1 coordinate 6,332,540, forward strand.
CATTTTCAATTATATCTTATTAGCTGTTTTAAAATCTAGAGAAGTAGAAAATCAACTTACTATAGCTACATTAAAGTTTTTCTTTTCTTTTTTCAATACAATTCTCACTATACCATAGAGGTCATTCTTGAGCTGGTGATCATACTGTCCCTGATTCCTGGTGCTGTGATAACAGTCTTGTGCCATAAAGCAAAGAAAGTAATATTTCTCGCTATGGGCAGGGAGAAAACACTAGGAAATATATCTCATCTGTTACTTCAAACAAATTAAGGAGAAAATATACGGCTCAATTAAAATGGGAAAATGACCCATGTGACTACTGACCTCTGAGATGGGATGGAAGGTTGCCTTCTTTTTCAAATGAGTTTCCTTAGCTAGTCTGTCTCTGATAAAAGAATCACAATCACGGAATGTTTCCAACAGAAATCCCATCACTCTCCTTTGTTCTTGTCACCAACCCATGTGACTACAATTATCCAAAGGGCAGGCCTATTTAAGTCTTACACTTCTGAAAATTTTGATTGGTATCCCGAGTTTTGTTCTATTGCCTTACTTATGTTGAAACTCTCCACCCACTTGGAGCCTTCTCTTGCCCTCAAGTTCTTCATCCTCCCCAGATGCTTTATCCTGCTTGAGTTACCCTTTATACAACCCACAAGACTTATTTTATAGGAATCCCTTAAAGGCTAGGACTCATTTGTTCTGTCTTTTAATTGTATTTTGTTTTTAAATAGGCATACAAAAAGATGGATTTCAGAGCAGCATCTTCCCATGCCTTATTCTTGTTCGTTTGCCTCTTCAGACTGCCCAGATTTTTCTCATTCTTCTTTTTTAGTGCCATCCTGTCTGCTTTAGCAGCAAAGGGATGTTATTGTCCACTTTTAGTCTTCTCCCCTAATGACCTTTTTCTAATAGCCTCCCTAGTTTCATGAACTTACCTCATCCACTAACTGATAAACAATAAACATATATAAAAATAGAACTGAAGATCCATGGCTAAAAAAATAACCATGTTCTTTTTTGTCAATTTAAGTGTGTTACTTCATTAAATATGCCGATTTACACTCTCCCCTCTTTTGTTGCAACTGTCATGGTTTCTGTTGTGTTATTGGCTGTATAAAGTTTTACCGTGTGCCTGTATCACATTTGCTTTTATTCTTTCATCTGTTATAGACATCTACACCAGGTCAATTACCTATCTCTTGTGAATCTGAGCAGAAATAGGAATGGATGTCAAACGTGTCTCTGTTGTAGGAGGCAGAACCCTTGGCTCTATCGGTGTAGGAGTAGCAATATCTGTGCAGCTCAATATTTAGGTGTTTCTGAGAAACCTTCACTCTGATTCCATAGTTGATATTCAGTTGTTCACTTAAGTGTAAAATTATAAGCATATACTACAATAAAGTAGATCTTCATGAATATAATTTTGGTTTTGAATAAGGAAAAAGTCAGATATATTTTTCCTGGAATAAAAATTTCCAATTTCATATAATTTTAAAAATAACTCACTAAGTCCAAGTAGTGTTGCCCTGTAACTGCACGGATGTGAAACCATCCACTGAACTCACTAAGTTCAATACTGTTGCCCTATAACAGCATGGGTGTGAAACTATTCCCTGAAGGACAGTCAACCTTCTAAGATCAACAAGCATAAGCAAAACAGACCCTTCCCACCATAGCAGCCCCCAGTTGTCAATAACTCCTTAGTTAAAGATGGAGATTTACAACTTTCCTCCATAATCGAGAATATGGATTTACTTAATCTGGGGCATGTCTTTTGCTGACAACCACTGCTTTCCCAGCTGAACCACTCCTGAATCTATATCCAGAAGACTTTATTTCCTATTATAGAACAACAAGCACATCTGTGCTTATTGCTTTTATATTCATAATAGCTAAAAATGGAGGCTGCATAGATGTCTGAGTTGATGAATGGATAATAAAAACGTGATACCTATACACAATGAAATTTTATTTACCTGTAAAGAAAAAAATGAAATTGTGAAATTTGCAAGTACATGGAGAAGCTTATTCTGAGAGAAGTGATTCCACTAACTCTTTTCCTCCATCATTTTCAGTATGACACTTCCGAGGCTAGAGCACCCCCTTCCCTAAGCTACATGAGAACTGCATTCTCGGCCCTGGATCATCTTTTCCTCTGCAGTTTCACCCCAAATTACCTTCAAACACAAGAATATTTTAAAAACCTCTCTGATTTGTTCAGTTTCTGGTGAGTGAATGAAAATCGATTGTAGAGTAGCTTAAGACATTTAAGTGTTTCCTCTAATTCTTTCCCAGCAGAAGCCGAAGAGTTAAAGTGCTTCTTCAACTGATGGAAGTGCTTCATCAGAACAATGAGTCATCTGAGACTCAAGCTAAGTTCCTATCCACACAAAGAGCTCTCCAGTCTGTTTGGGGCATCTGTGATTTATGCTATACTAAGCATGTGCATAGTAAAATTCCATTCAAGCAAAATAACAGCTACAAAAGGGTCCTTTTCACATTAACCTGTACTTAAAGTAGTGCTATTACTAGTTGATAAATCTTTAAAAGGAAGACATCTTACACAAAACAGTGACGTTAAAAAGCAAGAAAGTTTCTAACTGAAAGTTGGGTGCAAGTTCAGAAGCCTTCCCCCTGCTGCCCTGCATCCTATGAGGCTTTGGAACTCCAGCTCTGAGGAGTATCATTTAAAAAGCATTGGCATAATGAGTTTCATTCTGCATTGAACTCCAAGTGGCATATGACAAAGTAATAAGTAAACATCTCAGTAACTGTTCAGCTGCTTCAAATCGTGACCCCATCACTCATTTTGATGGTTCCTGGTAATAAGTGTTTTTCCAGGAATTTTAGAAGGCAAATAAGCTCATTGCTGCTATTTAGAATGACATATACTTGCCACATATGACTGGCTGCAGCTTTTGCCAATGTGACATTAGAAAACTTATCTGCTGATTGTTTTTATATCCTGACACCATTACTTTAAGATCTAGCTTGAAAAACAGAAATTGACAGTTTCTGCCTTTCTAGGAATAAATATCAAATCTCTTGAGCTAGGGGCACACAAGCACGCACACACACACACACACACACACACACACACACACACACACACAACTTTCCAGAAAATCTTTAGATAATCATGTAATATGAAAATTCAGAATATTTTTATCATTCGGCTACAAATTGACTAAGTTAAGAGCTAAATGATCACCAATAATCATTCTCATAGGAAGGTTCAGGAGACAATTTTCACCCTCTGTATTCAGGCTGTTTCTACATGTGTGTTCTATAAAGAATGCTCTGTATCCCCACCCAACTATCCACTAAATATACAACACTCAACTCATTTAAATTAAACATCATTCATTCTGTAAGGCTTTTTCACAAATATCATGATATGAAGGCATTCTATTTTCATTAACGTAATTTGTATGTTCATCCTTGCTGTTGGACAACAGAGTACTGAAGGCAGAATTCATATTTTATTCATTTTTGCCCCAAAGCCTACTTCAGGCCTCATCACATAAATATTGTCAAAAATAGACAACAATAACAATAGCTGTAGATGAATTACTTTCTAGGATTATATTGTGGATAGGCATACTCAGAATATTTGATGATCAAATGCTACCTGAACCTACCGTCAAGGACACAAAGGCTGCATGTGTGATCTACCATACTCACCAACCAACTCCTCATCCACCAGAATTCCATCCATTCTACTTTTGAAAAAAAAAAGGCTATTCTGAAACTTAGATTTTTTTTAAAAAAATGTATTTAACATTTGTCTTGGATGTCTTCTTTAAACAAAATTTGTTGATTGCATTAGAGACATCCACCAGAATTCCATCCATTCTACTTTTGAAAAAAAAAGGCTATTCTGAAACTTAGAATTTAAAAAAAAAATGTATTTAACATTTGTCTTGGATGTCTTCTTTAAACAAAATTTGTTGATTGCATTAGAGACATCACCAGAATTCCATCCATTCTACTTTTGAAAAAAAGAAGGCTATTCTGAAACTTAGAATTTAAAAAAAAATGTATTTAACATTTGTCTTGGATGTCTTCTTTAACCAAAGTCTGTTGATTGCATTAGAGACTCAAGATATGAAAAATATTATATTTTAATTCTTTTCCAAGGAAGCACATTTTCAAAAATTATGGCATTAGTCATGAGTAGTAAAGTTTCCTTTAGACAATTTAATATGAAACCTCTAAGTTCAGTCACAGAACCTAAAGTTGAGATCAATTTTATTAATCAGTAGTAAACTACCATTATGATTTTCATTGATGTGGGAGAAAAGACTGTTCAAGCATAAAGTCTGGATTTTTCAATTAAAGTCTATATTTTTGACATATTATTTGTACCTGGTGGCTTAATAACACTGATTATATTATTATACCATTTAATACCTGAATTTCCTCAAATAGCTATGGGAGCTAATAATACAGAACATCTGAGCCAGACATTTCTAAGGTTAATGAAAAATACTTAAATACATTATAGATACTTAATATGTTAGAAAATTGCAAAGGAAAGGCTTTCTATCAACCTCTGTCCCTATAGGTCTTCGTGAAAAATATTTCTTTCAGTCAATATTCACCGAACACTTTCTTTGTGCTAGAAGTACACTCAGAAGATGGTTATTAATAAGACAGCCTGTGACACCACGAGGCTCATATTCTAATAAACAATGCTGTGGAAAGGTGGATAAATAATTACCAAAGCAAAATTATAAAATATATCAACACATAAGAGTATAGATTAGAGGAACATTACCCCATAAGTGGCAGTCAGTGAAGATCTCTGAAATATGAGTGCAGATAAGTTATTCTACCGAACAGGGAAGAATGTAAAAGACTGAGGAATGAAGATAAAGTCTCAAAGCTTAATCATTTCCACCTAAAACATAGCTGCAGGCCATCATTTCCAAATTAGGATGTGTTCATGAAAGACATGAAAAGTATGTAATCCCAAAGTTGGGGGAAAGCTTGACTGCACCAGATTGGGAAACGTCAGCTTAAGTGGTAAGTGCAGTGCAAATTCTATGGTGAAGTTTGTACTGGGAATTATGGGATGCACTTTCCACATTTGAAAGATTACTTGATACATTTTGAGGTTAGGTAAAGGCCCCATAGGCCATTGAAGGGAAGGCTATACTCAAGTGGTGAGACCAAGTGCCTAATTCATGTAGGTCAAAAAGGCGTCCATAAATTGAGAAAATAGGACTCTGACTAGACATGCTATAGAAGAATTTTACTAATTAATGAAAGCAGAAAAACAGTTATATTGGAAAAGTTATAAATATGATCTGGACTGAAAAATACTTGCAATGCCTGGCAGAAGGGTTTTCTCTCCCTTTCTTAGGAAGGACATTTGACAACATACCGTAAGCCTCACTCATACACACTTACTCTGCTTCTGTGAAAGATAACCCAAAGCATAGTTCCTCTAAAATATATGAGTTTTCAAACCTGAGTTTTAATCTTATAGAGTTGAGACAAAAAGAAATGGTACAAACAGCATTTTAGCAGACTGGCAGTATAGAAAAACAAACTAAGATAATCTTTCCTAGGCAGTATTTTAAAGACTGAGTTTTATTTCTACATTTCAGTGCAACAAGTACTATCTGTTGAAGACTTTTCCAAAAGCATAACTGTAGCCATTGATTTTCTTTAATAGAAAAAGAAAATTTCCATAGATTTTGAGGGTTCCGAAAATCATGTGTTGGCTCTCAAAGAGAAGCAGAATGTGTTTCTTTAGACTATTCAAAATTCAACTGAGACTGCCTTTTTTGCAGCTGTGTAACAAAAGTGCCTCTTCCATGACAATGCAATGAACTATGTATCACTAATACCAACCAAATGTATTTTCAATGACCTTATAGAAAACCTAAAATCATGAGGGAAGAGTGGTGCTGTCAAAATATAATTGTTTCAAACTTAGGAAATAAATGGCTTGGCAAAAATGCAAAACTTATTGACTAACAACTGGTTTGATTTCATATTGGCATTGATGTGAGAGCAGAGGAGACACAACCTTGCTAAACAGCTGTTACCACTAGCTCTCCTTTTAATCAGGAACAGCTGCCCAAGGATTATCTACTCCTGCATTCAGAAGAAAATTGGGCCGTTTCAAGAACCGAAAAAATGGTATCTCTATGAGATTGGATTAAGCTTCCTCAAGAATCATCTGGCCCTGAAACCAAGCAAGCATAGGGGCACCACTTCCTATTTTGGCCACACAGTCTTTGACAAATCTACTGGAATGTCCAGAGAATTCTTTGCCCAGAGAAGAATTCTGTGTTAAATTTAAGTGCAGGGCCTACAAAGAAAATCATCCCTAGATATTGAGATGTATCTGGATGGAGACTTGATAGAGAAATTAAAACTGAAACTACTGATTATGTATTTCCAGCCACAGTTGATGAGAATAGAGTGAAAAACATACCAAATTGCATGTGAGAGAGTGACCATGAGGAGAGCCTTACAAACACGCCACTCCTGAGTTGGTGCTGGTTTAGTACAAACAGCATTGACTGCACTGTACCCTACAGTCAGATTGATCCTAACTTACCACCTACCTTTAACAACCCGTTTTTACCGTTCCATTCTTCACACCTACCATCGCACTCATAACGCTGTCCTATAAAACTTCTCCTTTGTTACTGAGTCCTTTCCCTGAGTCTATCAGAGAAGTCTATAATATACTGGGTGTCACTATTTAAAACCTGCCTTAAACCGTAGGTCGGGGACTGTTGGTAGATACAGGCTATGATTTATAGCAAATAGTTCTTCCCTCCTCCTGAGGGCTCTTTGTTACAGCTATGCCAAGATTATTTTTATCTGGGTTAGAGTTCCAATGACTCCCTTTTGATTTAGGGTTGAAGCCTAATTTTGAACAACAAAACTGTCATATTTGGATGAAAGGAAGGCTATGAGATAGGACTAGAAATAAACCCAAATAAAGCAAGGCCTTGGTCATAAGCAGAAATGAGTGGTGGCCAGAAGCTGGCACACAGAGCTGCTGAGCCACACACAACCCTAGATGTCCATGTACCCATGGCCTTAACTGTCCTATGACAGAGATGTCTCAGATCCAAGGAATCTCCAGTGCCCCCTTGAAACAAGAAAACTACGTTTCTCTGTAGTTCTTATTCTCAGGTTCGCACGCAATTCTATTGTCATTATATATTCCTATCACTTTTAGTATCTTCAGTGAATATCTGTGCTTGAAGAACCTATATATAATCTAAAAACCAGTCATACAGGCACCAGCCTGAAGCTGAGCAAAACTTAGAGAGATTTCAGTAAATTCCGGATGAAATATCTTCTATCTGACCTTCTATGCAATCTGAGGTTACAGTAAAAAATATAAACCCAGCTGCTCGTCTGAACAATTCCAGGCAGTGTGAATGTCAGAACACTAGCATGAGAATGAAATTCAGGGTCTGGAGGTTCTAGGAAGGCACCTCAGATCTAAAGATAGAGTGTTTTTTCTTCATTCCTTCATAAGCTTCTTTTATATAAATCAAATCTAGGCATGTATGCGCTTCTTGAGAAATCAGTTTTATTTCAGGCATCTCAGCAAATCGAGAAGTCCTAAGTTTCCCAGAAGTCAGGTTAAACACAGTCTCCCACTTTATACCTGTTATGGAAAGGACTTAAGCTTTGCTTATGGGGACATACAGTGAGAAAATGGCTACAGCCATCTGGAAATCTTGGCTTTACTACACTAATATACCACACTTCTATAAGCTATTATTTTATATTTGCTCTCTGTGTGCACTTGTGAACATACCAACATCATGAGTTTCAAGATACCATAGTATTATAATATTCATTTAAAACCAATATCTCATATCGCAATGTTTCTGTAACACTTTGCACTGGAAGTCTTTGCCAAGGAAGCTTGGGTTTGGGCATTAGCCCAAAGTCTAAAGTTTTAAAAGATGTAGAATATATTTCAAGAAGAATGAAGGTGATAAATTTAATCTAAATAATGATTGAGTTTTCTTGTGTTTGGTGTGCCTTTGTATAGACAACAGAACAGTGGAGGGATGGCTTATATAATAAGCAGGTAAAGCATAGTAGTGCCTCAAAATGTGACTTGTGCAAATACTGACTTTTATCACAGGTTTCAGTCTCCCATAGCTGCAATGACCATAGGTTCTGAAAGCAACCAGTTATAGTCGTAAGGACAGTGTCACAAACAGTAAGAATGGCACATGCCTTTACTATCCTCTCTTCTTGTCTTCTCCAGTAACACAACCTTAGCTCTGTTTCACATGTCTTTTCTTTGCATCTAAGCATAGCTACATTATTGTTAATAAGATGTAAGCACAAGTCTTGTAAGCAAAGTACAATGACAGCCAAGTGGTCCCTAATTGGGTCTTTTTATTGAACTTTTTCTGAAGCTTGAGACTAGGATGGTGATGGATGGAAATCTACACTGCCTTGGATGATAAAATGACCTTCAGGATGAAAATGTCACATAAGATGCTGTTGCTATAGCAGTGCCTGACTACCTGTGGCCAGACTTAATTTCTCTGTAAAGAAATAATATTCCGGATTAATACTTTGTAATTTGGTGTTTCTTATGAAGTTATACCAAATTGCAGTTTGTCCAGCTGCAAGGTATTCCTACAGGGTTGTGGCACAGGTCAAAGAAGGAAGTACATAAGATAAATGTTTCTGAAAAAATATATGGGAAGCTCATCTACTGTCTGTGCTTCTAATGCTCACATTTTAATTTCAGAACCATTGAGAATAAACAACAGAAGATTGAACAGGTGGCTCAGTGGGTAAGAGCAGTAGATTTGCAAACATTAAAAATTTGAATTTCAATCCCCAGGTGCTGAGAAGAAGCGAGGTTGGGCTTCCATTGTATCTCTCCACCCAGCCCTATGTGAGATAGAGACAGGTTGGTCACAAGGGCTAATTGGCCATCCAGACCACTTGAAATGGTAGCATCCAAAGTCAGTAAGACTGTCTCAAGAGAAGAAGGTGGAGAGTGGTAATCAGGATGCTCAACATCTTTATCTGGCCTCAGCATGATGAACATTCATGCATGGGCACACACACACACACACACAGAGAGAGAGAGAGAGAGAGAGAGAGAGAGAGAGATCCTCACACACAAATAAATGTATTTATTTTTTATGCACATATCTCTTCCTTCTACCATAAACAAGAGCATAAACACTGTTAACTGTCTGCATCACTGTGATTATATATTATATGCATTTGAGAAAGAATATTTGTCAGTCAATTAATTCTTTTCATTTTATAGATCACTGTCACCTAATGGAGACTGTTAAGAATATCCTCTCATTTTCCATAACTATATAAGACATTTGCATTAAATGAGGAGGTTCTTTATTTCCTCAGGATTCATTTATGCCTGCTGGTTATTCCCCAGCTAAAGTCATAATCTTGTTTGCAACATCATAATCATTTACCTAGTGAACAATCAGTGTGTCACTAACAAAGAATTATGACTTTAGGTAAAGGATAGACCGCAGGCACAGATGAACTCTGCGGAAATAAACGCTGTTTTCATGCAAATGCTGCTGGTAATAAATAACGAGGGATGAAAATTAGGAAGAAGTAGAAGATTATATAGAAGCAGGGATGGAGAAGCGTGAAAGAAATGCTTTAGGATTTTTTTCTTTTCTGAAAGTATGATACACACAGTGTTTATGAATGGTAATAACTTCAGTGTTTAAAATTTTTAACTTATAACTTGCAAAAATATGATAACATATAGAACAATGGCTCATATTTTTTTCTATAAATGCAAATCTGGTGTGGTGGTATTTTGTTTGGGCTATAACAAATAAAGCTTGCCTGAGGATCAGAGTGCAGAGTGAATGACTAGTTAGGCATAGAAGCCAGCTAGTGGTGGCACACGCCTTTAATTCCAGCACTGGGGAGGCAGAGACAGGAGATGTCTCTATGACCTCAAGGCCACCCTGAAATATATGAGATTGATCCAGTCTCAAAGAGAAACAGAGTCAGGCAGTGGTGACTCACACCTTTAATCCCAGTATTTAGGAATGCCTTCATTCCCAGCACTAAGGTGGAAACAGGAATGGATATGGCTGGGCGAAGAGAGAAATATAAGGAAGGAGGAAACAAGGTTTCATAGCATTCATTTGAGGACTTGTAGAGACTGGATACCCTATTCAGTCTGAGGTAAGAACTAGTAGGTGGCTGCTTTGATCTACTCTTCTCTGATCTTTCAGCATTAATCCCTATATCTGACTCGGGGTTTTTATTACTAAGATCAATTAGAATTCCTGCTACAATCTGGCACCCTGGATCATTTAGTCTAATTGCCATATGATGAAAGTAGTTTTGATGTTGATTTTTTATGTTGATGTTGGATGGCTTATTCATACCAATTTGGCCCTAAATTTTGGATGGCAAACTTTAATTTTGGAACTGAAACAATCTAGAATGACCTGAGTCTCAGTGAAGGACTATCTTCATTGGCTTGAAGGCGTACCTGTGGGGGATTGTCTTAGGTATGTTAGGATCTAGACCACTTTGAGCAGCACCATTCGCTATCCTGGGTTCTGTCAGAACCATGGTTCCTGCAGCCCTGGAGCTGACCAAGAGTTTGTGATCAAATAGAATTTAAACAAAATTTGTGTGCTAAAACTTGATTGTCTGGGTGGTCCTCCCCAGGTGTAAACTATGAAATAATAGGACATGGGAAATAAGAAAAATGAAGAACTCCGTGATGCAGTTTCTATAGGTTCTTCATCCACAATGGTGTGGGACATTGCTGTGATGAAGAAGCTTTCAGATCACCAACAACTGTATAAGGAAACCCTCATCCTTGATCTGCAATCCCATCAAACTTATTCATTCACCGAGCAGGGATTAGTTGCAACTGTTATTGTCTGACACTGGGACCCCATGTGAGCAATACAGACATCTGTTCAGGTAGCTCCAGGAAAAGTAAATGTGGTATCTTCAAAAATAGTGCATAAAAGATTAACACCATGGTTGACTACATGAAAGGAACAGGGGTAATACAGCTCTCCATCGTACATAAGAAACCACTTTTATACTTGCTGAGAAAACCACCGAGTTTTAGAAAACGTATCTGAAAGAACAACTTTTTTCTACAATAAAAATTATATTTTAGGGCAAGGGCTGGAAAGGACAGTCAAATATCTTTAAGCCAAAACTAACATGCTAATAGGAAGTATTTTTCTATGTTAAAAAGGGGCCAAAATATATTTTTACTACAGATACTAAAACTCAGATAACCAGTAGCAGCAGAAAGGATGCCAAAGGGACTTTTATACAAACTGTGATGATTTGAGGGATGACTCACTGCTATGTCTATGCATTTGTGAAAGTAGACGTGTTAAAAGAAAAATCAAATTTAGTGCTCAAGGGGGTAGGCTTCTAGAAGATCCCGACATTTCCCTGAGCTTTTCCCAATACAATCCTCCCACAAACCACTTGCTTGCCCCAAGCTCCACAGCAGATCACCTGGTGAGGCCGTTCCTCCTTCCCTGCTCTCAAGTCCAGCACATCTCCTCCAGCCTTCCTTTGGACTTATCCAAAGGCCAAGGCCCCAGTAACAATAGGTGAATCCATGCAAGATCCTAGACAAGCCTGCCAGAGAAGCAAGTAGGCTAGCTAAGCTCGAATTCAAGCTTCAGATCTTCACTTTCCCTTGTCTCCTCCAAATGAAAGCCCAGCAGCCTCATCCACAGGTCTGTAGTAGACCATCTCCTGTGACCTCTCGTCATTCTCTACCTTTGTTTCCAGGAGATTAAGCAGTTCATTTTACAACATCCTGCATTCCTTCCTCTTTTTGGAGATTATGAACCAACTCAACCCCACCCCAGCAATCAGCCAATCCCATTCTTAAAATTAGTTCTCAGCCACTTGGTGGTAGCACACACCTTTAGTCCCAGCACTTGGAAGGAAGCTGAGGCTGGTTTTTAGTGAGTTCAAGCCCAGCCTGGTCTACAAGAACTAGATCCAGGATAGGCTCCAATGCCACAGAAAAACCCTGTCTCGAAAAACCAAGACAAACAAACAAATAAAAACCAAAACAAACAAAAAAATAGTTCTCAATACAAATTCTAATCAGAAAACTCCAGTAGCCATGCCTGACATGAACCCAGAATAATGGCCTATTGGGCTATACAGAGCAAACACACTCCCCTAAGAATGAGAGAAGGCAACAGAAATCAATGAATAAAACAAAAATCTAACAAATATAAGACCACATATTAGCACAAAGAATGACAATAATCACAAACGCAGATTCCAAGACTCCAGCATTAAAAGCATAATCAATAACAGACAGAAAAACATGTCTTCTATGGATCCTATCAATCTTACTACTGTAGACCCTGAGAAATGCAAAATCTTTGAAACAGAGGACAAGGGCCTTCATGATGATGTATTTATGAATATGATAGAGATCCTCAAAAAGAAATGAATAAGCCCCTTGAAAAAAATCTATGACAAGGCAAATAAGCACTTGAAGGAAATAATAAAACAATTCCAGACATTGATGTAGAAATAAAATCAAATAAGAAACCCAAACTTAAGCAAATATGAAAATGAAAGTTTTAGGACTATAAATAAGAGGCTCAGATGCATGTGTGACCAAGAGAATACAAGAGATGGAAGAGAAAATCACAGGCATTGAAGACAAGATAGAAGTATATATAACTCTCTTAAACAAAACGTTAAATATAAAAACTTCCTTTGATAGGCCAGCCCTTAGGTGGGTGGAGTAGACAGAAGAGAATGCTGGGAGAAAGAAGCCGAGTCAGTCACCATGATTCTCCCACTCTAGACAGATGCAGGTTAAGATCTTTCCTGGTAAGCCAGCTCATGGTGCTACACAGAATATTAGAAATGGGTTAGATCAATAATAAGAGCTAGCCAATAAGAGGTTAAAACTAATGGGCCAAGCAGTGTTTAAAAGAAAAAAAAAAAAAAACTTCCAAGCCCAAAACAGAGAGGAAATCTGTAACATTACAAAAGATAAAAATCTATGAATAATAGGAATAAAGGAGGAGGGGAGGAGGTGGAAATTTTATTATTATTATTATTATTATTATTATTATTATTATTATTAAAAATTTTCACCTCCTTCAATCCTCCCATTTCCCTCCGACTCCTCCCCTCCCCCTTGCTCTCCAGTTCTAAGAGCAGTCAGGGTGCCCTGCCTTTTGGAAAGTCCAAGCCTCCCCCCCTCCATCCAGGTCTAGGAAGGTGAGCATCCAAACAGACTGGGCTCCCAAAAAGGCAGTACATGCAGTAGAATCAAAATCCGGTGTCATTATCATTGGCTTCTCAGTCCGCCTTGAGGTCTCTTTTTAAAAATGTACTGGAACTAAAGCAAATATTATATCCACTTTATTTTATATCTTATTATTCCCCTTTGCATCAAGGAACTTTAGAAGCTGCCATTACTCAGTATTCAAAAACAATTCACAGGAAAAAGCACTGTAATTTTAAGTGCATTGATGATGCCGTGCTGACATGGCCATAGAGAATATTCTCTTTTGATGTAATTATCAAATATAATTACATAAGAAACATTCGTTAGCTTAAACCCAATAGCTTTCTGTTCTAAGGTAAGTTTCATTGACATAAATTTACCCATTACCAGTGTGGTCTGCAATATAGATGTATGTTTGACATACAATATGGCATCTGGAAGAAAAGAATCTGCCACTTTTACCATCGCGAATCCTTATTAGTTTCCCAGCTTGAAAATATTTGAGCCGCTAATAATCTCCAACACCTGGACACGTTAGTCACTCAGTTGTTTGGTTTATTCTGGGTACAAAGTGGAGAAGTAACGATCTGTTATGCATCCTTCACCCATGGAAGTGTAGAGACATGTTGCTTGTCAAGAAAATCTTCCTCGTCCTCATCTGTACTGTAATCACCAAGTGACAGCAAAGACTGCATTTCGGTATTTCTTCCAGAAGTGCTGAAAATGCACGAGAAGATCAGTACACAGCATAAGGCACCAAGTTTCAGCTTCCATTTGTCTTACAATTAAGACTACCTACGCTGAAGCCATCGGAAGCAGGCTGAATGGGGGAGTAAGTTTTCATGTACCTAGGATATACGAAGTCTCCTCATAATAAGAAACTCTCATCTCCTCACTTCCAGGAAACCAAACTACAACTGTAGCAAAGGGAGAGAATATTTATGGACTCCAGCAGTGCCCTTCCCTCATGATTTAGAAGAAACTTCTAAAACCTGCAGAGCCTCAAGGTCATCATTAAGAACATTCATCATGATATTGGCTGCTTAAAAGAATCCCAATGAATAGACATTCAGATAAATCACTCCCTTGTGTACAGTAAATTAAAACTATATGGATAGTCACTAAGATCAACCAAAGCCAAAATTCAATGACACTAATTACTTGCCTGTTTTTGGTTCTTGTTCGATTTGTTTTGTTTTATATTTTATCTGTAGAAAGATGTGGACTGCCCAAAGTTCTAACACGTGAGTGTCTGTGGTTTAAAAACAAACATAGCTTGTGAGAACAAAATCCTCTGTATTACTCAAATAATTGGGTCCAAAGTTACCAGGATTTCCAGCCCATGTATGCCAGCAAGTGTGAAAATGTTCATCTTCTGATAGACATGACATCTTTACAGACAATTTTATTAAATCCAAAGCAGGCTCAATTAACAATTCCTTACTCGCCTGTGAACAAGCTGGGAAGAGACTACAAGGGCTGCCAGGTGGTTATTGTGTGATCCTTTTAGTTGTACATCTTGCATTATATCATGCATCCCTCTGTATTTTTAGTATTAAATTTCTTTTGTGAAATGATTATGAGAACACATATAGATTTAGTTGGGTTTTAATAACATTTTACGGGAAAAACTACTTTTATGCTATTCATTTTTAAAGTGTTATTTATATTGACATGCAAAAAGATCAGGAGCTCAGGCAAAGCTTTTCTCTTTCAGAAAGACATAGTTACACACTCTTAATTCCCTTAGAGTTGAGCATTAGACTGCAAGCCAATCCTAGGGACTTATATTTAAAGGATCTTTATTTTGAATTTATTTTCTTATTTTAAAATAAAGTTCCTCCTTCAAAACTGCCAGTGCCAAACTCATTGCTTTGTTGAACATGTGTCAAGTTGACCTCTGTATCTTTTTAAAGTGATTCCCATTTGCAATGAGGAATAAAGTTATGCAAATTGAAATTCCAGAGTCAATTTTAAAGGGAAAACTTCTCAATCAATATTCTAGTCTTTAATCTTTACATTGGGTAAGATTCTATTAATGTGAACTATGGAGATGTATTATACTAATTAATTCAAGCAAGACAACTTTTTTTCAATATAATCCTGGGGGGGAGGGTTATTGCCTTTGTCCCCTTTTAATGACCCACTCTACATAGCAGAGAAATGTCTTTCAATTAAAGTAACAATTTTATAAGTCTTTTACTAAATCACAATACTAGGTCAGCACAAGTTCCAAGCAAATAAAATAAAAATGGTTATAAATTTCACACATTTGAGCAAATATTCTTATATAGTAAAGAAAACTGAGCTCATCTAACCTATTATGTGCCATCTTCCTGTAGGAAGGTCTAGAATTACTTACCTCATCTCAGTTTCACAGTTGTAATCATCACAAGGCATCTCCAGGAGGTCTTCGGACATCTGATTGAAATTCAGAGAATAGCGGGCGAAGGCTGGTAACTCTTCTGAGGGTAGACTCTGAGGTTTTTCTGAAGGATCTGAAACATGTGTTTCCGCATATCACTAGCACGTACATTCAAGAAACATGTGACTATCGTATGGTGCTGGAATTGACCCAGGATGAATGACAAGCAGCTCACAAAGATGGTCAGCACAGACTTGCTGCCTCCCATCGAGTTCTCAATGCTTGTGAGGTGCTGAGATTCCAGGGCGCACAGGGTAAGGGGTACAATGCTTGGTTAACATGTGGAAAACCCTGGGGCCAATAACTAACCCCAAAAGGAAAGAAAAGAAAAAGGAAGGAGGGAAAAGAGAACGGGAAATAAACAAAGGTGTGGTGTCATGTTACCATAATGATAATGATTTTTGAAATATACGTGCTGCTGGTGAAATATGCCAAATAGCCTGACCATTCACAAAATTCAAAATGAAATGAAGTAATCCCTTGTAACAGTAGATCATTGTGCAGTTTGTAAATTTGCCTGCACCTTAGATTCTCTATTATTTATGTGCTTGTTTGTTCTGCAATGCTCTTCTTCTTTTTTTTTTTTTTTTTTTTTGGCTTCTTAGTGTTAGGTGATCTTTTGTATTTGAAGGAGGGAGAGGAGTAGATAAATCTTAAGTCATCTTTATACAAACTTTTACTTGAAATACAACATGGAAATAAATATTTCTATGAGAGATCTCAATTCATTCTTTCTTACATTGATGTAACTTAGTGTCTAGGTAGGCTAGGTTAACTCATTATATACCAAAGGATCACCTTGACTTCACAAGCTCTTATCTCTACCAACTGCATGCTGTGGTTACAGATGTGAACCACTATGTACTGTTTATGAGGTAGTAGAGTTAGAATCCAGAGCTTTGTATAAGTTAGCACTCTACCAACTGAACTATATTCTAGCCCATTAAGCCATCTAAGTTACCATAAAGTATTATGCACTCTCACTGGGTGCTACTAGTCTTTTCCCTTTTATAAAAGTGTCAGATAATTAACTTCCTAGTTGGAAGGAATAAACACTAAACAAACAATATTCTAGCACTAGACTTAAAAAATACTTAGCTTTTGAGAGTTAATAGTAACTTTCAGTTTTGGAGCAAAGAGATTTCCCCCACCGAAACTAAATTACATTGTTCCCACTGAAAGATAGACCTCAATATATTTACAGAATGAAACTTCCATAAAATTATTTAGCTCAGTGATTTTCAAATTATGATACACTTAGATAAATTAAGTTTGAGATTATGTTCTTCCCTCACAATCCCAAAGCAATCAGACAGAGTCACCTAATCTCATTTATATTTGAGGACTCTTGATAAAATTTACTATGAAACAAAACTCCTAAAAGTTTGGGTTATATTAAAAAGAAATACCACCACCCTCACTTGTAAAAATGAGAAAGGAGACACACACACACAAATAGTCTTTCACTATACAATGATACTAGACCCAAGTTTCTTTAGCTCAAGTGGCTGTGTTACAATGTCTAACTCTTAGGTTTGAGCTACTCTCTTCTCCCCCATTCAGCCTTTGAGCTGAAATGTTAAATAAAGCCTCACATTGCACTACATGCCTAACTCCTGACACTAGAGAATTGAAGGAGGAGACAGGACCTGTCAATACTATAACAAGTAACTAAAAAAGAAAAAAAAATTAATTTGGCAGAAAAAATACTTTAAGTTCTTGAAAATATACCACACAAATCTGTTGCCTACAAAAGAAATAATAAAACAAACTACTTTTACAAAAACAAAACTAATGTCAAATATCCAATATAACAAAGCAAATTAAATGGTCACTTATTGCTCAATTGGATCTTTTTCCAGAATAATAGTGAGTTCTAACAAAAGTGTCAGGACAGTAAGTACTGTTAAGCATGTCCTGTGGAATAGAGAAGCATCTTCATCATGTTAACTGACTGACTCTGAGCACGGCAGCACACATGTGTAAGAGGTTTTCTTGTTCATGAAGATAATACTGGCATGATTTTTGATAAAGTCACAATGTTTGTAACTAACTTTCAAATGGCTCTTAAAAGTACAGTAACACAAAATGCATTCTCTCACTCTGTTCTCTCCTTCCCCGACCTTTCTTCCTTCCCTCTGTCTCCCTTTCATCCTCTCTTCTAAGTCTCTTTCTCAGAACATACACATATAACTGAGTTTGCTCCATTTTTATTCTATTATTTTACAAATTTTCAAAAAATTTGGAATTACTTCAGAAATTCTATCAAATACATCAAAGAAAAAGTGAAGGCGATATCACTAGTGAACTGGTTTTTAAAATCCTGAGAGAATTTAACCTTCAAAAAAGCACACCAAACTGCCTTGTCCCATAGCCATACTGATGAATATCTTGAATATGGTGATGGATGGAGATAGAGACAGAGACCCACATCGGAGCACTGAACTGAGCTCCCAAGGTCCAGTTGAAGAGCAGAAGCAGGGAGAAGATGAGTAAGGAGATCAGGACTGCAAAGGGTTGGTCCACCCACGGAGACAGTGTGACTGATCTAATGGGAGCTCACCAAGGCCAGCGGGACTGGGACTGAATGAGCATGTGATCAAACTGGACTCTCTGAATGTGGCTGACAATGGCTGACTGAGAAGCCAATGATAATGGCACTGGGATTTGATTCTAATGCATGTACTGGCTTTTTGGGATCCTAGTCTGTTTTAATGCACACCTTCCTAGGACTGGTTGGAGGGGGAATGGCTTTGGACTTCCCAAAGGGCAGGGTACCCTGCCCTCTCTTAGGACTGGAGGAAGAGGGGGAGGGGGGAGCGGGAGGGAAATGGGAGGAGGGGAGGAGGTGGAAATTTTGAATGGTATTATTTATAAAGCAATAAAAAAAGCACACCAAATACAAGTGAAAATAAAAACTTTGCAAAGCAACCATGTTGACTATTCTTGGCTCTCAACTTGGCTGCATCTGGATTTAGCTAAAACTCAAGCAGCTGGGTGCACTTGTGAGGGATTTTCCTTGATTGGATCATTTGAGATAGGAATATCGACCTTAATTGAATCTGGGCCACACCTTCTGGTGACTGCCTATATAAAGGATATAAAGAAGAAAGCTCTCTGGAGAAGATAATAATCAACTTTATATGGAAAAACAAAAAACCCAGGAGAGCCAAAACAATCTTATACAATAAAAGAACGTCTGAAGGCATTACCATCCCTGACTTCAAACTCTATTACAGAGCTACAGTATTGAAAACAGCTTGGTATTGGCATAAAAACAGAGAAGTTGACAAATGGAATCGAATAGAAGACCCTGACTTTAACCCACAAACCTATGAGCACCTGATTTTCGATAAAGGAGCTAAAAGTATACAATGGAAAAAAGAGAGCATCTTCAACAAATGGTGCTGGCAAAACTGGATGTCAATCTGTAGAAGAATGAAAATAGATCCATATCTATCACCATGCACAAAACTCAAGTCCAAGTGGATTAAAGACCTCAATATCAGTCCGAACACACTGAACCTGATAGAAGAGAAAGTGGGAAGTACTCTACAACAAGTGGGCACAGGAGACCACTTCCTACGTAAAACCCCAGCAGCACAGACAGTAAGGGCCTCATTGAATAAATGGGACCTCCTGAGACTGAGAAGCTTCTGTAAAGCAAAGGACACTGTCGCCAAGACAGAAAGGCAACCCACTGACTGGGAGAAAATCTTCACCAATCCCGCAACTGACAAAGGTCTGATCTCCAAAATATATAAAGAACTCAAGAAACTAGACCGTAAAAGGCTAATCAACCCAATTATAAAATGGGGCACTGAGCTGAACAGAGATCTCTCAACAGAAGAAGTTCAAATGGCCAAAAGACACCTAAAGTCATGCTCAACTTCCTTAGCGATCAGGGAGATGCAAATCAAGACAACTTTAAGATACCATCTTACACCTGTCAGAATGGCTAAAATCAAAAACACCAATGATAACCTTTGCTGGAGAGGTTGTGGAGAAAGGGGTACACTCATCCATTGCTGGTGGGAATGCAAACTTGTGCAACCACTCTGGAAAGCAGTGTGGAGGTTTCTCAGGAAATTCGGGATCAACCTACCCATGGACCCAGCAATACCACTCTTGGGAATATACCCAAGAGAGGCCGTATCATACAACAGAAGTATATGCTCTACTATGTTCATAGCAGCATTGTTCGTAATAGCCAGAACCTGGAAACAACCTAGATGCCCTTCAATTGAAGATTGGATGAAGAAAGTATGGGATATATACATATTAGAATACTACTCAGCAGTAAAAAACAAGGACTTCTTGAAGTTTGCAGGCAAATGGATGGAAATTGAAAACACTATCCTGAGTGAAGTAAGCCAGACCCAAAAAGAGGAACATGGGATGTACTCACTCATATTTGGTTTCTAGTCATAAATAGAGGACATTGAGCCTATAATTCGGGTTCTTAGAGAAGCTAAATAAGAAGGAGAACCCAAAGAAAAACATATAGGCATCCTCCTGAATATTAACCTTCATCAGGCGATGAATGGAGACAGAAACAGAGACCCACATTGGAGCACCGGACTGAAATCTCAAGGTCCAAGTCAGGAGCGGAAGGAGAGAGAGCACGAGCAGGGAGCTCAGGACCGCGAGGGGTGCACCCACACACTGAGACAAAGGGGATGTTCTATCGGGAATTCACCAAGGCCAGCTGGCCTGGGTCTGAAAAAGCCTGGGTTATAACCGGTCTCGCTGAACATAGCGGACAATGAGGACTATTGAGACCTCAAGAACAATGGCAATGGGTTTTTGATCCTACTGCACCTATTAGCTTTGTGGGAGCCTAGGCAGTTTGGAAGCTCACCTTACTAGACCTGGATAGAGGTGGGTGGTCCTTAGACTTCCCACAGGGCAGGGAACCCTGATTGCTCTTTGGGCTGTTGAGGGAGGGGGACTTGATCGGGAGGGGGAGGGAAGGGGAGGTGACGGTGGGGAGAAGACAGAAATCTTTAATAAATAAATAAATAAATGAAAAAAAATAAAAAATAAAAGAAAGCTCTCATTTTATGCCTGTTGGCCCTCATTCTCACTAGGAAGCCCATTTTTTCACTAGCATTAGAGCCTACTTCTTCCAAATGCTGGCATATTCTGAAGACCAGCTGAAACATTCAGTCTTGTGAATTGAACAATAATCAGATTTTTGGACTTTCTGTTGGAAGATAGCAACTGGGAGAAGCCCAGATAACAAAGTAACTGAAGGACATATTGGAAATACATTGTTAAAAGTGGATTCAACTAAAGGAAATAGGTTCCCAGCAGGAGAAGGCAGACTGTAACAGAAACCAATTCTAAGATACAAAAGCAGAATTTTTTCTTTCTGAAAATAAGGAATTTATTCTGTAGTCAGAAAGAAAGGCTGCCACTTTAAGAGTAGTGAAATAGAATCATCCTAGTCCTGTCACTGAGTGGCCAAGGATATGAGGTGAGATAGGCCATGGGCTTAAACAATACAGTGTATGAAAAACAATTAAAAAATGAATAAAAAGTTAAGGAAAGGATGTTTAGCATATTCTTCCAGGAATGAAGTGTGAGAAAGAAATGATGAGGTTGTAAAGTAAGACAGCACTGAATCATGTCACAGACAGGATGTAGAATCCAGAACCAAGGAAGTCCCCGTTAAAAGAAGAGACAACATGTTACTATTCTAAGCTTATCTGTATTTCAAGTATAACGTTCTCAGGGGCTTCTAAAGTGGACCACAACAGGTAACAGAGCCACGTAGCCCTCCCTTTGGGAAAAAACACCAAGACCATTAGGCTCAAACAACCAAAACTTCTATGGGAATACAGGGACTGAAGATGCTGAGTGTCTGCTATTGTGCAAAGGAAAGAAAGTTCAGATCTATTAGCTACATACATTGAAGTGGTCAGTCATAACAGACACAGTGTGTGGGCCAGCAAGCTGCCTCTCCAGGTAGAGCATTTGCTGAGCAAGCCTGGCTCCGAGGCTGAGCTGGGGCACCCATGTAAAGCTGCAGCCAGAGAAGTGGCCTTGCAAGGTTGTCCTCTGACCTCCACCCTTGTCATGACACACTCCCCCTCCCCCTTCTCTCCTCATCATACATATACCCAAGCATGCACAATATATAAAGAAATATTTAAAAAGACATTCCAAAGCCAGGTATTTTCAAGAATATCACTATAATCGGCCTTTGGGATAGGACAGAGAACTTAATCCACAGAATCTTGACCAAGAAGCAAACTAGAAGGAAATCTTGACAAGATAACAAGTGATAACTCACTGAGATGTATTTACTATACTCTAGAATAGCACAGGATTTAATAAAGTGAACAAATGAATGATTCTTCATCTTTATTTTAGAGATGAATTAAAATAAAAAAACTAAAGAAGAAATATTATCAGTTTCCTAGTTTTTCCTCTTCCAGTTCTTAAATGTTAAAAAATATGCACAAAAATTAGAAGAAACTGTCAATTTTCTCCTGTTTCTGGTCTATAAAAAGCAGTTTTATATAGTTAACTAGGCAGTATTCTGTTGAAAACAGTAAAGTCAGAAAGGACTGCTTCAAGAATCCTAACAGCTCAATTTTCCCACAAGGTCGCTGTACAGACAATTTCACAAAGATAAAGACAGTAACCCTTCATTGCACTTGAAGGAAAGATCAAAAAGATTTTGCTTTTAAACTAGTTTTTTTATTACATTTCATTTGTGTGGGTTAATTTACACATATACATACCACTGCACACATAAGGAAGTCAGAGAGAAACTTGAGGAATTCTACCTGGGATGAAATTCTAGTTGTCAGACTTAGTCAAATGACTATACTTGGAGACAAAATGCTGGCGCTAAATATAAGGGTTCTTATGTCACATATTTTTTGAGTATTACATGGGTTGAAAAGGACTAGCTTTTCTGTGTGTTAAGAAACCATATATTTTATGACTACTTTTGTGTGGTAGTGGGGATATCTAAGGAAACAGACACATGGGAAGGAAATGTCTTCTTCATTTGCTTGTTGTAGAGCAAGATGTAAGGACTGAAGCAGAAAACAGTTTTTTACAGCATTTCATAAGTCAAGGCTATCACTTACCTGCAAGGTTTTTCAGTGTGTTTAATTCTTTCTCCAAACTTTCTAAAGCTTGCTGATCTTCTGCATTATCTAGGAAAGGCTCATTCTGGTCAGTGACATCTATGTATTCAATTTCTGAAATTTCAGAAGCAGCTCTGGATAGGGGTTGAGCAGCTACACTTCTTGATCGGGGATAAGAGGACAAATGAGAGCTGGGGCCTTTTCGAGCAGAACTGGAAACAGGGAAGTTTGCTGTAGAAGGTCTCTGGGATTTCTGGCCTGTGAAGAGAAAAGAAAGCAGACAACTGCTTTTAGAGCCCAAGTGTGTATTGTTTGTTTAATTTAGGGTGCTCATGCATGTGTATGTGTGAACACGCACACAAATGGATGTGCTTCTGGATGGAGACTGGAGTTCTCATCATCAGGAACACCATCCAACTTATTTGAGTGAAATCCTCTCGTTGGCTTAGGTTTACCATCTAGGGTTCAGTGTTTGGACAGTGAGTAACACTGTTGTTCTTATAGCTACCATCCCAGCTCCCTGCCCTGGAGAAAAAGCATACATCAGCATGCCTGACATTTTTACACAGGTTCTAGGGGTCAAACTCAGGACCCAGTGCTTAGAAGGCACACACTTTACTGCCTAACCATCCACCATGCACCAGCCCTTCTGTATGTTTACAATACAAATGACTGCACTCCTAAACTCAAAGCATCCCATAACGCTGGTGGCTTTTGGCTGTCACTTATTTGAGCTACCCACAGTTAATTAATCCCAAATTGCATTCACAGTAACATAAAGAACTTCGCTGAGTCATTTTTCAATACTCAGGAAAAGAGAATCTATTCTACAGCAGTTTAGGCAAAATGCCCATCCGATAAGCCAGCTTCAGAGCAGCCTAGCACGCATCCTCCATTCCAGTACATCCGACAGCTGGATGCCCTTACGTGTTCCTTAAATTCTAGAAAAATACCGCACTGCCTTGGAAAGGGGAAAGAAAGAATACACCGACATGTAACTATATAGAATCAAAGGGAAATTTAAAAGTAAAAAGCAAAATGGTAACTAGGGAAGTCACCCTGTATAAGCTTAAGAATCAGTTTATCTTTCTTTGTTCTTCCCTTCTTGTTCTATAGTGAGTATGTGAACACTCTCATGAGCGTCTGGTTATAGCACGTAAATAGTTCATAACAACTCACCATAACACACAGAGGGTACTGACTTTAAAGAACATTGCAGAAATCAGTTTTAAAAATGATTTTGCTAAATGAAATTATGAATAAATTAAGTCTCTAACCCTTTTGTGACAGTACAAAAAAAAAGAAGTTTTAAAGAAAGTTGATCAACAGGCATATGCCTATGTGTTCATTCTTGTTAAAATGCCCTCAAGGAATATTTTGATGATCAGAATTGAAAAGCGGTCTCCCTTTATAGAATGTGGACTGATTCAATAAGTCATTCATAGTCAGAAAGCAGCACTCTGCCTCCTCACACAGAATTATGCCATCCCCCAGCAGAACAGCAGCTACGGCAGTAATTCTTTACAGAAACCAAACATCCCGGATTCTCAAGAAATATTGTTCTTTCTTCTCTGTTATGGTGCTGCATCAAATGCAAAATGTAAAAGAATTTATATCGCTTATTGAAACATAGCAAATAAAAGGAAGAAGTTATTAGTAAGGTCTGATATTTTGACAACAGCAGCAACAGCAACAAAGGGAAGTGAGAAAACTATCAAATTCCATGGATGCCCTTCAGATAACTCAGGACCGCGCTGGCTGGAGCTCTCAGCAGCATCTGGTTACCACGGAATTTGAAGCTAATTGATCCCAATTGAAAGAAAATGTACCCAGGGGATAGATCAGATATGGTCACCACAGAGCAAAAGGACACACCATCTTTCTGGCTGGAAACATGCTCCACTATAGTTTGGAGTCGCCAAAACACAGAGATTTTATTTTTTTATTTATTTTCGAGGTAGACTTATCATTCACTTTAGAATTTTATTTCTGAACATATTAACATCATTGTTAAACTTAATACTCAGCACAACATGAAAGGTACCCCTGATGAAAAATGGCAGCTGAAGCTATCATCCCCTACTAAGCACACACACACACACACACACACACACACACACACACACACCTACCTGTTTTGGGAGCAACTGGTGCCATCATCAGCAATGGAGTATCAGAACATGATTAATATTGATTTCCGTCAGATTCAAGATATAATAAAATTCTCTGTGGTAGTGGTTTAATTATATTCTCTATGCTTAGTATTGTAACTAGGCTAACTATTGAAAAGACAAAACATAGTGGCGTACTGGACACAAAAGTATTGATGAGGTTATAACACATAAATCTATCACCAAATAATGCTACTGTTATTCTATGTGTAACATAGAATTTGATGACACAATTATAGCATATGCTTTGGAGTAGCATTTTTTCTTTCTGTGCAGGTGTACAGGGGCTAGGGGTCAATATAGAATTCCTTCTTCAGCCACTCATATTTTGAGACAGTATTTCTCAAACTGATTCAGTTTAGACTGGCTGGCCACGCTAGCTCCAGGGATCATCTTGTCTCTCCTTCTCTAGTGTCTGGGTTATAGCAATACTCTGTTGTCCCTGACTTTTATATGAGCTCTAGCATTATACTCATGTCTCAATGCAAGCTTGGAAAGTAATTTATCAAGTGAACTGTTCTCCAGCCTCCTTGGGTAGCATTTTAGTAACAATATTTTTATCAAAGATCCCAATACTTTAACCATGAATTACATTTTAAAAATTATGATACTTGTTACTCTGCATATTTCAAAGCATTACTATTAAAAATAGAAATATTTTCTAAGATTTCTAGAAACATGTAATCATGGGGTGTGGGGGAAATACTTAGCTAGGTTGCTAAGAAACTTATTATGTTACTCACTGAGTCAGAAATCAGTTTGTGATTCGACACATAGCCTAAATCTCACCCTCAAAATACAGGATTAGTGTAATGTCTTAAATTCCATCCAACTCTGAGAACCAGTGAATTAATACTTAATTCAATGATAAAAATCATTTATTAACTCTTAAATCTGCCAAATTCTCTATCCAAATCAAGATATTCTAAAACAAATCAGATATTGTCCCTGACGTCAATTTGCACCAAAATACCAGAACCAGCCTTCACCACTAAGGAATCACCAAAGAGTAAACAGGCTACTATTTGCTTTCTGACCAAGGAAGAATGCATGAGAAATATAAGTCGTGTTATACCATGGCTTCCAGGAGAAGGAAGGTAAAGAAAGAGTGAAAGAAGGTGAAGGACTTGGGCATCAGCAATATGTAGGGTGGCCTCAAAGACCTCACTGAGGCAGCATCTGATCTGAGATTGAAAGCATCCCCAGGAGGATCTAAGGATGGAGTGGGAGTTTGCAAAGCATCCTGTATGAAAGAGAGAAACACATCCCTAGGCTAAAAATAATCGTGTGATCTGCCTTAGAACATAGAGGAGCCAGGGAGAGACCAGGCTGGGAGGAGATACAGTGGGGAGAGTAGAGGGCGCACATCAGGTAAGAATTATTCCTCAGGAAGGTTTTGTGTGTGTGTGGTACCTTCCACAGGTAGCTGCAGTATTCTTTTAGTCAACTAAATGTCACAACCTTTGTTCATTTTAAAATATAAATCCCATAAGTTATAAAATACACAAACTAATCTCCTGGCTGAAAGCATAAATAACCTACTCATTTATTATAAACAGAATTTGTTAGAAAATTAATTATATTAGGAGAGTTTTTCAAAGAGTAAAAAGGGATTTTGGAGCACATGCCAAAATTTAACATGGTACTGGCTGGTTTTGTGTGCCAGCTTGACACAAGCAAATGTCACCAGAAAGGAAGAAGCCTCAGTTGAGAAAATGCCTTCATGAGATCCAGCTGTAAGGCATTTTCTTAATTAGGGATCAGTGTGGGAGGGCCCAGTCCATTGTGGGTGGTGCCATCCCTGGGTGGGTGGTTGTGGGCTCTCCAAGAAAGCAGGCAGAGAAAGCCTGTGTAAGCAAGCCAGTAAGCAGCTCTCCTCCCTGCCTCCAGGATCCTGTCCTGCTTGACTTTTTGTCCTGACTTCTTTTAGTGAATAGCAGCAAAATGGAAGTGTAAACCAAATAAACCCTTTCCAATCCAACTTGCTTTTAGGTCATGGTGTTTGGTGGAAGCAATAGAAACAGACACAGAGCCCTCATTAGGAGAAATGAAAGCTTAAGTGGCTAAATTTGGGCTGCATTTAGGGGAAGGTAGGCAGCATTTACAAATGAATAGATGAAGCTAATGCAAGCCAACTTGACTTAAGTGTCCTGCTGAAGATGCCCCACAGTGTTGCATACAGTCACAGGAAGTTTTGAGGAAGACTGAATGAGGAAGAGGCTTGCCTCTAAACATGTATGCATTCTATACATTTTACCTTCGCAGATATTCAAGACATTTTGGCAATTAAAATTCCTACCTATACTGACATTAGTTCAGAGTATAAAAGTCTCTGTAGCTTGCTTCACGGCCAAGAGCATTTAATTTTATTTCAGGCCACTACCTCTGTCCATTACCCATTTCCTCACTCCCTTACTGGTTACTGTTATTATTTAAAGACTCAACTAAAATGTCATATGATCTCTTATATCTGACATACCTATTTTATCATCTCTTCCAAAAAATACACACACCACTATTATAACTAATATACTATAATTTAACTTGTATGTCCTTATATTTAGCAGTTTTCTCACAGTAACACAGCAGAGAATGACTGGCAGATGCAGATCATCAGATGTCTTAATTCTATATAACTCAACATCTTTAGTGATGAGATCAGCAACTTTGCATTATAACGTATTTTCTAGCTGGTGTTGATACTGGCATCTGGGAACCTCTGGATGGCCTCTAAGCTTGGTTTCTAGCCACTGCCAGCCACTGGAGAGAAAATGGAAGTGGCTGGCCTAGGACAGGCGCTACATTCAAGGTGTTTCATAGTAAGTAACTCACTGATGGATCTGCCCCAGATACCTAAAAGGTTTTGGCTGTTTACTTAGGAAGATGTGTCTTAGTAACAGAGTTCTCACAGCAGGTGTCTAAATGTATTTTCAACAATACATAGGACTTAAAACACAGTTCCTTCTCCCTGCTCAGGAGGCAGGAAGCAGAATACTTGAGGCTGCTTTTCAATTTGATGTGACAATGGGCATCTAATTATAGAGCTCCAAAATGTTTAATCACAAATCGATAGTTTGATACTAAATTTTTATATCTGACAGGAAATCACGACAAATTCAAATGGAAAGGATTAACGCTAGCTGACGGACTTAGGGCAAAAAAGATAGATAAATCTTACACAAATGAACAACTCATATGTAATTAATGTTTTGTCTTGAAAAATATTGTTTCTTTTCTTTTTCTTTCTTTCTTTCTTTTTTTTTGGGCGGGCTTGAGTCAGGGTTTCTCTGTGATAAAGTCCTGACTGTACTAGAATTCACTCTGTAGACCAGACTGGCCTCGAACTCACACAGATTCACCTGCCTCTACCTCTCTAGTGCTGGGATTAAAGGCGTGTGCCACCACCACCCAGCTTGAAAAGAGTTTTTAAACCAAAGCAAATAGCATTCTTGTCAAGTATTCCTCCTTCATTGCAATCTTGCTTAGACCAGGAACAATACCCTTGCATCCTCTGTCCTCAGACCCTCACATGGTGCTAACATGCTACACGTAACTGTACTGAACTGATTTAATTTTTTATTTTATATATACATAATATATAAATAAAATATATATAAAATATATAAATATATATATATATTACAACTACATATGAGATGCAGAATAAAGCAGATATACTTTGGCATATATTATGGAAGAGGAGTAATATGCTAACCCTACTGAGTGTAAATGCAACAGGAAAGTAACTATAATAGAAAGCCAACATATATATAACTGTGTACACATAACACTAAGTAAATAAATGTAATCGTAATCTTTAAAAATAAAAGAACCCACTGTAAAAATATAGAACATTAGATTTAAGTCCAAATGATATCGATCCTGGTCCTAATGCAACCTCAATAAAGTTCAGTAATTTTACAAATGGGTATAGATAATCACAAGATCTGTAGGTCTCTTTCAAGTCTCTCTCCTCAGGACTTGAAGAATCCTATGGAGTAGGAAGCAGAAAGATGGAAGGTATCAGAGGGCCTGGAGGACACCAGGAGAACACGTCCCACTAAATTAAATTAAGCAGGGTACATATGGGCTTACAAACACTGAAGCAGCAAGCACCTGGCCTGCAAGGGTTTCTGCCAGGTCCTCTGCTTATGTGTTATGGCTGTTACCTTGGTGTTTTATAGGACTCCTCACTGTGAGAGCAGGTGAGTTTTTCCCATTTTTTGTCTGCTCCTAGGACTCCTTTCTTCCTGTTGGGTTGCTTTGTCCTATCAGCTTTGGTGTGAGGGCTTTTGCCTTGTCTAATTGTATTTTATTTTGACTATTTGGTTGTTGGCTCTTGGAGGCTTATTCTTTGCTGAAGGGAAACAGAGGGGAATGACTCTGGAAGAGCTGAGGAAGAGGGAAATTGTAGGAGTAAAGAGAGGGTAAAATGTGGTCAGGATGAATTGTATGAGAGAAGAATGTATTTTTATTTAACGGAACGAATCAAGTAAAGCATAGGAAATAAAGCATAAAAGCAGCAAAACTGTAAAGAACTTGTATGGATATTCTTTGAGGGTTGCTCAAAACATACCATATTCTGACCTGTATTTGCAATATGATTCATAATATGTTACTGTGGAAAATAGCTAAACAATATAATCTGTCTTTGAGAGAAATAATGAGTTCACTTGTTGGCTAGATTTTCTGCCTTTAGATTTTGGAGTGGGGTATAACGGCAAAGAAAAAACATTTCAGACGACTAATAATTGGGCAAGAATCAAAGAAGCAAACAGAGGAGGCCAGCAACATGATACCGCTGCTTTCCCGTGGACTGTACCTGTCTTTTGCTGTTGCAGATTTGGAAGTGGATTTTCAGCACTCGGCAGATCATGCAAGACATCTGCACCACCAGCATGCTCGCTTAAGCTGCTGTCTGGGATCCACACTTTGTCTTCTGAAACAGGAAGAAGATAACGTAAAACAAAGTATAAAATAAGGTAAGGTCCACAACCTTTAATGTTCAGGGAACGTAGTAGAAGAGACATGGACGGAATGTTAAAGCCAGAAGATGGGTAGAAGGAGCGTAAAATGCTCTTCTTCGTGTGCTGCAACCATCGCACTCCTGACCTGGGAAGAACCGCTCTTATCTTTCTCTATTCTATATACCTCTCTTTACTTCTAACTCCATAACTTGCCATGTCACTGGGTGGGTGGACTCTGATGTCATCCTCTCCTCCTCCTTTGACTCCCTCATTTTCTCTTTCCAGATTTCTCCTCCTATTTACCCTCCTTGCTTCCCAGCCCCACCTATCCTTTCTCGTGCTTAGTTACAGGCTGTTCACTTCTTTATTAGCCCAATAGGGTATTTTAGACACATAAAGTAACACAGTTTCAAGAGTTAAACAAATGCAGCATAAAAGAAAGGGTTGCTTTCCTTTATAAACACAATATTTTAACAGTGATTTTCCAACTATTTCCCCTAGAATTTGAGAAGTATGGGACATACATAAAATAAAAGATAAATAGATATATAGTGACTTACATAGTCTCATCATATTTTTTACACTTTATTTTATAAAATGTAATTTTTCCACATTCTTCCACATGATAAAACTTGCAACACTGTACTAAATAAAATATACTGGTCTACTTATATGAATGAGTTAAGCAGAATAAAAAAAATAATACAAGAAGACTGAAGAATGGTATTAGCTGGGGGTTAATGAGAGGCTAATGAGTTATGTTTAATGAGAATAGAATTTTGATCTAATAAGATAAGACGTGTTCTAAAGACAAATGGTACTGGTGTTATATGTCATTATGAAAGTAAACAGTATCACTGAGTTGTACACTGAAAAACAGTCAAAAAGCAAGTTTAAGTTATTTGTGTTTTAGAACAATAAATAACAATACAAATATTTCAAAAAACAAATTACAAGTAAATCTTAGAAATTAAGGAGATTTTGATATTTTTATGTTGTGTTTTAAGGCAAAATTTAAAGTGCCATTATATATTGCTTAGGTGATGAAGTGCTTCAGAGATTTACTATTTTGTGACATTGAAATAAACAATGCTCTTAAATTCTTAACATGATCTCCCTCCTACATTATTGTTGTCCCTTCCTTACTTTCTGAGTCGGGTGGCCCAAAGGTCATCTGGTTCCTGAGCAGAATTTACCTGAGAGTGTGATCGTGGAACAGGAATGGCTGCCTCGTATGCTTGGTGAAGGAAGGGAGCCGAGTCTTTCATTCTTACCGACTGTAAAGAATTTCTCAAGTCCTTGATACCGTTCATTTACAGGTTTTTTTCTGAGGGCTATGTCTTGTAACAGCTAGAGAACATTTGACAATTTACTTTCTAGCTCATGGAAACAAAGTCATGCATTCATTCATTGAGCAACTTATTATGACCTTGACACCAGTTCAGCTAGAATAACTTTCACAATGTAATAGAGAAACAAAACAATACAATATTTAGATCCAACTGGATCCAAGCAATGAATAGTTGGAATTATAAACTAGAAGTGGTCATCAATGCAAAATTACAAAATAAAACATATTTTTTTCTTTCTGTTCTCAATCTTTCATTTTCTTCCTTTAGTCCAATGGTTTCCTATACTCCTAATATTGTAATCCTTTGAGACAGTTTCTCATGTTACGGTGACTCTCATACATAAATGAATTTTGTTGCTATTTCATAACTGTAATTTTGCTACTGTAATAAATGGTAATATAAATATCTGATTTCTATCCCTGTGAAAAAGTCATTTGACCCCCTGGGAGTCTCAACACACAGGTTGAAAATCAGTGTCTTAGTACATTTTCACGTAAATTATGTAGGAATGAGGAAACTCTTACATATGCCTGAGAACTAGTGTCTCTATTATAACTATTATAAAAATAGTTCCAAAGATGAAGGACAATTGATGTGGGATGTCCTTCACTAGACTCACAAGGAACACAATCTGATGCAGAAGCCACAGAGGGTTGTTCCTTACTGGTTTGCTCCTCATGGCTTACTGGGCCTGTTCTCTTATAAAACAAAGGACCTTCAGCCTAGGGATGGACCCCAAACCCTCCCCCATCAGACACTAATAAAGTGCCTTACAGTGAGATATTAAGGAGATATTTTCTCATCTGATGTTTCCTCCTATCAGATAACTCTAATTTGTGTCTAGTTGATATAAGAGTAACCAGCACACATAGAGAGATCATTTATTTAAAAAATATGAATCCTAAGAGGAAACAAGTAACAATTACCACAAACTATGTATGTTTTTCAAAATACCCTTTATTAGGATAATGGAAAATGCACTTTATTGTTCAATAAAAATATATGTATATTTAGGTTATTATATCAACTGAGTATATGGGTTCTTCAAAGTCATTTGATTGACTTTTCACAAATAAGTTACTATAATTGGTTCACCATTTTTTTTTCTGATTTCTGAGTTTATACTCTGAAAAACAGTGATTTTCTAATTTCTCCATCAAAAGCACATTGGTCTTATGAAGTCATTAAGGAATTTTATTTTTTTTTATTTGCATAACAGATTGAGTGATTGGAACAGAACATAAATCACTTAATGATTTATTAAATTGATCTACAGTTTTGCTTTGTTTCATTGGAAAACTGCAGAAAAGCAGATGCATTTAGCATTAGTTCAAATGTTCATTGTGTCTTCATTATATAATATGACTATCACATTTTTAAAGAAAGTCAATTTATTTTCATTTTAAATATTGAAAAGTATAAGGACTAGGGTATATGTCTGTTAAGATTCTTCTTCATCAACCATTCCATGGATGAAGATGGAAGGAAAGAATAAGAGAAGACCAAACTTACTGTTATAACAACTCTGCCAAATAACAAAACTACTTCCCCAACAACAGCCAACTGGCAATCCTAAGAAAATGCGCACATGATGTGATCAGTGCTTGTACACTCTACCTCTTGACTTTAATACTTGTTGCAATGCAGATAAAGTTTCCAACATCGGAACTTTGGAAGAAACAAGTAAATCATGCCATATGACATCTGTCCCTTTAGATTATTAAATTTATTCACACTAAATTTTTATAAGTCATATTGATTGATAATCTATGTCTCTTTTCAAAGTTTTGAATTATTTGAAAATATATCAACGTAATAACAGTTTAAAATGATATCTGACTTTCAATTAACTATATACAGTTTTGTACTTTTTGTTCCAGCCTGTACATCCAGAATTGTGTCTTACTAATCTTTTTATACTAATAACAGTTTCTAGTCTTGTTGTAATATTTCTTTCTTATCATCACTGTTTCTTTCTAAATACATTGAATTTAGTTTATTATTGAGTCTGCATTACTTCTAGTGCCAGGTCTGTGATTCATTGATTTATTCTTGCTTTCTTTCCTTCGTTTTTGGAATATGTATTTTTTTTCTCACAGTGGCTTTATACCCCCAAAAAACTTGTACTTGAGCTTAAAAGTATTTTAAACTGAAAATAGGTTTAATACACCTGAGCTCTCAAAATTATACTTTATCTAGATGTCAACAGTAACTAGAAGCCTCTGTGGATCTTACTAAATATTCCAAGACAATGAAAATTAAACTTCACAATTGAAATATGGCTCTAATAAATGTGTAATGCTTTTAACGGAATAATAAAAGCATAATTTGTAAACAGAACCATGGTAAGAGACCATCTGTACACATTTTGTAGTAATTAGTTTTTCAACTTTACATATAAGATCCTTTCTGGGGAAAAAGAGGAGACTGAAAAACAGAGGAAAAGAGAGAAAAAAAATGGAATGATCCAAGATTTCAACCATCTGCTAACCTTTTATGGTATCAGGGATGCTGTCAGAAGGCTCCAGACATTTTGCTCTGAGAACTGGATTTTTTTATTCACAAATGCATTACATGTCAGAATACAAAGTCCATATCAGCTCCCTGAGCCACTTTTGACTGAGCTTTCTGAAGCACAGATAAGGTCAGATTTTCCCCCACACAGCTAGCATTCCCTAAGTG
The DNA here is from genome assembly GCA_963919715.1 of Microtus obscurus. NCBI lineage: Eukaryota > Metazoa > Chordata > Mammalia > Rodentia > Cricetidae > Microtus > Microtus obscurus. Next base: position 6,366,516 of record CAWTZC010002333.1, read on the forward strand.
AAAGACTCCTCGCCTATATGAACAGACATGTCAAACCGTCTTCACAATAACCTGTGGAAATTGGGAAGATGAATTCTTGCTTTTTCTCCTTGCTGAAATCCACACCATTATCTACTGCTTTCTTTAGTGGGGCAGTAGGGAGACAAGTTCATTTGAAGTGAGACCTTCTGTGGCAAAACAACGGCTGGGTAATTTATGGAAATGTCCTTTGGGAAAGGATTTGAGTTTACACCCCACACACACATCAAGGCATTACTAGGAATGAGCAACACCAGTACATATATCCTGGCTTGGAAATTGCAGGCAAGAATGTACACCCAAATGGCTAGGAACATATAGACCTATGCAAAAATTATAGCTTTAAGGTTCCATTCCCATGTCAGATATTTTATAGACCTGGCCCAGATCTGTACAGATCAGTTTCTTTCATCTTGTTGCACCTGTGATTAATTCTCTTAGTACCAGATCCCTCCCACAGTATCTGAGAAAACGTACAAAAATCTGGGGTCTTGAAGAAGTCTCAGTTCCAATTTTATATTTCAAAAGCACTACGTTTTTGACAGGACGGTACACACACACACGGAAAAATCCAGACTATGCCAAACAGAATTAACATGAACTCAAGTTTCATTCCCCCATGTGTTTTGGTTATTGTTTCTGTTTAGGTTGCATAAATGGATTTTAAATTTTAAGGCTTATAAAACGGTTGATTTACCTGATTTACAAGGCATTTAGTACTAATAATTACAGCTACAATAGACCTCTACTAATTACAATGGAGATTCCAAAACAGTTTAAAAAGAGGCATGAATGCAAAGATGAGCTACGTTGTTTGCTCCACTACTTCTTCCTTAGCCATATTCCTGAAATCATGACTTTCTTTACCTGCATCATAGACAGTGGTCCTTTTCTATGCACCTTAATTGATAGTATTTCCAATAATAAATGGATTGATGAACATATGTGTATATATACATATATAATGCAAATGTTTGTTTACACACACATACACACACACACATATATACATACATATATATATATATATTAGACTGCTGCATTACACTCTATAAGAGAATTGTGTTTGAAAAAGAACCATTTTTCTTATTATGAATATGTAGTGGTTCCATTTCTATACCATTTGTTATAGAAAAATGCTCGTTAAAATGACATTTATCTAGCCAGGCAGTGGTGGCGCATGTCTTTAAACCCAGCACTCAGGAGGCAGAGGCAGGTGGATCTCTGTGAGTCTGAGGCCAGCCTGGCATACAAGATCTAGTTCCAGGACAGGCTCCAAAGATACAGAGAAACCCTGTCTCAAAAAAAAATATATATTCATCTTATAAGATTTTGTCAGATGCAAGCCCCTAGGGTCTGTTTCTATACAAATCATGCTTTAAATATCACAGTATAAGACAGCACATTTTAACTTCAGTAGAAAATAACACTCTGGTATATATATATATATATATATATATATATATATATATATATATATATATATATAATTTTCTCAACATTATCCTTATAAACTGTAAATTAATAAACCTATTATGTATTTACCGGTGGTGTCTTTGTAGTTTTTAAATCTTCAAAGTTAGGCTTCTCTTTCCAATTGCTACCTTCCAAGGATATGCTGGTATCTTGAGATGAATTCCCCTCTATGAAGGATGTATGTAAATCTACAGGTGGCTTAGAATCCTTGCTCCAAAATGACATGTAGGAATCACCAGAATTTTGGTTGTTTTCTGGGTCTGTATTTTTTTCTGTTACATTTTGTTCAAAAGAGCTGGTTTCTCCTACTTTTTTGAGCTCATGAGAAGAAAGACCAGACTCCGTACTATTGCCAAAATCTGTATTTGAAGAGCCTGTTGTTGAAAACACATTTAACAACATCCTAATATATTAAAAACATAAACTAAATTGTTAACAAAAGTCCAGAGTTAATTTTTTTTAACCTATGAATCTTATTTTACCAAAATTTATTTACATATTTCCATATTTTACCTATTTGGTCCATCTAGTACAAATCTGTGGAAAAGGAAGTGAGTCAAGTAGATTTAAAACAATGAGGGGCAAAGTAGTGACATCTGCTCTACAAAGACACAAAATGAGCAAGACAATATTAATCATCACCGAGTAATGCCTGCCCCGAATGTCCTCATTTAGATCATTAATCTTCGCTGGAAAGAAGAGTGGAATTATCACCATTCTCCTGTAAAACTGTCAGTGTATAGAAAAACCTCAACCAATTAGACCCTGAAGTGAAACTTAGGGGAGAGCATTAGTCACGCCCTCCCTTCTTTGAACACTATGCATGACTAAAGTAAATCCCAGGTAGAAAAGGTGCTAGATTATGTAAAATATGAGAGACTTTGACCAAGACTTCTATGGTATAAATGGTAGACTGTAATCCCAAAATGTTGCCTCTGATTACCAAATATTTATATAACTTTGCAATTATACATAGTAAATGAAAACGCCCCTTCACATTGCTGTAATTAATAAAATCATTAGTATTATGAGAAATGAGATAAATGTATAGAACAGATATATACTACTAAAAGAAAGTCAGGAAGGCTGGAAAACAGTGAAAGATCAACAGTAATAATAAATAATGCTTATCTCTTAGATGGATCAAAATATAAAAATATCAGATTCATTAGAATAAATGATGGCCTTGTGTCTTGGAAAGTATGCAGATAATTTTAATAATGTATTGCAAGACTGAAAAATACTACTGGTGAAAACCTTCTCATAATGCTCTGTAACTAATAATGTAATAAAGGCTGTAAATAAATAACAGAAGTCAGAAAATGAGAGAAAGCCTTTGGGGAAATATTATACCTGACAAAGAATATTATCAAAAATAAAAAAAGGCACTTCTAAAATTCTAGAATAGCCAAACAAACTAAAATGAGCAAAATGTGAACAAATATTTCATTAAAATAATATAGGGGATAGATATGTTAGAGTGCTTACCTAGAAGAATATATAAAGATCTAGTTTAAAATCCCAGGAACACACACATGCATGTGCGCATGCGCAAGCACACATATACACATACACATGCACATACACGTACACATGTGCACATCTGTATAAACAAAATCATATACAGATAGTAAATAAATATATCAAAAATATTAACTATCCGATTTCACTAGGGAACTGGAAGTAACACCAATAGCTACTGAATAGTGTAGCTAGAGGAATTTTCTTTCCATGAGGAAATGCAAAATCTCTCAGTTACTCTGATAGAAATGTTTTGGTTTAAATATGAGCTGCCATCCACAGGCTCATGCATTTGCACACTTTTTCTCCAGCTTGGTTGCAAGGTTATAGAACTTGTGGAAGGGAGAGTCTTGAGGGAGGAACTACATCACTAGGGGTGGAACTTGCGCTTTTATTGTCTGACCTCACTTTTTGGTTTTCCTCTCTGCTACCTGTAGAGAGATGACATTCGATGATTCTGCTTCATGAACAGCTGGGGATCCCCCTACCATGCCTTCTTTGACACAGTGGACTCTACATGTTCTGTAATGTAATCTAAAATAGACCTTGTATTCCCAGTCATCGTTGAGTCAAGGTATTTTATCACAGTCACAGAAAGATAACTCATACATGGAATCTAGTAGAGGCTATATTCATAGTTGCCAAGCACTGGAAACAGAATATTCATAGTTAATGGAAAAACTAAATAACTTGAAGTTCGCTTCATTTTGATGTGGAATGTTGCTAGTGGGGGAAGCTGTGTGGATGATGCAAGTGAAAAGGAAGTATGGGGGTGCTGTGCACTTTCTGCTCAACTTTGATGTAAATCAAAAGCATTTCTAAGCAAAAAAAAATTCTCAATGTCTATGAATTAATACACAGATACTTATGTTCCCAATTTTCTCAAACCCACCTGGTAGGTGACTCTATCTTAGAGACAGTAACAACCAGATATGGGTCCACCGCACTAAGTTGCAATGTGTATATGTAGTTCATACTGGTGAGGCCAGTTGAAAACTCTCAGGGGAAGTAGGACTGGCAGGAAACCACTAGTCTTCTTCCTCTTCTGCTGGCCAGCCAGCTTATTATCAGATTTAAATCAGTTATTTTAAAGAATGCCCTTGGGTATCCGTCAAGTTCTTCAGATATATACCTTCTGGTTTCCTGAAAATCTTGGGTTTATAAAATATAGTCTCTGAAAAGAAGCTTAAAAATCATCCAGTAACTAAATTATAGATTAATAAAAGGAAGTCAGAAAAAGATGATGGCATTTCAAGGTGACACAGATTGATGGACAGATATGAAAATTAAATCTGATGACCAAGTCAGGGCACTTCGGTGTGCTTCTGTAGATAATGATCTTAAAAACTTAGGCCAGGAAAGTCAGAATAATATCTATACAGTGTTCAGATCTACAAAGTTCAAGAGAGCTAGAAGTAATGATAGCACAGAAATAAAAATGGAATGACTTTCTTAGGCAAAGGATTTATCTCACATAAACTTCACGTCATATGTGATTATGGAGAGCTATTTTTTTTGGGGGGGGGCTATTTGGCTGACACTTCTACATTACTGTTCATCACTGAAGGAAGTCAGAACAGGAACTCAAACAGCAGAATCCTGGAGGCAGGAGCTGATGCAGAGCCCTTGGCGGGGACTGCTTACTGGCTTGCTTCACATGGCTTTTTCAACCTGCTTTTTTCTATTTTTAATTGATTTTTATTGAGCTCTATATTTTTCTCTGCTCCCTTCTCTAGGTCTCCCCTCCCCTTCAACCCTCTCCCAAGGTCATGGGCACCATGGAGAGCCATTTAATTGTATGTGAAGGCAATGAAACCCCACTCAGACTTTCATCTTGTAAATTTCTTCTGTGTAAGCTTTAAAATGCTAATTTAGCCCGTAATAAATTTTATAGAGTCCCATATAGATTGTAATTGTTTATAAATACAACACTGTTATCTATTGATTAAAAAATTATTTACAAGAGAATTACATGTTCTCAATCAATTTTCTTACAAGTATCACTTTTTCTTTTTTTTAATGACCAGAAAAATAAGAAAAATGTTCCTGGGCTACTACGTCTTTGGTATTATTAAATTAGCCACATTCATTATTAAGATATATTAAGCAAAAAGGAAAACATTACCTTTTAAGTCATCCTTACGGTATGTAGAATTTGTTCTCAAACAAAGACTTAAGAGGTCTGTTTTTCCTTTATTGAAAACAAGATGTTGATGGATGCCATTTTCACGTGGAAAGCAATTCTGATAATCAGGAAATGTAGAACTTTCATGTTTTGGGAACAAGCACAAATAACAAGTTGGAAGGAAGAGTCTCTGAAAGTTCTGGTTTTTAGTTGCATAAGATTATAATATAATATTGGTTTTAAATTTTTAGTAAACATATTCTATACAATAAGTTGTATTATTTACAAGAAATATATAACGTCATTAACTGCAACTAAACTGCAAAATTCTAATAGAAATTTCCTACTTAATAATATATTGATATGTTTGAATTCTGACATCTTTCAAGAACATTGAATTTGGTAAAATTACAATCACAGCATGTCGTGAACATATCTGCACCCCCATTCGGAGGTGAAAGTTAAAAGCAGTATATAATACATTATGGTTGCCAACAATGTCTACTATCTATATACACAGCTGTACTGCAACATTCACAACAGACTGTGCAACCCCAGGTTTTTATGTAAACTCTATAATCAAAACTCACAGATTATAGTTAACCAAAATATCATTTTAGGTCACTCATGATTCAAAGAAAAAGAGGTAGTATCGTTCTGTAGGTACCTACAAACCAATGTGGTAAGACTCATGCCAAACCATAACGGATAGTTTCCTTCACCACTTTTGATGGATTACACGGGAATCAAAGAAGACATAGGATAATATAGGTGAAAGAAGAAAATACTGGTCAGTATGATGATTCGGTGTGTAAGGAGACTTGTTATCAGGTCTTATAACCTGAGTTCGATCCAAGAATCTATATGTTAGAAGGAAGAACTCCTTACAAGCTGTCCTCTGACCTTCACACGCAAGTATATGCCAACATACAGAGTACACAGACACTTAACAAATTATTAATTACTAGATTTTTATTTTAAAGAAGCAAGCAGAACTGGCTTTCATTTCCTTCAGGAAACACAATAACAGATATTAGCCTCTCAACTACTGTCAGATATTAGCATCTCCTGTCAAAACCTCTGCACCTCTGCTGTTCACCATTTGAGACCCTATGTTCAGACAAAGAGCTGCCTGGAGTTCCCGGGCATCACTTTGATTCAGAGCTGCTGTGATGCATTGGGAAGGGCAGAAGCTGATCTAAATGAAGCACCATCAGAGGAGGTGCTAACCAGAAGCTGCATGCCACTGTTGAGTCACATCGAGCCTTTGTAATTAGACACCAGAAATTCTACAGTTCATTGAAAGGGGGGTAATACTGAACTTTACTAGCAAGAAAAAAAAATAGATTTCATTGTTTATATGGAAATGGCACAATAGCACAAAACTATTGTAAAGCGAGCTACTATACTTCTTTTGCCAATCACATATTAGGCTTTGCCTTCAGAGCAGTATTATGCTAGCGGGCTCCTGAACCTGATTACTTATGTAACTTCTTATTTTACAGTTCCAAAGAAATCACAATCAAATAGGATCATTATAGGGGAAAGAAGGCTGATATAAACTACATCTGGCTGGGAAAATTACTTCAAATGATAATCACAAATTTCACAATAATATATAAAGTAATATAAATATTAGACAAATAAATTATTATTTTGTATGTAAAAAGTAATATGTAGAAATTTCTGCATGACTTAAGGAAATTTAATATTAATATATATCCAGCTAGAGAGATGTATGATAATTTCATGGCTATATTAGCTGATATTATTATTTTTTGCTGATCTGTAGACCAAATCAACCCTATAGCCTCATCCATGTTAGACAAACACTCTACCATGGCCCTGTCCTTTGTGACTAGTGTTTGAAGAGGGATGCTAAAAAGAAATCCCAAAAGAGTAACCAAAATGAATGAAAATAATCTTACCTTAATTGACTCTCTGCATCAGCTAATTCAACTCTGTAAGGTACAACGTTCTCTGGTTCTTCAATGTCTGCTTCATGAGTCTTATTAAATACATGTTACATAATATTAGTATGCTCAATAAGTTCACTAGCCAGTTAAGTGTTGGTAATGTTTATATTTTTCCCCACAAATGACTCTCTAGCTAAATCACACATGTTTCAGGGAGACCAGATTCAACTCTTCTTCCTTGAGTGCACTAAATATTTCATTCCATTTTTAAGCAACAACTGTCAATCCCAGTAGATTAGTGACTAGTGCTTTCCCAGTTTTCTTACTGTCTCTCTACAATTTATTTAAAGAACAAAAATTTTAATAAAAGGTGTGTATATATGTGTGTGTGTGTATGTGTGTGTGAATATATGTATGTGTGAAAGTATGTGTGTATTTGACTAATATCTCTCACTTATTTAGAGACTAAATGAAACATTGATAAAAGAAAGAAAAGTAGTAGCAGCCATAGAAAGAGCAAGATGTAGACTCTACATGCTTATTTTCTGAAACAGCAAACCCCAAAGTCAGAACGATTTGCAGAAAGTGGTAATTCAGCTATTAGATAAGTAGGAAGTCAAAACACAGGGACTGGATCAACACTGATTCATTTTGTTTGAGCTCTGCTTGGCTATCTCTGGTTCCATTGTAACTTCCAAAGATGTGCTGACATTATTGTAAAACATCTCAAACTATAAATACGGTCTTTTCCTTTAAAGGGAAATAATATTAATGATATTATAGAAATCACATTTACACTTAATTATATTTAAATAACATTCCATGTAATGAAACTGATCTTTTTGTGAAAGCCTCAGAAAAACAAAGAACTAAAGAGACACCAAAACTATACTCTATGAACTAACACAGAAAACATGAGTTCACATCCCATGATTCATGCCTCCATAAAAGTAGAAATGCTACATTTGCATGCAGATCTATTCTCTATAATAAAAATTATAGTTTTATATTTATCAACCATCTGGAATCCAAATGTAAAATTCTTCTTAAATTCTAATGACTTTTTAGCAAAATCTTACTGATAATAATAAGATATTGCTATTACATGTTTTTCACGTTGAAGACTTCAAACATTATCTACTTACACCATCCAGTTCTACTATTGTTAGAGATGGTGGAGGTCTCTCTATATTCAATTTTTCTACTGGCATAAAAAGAGGTGGATATTGGACTTTGATCTCCTCAACTAGGAAGAAAAATTGGAAAACAATATTAGCAAACAATATGTCTGATAATTTGTTTTCTAGAAATATTACTGTCTACAACAAAAGAGCAGTCATTTGTGAATCAACACGAAGATGGAAACACTATCAGTTCCTTCAGCTCAGGCAAAACATAAAGCTATTGAATTTAAAGTTTGGTACTATACCAAATAAAAGGAGATGGAGTTTAGTTAGTTGAGATAAGAATGATACATGGAAAAAAAGTTAAAAGCATGCATTAATAATTGCTTATTTATATAATTTTAAGCAATAAGTGTTAAAGATCTAGTTAAAGCTCAACTGACCGTCGCTATCAACATCATTTTCATTCTGAGAGCTCTGTGCCTCCATAGTAGCTTCAGAGGGATGTGGGGACGTATTTAATAGTATGTTCCGAAGTTGTTCCTGTGGAGTTCTACAAAACAATAAAAATGTAATCAAAAAAAAAAATATTAATAGAATTTTTCTGGACAAGATGTGTACTTGTCAAGTGAATGAGAATTGAAAATTAATGATGACATTTTCACCATAATATTAATTCTCAGATTATTGTGATTAATAAAATTTTAATTTAATGAAAGTTTTTAAATCAATTCCACGTCACCCAAGGAGTTTTTCAACTGCATACTGTTCTTTGTTTAAAATGAAGACCAAAGTCACAAGTCAGTATTCTCTCAAAAACGTTATGGAGTCCAAAATACATGGCATGTTGTTGACAAAGCTAATTTGCAAGTGTGTGTTTTATCTCACACACATAGCACTATGGTAATGAGTTCTAAGGCATCCTGCGGACACTTAACTAAATTTTCAGCACACCATAAGAGTGATAAAATGGGGTCACGTTATCCAAATGTGCACTGTAATGTCTGTGGCATCTATTACCTAATTAACATCTAGGATGGATGCAGCCTGCTTCCAATGGAAAAGATAGAGCTTGAAACTTTTCAGAGTTCAAGGGTGTGGATTAATTCTGTAGGGTTTTCAGAGAATTGTGAGAAAGTTCGTGTGTGAGGTAATTAAAGACAGCTGCACCACCCTCCCAGATTCTGCAAGCACACGTGTTTGCCATGGAAAAGACAAGGCTGTCTCATTGATATTGTTAACGCCAAAAGAAAGTTAAAAAAGTGCCCATTTTTGTTCTAACTCCTTTTGGTACTTTCAGTGTTATTAGACATTAGATTAAATAATCTCTACTCTGATCATCATTTTGAAAGATGAAATTGAGGGGGAAAGTGGAGAACCTAGTTGTTCTAAATCACATAGCAGAGAAAACAACAAGAGCAGGAATCTGAGGCTCTTGCCTCATCAAGCACATGTTCCTAGCTATAGTTTCATTTTGCAGTACATAGTTTCCTACTTGTAAATACAACAGCTGCATTTTCTAAATATTGTACAAATCACATAAATATATAATCTATTATATTTCTAATATTTATCTTTTAAAAAAATTCTTTGAGAGATTCCTTCCACCCAGAGTTTGACTAAGTTATTTATATTTGCAAATGATATGAGAGTATACGTAAACAACCCCAGAAATTCTACGTGGAACTCTTAAAACTGATAAACACTTTCAGTGAAGTGGATAGATAAAAGATTAAGTCAAGATTTCAGTAGCCATCTTATGTAAAAATGATAAATGGGCTGAAAAAGAAATCAGGAAAACAACACCCTTCACATTAGCCATAAGTAATATTTATATTGAGTAACTCTATCCAAACAAGTAAAGGGGTGTATGAAAAGAATTTCAAATATTTGAGTAAAAAATTAGAAAAGATATCAGAAGATGGAAATATCTCCCATGCTCATGGATCAGTAGGAATAACATAGAAAAGTGGCTATCTTACTAAAAGCATTCTATATTTCCAACACAATTTCCATCAAAATTCCAACATAATTTTACAGACATTGAAAGAACAAGATTCAACTTCATATGGAAAAACAAAAAAAAAACCTAGAATAGCTAAAATAATTCTGTAAATAAAGGAACTTCCAGAGGTATTGCTAACCCTGATTTCAAGCTCTACTACAGAGCTAAAGTAATAAAAACAGCACACTATTGGCATAACAGACTGGTGAATCAATAGAAACAAATTGAAGACCCAGACATAAATCCACAAACCTATATACAATTGATTTTTGATAAAGAAGCCAAAGTTATACAAATAGTTAAAAAAAAAGCATCTTCAACAAATGGTGCTAGCATAACTGGTTATCAGCATGTAGAAGGCAAATACAGCCATATCTATCATGCTATAAATCTCCAAGTCCAAGTAGATCAAAGACCTCAACATAAATCTAGTTACACTGAACCTGCTAGAAGAGAATGTGGGAAATATCCTTGAATGCGTTGACACAGGAGACAACTGAAGGAACAGAACCCTAGTAGCACAGACACTAAGATCAACGATTAATAAATGGAACCTCAAGAAACTCAAAAACTTCAATAAGGCAAAGGACTTTGTAAATAGGACAAAAGAGTCACCCACAGAATGAAAAAAGAGCTTTACCAGCCCAACATCTAACAAAGGGCTGATCTCCAAAATATATAAAGAATATAAGAAAGCAGATATCAAAACACAAAATAATTGAATTAAAATATGTGATACAGATTTAAACAGAGAATCCAAAATAGAAAAATCTCAAATTATTGAATAATCCTTAGAAAAATTTTCAAAATTCTTGGTAGTTAGAAAAATGCATAGTGTGGCAGATCCTTCTGTCTAAATGTTACTTATATTGGTTTAGCTGGTAAGCCACAGCCACGTGGCAATACACAGATTACTAGAAATGGGTTAGATTAATAGGTAAGTGTTAGCCAATAAGAAGCTAGAGGTAATGGGCCAAGCAGTGATTTAATTACTAAAGTTTCTGTGTGATTGTTCGGGGCTAAGAGGACAGGGACAAACAAGTGGCCTTCCTCCAACAAATGCAAATCAAAACAACTCTGAGATTCCATTTTTCACCTATCAGAATAGCTAAAATCAAAAGCATTAATATCTGGCAAGAATGTGGAGGAAGAGCAACACTTTTCCATTGTTGGTAGGAGTGCAAATACATACAGCCACTTTGGGGAACAATATGGTGCTTTTTCAGAAAATTCCCAATCAATTCCTCAAGACCCTGTTATACCATTCTTGGGCATACACCCAAAGGATGCTCAATCATACCAGAAGGAAACTTGCTCAGCTGTGTTCATAGCATCTTTATTTGTAATATTCATGATCTTACAACAACCTAGATGCCCCTCAACTGAAGAATGGATAAATAAAATGTGGTTCATTTACACTCGGAGTATTGCTTAGCTGTTAAAAACAATGACATCATGAAATTTAAAAGCAAATAAATGGAACTAGTACTAGAAAAAAAATCATCCTGAGTGAGGTAACCCAGAACCATAAGATAAACGTGTTTTGTACTCACTCATAAGTAGATATATGGTCTATATACTACAGTCCACAGCTCCAGAGGGGCTAGGTAAAAATAAGTAATATACATACAAAATTGCTTCATAAAGCCGTGTCCCACAAATAAGAAACATAAATAACTTCTATTTCCTAACAAGCAGAAAAATTCTACTACATACCTTCTGTGTTTTTTAAGCCATAATTTTTCCATATATGTCAGACTGTCTTCTGTAAATTCGATATTAATTGGTTCTGTCCAAATTTTCAAATTAGTTTGTACTTCACATTCTTCCACTGAGTCTATAAAAATACACACTGCACATAATTAATGTAGCCATGCCTGTGAATTATTATATTCTTTCTTTAGATAGTCAATTGTCTGTGGAGATCAGTTCTTTAGTACCTATCTCTGTAAGGATATTTGTTATTATATTATGACATAAGATGTTGATATAATATCAAGTCCAAGATGTAAATAATATTAAAGGATTTCTAAAATATTGGTTTTAATACATGATTCTGTGGACAGTATCTTCAAAATCTCATCAAAAAAAACTATATGAGTCAAAAGCTTTACAAAAACAACATGCTCTTAAAAGAAACAAGGTAAATACCATCACTGTAGAATCCTCACACAGAGACATGTGTACAATCAAAAGTATGTATTATAGCCAATTCTAATAATGTTTAAATATCATGGCTAATAAAAAATAAATAATTTGTGATGAATTATATCTTATTCCGAATGAAGAGAATATTGGCTCCCACAAACGTTTGCCTTTGAAGTCATAGACATGCAAATGCTATTATTTCTGACGTTTCACTGACTACAAAACTACTCAGAGCTACTTGAAAACAATGAAGCATCTGAGAAAAGGAAGCTGATCTCAAATCCAGGACTGGTCGTTTTTCTGACCTCCAAATCCTGCCCCACTCTCAAGCTTGCAGCATTCCCCAGAATGAAATGCTGAAAGAAAATAGGAAAAAAGAGTGGTGAGGTTTCAAAACAAAATTTGTAGGGATTCTAATGCTAAGCTGGTCCTAACCTCATAGTGAAGACTTTAGCGGCTGGCGTTGAGGAGCAGCCAGGTGAGAGCAGTTAAACAAGCAAAATAATGGAGTTAGTCAACTTCTTTGATGAGAAGAGAGAGAAGAAATCTTAAGAGCAACAACTAGATTCTAGTAAATGGAAGAAGAAAGGGAATTAAGAATGTGAATTGTGGATATGAACATTATAGCACGAGGGGCAGGGGAGTGTGTTTGTGTGTGTGTGCCTATGTGTACACACACCTTAAAAGAACTGAGGCAGAAAAGTTTAAGGTAGAAAGAAGGAAGAGCACTTTTCAGAGAAAAGAACCACTGTGCTTGAGAAATGACTCCCAAATCGGGAAACAGTAGAGGGAAGTAGGGGTGAAAGCAAGCAGCCTGTGGTTCCCCTTTCTCCATTCACCAGTGGCACAGTCTCAGCAAAAGAAGACAAGGCCTGGCCTGGCTTCATGTGCTTATCAGTGTTTTGATATCTGTGGTTAATGACAATCACAAATCGCTAGAACACTCTTTAGCTAAGTATACGTTCAGCAAGATACTTTTGTTGAAACCATGCATGCTAGTCAATTCAAGGACACACAGATTCATGATGTGTCTCTTCCTCAGAGAAAGGCTCATGAGCTGTTGCTAGGGCCTCCTTGCCTTGTTGTTGGCTCAGCGGCCTTTTTTTCTAGGAACTTGTCTAACACTCATCTCATTGTGATGGGGGCAGTTTCCTTAATGCACAGCACAAAGATCCAGAGTAGAGGAGTCCAGATAAGCCAATGAGGGAACATTTCAGCAAGAAAGGTCAGAGAAAAAACAGCCTTAGCTCACAGAAATGCCCAGGCCAGAGAAAGCACCTAAATGAGTCTGTGGATGACTAAAAATAAGGTCAAAATCTGTAACTGAAATAACTGGACAATCTAGATGTTTAAAGCCTGCTGATACTTTGAGTGGTATTAAGTATTAAGTTGTATTCAAGGATTCTTAAAGTGATTTGCAATAACAGCTATATAATTTAAGCATTGTATTTATCCCCATTATACGAACCAAATTCTAAGTGTCTGAAAATATTAAGTGTTCATGATAAAGAGAACAACAAAATACTCTTACACTCTTCAGATGGAGTGCCAATTTATGAAAGGACATTTCTGAGTAGTTCATGTTTATCTAGTTTAGTGGAGGACAAACATTTCTGGTAACACAGCTGTTCTCATCTCAAGTACTGACATTCCTGGAAATATATCCGGGTTATATTTCAAGATCTGTACAAGAAAATGTACAGTAGTATTGTTCTATATGGTGAAAATGAGAAATTTCCTAAACAATAATCAACATTTAGACTGAGAAATGGTGGCACATAAGAGAAAATATTGAAACTAGGTGACATGGCAACCGTACATATTTTTGTACATGAAATGTGGCACATAGTAAGAACACTGAATATCATGGATGTTGCTGCACATTTCGCATAGTAAAATGACAGCCTTGATATAAGGCAGTTTCCTGAGGGTACCATGGGGATACATAAGGCTTACCTAGCTTACTGCAAGCAGGGTACACAAATCTGTACTTGACATGTGTATTTATCCATGAAGATAGATCACTGCAGCTTTCATGAGAAAAGTATAACCATTCTTAGTGATAGGCCATTGTTCCCTGTTCACCTAAGTGGCCTTGCGACATCCACCTAATGGCCCACCAATGTCTCTGGGTAGATTCAAGTAAACAAAGGTGCTGCAGACTACAAAATGCTACAAAGCCTAAGAGAGATAATGTAAGTCTCGAATTAGAGAGTGAAGTAACATCCTTACCCTGCCATTTGAATTGTACCATTATTTCTGATTACAACTAGTGACAAAAATAGAAAAAAAAATGTGTTTACTGAGTCAAGGATCACCACACTAGAGCTTGTTGTCCAAATCTGACCTATCGTTTTCCTGTGACTGATTTCTGTATTCATAAATTTGAGGCTTTATTGCAACACAGTACGCTCATTCATTCATGCGCTGTCTATGACCTTTTCCCCCTACTCCATTCAGAACATTGACTAGCTGACCTAGTTTACAGCAAATGTCTACGTTCTGTAGCAGGTTAAGAGCTTCTGTATTAGTGTATCAACTTTTACAATACCTCTAAGATTTGCAATGCAAGATTCTTTCAATATTTATGTCTAAGAGAATATTTCCAATGCACCCAATATGAAAAAGATTCAAAGTCAGGCTCTATCTTTTACTTCATGTGTCATAAATTATTATAAACTCAAAAAGTTGGAATTTAAGTGTGTTTTGGGGGTTCTGTGCATTGTCTTTTCTTCACTGCATTTCCTGGTTACATTCTACTAATATAGAGGTTACTATTGCTGTGAGGAACCAAAAGCAAGTTGCAGTGGAAAGGTTTTATTGCATGTACAATCTACTGTTCACCAATGAAGGAAGTCAGGTCAAGAACTTAAACAGGAGAGGAACCTGAAGACAGGAGCAGCCATGGATAAATGTTACTTAGCGGTTTGCTTCTTCTGGTTTGTTCAGCCTTCTGTCTTATAGAACCACCTTAGAGACGGGCCCCAGTCACAATGGGCAAGGCATTCCTACATTAAGAACTAATTTAGAAAATGTCATATAGACTTGCCTTACAGCCCAATGTAATGGAGGTATTTGCTCAACTGAGATTTGATCCTCTCAAATGATTCCAGTTTATGTCAAATTGACACAAAAATTAATCAGTATAGTTCGTGTGAATATGCCATAAAGAAACCTATTATTTTATATGTAAACCAGAAATTGAAACTAAAATATTACAAAGATTGTTTTGTTCTGTTCGAGACAAGGCTTCTCTGTAGCTTTGGTGCCTGCCCTGGAACTAGTTCTTGTAGACCAGGCTGGTCTCGAACTCACAGAGATGTGCCTGCCTCTGCCTCCTGAGTGCTGGCATTAAAGGTGTGAGCCACCAGCTCCAAGAAAGAAATTTTTTTAAGGAAAGAAAAAATGTTATAAACGAAAATCTGTGAGGTTTACTGTGGTTATATATTCAACCTGCAAGTTATGGTTTACAGTTTCCATGTAAACATTTGTTCTCCCATCCGCTCAGTTCATGGCTCTGTTTTGGAGGCTGTGCAGTCTATGGAGGTTGTGCCTTCACTGGAAGAAGTAAAGCCCCCGGAGGCATGCTGTGAGGCACGTAGCAGCATTCTCCTTCCTGCCTTGTCTCTGCTGCCTGCTCTACTGTGGTGGAAGAAACAAGGAGTCCAGTCATCTGCTCCTGTGGCCTTGAAGTCACCTGCTTATCCCCTTAATTTGGTGGGCTGTGTCATCTCCAACTGTGAGCTAAAATAAATTGTTCATCCTTTTGGTTGCTTTGCCAGAGATTTGGTCATACTGAAAAGAAATGCTATAGACCTACTGCATCTACAGGGTTGTTTGCTTTCCTGCCCATTACAACAGCAGACCTAAAACGGAATCATTTTCTAATGACTGCTTCCTTGCAGAAGAAAAAAAAAAAAAGCCGATGCTTCAATGCTCTGTTCATCCGATGATCTGAATTTACATAGAAAACCAAGGCAAACAAGCTCCACGATCATTGCCTGCCTCATAAATATGAAACAACTCACCGTTGACCGCCTAGTGTGTGCACAAAACTCCCTTGAGAAGCTATAGCAAATTGTTCTTTATTGTTTTTGAGAATTCGTCTTTTGCCAGGAGTGCAAAGACATGAAGATTCCTTTATGTTGTTATACGAATATTTGAACAATGCCCATACCTGGTTTTGCTGCATGTTCGTTCTGCTGTTTGTTTTCCTCCTGATGTCCAGCTCTCCACTGAGTTAAGGCTTCCCGAAAGAACTGGGCAGACGCTTCTTCATCAAAAGGCACTTCACACAATGGCTTGTACCTTGAATTTGTACTTTCTCCTCCTTCTGCTGCTATAGTTTCAACCTAGCAAGTTAAAAATGTAGCAAAGAGTATTTATTAAACATTCTGCATTTTATAAGACTTGAAAGCAGAAATATTGAATTCAGATGAATATGTTTTTATATAACATTCATCTAAATACTTTATTGTTTTCTTTAAAACTCTATTGGTAGTTACGAATGGTCTTCTCAGAAGATGATAACGTAAGAAACTATAAACTGATGATTTTTATGTCTGTTCTTCCTCCTCTACAGCTGTTCCTGCTAGGTACACATTATCCATCCTTCTTCCTCCCCCAACCTTATGCCCCTTATTTTCTCACGTTAGAGCAGTTTTGTGTTTAGGAGATAGGGTCTAATTGTCTATGTAGCAACGACTGTTCTCAGATTTGAGATATCTGACTTTTGCCTCCTGAGTTATGGGATTATAGGCATGCAATTATATTAGTTAATATGAGTATAGATGTGTGTGTGTGCGTGTGATTTTATTTTTTGCTGTCAGTGTGCTCAAACCCTTTTAATTCTCTATAATGCAAAGTTTCTCTCAGGGTATACAAAGTGCCTAAAGTACTTTCTCTCTCCTTGACCTATACCGTCATTTCCTCTTTCCCCCATCGCTCAACCTATTCCAGCTATTCTTACAATCTTGGAGAAGTGTGAACCGTCAGGTCAATTTCCTCTTCAGATCTTTCTTTACACAGAGATTTTCCTCATGCTATTCAATTTCTCAAATATCACCTACATAGAGAGAGTTCTCCACTTAAAATCTTGGGAGGTTTTTTTTTTTTTTGAAATAAAAGAGAGACATAACAACGGACACTGAGGGAAATCCAGGGGATCATCAGATTGTACTTCTAGAACCTGTAGTCTACAAAATTGGAAAACTTAAAAGAAATGGACAACTTACTTGATAGCTTCCATATACCACAATTAAATCAATACCAGATAAACAATTTAAATAGACCTATAACCCCTAAGGAAATAAAGCAGTCATTAAAAGTCTTCCCACCAAAAAAATGCCCAGGTCTAGATGACTTCAGCACAGAATGTTATAAGAATTTCAAAGAAGAGCAAATTCCAATACTCGTCAAATTTTTTCCACACAATAGAAATGGTACAAACATTGCCAAACTCCCTTTATGAGGCTACAGTTACCCTAATACCAAACCACACAAAAATGCAACAAAGAAACAGAAATACAGACCAGACTCTCTCTTGATCATCAATGCAAAAATCCTTAATAAAATACTGGCAAAATGCTTCCAAGAGGAAAACTCTACTGGATCTCTCTTGACACTAAATGAAACCTCCAGGAGTAGGAATTGGTTACATCTAATTGAGATGTTTGCCCAAGAGGCTCATAGAAACTCCAGATCAGTTCAGGTTATTGTCAAGCTGATTAGTAGCTCTACACAAATTTCTATTAGATAATCATTTCTATCAGATTTTCATTTCCAAATGTGCATTGTTTTTGTCTCCTAATTCTTTTTTAATATTTTTTATTAATTATGCATACAATATTCTGTTTGTGTGCATGTCTGCAGGCCAGAAGAGGGCACTAGACTTCATTACAGATGGTTGTGAGCCACCATGTGGTTGCCGGGAATTGAACTCAGGACCTTTGGAAGAGTAGGCAATGCTCTTAACTGCTGAGCCACCTCTCCAGTCCCCTGTCTCCTAATTCTTAACATTTCTCTCTTTTTTTTTTGTATGTTTACTGTTTTCTTCTGGTTTACTTGTTTTATTAACCTGTATCTTTTCTAAGAAGAGGGAGAACAAGACATGAAATTGCATGTGGTAGGAGGTGTAGAGGAACTGAGAGGTGTTTACAGTGGGAAACTATGATCAGAATATACGATATGAAAAGGAAAGACAAAAGCCTATTATCTAGATAAAATGGAATGCTTTATTCCTATGTATCAAATCACCATTATGAAGCTGTAACTCATCCAGTGTTGGTTCACATACATCTTTGGCAGGTCTATGGGGAAAAGAAATACATGGAAATGGGCCCACATTCTAGAGAAGGTCACACATAGCTCCTTTGCAGGAAAGATATCATGCTGAAATAGAACACTTATGTACATGAACTTGAAACTCAAGAGACTTCATTTCAACCCAAACTTAGTAAAGTAACAATGCTTTGTGACTAAGTAAACCATAGTCTATGAGCTACTGGAAAAACAATGAATACTGATGTGGGAAGTCCTTTTGTATATGCGCTGCTTTTATTGGTTGAAGAAGCTGTTTGGCCTGTGATAGGGCAGATTAACGCTAGATGGGCAAACTAAAGTAAATGCTGGGAGAAAGAAGGCAGAGTCAATGAGAAGCCATGTAGCCTCCAGAGGAGAAAGACAGGAGCTGCCAGCCAGAACCTTGCCAGTAGGCCGTGAGCCTCTTGGTAAAATATAAAAATAATAGAAATGGGTTAATTTAAGATGAAATATATATATATATATATATATATATTTACGCTATTGGCCAAACGGTATTGCAATTAATATAGTTTAAGTGTGACTCTTTTGAGTCTGGGAAGATGGCAGCCTCCCTAAACAGAATACCATGTAAGGGAAGGGGGATTAAAATGTCATTTAGAATGTAGAGTGTGTTTCTTGCTAAAGACGTAATTGAAAAGGATTCTTTCCCTGGAAACTTCCTACTTTTGGGAAGTTTATATTTAACTTTTCCTCAATAAATACAATCCATTTTTAAAAATATTGTTATGACTCTATGTCACATATCTATACATATATATATACATGTATTATACATGTGAATATTAAAATATATGTAGCACATTTTGTGATCAATAGTTAATCTGACAAACTGCCAGATTTTGGCACTCATCTATCTTTATAAACTGATGAAATTGCCTATCGCCTAAGCCTTTGTATTTTGAGCATGTGAAAATTCTAACTAAGAAAAAATATTATATCCTTCATTTTATTTTAATGTTTTTCTCCAACATTCATATAATTCCCGACAAGGTCAAAATGCCCAGAATTTCACATTTTCAGTAAATTTTTATTTTACAAAACATTTTTCAATGGAGTGAAGGTGATCTTAAAATTATTTTTATAGTCGAGTATATCCAGTTACTAAAACGAGTAAATAATAACTCACAATATTGTAAAGTATCATCCCCAAATGTGTATTTCTGGTAATGGACATGAATGGATGTTGATCAGGAAATAGCCTGCTTTGCCCTCAGGTTACCTCAGTGCTGTTGTCCTGAAGAAGTGGGGCTTTGGTTTTCTCTTGACTTTTACTGGATGCTTCTGGAGACGAATTCCCTTCATTAGGTGGATTTGCTTCCTTTATAAATTGATGAGCAACATCTAACACGTTGGATAAGATTTGAGATTTTGCCTATTAAGAAAGAAGAGTGTTGTCAATATGAATATAGGAGCCTAAGTATTTTACAAACAAAAAATCAAGTTTACAGAGTTGTACGACTCAGTAAATTTAATAAAATTTAATTTTTACTTAAAATAAAAAATACCATTTTGTTTTTCATTTATTTGAGATCATATAGAATTATATAATTTAACCCTTTGCATTTCTCATTTCAAACTTTTCCATACACTCCCTTGTTCTCATTCAAATACATACTATTTTTCATTTAATATTGTCACATGAATACAAGTATATATACTTGTACACACATTTATTTTCCTAAATATACCATGCTCAGTATGTACATGTTACTTGGTTATGTGTTTTCAGGGCTGACAGTTTGGTATTAGATAAATAATTGGTGTGCTCTTCCCTAAGGAAGTTGATTTCTTTCTTGACTCCCTGTATTTTTTTGTGCATTATTCAGGCCTTATGGGCTCTCCCCCCTGCCGCCCATGCATTTTTATATGTCTATAGTTATTTTCGTTGTTCAAGCTCTTTTTTATGCATTCGTGTTTGTAAGACATTATTAAGACTGCAGCTTTTAAAATTACTAGGAGAAACAATCCCACAGCAAACTCCTGGAAGCTATGGCTCTTTTATTTTTTATGGCTTCTTTTCCTCAAGTATTGAAGCTATTTTTATAGGTGTATTTATTGGGACTAAACTCCAGGCTTCTACATTTTGATTGCTTGAGGTTTTCTGTCTGTTTCAAAGAGAAGTTTCCTTAAGGCATTGTGAAGACGACTCTGACCTGTGGGTAGTGAGTAGTAAACAAAAACTAAAAGAGTAATTAGGTAAAATGTTGGCTTAGTAACATGGCAATTGTAGGTTCTCCTCCAAGAACTCTGAGTGGTTGGGTAGGATTCCAATACCAGGCATGATTTCCCTTTGACTGGAAGCTCTTATGTCCAACTAGGGTGTTGCTACTGGCACTATATGGGAACCACTGCTGTACCCTCAGTGTTATTGTGCCGTGTTGGTAGTTACTGTCATTTGTGGATACCATGGCTTGGAAGAACTGTTGACTGCTCCCCTCCTTTGGAAGCTTGCCTTGTTTCATCTGATATAAACCATCCTAACAGTGGCAGCCATCTACTGAAGGCAATATTTGAGACCCATAATATTCTAACTATCTTTATCTTGTTATTTTGTTATTGAAAATCTCAAATGTAACCAGCCTTTTTATTTTTCTGTCTTAGGGATAAAGCAACACACGCTCAGAAAATTTAAATTACAGCCTTTGGTCACATAGTCAGTGGGAAGCATAGCAGGGATGTGTGCAAGTCTAACGATTCATAGCTTTTCCACTATGATACCCTCAAACAGAATGCTGTGTTACATTATGTATGCTGTGGCGAAAAAGAAAACGCTAAATGTATCACATCTATTAAGATCCTAGTTGCGTTGCAATGAGTTTTCCTTTGTAACAAAATATATTCAAAAAGCACATACTATCCAGATGTAGACAGCAGAAATTTCTCTCTGTGTACTTTCCTCAAACTCCAAGTCATTCCACATTTTATGTCTTCACTCCAGGGGTGACCTACAGGAAATGCTCTGCTACTGTATCTTTATCTTCATCCTCTTGGCCTCCAAATATCCTATGTCTCCCTCTAACACCACCCCTTGCTTTTCTGCAGTGCCTTGACACTTCCCCTTCTATTTTATGACACCTGGAGATCTTTATCATCACTTATTCTGTGGATTTCACATCACCATTTGGCATGTGTCCGTCTTATCATTTTAAGAAGCTCATGGAAAGGAGCTTTACTAAACCTTGCACAGCTATCATTGTGTCCACTAAGTGGTGATTGGTAATAATAATAATAATAAAGTCTAAAAAGAGGTAAAAGAGCTGCAGAGATTTTAAAATGAATTGAAAAATGATGTTAAAAATAACTATTCTTATGTCTCCTAGGGGCATGACTCTGGACAGGGGAAACTTGAAAAGGTTTATTTTCTGGGAAGTTTCCTATCAGCAGGTAGACTGCTCTGTCCCATGACTCTATAAAATTTGAACTAATTGGATCTAAATTTCAACTAATTTGCAAAAGTGAAACACAGAGTCTCCAATGACTCACTAAGATACTGAGCATCCGGAACAAAAAATATGGATCTCACTTATCAGAAAGGATAAAAAAAAAAGAATAAGAGTACAATAAGATTTAGACGTTACTGTTTTCTCCTCTGCCATGGCAATATTCCTATTTTAAAATATTCACCAAGTTATAAAGATTAATTTGCTAAGATTTTATTGAAACTCTTCAGTTGTGACCTTCTACAAATCTATTAAGATCCATTGCAACCTGAACTAGTGATAAATCAGTGATTATCAAGCCAAGCAGTTTTATTTCACACTGAATTTATAGACTACCCATGAAAATATGACTATGTGCCTGACATACATGTATTGCTACATGTCCCGTACACTGACTTGTGTCAGCTGCTCCACATTTCCCCAGTGAATACCCACACAAATATGTGCAGCTTTTGTTTTAGATGACATTTAAGCCAGTGATAAAGATCACAACTGTGTTTTAGTCATTACTTTTATTCTAAAAAATAACTGAGCAGAAGTTCTGATTGAAAATTAGCAGGAAAAATGCCTGTGAATCTTAAAAGCACTCACATTGTTTGGCTTTTATATAATATTTATAAAATATCAAAAGTATAGTAAATATTATAGAAAATCATTAAAAGCATAGATAAAAAATGCCAACAAGCCTTATTCTTGCTCTAATATGAATCCTGATACCAATATTCCAATACCTTTATAATATCCTTAAATAGCATATTAAATCTCAATTTATGGCAAAAATATATATTGAAGTTAATTTACTGTCAAATGGTAGTCTTCTCCTTTAGAGGATGGCAGATTGCATAGAGAGATGTCCACTAGGGTCTTTGGGAAATGGACCAGCAAAAGTTGGAGAAGAGTTTTTAGAAATAAACCTAGCCAAGGGCATGAAATGCCTGTGTAATGGAAATTTTAAAATACTGAAGAATGAAATTGATGAAGGTTCTCCTTTCTAGAAAATGGAAAAACCTCCCATATTTTCCCATGAATTGGCAGAATGAATATTGTGATAATGCTATCAAACCAGAAAAGCTCTAATGGTTTGAGAAATTCCTATAAAACTTCAAATGATAGTCTTCACAGAGAAAAAAAAATACTTACTATCCATACAAAAGCTCAAAATACCCAGGAAGTCAAACCAATCATAATCAATTAAACGTTTAATGATGTCATGTTTTATTGGAAAGTCATGGTACCAAAAAACATCATGACTCTGATGGGAAAAGATAGACCATGAGCGAAATACAGAGGAGCCAGGAGCAAACTCATTCAGCTACAGTCAACTCATCTTGGACAAACATGGCAGAAGCATACATTTGCAAAAAGACAGCATGTTAAGCAAATGTTTCTTTTAAAACAACAACAACAAAAAAAAAAAGAAAACTGAGTATTCACATCCAGAAGAATGAAGCTAGACAACTCCCTTTCTAAAATAAAATAATGTTTTAATTAATTTTTGAGAAGTTTGTGTAATGGACTTTCATTACCTTCTACTTCTTCCGTAAGTTCTCCAAAATTCACAAACACTTCTCTACTTACTCTTATTCTGCACCTTTTCTTGTATTTGAAAATGACCTATTTAGTCTCATTTGTGCTGTCTATACACTAATGGTGTGGGGTCACCCACTGCAGCGTCATCACCCTGAAAGGGCCACATCCTTAAATAAGCCTGACCCCTCAGAAGCCATCAGCTACCTCTAACTCCACAGGTAAGGTTTATGGGGTGAAGACCCAGATTTTTGTGTACAAATAAACAAAGCAAACAAAAAAAATGAAAATGGATCAAAGACCTTAATTTAGTATCAGAAATGTATTGGGAGAAATACTACGTTTTTCTAGACACACTGCAGTAACTCAGGAAATTGTTACTAGAATATCAAATGAAATACATAGAATGGCAAAGGTTTTGCACAGCTAAAGAAAAAAATATTTGAGTTTAAAAGCACCCTACAGAATGGGAAGAATCTTTGTCAGATATATATCTGACAGAGGACTGACATCTAAAATATAAAACCCAGTCAATGACTGGTCTGATGAAATGATGGGACTGTTCTCAGAAGAAGTACAAATGACCGATAAACATTTAAAAATATGCTTGGTATTTTTATCCTCTAGTTTGAATGATATTTAAAACTACCTTTAGATTCTTCACCCCGGTTAGAACGATGATCATTCAAAATTAAAACTCCCTCAGAAATCCTATCAAGTGCTAGTTGGAGAATATAAGCATAGGGAAGGAGAGAGGGAATAGGAGGACAGGAGGGAGGAGGAACAGAGGATATAATATAAAATAAATTAAATAAATTTAAAAAGTAATCTAGTTTGAGAAGATGGTGAGGATGCTCAGAGGTGAAGGTGACCTCTCACCACAGATCTCTGTGCAGTTCCCTCTCAGTGGTAGTCACCTAACCTCAGAAAAACATTAAAAAGCAAATTTTTGTTTTTAGTTTATATTAATCTATTTTTTTGTTTTTGTATTTGACTAACCATGCAAAACATCCCATCTTATTAAAGTCTTAAAATACTTAAATTCTTCCTAGAGATAACTACAGTTAACATGTGGGAACACATCCCTGAAAAATTTTGCATCTATTTAGAGGTACACATTTAAACTTGAGATGCAAGTCACATCCTCTTTCATTTAGTGATACAACAGCAATCATCTTAGACACTAAATTGTCAATGAATAATAATGTAAAGATGATTGTGTTTATAATGGATTAGTATGTCTATTTACCATAATACCATATATTAAGGAATTGTTTTCAAACTGAGAAACCTCAAAGATAATTTTCTTTATATCTTCTAAACATAAGAATTTAAGTACAGCAGTGCTAAAAGGTATGAACAACATATGGAGACTAAGATTGCATAAATTTTCCTGTGCAAATATACTCCATGTTAAGAATGGTTAATTTCAAATAAACACAGCCTTGAAGGAACCTAGTAAATCGCATGTTTCACTGAAGCCACAGAATATGAGCTACTGCCAGCATTTCTATGTTCCCTCACGTCTTTTTACCCCACAGTGTGATGGTCAGATTTCATCTTGTAACTGTTCTAAATTCTCACCTCAGCTTTTCTTCCCTTAGAGTGATATTATCTTTCAAATTACACGCAAGAAGAATTCATCACTCTTACAATCCAGCATTAATCAAAGTGAAGAGAGCTGATAATCTGTAGCATTTTGGAGTGGATGGCAGGCACCTTGTAAAAGTTAAAATCTAAGAGGAAAAGTTTTAGTTTAAAAACATGGCATGCTTGATGGCAGCCTCGGTACTACAGGACTGTACCTCCCGCTGTCAACTAAATCTCTTGTTGTTCAGTAATAAATACCAGTGATCACACTGATACAGCCATATTTCTTTAAGTTCACGCTCTAAAAACGTTAACACACTGCTCACGTTTACTTTGCACGTTTTTTTTTGAAAACAGAAATGGGAATTCCTCTCCTCCATTCATTATATTCTCGGTACGGCTTGATTTAGGGATGGGAGCGACACTAAATAATCATGTGATACTGGTCTTGAACTTGTGACTCTGGTGCTCCAGTGTGCTGATTGTCACACATCACCGCATCCACAAGAACTCTGCCGCTACAGTGTTAGCTTTCTCTGGTTTTCCACTTGCGACATTTTAGAAATTATTTATTGTAAACCCAGGTTTCACTGTAAATTGATCGCTCTAAATTTGGCAGAAGAGTTCTGCTGTTCATAGAGATAAAGAGACGAAGCAATACACCCAGAGAGAGAAAAAAATGTCTTACAAGAATAGATCCAAAGAGTACTATAGCCGGGCAGTGGTGGCGCAGGCCTTTAATCCCAGCACTCGGGAGGCAGAGGCAGGCGGATCTCTGGGAGTTCGAGGCCAGCCTGATCTACAAGAGCTAGTTCCGGGACGGGCACCAAAGCTACAGAGAAACCCTGTCTCGAAAAACCAAAAAAAAAAAAAAAAAAAAAAAAAAAAAAAGAGTACTATGAATTCATTACAATAGTTAATACATATTGACTATTTGGAATTACCATTAACTATATAATTTTTAGAAGAACAAGTTGCATACTAAATTACCTATCAATACATACAGCAATTGTAATAGTCTGTGTGCCTATGATTAAAAGTAATATCTTGAAAAAAATTTTAAATGTATATTAAAATATTTTAAAAATTAAAATTACTTATTTAAAAAATGCAAGCTTTTATACACCTTAAACAGCTAAGTAAGTATGGAAAATTTAAGGGTTATCTCCAATTTTTCATTAGTAAAATATACCTCTGTTCTTAGAGTAAACTAGTTTGTTTTCTGAATAATTTATTTTTACAAATTAATATATTAAAGTATTTCCCCTAAATGTAGTCTTTATCTTAACCGAATTCTGTTTAGGAATTTAGGGAGGAGTTCAACAAATGATTGGTCAAAAGTTTCATCTACTCTTCTACTCTTTTTACTAAAAGAAAACATCAAGTAAAAGCTACAAACTTTCTAAACAGCAGGCAATTAGAAACAAAAAAATCAGAATTTGTATCAAAGTCCCTACATGTTTATGGACAAATGCAGAGAAAGCCAAATGTGTAGACTCAAACAAATTGCAATGCAGGTACCCAAGGCATTTTGGGAGTATAAAAGGAGAGCTCATTGGGGGAAAGAATGCTTGTTATGTGAGCATAAAACCTTAAATTCAAGTCCTCAGCATCCCTGAAAAAAAGACAGTTGAACTCACTGGCATGGTTATAAACTTTGCACAACAGGAACAGAGTAACAGGAAGAGTGGTGGAGGTTACTGCCCTCTGACCTGATTCTGGGTTCAGTGAGATATCCTGAGAATGACTCAAAACAGTGATAAAGCAGAATCATCAGCGTCCTTCTCTATCCTCTGCATATGAGACTGGGCATCAGCAACCCACACACACCTGTGTGCATGCAACACACACACACACACACATACACACACACGTGCCCATGCACACACACACACACACACACACACACACACACACATTAAAAATTCAGCAAATGAAAAACAGAAGACTGCATTTGGAAGCTGTCTACTCATTGTATCCCTAAAAACGTGGTAACTGCATAAGTATGCATCATTCCAATATAGAAAAACTTATTGCACTAACTGCAAGCCCGACAGGAATCAATTCCTGGAAGTATAAAAATATGTGCCTGAAGTTACAGCAACATATACCTTTAGTTGTTCCTTTTCCATAAAGGACTGACTGGTTCCTATCATGTTTTATTAATTGTTGATTTAGGCATTATTATTTTTTCTGTATCCTAGGGAAATAATCAAAATGATAAAGAGTCTGGAAATCCACTGCACAACAGACAAATGATGCCAAATAAACTTAGTCTAGATTTTATATATAATACTACCATAAAGTAACAGTACATATGAAATAAAACACATCTCATTCAATTAAAATATTTTTCACAAGACAAGATGACATGTGAATATTATTGCTCCAGATATAATGTGTTACCAAAAAAAAAAAAAACTATAAGCATCCTGTCTCAGGAAAGCAAAAGGCATGATTTGTGTTTAAATAATTGTACTTTTCAATTTTTATTGCATCAAAAATTTCTTAAGGAGCAATTTTTAAAGTGAGCAAGGATAACCAAAGAAAGTAAAACAGGAAATTCACACCTGCAATCTTGCTACCTATTTGCAGTTTTGATGCCATATAATTATGCACTATAATAATTATCTTAGCAAGTACTTACTGTTGTTTTCAGCTAATATTACGTGTATAATGAATGCACTCAGCTGAGTTAGCTGCTTTCAGTAATTACTCATATTTGAACTAGATGAAGAACAAACGTTTCATATTCAATTATTTGAATAACAGATTTTCAGACATAGCAGAATAAATTCACCAGCAAACAGTGATCAAGAAAACTGTCACATTTGGGTGTTAAATATAGAATCACTCTTGAATCACCAACAAAAAATTTTATTCTATAAAAAGCGATGAGCATAAACTAATTCCACCAAAACAACTGTAAAGTTTGTCAAACCTTGTAAAAAAAATCAGGAGACAATGTAGTTAGTATCTGTATTTTATAAAGGATCCTGAAATATCCAGCAATGTGTCATCAAATAAATGTTTAAGTATATGGTTGGTCATTGAAAATTCTACAAATAGCATTTTATTATCCAAAATTTTGAATAAGGAGGAGGGTATACTGTTAAATATTTAATAAATCAAAATGTGAAACTTTCATTCACTATTTTATAAAAGTCTTCCAAAATATGTTTATGTACTCATAGAAAGAGGCCTCAGTACACAGTGCGCTATTGTTACTCCAGGCACTTTTGTGAACATCAAAACCATAGGACTTCAGCTTTTAAAATATTTTTTAATTATACTTTTGTGTGTTTGGGTGTTTTATCTGCATATATTTCTGTGCAACAACTCGAGTGTCTGTTGCCATCAGGGGCCAGAGAGGTGTCATATCATGTGCAGCTAGAGTTGCAATATGTTATAATCTGTCATGTATGCACTGAGAATCAAATATTGGTCCCCTGGAAGAGTAGACAATATTCTCAGTGGCTGTGCCATCTCTCCAGTGTCAAGACTCTGTCATCTATGGACCTCCATTGAACTCCATCTCTGATTTCCTTCTCCTTCTACTCATTTGCAAAAATTATTGTGTATGTTTGGCTATTACTAGAATTATATAATATTTTGCTTTCTGTGATGGCAACTCTTGGTTATCAGCTTGGATTTTATCTGAAATAAACTACAATCCAGAAATAGAGGGCACAGTTATAAAAGATTTTCAGCTTTGTTTGAAGTGGGTGGATCCACTTGTAATCTGGACCTCTGAGGCAGGAAGGCACACAACTGCATCCAGACTTTGAGGCAAGAGGACACAAACCTTTGATTCACATTTTTAAAAGCTGGATGACACAGATTTTAATTCAGATTCAGTTTTTTTGAAGGTATATATCTTTTATTCATATATATGCATATATAGTGCATAGCTTCAAGAGATAAAAAAAAATGGAATAGCCCCCGTATCTTATCTGATCACCACGCATTAAAGTGAGAATTAAACAATGACACCAATTGCAGAAAGCCTACAAACTCATAGAAACTGAACAGTGCTCAAGTGAATCACCCCGGGTCAAGGAAAAAATAAAGAAAGAAAATAAAAACTTCCCTGAACTCAATGAAAATTAATACACAGCATACCCAAACCTATGGTATACTATGAAAGCATTGCTAAGAGGAAAGTTCATAGGAATAGTGCTTTCATAAAGAAAATGGAAAAATCTTGTACTATCAACTAAACAGCACACCTGAAAGTTCTAGAAGAAAAAGAAGTAGACTCAACAAGGTGTAGATAATAGAAAATAATCAAATTGAGGGTTGAAATCAATAAGATAGAAGCAAAGACAACAATACAAAGAATTAGTGAAACAACAATCTGATTCTTTGAGGAAATCAACACTACAGATGAACCCTTATGATGTGGGATGTCCTTCTGTGTATGTGCTGCTTTTATTAGTTGATGTATAAAGTTATTTTAACCAATGACTTAGCAGAGTAAAACCAGGAAGGCAATCTAAACAGAGATATGGAAAAAGAGTAGGCAGAGTAAAGGAGATGCCATGTATCTGCCAAAGGAGAACACTGGAACCTATAGGTAAGCCACAGCTCCATGGTGATACACAGATTAATATAAATGGGTTAATTAAGATATAAGAACTACCTAACAATATGCCTGGGTCATTGGCCAAGCGGTGTTGTAATTAATATAGGTTCTATCTGATTATTAGAGTTTCAGCAGCTGGGAAACGAATATACAATCCCTATTTACAAAAATGGCATCCACGATCTGGGGCATGAGTCCACATAAGATATAAAAAGAGATTAAAGAAAGAGGGAGAGCCGGGCGGTGGTGCCGCACGCCTTTAATCCCAGCACTTGGGAGGCAGGGGCAGGCGGATCTCTGTGAGTTCGAGGCCAGCCTGGTCTACAAGAGCTAGTGCCAGGACAGGCTCCAAAGCTATAGAGAAACCCTGTCTCGAAAAACTGAAAAAAAGAAAGAAAGAAAGAAAGAAAGAAAGAAAGAAAGAAAGAAAGAAAGAAAGAAAGAAAGAAAGAAAGAGGAGGGGGGGGGGGAGAGAGAGAGAGAGATTCTAGACCTACTAAAATGGGAGCAAAGCACAGCTTTTTGGTAGCCGCATTTTTTTTCCAGATAGGATCTGTTTGCTGGTAGCTAGCAGAGGCACAGCTCCTTTAAGGGTTCCTGATTCAGCATTAACAGCAAAAACTGCATGGCTTCATTAAGAGACAACAGCTCTGGTACTTTCAGAAGTCTTGCACTTAAATGTGGTTTGTGAGCCAGATGCTACTAGTTGCTTAATGATGACATAGATCACCTGCATCCCTGGAGTTGGGGCAATGAGCACGGATCACAAAGCTGGCAGTAAACATACCTCTGCCGTATTAAAAGGCCAAGAAAGGTGGAGCCAGTGTCCAGGGCCACTGCAACCAAACTGCTTACTATTTTAAAAGTACTCCCGGTCAGAAAATGATTACAAATACACAATAAGGCAGATTCAGACAAAAAGAAAAAAAACTCTGAATGGGTCACAGTGTTGGACTTATGGATTATGGACTTATGAGAGAGAATGAGTACAAAAAGGCATAGATTAAAGGAGCAAACAAAATAAGCCACATGAAAGTGGAATATACGTAGAGAGTCTGGATTATGTATATTATTGCATTTTCTTTAAATTTTTTGACTACAGAGACACATTTGATTCTGGAGGCTGCTAAGTTAAACCAACATAAAGGTTCAACTTCAAAATTTGTGTCAAAGGATATGTTGCTTTGAAAAAGAGGTTCTACTTTGTTCCCATTCAAGATGAGAACCAGTGGATTCCTTCCAGGCTAATATGATTTGATGGAACAAGACCCTCCAAGAGGTCTCCATGAACCCTAAAAATACTTTGTCCAACAAACAGCAGGAAGCAGTTTGGAGAAAAGTAGGCCTAAATTCCTAAAATCATTATTTATAAATATTATCATTTAATGTGGGATATGATATAAAAATTAATACTTTACAATGGTATGGACATAGGTTGATTTCAAGGTTAATTTTGTTATATATATATATGTTCTTGTTTAAGGAATTATTTAAGGTATTATGTTTATATAGCTCATTTTAAAATGTAATGTATACTTTAAAAATACAGATTAGTAGATAGTCATCTGTAACCGTCAAACTGTAGAGTCATGTTAGCTAAGCTTTCTAGATGAACAGAGATATATTTCAGATGGACCTTTGCTCAACTATATTCATAGCAACATTATTTATAATAGCCAGAATCTGGAAACAACCTAGATCCACCTCGGCTGAAGAATGGATAAAGAAAATGTGGTGCTTTTACACAATGAAGTATTACTCAGCTATAAAAAACAGTGACATCATGAAATTTTCAGGCAAATGGATGGAACAAGAAAAGATAATCCTGAATGAGGTAACCGAGACCCAGAAAAATAAACACAATATGTACTCACTCATAAGTGAATACTAGACATAAAGCAAAAGATGGCTAATTTATAGTCCATGACCTCAGAGAAACTAGGCAACAAAGAGAACCCTAAGACACACATATATGTGTCCTCCTGAGAAAGGGAAATGGATTCTGGGAAACAGGAGACTGAGGCAGGAGAGTTGTAAGCTCAAGGCCACCCTTAGTTACATGGAGACACTCTTCATCCCTGATACGTATACACAAAAGTAAAGCAGAACAAACAAAAAAATTTTTAAAAACCTCAAATATAAAATTTCCTAATATTATTCCTAACAGCCATAAATGTGAAGATGACACAGATGCCCCATCAAATGTTGGATGATTAATAAAATTTTCTACATCATATTATAGACTGCTGCTACTTATCCATAAAAATAAATGAAATACTAAATCACAACAGCAATTAATGCTTTAAACATCACACAAATAAGGTAAACAGATCCCTAATTATACATTGTGGCAAAACTGGCTAATCTATAAGAGGTAAGAAGTAGAAGATTGTGGGGAATGTGTATGGTTAGCAGGAGTATCACCACAGCAATGAAGAAATAAGCAGTTTCACTTTGAACTGATAACATGTTCAAAATTAATTGGACCAATATCTACACATATTAGCAAGAGTGTTAAAATCCACTGCACTATACATCTTACATGAACACAGTTATGGCATATGAATTATAACTTCTCTGTGTGAAAAAATCCTATCAATTGTCCCCAGAAAAAATTTTTTGGTCTTCAGCCTATTTTTGAAATTCTGAGTATGTGATCAAACACGTAAATGAAATGTTGAGCGAGCATTCTTCCTGAGTTAAACTCTCAGACTTGCAATGCTTTCAGCAAGCTGCCCCCGTCCAGCAGGCAGCTCAGAAGCAGGCAATACTGGTTTGCTAGCGGGAAAGCATCAGTGTTTGTTCTGGGAGGGGCCCTTGTGCAGGGGTTCAGACAGAAGCACAACTCTGGGATGTGAATAATATGTCTGGCTTGCACTTCTGATTTTCCATGGAGGCAATGTGCACTCCAGGGCTTCTGAAACCCCACGGGGGATGTATCAGTTACAAACCTCTCTGCAGGTAGGGAGCTCTAGTTTACCTGCCATCTGCAGCTACTTCTGATAAACTACAGCGTGCCCAATAGAGGTCTTATTTACTGTAAATATGTTTCAAAGATACCTTTTTCTACTTCTCCAAGAAAGGACTACAAACTTCACTAAAGTCCAAATTTAAAACTTAAGAAGAAAATCTTTTGTCAGTTTTTCACCCATACATATTATGATAAGTTATATTCTTCATCCAATTTTAGTCAATAAATTCTTTGGCTTTCAAAATATGGAGAAAAATAAACTTTTGCTACCTGAAATGCTGGGTTTTGTTATTTTGGGAATTTAATCATATCATTAAAGATTCATTCACATTTTTATTCTCCTAAAAACTGATTTATTGGAGCCAGGTACAGGTTGAAAATACAGTTATGGACAAATCTGACACATTCCTAACAGGATTTGGAATTTTATCAGAAGACACCAAAGAGTGAGCAGTTAGTAGTAAGGTAATTTTGAGAAGTACCTTAACTGAGGTGGCAAGACTGATAATTGTTTGGTTAAAGAGCAATGAACTTGGCCCTGTAGTATAGGGATAAACAAGAATCATACTCAAGAAGTAGGAAAAACGGCAGTATGCAGTTGTTATATATATTTTAAGTACTTTGCTTTCCCCTGAAGTACAGTGTGAATATTTATAAGCAGTCAATTTATACTATTTCTAGAATGATTTTGCAGTTTGACTGTAAGATCGAGTGAACATGTGATAATCCCCTCTGAAGAGTAATGTCCTGGTATCTACATCGTTCTACATTACTAATGACTTTAGGGGCACACACCAGATATCCTACATATCAAATCTTTACATTACAATTTATATCGGTAGCAAAATGAGAGTTATGAAGCAGCAGCGGAAGAATTGCATGGCTGGGGTCACCACGCCATGAGGAGCTGTAGTAAAGGGTCACAGCATTAAAAAGGGTGATAGCCACTGCTTTAGGGATAAGACTGAGCAAGCTCAGCTGTTCCGTTTCAGGTACAGGGTTTGCATTGCCATTTAGATAGCCATCAATCCTCTGGGCAAATTCTCCCCTCCGAAGGAAATTTCAGCAATTCCAGGAAGCAGCAAGAAGTTAATTTGCCTTAACATCGTTGGCATAATGGCAGATTTTACTGTGTCTGTAATATAACTGCATCTCCTATCCCTACCTTCACACTTGAATACCAACTTCTCAGTTTCTATGCACTGACCTTTAACAATTCTCTCATTCCCTAAAAACAAAGCCAATAACAAGCTCTGAGTTTACTCTGAATTCTACACTGTCACGAAATCAAGTTCTCCTCAAAAATAATTATAAGATGTGTCTTCCAGTGTTTTACTGGATTGCTCAGAAAACACCAACTCTAAGCAGAGCAAGAAAAAACTCAGTGCCAGATATAAAAAGGGAGCAGCCTGGGAGAACAAAAGGTAGCATGGAAAATAATACATTTACTAATATATCATAATATAATAAAATACATAATACAGAGTGGGGAAAGATTAATAGAGCCACAATCTCTTCTGGCTTTGAGCCTCTCCTTACTGCTTGAGCAAATCAGTACTGATTCACCTCCCACTTAATTCTTAGGAGGAGCATTTGGTAAGAAAAAAAAATGGGGGACAGGAGGTGTCTTGGCCTCCAGAGTGGACTAAATTGAAACAAGGAGAATGTTTGAACATTTGGTGGGTGGGGGTTATGCTATGATCTGTAGGTCTCTTTCCAGAATTCATTGAAATATAAACCCCATTTGTGAGATGTGGAGGTATGAGATCTTTGCATGTGATTATAACTAATTAAATCACGTATCCAAGTTTATCTTGGAAGTTGATTTCTGTCCCTGTACCCATGCGATGGTCTGTACATCCTGAAACTCTGCAGAGTCTTGCGTGCCACAAGGCCCTCCTTTACAAATGCAGCCAAAGCCCCCCCCCCCCTCAAGTGTGAGCCTTCCGGCCTCCAAAACTGTGTTCTGAACAAATGTTTAATCCAGTCTGTGGGGTCTTGTAATAGCAGAATACACACAAACCAGGCCATCCCTTAGAAGCAGTGTTAGAGGTGGTAGATGCTATAGACAAGAAAAACTCCGGAGGCAGTATCAATGATGCCCCATCTGCAGCTGTGTTCCAGCAGTCAGAAAACAGAGCACCTAGTAGCAAATAAGAGAATCTGGGGGCCATGCCCAGCATACGTATAATATGTATGTGAATGGCAAATGGCCTTCATAATCTTCATTAGTCTCCAAAGTGACTAATCGTGATGTCAAAATATATCATCTTAAACATTAACAGGACACTAATAATGTAAGTCTAAAACCTGGTAATAGACATCGTCAAATTAAATATATAATTTAAAATATCATGAAGTTAGTAAGTATAAATTGTATTCTAGCACTGAGATTCATATGCTCAGCAAATTATTGCTGGTAAGTTTATTCATACAAGCATATATTCCTAATTACACCCATGCTTATATAACACACCTTCCCATGGAGATAAACAACCTCATACAAGACAGTATGAAATTCTGCCTGGATGGTCTCTTCTCTTGTTCATAACCTCTCATCTTCTGAGGTTTCTACTTTGCAGTTAAGAGAATCTGCATTCCAATTAAGAAATGATACTTACTATAATCTATCAATTAATGATTTAGTTAATACAGCCTCCCCTGTGCATGTCTTACTTCACAGTAGAATGCCTTTTTTGAGTTTTCTACAGCCTTCTATTCTTCTGATTAGCATTCTCCTGTGTCTGAGTGTATTTTGTTAAAAAGAAATATGAATGTTTGCTATATTAAGACCTTATTTTTCTTATAGAAAGAAAACCCTCCAGTATCAGTCTTGACAATTTTTCTAATTAAAAAAATATAACTTTTATCGTCTGCAGTTGTTCCTGTGCCTTTATACTTTACTCCGCACATGATTGACTGTGTAATAGGACTTGAAGAGGCATGGAAACCTGAGATGTTCCAATCACTGCCAAACGTAAATCACTCATAAATAAAATAGAATATTGTTTAAAATTGTGTTAGTCAGCAAGAAAATGGTAACAAAAAGCTTGATTTTAGTATTGTAGGGATTTTCTTAAGTAAAACTAGGTAATGTCTTAAAAGTAAATGTAAAAGAAAAGAGAAAAAATAAAAATGGGGAGACATAGGAATGCACAGGAAACTCTAGGGGAAAAGAGCAGGCGTGGAGAGAAAGAAGAAAGAAAGAAAGAAAGAAAGAAAGAAAGAAAGAAAGAAAGAAAGAAAGAAAGAAAGAAAGAAAGAGGGAGGGAGGGAGGGAGGGAGGAAGGAAGGAAGGAAGGAAGGAAGGAAGGAAGGCAGGCAGGCAGAAGGTAGGCCAGGCAAGCTTCCTTGGACTCATCCCATGTCAGCACCAGTATCAACAGACTGGCAGGCAATAGGGATGGTAAACCATGAACTCCAAAGAGAATGTGTTCTCAGAAGTCATATGACAGCACATTTATGTGCATCATCCCCCTCCAAGGAATTGGCTTCTCATACTCTTTGATTTCTTCTATACAACATGAAATTCACCCATTCTAACTTTTTGAGACAAATGCGTATTCCTCAATTTCAAATCCCCAGGGAGCTTAAATATCATTTTACTGTTTGTGACTTGACAACATTTTCTTCTCTGCAATCACTACTAGAGAGCACAATGCCAGCAATATTGTAGGCTTTTATCACAAAACGAAAAGAAAAAGAAACACAGTGAAGGAAATGATTGAAATGTGCATTGACTTGATTAGGGTAGGATTTCTCAGGACTTAGAAACAGCAAATGGACTTAAACACATGCTACGGTGTCTATAAGTTATATATCAGTAAAAATGAAGAAAATAGCCTACAGATTGCTATAAATACTCTCTACAAAGGCACTATGGAGTCCACAAGAGATTTACACTTCAAAGTAAGTATACTCTTGTTTTTAAAAAGTGTAATAGTTAATATGTACATAGTAAATGCTTTCGTACTTTCTTGATCAATTCAACATTTGGAATTCTATAGGATTCTAATATAAAAACGATTAAATTCATCCAATCGAGTAATACAATCCATTTCAGTTATTGTAATAGAGAAATATACAATAGAAATAGCTCAGTGTTCATAAATTTCTCTCTAGTTCAGGTTGGTTTCGGTAAGCATGATTTGACCCATATTCACATATCTATAGAAATTCATATTATATCAAAGTCCTGTGGAGGATGTGTGGGAGATGGTGGAGGGGGACAGAGGAAAAGTGAGAAGAGAAGAAAAAGAAAAGGAAAAGTCCGTTTGTATACATCAAGAAACTCAGACACTAAGAAAAGGAGAAGTCCGTTTGTATACATCAAGAAACTCAGACACTAAGAAAAGGAGAAGTCCGTTTGTATACATCAAGAAACTCAGACACTAAGGTTAAAGGGAGAAGCTGAGGTTCACTCTCCTTTGTATCTTCCTTCTAAAGCAACAAAGTTTCCACTCACCAAATGGTGGTTAAAAACACTTGATGAGATAATAAGCCACCCACTGGTAACTACCGAGTAAGAATTTACAGCCAGGTGGTTGGATATTTACCTTCACCAGGATGAATTCTGTAGCAGTTACATCTTAACAATTAGACTCCTTAGTATAAATCAATTTTATTTCTAGTCGTATTCAGTTTTATTGCCCCAAGATAAAAAAAAAAGGTAGGATTTCCCCTCCTTCTCTGTCCTTTCTGTTTGTGAGCTCCAAAAACTGTGTGTCAATTCAAAAATAATGGACTGGGAATGAGGAGGTGGCTCATTGAATAGTGCTCTTGCCTTGGAAGCCATAGAACTGAATTCAATCTCCAGCACATACATACATCTCCAGGCATGATGGAATGCATTGGTAAATTTTGTCCTGGGGAGGTAAAGAAAATCGATCTCTAGAACTTCTGGGACAGGCAATAGAGCCTAAGCAGTGAAGTTGGGTCCCAGGGAGAAACAAGATGCAAAAACAATGTTTATGCTTGTGAAGAATGGTGGGTGTCCCCTAGTGTACACAAACACACACACACACACACACACAGAGAGAGAGAGAGAGAGAGAGAGAGAGAGAGAGAGAGTTTGTATTTTTATTTATAGGTGCTTTGTATTTTTCATTATGGATCAGCATCTTTAGGAGTTAAACATATTTATGTTGAAAGGAAATATAAAGATTCGAATCTCACAGAGATGTCTTCAGACACAAATTTGATCATCTCCCTTTCACTCCCTATGGCCATTGGAATCTTTAACTGTAAATCAGGTCTTTGATTCTCACATTCTTTCTGGGTTCTTATCAGCAGGATGTGTGCAACATTAAGCTGTGTTACGTCACTCCCTAGCATAGACCCTAGCATCCTAGAAGATACTCCAGAAATTGCTGTTGAATAAATTACTATAAAAGTATTTAAATTTAGTACAAATGAATGCAACATTAAGTGTAACTAGTGTAATGTCATCTCTCTATTGAACTATATTTATTCTTTAGGTGCAAAACTTTTTAGAGGCATTTATCAGGGCTAAAGCTAAGCCATTTTACACACTAATCAATGGATTTAGCTGAACAAATAAAATATCCCAGTATATGGAAAGAAAAGAGTGCCCCTGAGAGATGAGCTTATCTAAATGATAGTTCATGAAGACGAATGACTGTTTACACAACACGCAAGAAAACAAATTCCTGTTCACAGACTAGCTAGAAATGATACTTAAAAAATTATTAATTTAAAGCTTTGACACATAAAAATATTGTATAATCTTAGTATTTTATGTTTACCAAGAGAGGTATAATCTGAAGATTTTAATCGAGCTAAGTATTTGAGGGACTGTGTTTAAAAAGTTTACACAGTAAAATAGAGGCCATTCAGTGAAATAATTTTAAGATACAAGTCAAGGATGACTATACCTAACAGGATTTTCAGAAGTTAATATGAAATTTCATGAATTGTAGATAATAAAATATGTTTAAATTCATTTGTGGTGGAATATTTTAGGAATAAATTCTTTAAAGAGGCCTACCTGTAAAAGAGTCGTTCTGTGGAACTTGAGTGCCCCCTTCTGGTGTATTTTAGCAAAGCATCCCGAGCAATAATCCTCACCACATTCCAGGCACACCTTTAAAAACACGCATGTGTGTGTATGAGAGGACACAAAGACAGCACAACCATCAGAAAAGGTTTGCACGAAGATGCTAATATGTTTTGTATTTATTCCTCCAACTACACAGATGTCATTGGAATGAAAAAGTGCCGAAATGCTATAATTTAACACTGAGAAACTATTTACTCTGAGAACAAATAATAGTTGTGGTCATGTTGGCTATACATATTATATACATATATACATGCACCATTTTATAATAGTCATAAAAAACTAATAGCATCCGGTCAAACTCCTTGACCTGGTAAAAATGATGTGGAAATATTATACATTAAGACTCTCATTTCATGACATGTTTTATTTTTATGCACATCAACACTAGCTGAAAACAATATATAATGTCTCTTCCAACACTTTCCACATGTGTCCATGAATGCATTCCTTTCTTGGTGACTCTTAAAATACAGTTTTGATAATGTTGTCAGACGTGTGTGCAAAGGAAAGAGAAAACAAGATGTGGCGTTTCTGGCGACTGAGAATGTCACAGGTCAGTTTATCCTCTGGCTTCTCCGTAATAGGAAAATGTTCTGTGGAAAGTTTGGGTATGAAACGTACCTGTCCCATGATGCTGTTAGGAACCAGTGCAAGTAAGGAGAAGGGGAAACAAAGTCTTACTAGGATTGAAGTCGCTATTATGAAGTTGCTGTAACATTGCTTCAACACCTTCACAGTGTGATGTGTTTCAGATTGGCCCAGGATGAGAAAACGATGGGAAACATGAAGAAGGAAGTATATAGAAGAAGAGAGAGAGTGTCGGAAGGTCTGTGTCAAGAAATGATTAGTACTGCTTTCAGTGGTCAATGATTGACTGAGCAAACATCGGTGTTTATCATGGTTGAGATCTTGAGCACTGAGTTGAAACACGTGGATGTCATTGTGGCTTCTCCACTAACTTGTACATCCAGGCAGATCCTCAAGTGTGATGTAACAAATAAAACCTAACAAAATCTTTAATGAATCAAGTATGTCAGATGACTGCATGGTCTGTTATTAATTCAATACATTTTCGAAGATAATTGAAAACGTAAAGCTGGAAATCTTATGTAAGCAGAAAAAGCAACAGCTATAAAGTCTTTTTAAGAGGTTATAACAAAAAGTCCTTAATTATACAATTTTAAGTGCCAAATAAATGTTAAAGTTATAATTTCACACAGCTATATGATAGTATTAATACAGTAATGGATATTTCAGAATCCCAATTTTTGAACATACCTGTTAACATTCCTCTGAATTTTTCATAAACCTTTGGCAGTTTCTGCCACATAATATGAGTCAGGGAGCTGAAAAACCAGGTTCAGCATGGAATTCAAAGCCATGTATTTATTAACAGATGTTTAATGAGAGCAGCTAAACAGATATTTCTAGACCGGAAGATCAAAGCTGGGGTTTGCCAAGCAAGCTCTCATATTTTGTTATACAAGCATATTTGGGTTTAAATTGGGTTAAAATGACTGCCAACTGGAAAATCTTTTTAGGCAGTTTGTGCAACTGGCGGCAACATTACTAAACTATAGGTAAGGGTTCCATTTGGCTGTAGAGTTTCCTCAATGATAAAAAAAACTCTTGGGTGCAATTTGAAGAACTATCTGGTTGATTTGGCAAATTCCAGAGTAGCTGTATTAGTTTTTAGAACTCATTTCATTCTAATTAAATCATCCACATGTGCCAAATTAATAGGTAACTTTTCTTTCTCCTTTTAGCATGGAGAAACTTCCTGAGGCCTCTGAAATGTCATTTATAATATTGACAGTGTTGGATTTTATTAATATTTTTAAGTGCATAAAGTCATAAGCTGACAAGATAACAACAAAATCATTTTAGGTATTGTTTCCCTTGTATGTGTTAGATGTAGCAACAAGCACTTTATCAAATTATAACCATGGCTAGCTTTGTGGCATAGGTCACAGGTGGCATCCATCTTCAGAAGGACTCAGTAATTTACATGTCCTTCGCAGGGAAACCTAACGTGCAAATCTCCAAATTGCAAACCGCCTACACCTATCTTGATATGGCAGGCAGGGTATGAAACTATTAAAAAAAACCATATGGGGAATGGTGTCAGAGGTGTCCATCCTTTCAAAATTATGACACGACACTGCATTTGCTATGAAAATATTGTTGCTTCTGTGTGTTGCTAGGCATAATTGAAAAGAGGGCAGACTTTATAAATGATGCCGTCAAGAAAGAGTGAGAGCATCATGTTCAGAGATGTTAAACTTATCTGCCAGAACATAGAGTAACAGTAATGAAAAGGAGCATCACATGTTGTGGGATATCTAAGTATTTAAAGATAAACATTTGGTTATGCTGCATTTGTTTAATTATGTAAATATGCATTGTATTTGTTTCACCTTGCCTGCCTAAGGCATCTGATTGGTTGGAAACAGCTGAGTAGTCAATACTTAGGCAGAAAAGGTATAGATGGGGTTGGTGGGTGGAGAGAATAAGTGGGAGGAGAAATCTAGGCTTGAGAAAAAGAAGGAGAAGAAAAATAGGGAGAAAGAGAGGGACGCATCCTGGCAAGAAGCCAGACCATCACCAGCCATCCAGATGTGAGAAGCCATGAAAGGAAGAAACAGAAGGGAAGAAAAGTTAAAAAGTCAGCGAGGCAAAACATAGATGAAGATAAATAAGCTGTAAGATCTCGGAAGAAATGAGCATACAATAAGGACTAGCACTGATAGCTAATACTGAGTCTCCTGGTCATGATGTGGGAGCTGTTAGAGGGATAGGACTGTGGAAACAGACCCAGGGGAAGAGGGTGTCTAAGGGGCCCTCGTAGGTCTGTCCTGCTGGCGTTGTAGTGTACTTACAAGGAGAGCAGCTTTGTTCTCACACTGTCCACAAACTTTCTTTTTAGTCTTGGGCTTTTCCCTTCCAAAAGATTGAGCCATTTTATAATTCGGTTGCTGTTTCGCTGGTGCTAGAAGGAAAGCAAAGAATTAAAATAATCAGTTTAAAGCATGGTGGAATTTTTGGTTGTTTTGTTGTTGTTGTTTTAGATTAACAATGTAATGAAACTATGAATGTTTCTACATGTTCACACAGCTCTGATGCATTAGCTCCCTGACTGGATGAGGAAGGTCTGATCTGTCAGTTCATGGTAGAACATGTCAGTTCATGTCTGCTAGCTTCCGTAAGTAAGGGCAACACCATGCATTCACTTTTACCTGCTTTGCTTAGACACCCTTGACCTGAACATTCATCACTAGACAATACTGAAATTTACACCCAATATATGTAAAGACCCTATAGTCTATTGTATATATGTGTGTATGTATGTATGTATATATATATATATATATATATATATATATATTCTATAGATGATAATATGAAGAGCTTTGATTTTAGGCTATAATACAGAAAGATGCTTACCTTGAATCTGTTCCTTCAGTATCTTTAATTTCACATTTCCGGAAGAGAGCTGCATGAATGAAATACATGTTATTTTTCAGGTACACATTCTCTTATCCAAAGAAAGCATAATATTAACAAAATGTTAAATAGCTTTACCCTCTGGGTACATTTTGCATGAAAACATATTATTTGAGAATACTATGAAACTAAAAGATAATTAACTGCATATGTAAATTTTAAATTTCACTTAAAAGAAAAATTTAATAAATATTGGGTATATAAATCATTTTTAGTTGTGTTCTGTTGTTGATACAGGATCTCACTATGTATCTCAGACTAACCTCTAACTCATGATCCTTCTGGTACTCCTCCTAAACGCTGACAATAAAAGTATGAACCGCCATATGCAGTTCATAGACCAATTATTACATAACATACCAAGAGTATTTTTCTTATTATACAAAGTTTCCAAAACACATTTCTATGCAAGTATGTAATATAACTGGAGCACAAAAAACTACTATATGCCATCGTGAATTGATTTTAAGGAAACACTAGCATTCACATACTGTGAAGGTTTAAAAGTCTCTTCTTCCTCCTGAAGGTATATATAAACACTGAATCCGCACTGAATTCTGACTGAACCACTCTGTTCACATAACCGCAGACGCCAATGGCATTATCTTATTTGTAGAGTTTAGAGAACCACATTTCAGCATTGTGGTCTTAACCAATCCTTTGTATTATTTATGATTCCTTACTTTCCTACATGACTGCTAGAATATGCTTGAGAACATAAGAGCCAATACTGTAAATTTCAATATAAACAATCCTTTGAATCCTTTAGATCTTAACATCGTAGGCAGCGGAAGAGACCTGCCAATGGAACACATTCGCCTGGGTCTTATTAAAACCAGCATTTTAAAGTGCACAGTGAGCCCAGAGGATGGTGTGCATTTACATAGACACTGTCAATTCATGCCCAGCTTTCAATTTGCAATTTGCATGCTCAATTGCCCAATTTGTACATGAAGATATGAGAACAATGGCCGTCTCTATATCTATGGCTGTACCAACTGTAGTCATCTTTGAAAATTTAGGCCTAATTATTCTCTGTGGTTTTGCTCCAAAGATACACTTATTGTTCACATTCTTTGAAGTAGCTGTTCGGATGTTTTCTGTACCAAACGCAGCAGAAAAGAAAATAGAATCAAACTTTATATGAAATAATCAAACTTTATATGAATCACACTTTTATTTTTTTAAGTTGGCGATGTTATACAAGTTATAGCTAATTTAATCTCACTGAATTATCCAGCATGATTGCCTCAATGATACAACTGAATTCTGACTCTCAATGTGATCAGCCTGGCTATGAGCTCCTTATGAGTAGGTATGTCAGGAAAATAAAGAAGTTATTAGGGAAATTTCATAATTTCTTTTTATTGCTGTGAGTAATATTTTTCTATCCTATAAATGTATTCATATTTACTTCAAATTATCTAAATTGCATAAAAATGTTTGAGTGAGCAAACTGCTAGCTTCTAGTTTTGAGCTAATTGAATTTTGTCATTAAATATGATCTTTATGTTTGAAAAATAATTGAGTGATAAAGTAGAGTTAGCCAATGGATACAAATGCACACACTCATGTTTACATGATTCTAAGGATCTGAAACAATAATTTATTATGCTAAAGCCACTCATTGCTGTGCCTGAAGGTATTGAACAAGAGCTTCTCAATAAGGTTTAATTGGCTCTGTAATCTTTAACATCTGAGCAACTGTTGTGAACCAAGCTATGGTCAGTGGTCTCTCGAACAGCACAAATACCTGCAACCTTCCACTAGTGCCTTCCTGTGCCCAAAGTGCCCCCCGGAGGACTTTTTCAATAATTTCCATCTCCTGAAATAGTCCATCTCTGCTTATTATCTATATAACACAAGTTCCTTAGGGTTCCATAAAATGCTGTATAAAAATCCACTTAACTAATCTCTCCTAAAAGCATTTCAGCCCAAAAGTTCATATTAACTGAAGCCCATTTTATGGGTCAAAGCTTCTTTAAAATAATGTCTAAAGAAACTAGTTCCTTTTTGCGGATTTGGGTTTGTTGTTTTGTTTGGATAGACTGATCTTCAACTCACTATGTAGCTGAAGATGACCCTGAACTCTGATCCACTTGCTCCATTTCCCAATATTTAGTGCATACTAAGTACTCTCCAAATGAGCCACTTACCCAGACAACTAGATACTGTTTCACTCCCTGTTATTCACTGGCATAGAGGGGGGAAAATCTCCATCTTTTACCCAGGGTGCTAGTCCACCATCATCACTCAGCAAATTCTCATCCATTGATAACCACTTCCTACTTACTGTCTTTACCAATGTCCAGTTCCTCTTCCACCTACACCTCAGAAATCTACTCCATATTTCTCTTTACCCCATTGCCCGTTAGTCATGCCAAACACTGACATCCAGCACTGAAGATCCTACAACAGTCTGGCAGCTGGGAACATCTCAATGCCTCTAGCTCCCCGCCATTGTGACCAAACCTGCAGCTAGACATCATTCTAAATGGCCACACCTACAAAATTCCAAACACTGAAGTTCTCAGTGGTAAGATCCCTTTTCCTTCTACTCTC
Organism: Microtus obscurus; assembly: GCA_963919715.1. NCBI lineage: Eukaryota > Metazoa > Chordata > Mammalia > Rodentia > Cricetidae > Microtus > Microtus obscurus. Next base: position 6,411,434 of record CAWTZC010002333.1, read on the forward strand.
AGCTCTCCCATTCTACCTACTACTGTGATGAAATAATGCTATGTGGTTTCCTGCAAACCCATGCTGAATTCACCCCCCAGGTCACACAGGACTTCTTAGCAGTGAGTTCAGTCATTTACTGCTGAACCCTAGTCATGATTCCCACAGATGCTACTCCACACCTCCACTCTCAAGAACGCATAGCTGTCCTGTTTCCTGTCTGTCACTTGAGCAGGTGCCATCACATTCAACTCCATGAGAATGTTGGTATCTCATTACAGGTTTCTGTACCACAGTACTGTATCATCTGTCAAAACAATCCTTAGCATTTATATTTATTTACACTTATTTTTTTTTCTGTTTTGCTTGCCAGAGGAAATGTGTTCTCCCTTCCCCAATGAAGGTGTCTTTAATGAACCACCTTCTCAAAGACCACAGCCTAACCACTGGTATTTCTGTCATTAACATTTTCAATTTCTCCTTTACTTGTTTTCCCATTCATCAGCCTATAACGAACTGACTTGAGTCCACCAAACCCCAAACTACTTAACTTTTCCTTAACCCCACTGAATCTTTATGTGTTCTTGATCTTATGTTCACTACAGTAATTTATCTGCATTGTCTCCCATTCTTTCATTTTTTTAAATACTTGAAATATATGGTTGTGGTGATCTAATGGTGGCTCAGCTTTTTAATATTCTTATTTTCCATATATAGATATTGTAACAATTCAAAATTAGGTTTGCATGTAACATCTCTCACCTTGCTCAGAACTCTAAAAGTTATGAATGTCTTATGAATGCATAGCAGAAGATCAAAGTGGTTCACTTACCTATGACTGTGGGGATAACTAAATGAACGAGAATTTTAATTTATGAGGCCTCAGCACTGCTAACCCTGAAGTATACTGTAGCAAGTTCAGTACACTGAACTTGGTCCTGGCCCATTATGCGTCTTTGCCAAAATCAAACAGAACACTTCTCTTGACAGTAACAAGTGCAAAAGTCTTCAGACATTTCCAAAGATCTCCGGGGAAACAAAATTACCTCACAGAGAGTCGTTGCTCTACAAAAAAATTTCTTTATGCTACAACATATTGGACGGCATTAGCATCTCCACGTGTTCTTAAAAGGCTTTCCCTTGCTTTTAATCTTCTAAGAAATCCTAAGTTTCTGGCCCCATGCCCTTCTTTTACTTTCAGGCAATGTTCACTGGAAAACTGGAAGATTATTTTATAGCAAGCCTAACAGCCTGCATTCAGAATTGTGGGTCATTGTGCTTGACATTGAGCAAATCGGGTTACTTCTCTGATGTGAAATTACTTCATCTGTGAAACCACAATTAGAAACTGACTCTTGGGAGAGATATAGGTGCTTGGCAAAATAAAAATCAACTAAGATAAGCTCCCGGATGGTATAAAATATACTGAATAAATATGATATTTTGAGGGATACCATATATACCATACCCTGGCCTCCCTTGCATTTCATTCTTCACATCTCTCTTATTTATGTAAATTCTTAGGGATAGATTTACTTGGCTTTACCTATCACATTGAAATTAAAATAAAAAATCCTAAACTTGTACCACAGACTTTCCTTGCTTCTTCCTTTAAGCTCTCTTACTCTATGAAGTCTATACCATATGCTGTGTATTTGACTTTCTCTTTCTTTCCTCACCGTATTTTGGGGGCAGTGCTGTCCTTTACATTTCTCCTGTTTCCATTTTAATTCAGACTTCTTTAGCATGACTTCTATGGTGTTTTTCTAGCCATCTACTGCCTCTATACCTCTGGTCAGCCTCTGTAAAATCTCCTTTCCAGTCTCTCATACAGTACATCCCTTCCACACTTTCTACTTCTACCTTCTTTTACAACTATGATGTTTATGGAAGCAAGGATTTTGACTTATTTTTCAAATATTTTCCTACATAAAGTCATTAACCAAATTGTTATTTCTCAAGTACACATTATTCATATCCAAAATGTTGACTGCAAATGTTTTTTATTGGCTCTTACTAAAAAATATTTGATGTGACTCATTTTTTCTATATTAGACAAGGACGTTCTTGAAAACAAGGAGTAAATTGCTGGAAATCCAAAATAGCACTTTACAAATGCCCTCACATCCAAGTTCATGATCACAGATTTGGTGATCAATAGCAACCAACACCTTTTGTTTTGTTTTGCTTTGATCTTTTCTTTTTGACTCAGGATCTTAGACCATCACTCAGACTCATGCCTCAACCTTCTGGCAATCCTGCTGCTTCAACTTCGTGAGTTCTGGGAATCTGGGATGCTACCATGATTGCTCATGGCCAAAATGTTTAACATATTTACAGTAACATCTGAAATGCAGCACAGGACAGCAGCGTGGAAAGATAATAACGAGTTAAATATGGCTTATAAATTTTTAACCCAAGAGTAAAAGAAACCTGACTCACAAAGGGGATGGCAGTGTACAATGAAATGCTTTCTCTGAAGCCAAAAAGTACAGAAGTGCCGAGTAAGATATTTGTTGGTGCCAAATGACCCAATGAAAGTTTAATGATAGGTATATAAAAATAAAACGCTGTGCAAGTTAAAATTCACGAAGTCACGAATGTTGTGCTAAGGAAATCCAGAGGAAACATTTTCCTTATATAAAAACACCTACCTACTTGCAATCATATATGTGATGCCATGATATCATTTACAATTGCACTCGGGAGACACAGTAATGAGAAAGTGAATAGGTTGCTTGGGAATTGCCATGCAAATTTTTTCTTGGACATCTTTACTCATGCGGCTAAGAGTGTATGAGTAATTATTATGCAAGCAGAATGCAACAATATTAAGGAAATAAAAAATAATGTCAAGTCAGAACTGAAGCTCATAATCCATCATATCATATAATATTAGTCTTCGCCTTAATATAGAACTGTCATTGTATTTAATGTCCTCTAAATAAATAGAAAAACTGTGTTTGGAATTCAAAATTTCCCCTGTAAGTAATTTTCAAGAACCTTCTGAAATATTTTATTTAAAAAAATACTTCTGCATGGAAAACAAAGCGTATCTGAATAATGAAAGCCAGTGTTAACCTGAAGATCGTGAACCTAAACAGAAGTTAGTAAAGCAAGGATGGAGGATCTTTGAGTATGAGAGAGAATGCAAAACCCGACAACATAATGCATGTCCTCTTGCTCAAAGAATGGCTTCTTTCTTACCTTACTGGCATTCACTTTACTTTGTGACGTTAGATGTGACTTGTTATCCAATTTGCCCACACTTCCAGAATTCCAGTAATATCCACTTGACCTTCGATGGGCATAAAACAAAATGTAATTATTGAAAACATTAGTCCCTTTAGTGAAAACATATATAGTTCCCTTTTTTTAGGAAATAGAAATCTGGATGTCAGCCTGATAAACAACTATGAGTTGGGAATAGGATGTCAGAAATGACCTAGTTTATCACCAGTATATCACTTTAAGGGTCACTCCTCTATATCTGTGATGTCTGTGTAGCAATGACTGAAAGGGACACATGTAAACACAGAAGCATTCCACTACTTGGCATTTACAGTGACTGACTTTTACTAATTTATAGAAAAATTTACAGATGGCCACAAAGTTTATAAAACCAGGTATCTACAAATGAAAATGAAAAGAAGAACAAATCTATACCCCTAAAATACAGCAGGTCTGCCGGGTGATGGAATGAGCTCCTATGTTGGAAATAACACAGATTACAAAGAAGGCGAGTTCTAATGTTACAGATTTCAAAGTGGAGTTCATTGAGGCCCACTGAGGGGGAAAAGCATTTTTGAGGATGCCAAGACTAAAGTATCATATTTCATTGGAAAACTGCCCAATGTCACATGGACATTAAATAATAAACCCCAAACTGGAATTGTGGGTCTCCGTTTTCCTGGGAGGCAACGGGTGGTAACTCTTCATTTTATCTGTGACACTATCTGTGAAACCTTAGGAGAGAATAGTTCTACTCTTAAAACCCATTTGAGTTGAAGAGTATTCTAAAAGACCACCCACTAGAGGCACCACAGCTAAAGAAAAGACCCTTCCGGGAGCAGATTCCATGATCTCCAGTTCACAAATTATAGTGATACCTAAAATAACCAAACACATATGAAATGTGTAGTCTTCTGCTTTATAGGAGACTGTAAACTCCTGCAGCCCATTTATAGGGCAATTTACCCATGTTAAGCACAATATAAAATAAACATGCTTCTGAACCCAAAATGACAGAGAGAGGAATTTATTCAAAGATGCCATGTATAAAAGCAAAAGTACACGTACAGGTCAATGGTGGCATTTATATTTGTAAAATATTGCTAAGGTAAGCCACTAACAAATGGGATAATTCAGTGTATGGCTAGAGCACAGACAAAAATATTATGATGGGAATTATTTTCATAACTTATACATTAGTCCATTTATAAACATACCAAACACACCCACGTATTCCCACAAAGACTTATACAAAGATGAGACATTTGCGGGAAAAAATTTTATTCATTAAATGGTGCAAGGAAATGGACTGGTTGTGAGCTTAGACTTAAAAAATCATTTTTATCATGTAACTGTCAGTTCCTCTTGACACAAATAAGTCTGATGTGTGTTAGTGTTATAATAAAAAAAAAGTAAATTAACACACGACAATACATAAGCGTAATGTTATGGAGATTTTATCAACAAAACAAAATTATATAGTTTGCTTAAAATATTTTAAATATACCTACAGGTTTACATAGTTCTGATGTCGTGCAAGGACACACTTGCTCACTGAAAAATTGCACTTCACAACAGTACCCTTAACATCAGCTTGGTTTTCTGGTATCCTGAGTGCAGTTGTTTCATAGCAAAGAATCAAGTTTTCAATGCTTTCCTGTGCATTCCAGGCCTCACGTTCTTGTGGACCTTATCATATCAGGCAATTAGGAACAGAAAAAAAGCTAGTAATCTGATGGAAACCAAAGTCCTGGTAATTTTAAAAAGTAGTGTGTTTAAAAATAAAAAGTAAAGGGAATTTAATATCCCTTCTTTTTTGGGAACAGTTAAAAGTCATCAGCCCACCAAATGTTTTTACTAGAATAACAAAAGTTATACAAAATATCTTTATATAATTCAGTCAAATAAATAGAATGTTTAAACCAGTACAACATTAGGGAGTATTGTGCTTTTTGTGCTTTTTAAAAAACTTCTCTGAACATTCACTGACTTCATTTCTTCCTTTCCTTTGTTCCATGCGGATTGGAATTCTCGGAATTTCTTTTCCATCGTTTGGTTCTCGAGTTCTAGCTGAATTTTCTCCATTTGCAGCTCCCGAGCGTTTCTAAAGACAGATGATCCGAAGAGTCATTTAGAGCAAACAAATACACCTCCAGGCGAGCAAATTTCATAGAGACTTCTGCTCTTAAATTGTAGCTATTAGTAAGTCTTACAGAATGACTTAGTTCATCTGTTCCTATGCCCTTTTTAAAAAGTATTTGCCTGTTATTAATAGTCTTTTTAAGCCATGTGTCTCTTCAAATCTAAAAGCAGAAAAAACATTATTTGCTTTTGTAGAGGATCCATGATATATATGTATCATATATACACATATACAAGTATCTGTGACAAATAGAAGAAAATTATACTTTTATAATTGACTTTACTATATCACGTAGTTTATAACATAGTACATAAACCGCCATTTAATGCAGGGATAGAGATTTAACCTGGAGCTGCATACCTGCTAGGTAGGCATTTTAATCACCTAGTCATACCCTCCATCTAAAACAACTGTTTTCCTTCTACATGAGCTCATTCTGTTGAAACAGCAGTTTGGAACCTTCAGTAAATGTCTAATGTGGATATAAAAAGCTGAGCATCAGAACAATTTGTGTCTCTTTGGAAGAAAGCTCCTATTAATACTTTGTAGGAGATTATCTACAAAAGATTTTGTGTGTGTACGTGTCTGTGTCTGTGTGTGTGTGTCTGTGTACATGCATCTTTGTTTGTAGAAGGCAAAAGTATGTACGTGTACATCTATGTGACTGCCTATGGAAACCAGAGAATAAACTGGCTAAGACTCCTCAGGTATCACCCACATCTTTCTTTGTTCCTATTTATTTATTTACTTACTTATTGCCTTTATTCCTTTTTTTGAAACAGGATCCCTCACTGAGCTGGAACTCACTAAGTAGGCTTAATTAACCAACCAGAAAAACAGATCTGCCCACCTCTGCTTGGTCCAGCACTGGGATTCTAAGCATGTGACGACATATCTAGTTTTTATTAGGTGGCTTCTTGATACTGAACTCAAATCTTCATGTTTGCACTGAATCATCTCCATATCCCTAAGAGATTTTTGTATTAGTATCTGAAGCTCCACCCTCCTACCAGACTTAGATCCTAACCATTCTACAGCTAGAAGCCAACCCAAGAGTCTAGATTTCAGTATCTATTGTGAATTTAAAACTTTCCCTACATCATTGTGAATATGATGGTTTGACTCAAACTAAGAAATAATGAAGACAGAAAAGAGATTTAAATTACAGAGGTGACAAACCTTCACTGAAAAGCAAACTTTGGTTCACAGGTGAAAATAGTCCATGGTGATATCTCAAAGTAAGTAAAGTATAGAGAAAATGGCTTGTTACTTAAATTACATCCAAAAGGTTAGACTTAGCCCACTACACACAAGAACTGAGGAATGAAAGGCAGCAAGACAGATGCAGTCTCCAATTCAGTATGAATACAATCAAGAAGGAAATAGGCGAAGGCATACAGTCACTGTGCTATTACTGAGGGAAGGGACAGCTGGACTTCGAGCCTGTGGACAGAGAATACACCCTTGACTTCAGACTAAGAACATTTCTTGGAGTAAATGAATTCTGAGCTAATACATAAAGGATTAGAGCTGAAGGTGAAAAGACTATTTTTGAGAAATGGGCATATTTTATGCTTGGTTTTATATGACCCACAAGAAAAGAAAGAAAAAGAAGGAAGAAAAAAGAAAGAAAGAAAGAAAGAAAGAAAGAAAGAAAGAAAGAAAGAAAGAAAGAAAGAAAGAAAGAAAGAAAGAGAGAGGAAAAAGGCCGTTCAGGACAAAACCTTAAACCCTGGGCTAGAAGGGTAGGCAAGTCCACTATGAGGCACCATGGCATACCCTGAAAAGACCATATGAACACAGCAAAGATAAAAGAGGGTGTTGGGGAACGTTGTGGGTAAGCTGACAGCAGAGGGTCAGGAAATACAAGGACCACTATTAAGAGTGCCACAGGAAGGATGCTTGGAACAAGGAAAGGATTAATAGAGAACTACAGGGTCATAAGCATAGTGTCTCTTCCTTCCCACTCTTGTGAGTTGCAGTTCTATGAGATATAGGAGCATAAAGCAGCCTCTTTACTCATCACTTTTAAGATTATTACATACCCATTAGTTATTATATAGGCTTGTCCCTTCTCTTTGTGTATTATTATAAACTTAGGCAAGTTGATAATGTCTTAAAAACAAAGTTCATGCTGTATAATACAACATTCCCATCCAACAACTGCCAAAGAACCTGTATTCTTTCCATTGAACTTGACTCATCTGCTCAATTCTGTACTCCCAAGCCCCTGGGCCTACATGTAGCCTATGTTATACCACATACCAAACTATACTGCCAATTTAACTGTACCACATATCCACTGCAAGCTACTTAAAGAGTAAGATTCTTGTTTCTTCCCTTTGTAGCCACCACTTACTCTCAGAGTACGTATACCACTGATAGACATTTGTTAGTGAATAGTTTGCAGGTGTAGACAGAGAATAAACATCCAATAGAGTACTCTCAGCCATTTCTTTGTTTCTAAAGATCAAAAGAGCACACTCACAATTTGACAACTTCCATAACCAGCAAAACAACCGTAAATCTAAATATGGTGAGAGCATGTGTTTGCCTAACATTTTCCAGTTTCTATAATATTTTTACACCCAATGACTTACAGGTGAAGAAAGTGTAATTTATGAAATGCTCTGAGGACATCCAATAATTATAAGACCACTGATCTGAACCAGGAAAGTCAAAATCTAAAATTTTAAGTGGGCAGCATGTTCCCAACCCTTCCTGGCTGGCTCTTAGTAGTAGTTGAGAAAACCTCCAATGACAGTAGGCGATCGCCAAGGAAAACTGTGAGTGCATCCCTTTAGTACCCAGGAGAAGTTACAAAATACCGAGGATGCTCAGAATTGATGGCCATGACACTGGAAGTACTTGGCTTTATCTGGAGGGTAAATTTTTCTAAATCTATTCCATTCCGTGCCTGGGATGTTGTCTTGAGCAGTGTCCAAGCTCAAAGATCTCTGGCCCTAACTGACTCGTTAATTTTAGCTTCTTTTTGAACTCTTAACCCTGGGTACAGGTCACAAAAATACAACCTTCTTTTATACTGTTTCAATAGTAAATGAATCCAACTTTTATATATAACTTCACATTTCCATTACTACTAATAAAATAATTTCAGTCCTAATTTTGAAAACAATTATAAACATTAAATTGCAAGGTATATTACTAAACTGATGCTATCATTAAAGTGATAAAATGACTTTTTCACTTTGGTAATATCATAGTAAATAAATTTATGCTCAATAATATGAACATAGCTTATAAATTTGAAGTCTTACTACAAAACACAGCATTTAAGGAAAATGGGAGTAAGAATTTATGAAATTTGACTTTTACCTTTTTCCTGTTTAAAAAAATAATAGTTTAATTAATAACATGTAGAAACTTTAGCAACTATTTTAATTTAAAAATATGTCTGTACTTACTTATATTTTAGTTTTACAGAATTTCCAGGTTTTCCCCAGGGAATAACTACAAAATCTTTGGTGTTCATGATTATTTGTTTCTTAATGCTGTCTTAATATTATCATAACTTCAGAAAACTTCTGAAAAATAGAAACAAAGTGTAACCATAGATTAAAGCTGTTATAAATTCTAAACCACACTCATAATTCAGGGAAGTCTTTGTTATTTTGCTTTGTTTGTGCAGTATTGGAGATCAATGCTAGGGCTTCAGAAATGTTAAGCACGTGCTGACTGAGTCACAAGGCCGACATTCAGAAAAACTTTTAAAATCAAAATCTTTGGGATGAGAAAGCTTCAAAGCCTGAATAAATAACAAATATTATGTAGATTAACATGCAGAATGTATACTTATATATACTTCAAGTAAAATAAATATATATTAGACAAAACTGAATAAGGCAAGCAAGATGGCAGAAATCGACTTCAGTGTGAGCCTGGAGTACAGAGGAATTCAAAGTCAGTCTGGGCAACCTACAAAGTCCCTGCATCTGAAAGAAAGAAAATTGGAAAATATTTAATTAAAAGTAAAGAACCTAGTCCTCAACAATAACAACAAAAAGAACCTAGTCCTTTCAATAAACAAAACATACATTTTGGTTCTTTGCGTGGTTAAATGGCTACAAAAATTGACAGAGTGATGTATTTCATACCAACATTTGGTCCAGCCCAGAAGCCATATTTGACCACAATCCCTTAAAATACTATCATTTAGTTAACCCAAAGCTATATTAGTTTGTATATGATGTTTTCACAATGACCAATCACTTAAATGTGCCTCTCTTGAAATGCACTTTTCACAATGCATAACTATTTACCAACTATTTAGTCCTAATTTAAAATACTAAACATGCTTAATATACTGAAGAATGAAAAGAACCCTTGAGCCACAACTCAAATATCATTTTGCAAGAAGTATTATGTAGCACAAAAATTAAGGTGTGTAATAATTACCTAAAGGAATTCTGATTTTCATATATATATATATATATGTATATATATATATATATATATATACATATATATGCAACTTTAAGGACACTCTTGTCTAAGACAAGAAATGAGAATATTTTAAAAAACATTTTCCATGAGAAATAAATACAAAGATATTTTTCTTAACTCTGAGTTAACCATAAAAGTAAATTATTAAGAGCACACTGTTTTCTGAGTGTCTCAAATACTCAGAATTTTAAAACAACTTATTCTGCAGTGCTGAACTACAGATTCATATGCACTACTATTGTATTTCATATCAATAAAAATTGTTGATGTCTAAGATTAGAGATGTATCTCTTTGAAATGGTGCTTGCCTGCCATGCATAAAGCTCTGGATTTGAGCCAGGACCATTAACAGATGTTGCTGTGCACATACTCAGAAAGCAGAAGCATGAAAATCAGAAGTTCAAGGTCATCAACAGCTACACAGTGAGTTTAAGGATGGGTAGTTCTGCTGGGCGGTGGCGGTGCACTCCTTTAATCCCAGCACTTGGGAGGCAGAAGCAGGTGGATCTCTGTGAGTTGGAGACCAGCCGGGTCTACGTGAGCTAGTTCCAGGACAGGCTCCAAAACCACAGAGAAACCCTGTCTTGAAAAAAAAAAAAAAGTAGTTCTATAAAATCTTAATCTCAAAAATCTCTTCTAAAAATACTGAAGTAGCCATATCCTAACTGTCCAAACTATTTAATGCTATGTGTCCAGGACCTCAATAAATATGTACTAGAACTCTAATGTATTCATGGGAGGTAAGAAGAGTCAAGGCCTAAGAAAATTTGTTTCTGAGCTCAAATAGCTTAAAGTCAAAGAGAGCATATAAACTTGCATATAAAAGCCATATAACAAAGGAGAAATAATAAAGGCCATAAAACTTATAGACATGATACAGGAAAGAATCCAGGCTGACTCGCATTGAAATAAAGTTTTGAAACAAAGAGTTTGGAGATCAGAACATCAGTTCAATAATCATTCCATACTATGGGGAGAGAAAAGTAGTTCAGGACAGGACTAATGACAGATTCAGTTTGGGTGATGAGCAGAGAAATTCTAGAGAACAGAATCCTGGGAACAGAGAGAGGATGAAGCTGATGAGGGACTGGTTTTTTTTTTTGTTTTGTTTTGTTTTTTCAGTGTCAGAAACCAAAAGCAAGGTCTTAGGAGTGTGAGACAACCAGGCTTAACACTGAACTTGAGCCTCAGCCGAGTCAGTACTATACAATGCATAGTTCAAGCTTGGAAAATTTAATCTCAGAAAGGGAGAATTGATGAATTTTTTTTAGAGAAACACAGAAGATGAATATGAAAAGTTTGTTCAAAAAATTAAGGACAGCACCAACATAGAAATTTCCATCCCCACATGGAAATCCACACAATCACACCAATTGGTCAGGTTCTTCCTCTGCAGAATTGCCATGGAATCTCAATAGTATGATCACTCTTCACAATTACTTGGGAATGCTTCTCTTAAAACTGTCTATAGAGCCAGTCACATACCCAACATGTTCATAGGTCTATTTGATTCTATCCCTCTTAAAAATAAAATATGTTCCAGAGTCAGTGAACTCCTACCAGCCCAGGTTAATGGTTTCTGTGGGTTCCCTGGTGATGACCATAACTACCACCATCTCCCCAGGCTTAGACCACCCTTCCTACCTCTCTTCAGTGTTATTCTCTGAACTTAGCCCAGGGCTTCTCTGTGGATCTCTGCATCTATTTTTCCATCAGTCATTGGGTGAGGGCTCCATGAAGACAGTTGGAGTAGTTACCAATCTGATTATAAGAGATGGCCAGTCCAGGCTACCTATCTACTATTGCTAGGAGTCTTAATACAAAGGAAAAGCTTAGTCCTACCTCACCGTGATAGACCTTGCTATGTTGACACCAGAGGAAACAAGTCCCATTCTGATCAGAAACAGAGGAGAAGTAGATTAAGGGCAATACAGGGGAGGTGGAGGAAGGGTAGAGGAGGACAGGAGGGAGGTAAAACTGTGGTAAGGGTATAAAATAAATGAATAAATTTAATTAATAAAAACAAAAATAATGAAAGAGAGCATTTGCAACAAACTATCTGATTAGGAATCAGTGTTCCAGATACACAAGGAAATCCCACCACACGAAAGCTAATATTTATATCCAGTTTAAAAATGAAAAAAAAGTCTGAATAGATATTCTGAAAATAAGACATACAAATAACCAACAATAATATAAGGAAGAGTCACTAAGTGCAAAGAAAATAATTCGAATGTTTCAGTACAAAAGCAAAATCACAGAAATGCTGCGTGTCATGCAATATACTGGTTGTGCCATGGGGTATATTTATAATTTCAATGAACAAAAATAATTCTAGCTGTTTCTCATGGTCCCATCACATGAAATTGTGCTACTCTGCATGCCCCTTATACTGGACAAAACAAAACAAAAAGCATAATGTCTGCCCCAGAGAGACTCTGTCCAGGGAAAGTCCACAGAATAGTTACAATATTGTGGGACTATGGCACATTCTGATTAAAGAAAGAGTCTAGGAAGGCATCTGTCTCCCACTCAGGCACCAAGTCTTGTCTCTAAAGGCTAAAGCAACTGTCATGATATCTAAAGGTATCTAGGGAATAAAAAACCAAATACCTGGTTTGCTTGGGGGGGGGGGGGAGTGTAATATTTGCAAAAGGAATGCTCATCTACTCTTCCACCTTTAAGAATTATCTCTGTAGGAAGTAGCTTTGTGTATTTATATCAAGCAGGGACTATAAAAAGTATCTTTTAAACATCTACAGGAGTACTGGGGAGATTGCTCAGTCCATAAAGTATTCTCTGAGTATGTATGAGAATCTTCTTTCATATCTCAAGTACTTACATAAAAGACAGGAACAGGTGTGTGTCTGTAATGCCAATGTTGGGGCTCAGGGTGGAGCTGAGACAGGAGGATGGTGGAGTATGACTGGCCAGCTGGCTGAGCTACAAGTTCAGTGAGAGATGTTACTTCAGAATAGGATGAGGAGTGATAGAGGAAGATAAACAACATGAATGAGTGTACATACACATTCATATCACACACACAAACACACACACACACACACACACATATACACACAGGCGAGAGAGAGAAAGTTCTTTCAGAAATATTACCAGACAGTAAGATAGAGTCCACCCAGTCCATCTCACCTCCTGATATTAATCAGGAAATCAAACTGCTAGCCTTCTTTCCTATCTGGATGACTTGATAAAAGCCTAAACTTACATAAGTACCATTCAAAGGAGAACAGGAGAAGATGCCCAGAGTTAATGCTCTGGTTCATCAAAATAATCTGTTGTCCTAATTTCCTCTGCACATTAGGACCCTTGTGGGATGTGCCTCTCTAGGCATGTGCATATGCAGGACGTTTAGCTTCCACACAAGGATGGATTCTATCCATACAAAGGATGAAAGAAAGGCCTGTAAATCTCATTAGAATGAGATGATTCAGATTTACAGCTCTGATGATAATGTGATTTAACTAATAAACAGTCTTATTCAGAGGGCACTTCACTTCACTGAATGCAGTTAGTGAGGCTTCTTTTCAATTAAATGTTTATCAAGTCGTGCACAGAAGCCAATTTATGGAGTGCATAAAAATGAAAGATTATTATGGTGAGTCATGCTATTCTCTCTGTTTCTCTGGGTAAAGTCAACAAATGATTAGTCATCTTCCTCAAGATGGCAAAGCTATAACAATATCTGAATCATAAATAGCAAAACATAAAGCTAGAGACACAACATAAAATTACAGGATACCAATGACTTTTTTCTCTAAAGATTTGTTTATTTATATATTTATTTAGATGTGTATGTCTGAGTGTATGTATGTATGGTATGTGCACCACATATGTGAAATGCTCACAAAAGCCAGAAGAGGTCATCAGATATTCCAGAACTGAAGTTAGAGGTAAAGGGAAGCCACCTCGCATGTATTTCCTTTACCTGGTTAGGTTGTTTGCATAATTTATTATCATCTAGATTAATTTTCACTAACATATATGCATCAATGGATACCAGATTTATTATTACAGTTTGATACTGTTTCTACATATGTTCTCATTTTAAGAAAGAAATCCAATCACTCTATTGTCACAGAATGGAATGATGTGGGATCCCGATCTGTATGCTGTGAGTATGTTTTATTACCATTGGTTAATAAAGAAGCTGATTTGGCCTATGGCAGGGCAGAATATAGCTAAGAGGAAAACTAGACGGAATGCAGGGAGAAAAGAGGCAGAGTCAGGCAAATACCATGTAGCCACCCAAAAAGCAAGAGATAACAAACCACAAGCCTTGTGGTAAAATATAAAATAATAGAAATGTGTTAATTTAAGATGTAAAAGTTAGTTAATAAGAAGCCTGAGGTAATAGGCCAAAAAGTATATAATTAATATTAAGTCTTAAAGTGGTTATTTCTTAAGCAGCCTACAGGAGTTAGTGAGCAGGGCCCTGTGGGTAGACAGAAACCAGTCCAGGGGACCAGCAGAATGGAGAACATTTGTAACTCCAATGGAAGAAAGGAATGTACAATGATCTACGAAACAAGAAAAAACGGTGCTAAGAGGCGCCCGAAGTTTCCAAAGAACTTGGCCCTCTTGCACTGGCAGAATGAAAACTTTGAGGAACGCTTTATCTCTGCAGAATTGTCCAGGATTTTGAACTTGAAAAATGATAATATAACCCTAAAAGTTAACACTCGAGAACTGTGTTGCTAAGCTACATCAGAAACTCAAAAACTTATAATGGTTTATGTGACCTTACAATTCAGGATTATGCTCATAGCTATTCTTGTCTGTATATGGTCAGTAGATCATGAATGAAGATACTCTGCCATAATCGAGACTCCTTTGTGGGTTTCTTGAATCTTCTAATGCCTCAAATAACCTTATACACTAAAATTTAACAGCTTACCACTAAAATGTTTATTTTTCTTTTACTTTAAAACATATTTATAAAGTTTCTAATGATTAGCTTCTTTGGGTGGAGGATTAAACGCTTTTACCTCATTGGGTAAAATAGTCCAAGGAAATCTGAGATTTGTGAAAGAAATGTTAAATAAAAATTAAGTTTATCAGAAAACAAACACTTCAAAGTACTAAAGTAATGTTAACTCTAAATTTCAATATATCTGATATTAACATTTACTTAATATCTGTGTGTCAATCTTTAAAAAGCGTAAGGGATGAAGAGATAGTAGATGATCTCCAGCCTAAGATGCTGGGTGTGAGTGGCACATGTCATGTTTGCTCATGACAGGCCCTAACATCAGTCAGGCGGTCTGATTTCCAGCCTTTTTTATCCACTCAGGATCTCTGGAGGGCACAGCTCAGTCGTACTGAAGGTACACACACAGCCCAATATTTTATGCTCTACACCAATGCTTTCCTAAACAACTGGGAAGGTTTGTATTTAGATAGCAATGTAAGATAGTCTTTTAGGACACTTTAAAGTTAAAAATGATGAGAAAGAATACTGAATTTAAGTTACTTACATCTTATGTTAGACCTGATTCAAGTCAGAAGACCCCCCTTTAAGTAGTGAGGACTCTGTAGACGTTAAACACGTCTCTAGCTGCCTTTAAAATCTATGAAAAACACAATGGGAAAGAAGCAATTATTAATTTAAGATCAAATAAAAAGTTAGATGATTTCAAACCACAATGAAATTTTTACATCTTTAGATTACAGTTTTCAGAAACCAGGCCCTTTAATATTTTATCAGCTACATCTGTTCTCATATGACCCGCCGTCACTCTGTTTTCCCATGCATGTTTTAAGCATTCAATCATTAAGCATGCGAAAGATGGTGAAATAACCAGAACTACTCTTCTGTTACTTGTTCTAGTCCCGGCAGCTGCTCTTAAGACTTCAAACCTAGTTACAGTTCTTTACTCTCAACATCATTAAGTCAAATTCATAACAATCTAGATGTCTAAACACACTCAAGGTTTTAATTGGTAAATATTACTTCCTCTTTCCCAGTCATCACCTTTCACCCCTTAGAAGATTACATACTTGGAAATTTTATAATGACATATTTAATACCTGTCTGGTGTCCAGTTGCTTCTCTAGTTCTCGAAAGCCAGCAAGATGACTCGCCAGTTGGAAGCTCTTGACAATTAAACTAAAAGGCTGAATCCAAGCCTAGGAATCCACATGGTGGAATGAGGAAAACTCCTCTGTACTCATTTTCTGACCTCCATATGTAACACACACACACACACACACACACACACACACACACACTGCAATAAATATTTTAAGGAATACTCTACATACAATAACTATGACTCTAGTACTCTGCTGGCACTTAGGATTAATATTTTCTATTAAGCATCACCTTCCTCTTAGTCTCCTGTTCTATTTTTCCATTATTCTATTCATTAAGCTGTTGGAAGACTGACTTTCTTATTGCTTCCTCCACCAAAAGAAAAAGGGAAATCTTCTTAGAAACTGTGTATGTTTTCATTTATTATCATTGACTCTATTTTTGCATAACTGCTTAAATAGATGCTGTTTTCTAGGTAGCCCAGATATTTGAGAAGCAACTTTTCATTGATCTTTGAATCTCCATGTGTTGTCACAGTTTCTACATATCTGACAGTGTGGAAAAATCTCATACTAAGTTGTAAAAATTTTATTTTCCACTACTCCTAACTTACTGCACAATCATATCTAGGAAGAAAAATATTAAGTCTTTGACCCACAACAAATGTTTGTGTTTTTACATATCTGCTACAAAATACAAATGAGCAATCAATGAATGTTTATCAAATATCTCTATGTGTAGTATGAAGTCAAAAGAACAAGGTGAGTGTTACCCAATCTTCTCTGAATGTTTGTTCTGATGAAGGAATTAAAAACAAGAAAAAAAAAAGCAAACAAAATAACTGCAGGAAATGTTAAGCATCCAGGAAGAAGGAAAGACGGAAACTAATTTTAGGGAATTCCTTTGTAAGACACCTAGCATTGTTATGGAAATCAGGGCCAGCTTCTGTGTAGCCTGCGAGGTCAAACAACAGGATCAGGGAAAGAGGTGAGATTACCAAGGGCAAACAATTCAGTTTAATCTTATCCAGATTTACTTCCAAAGTCTCTCTTCATGCTCATTTTGGTTTCAAAACAAAACAATCAAAAAGGAGTGAGAAAGATAAAGAGACTTAAACATCCACTGCCTCGGGTATTTCTGGAACCTGGCACTCCTGCCCCACCAGCCATTACTTGAGAGAAGCGAACTTCAAGAGAGAAGTGGCTAAATGAGAACAGACAGGCAGAAAGAAAGACGCAAAGGGATTATGTGAGATGGTTTCCGCGGTAGCTACATGTTTCACAGGGCACCAGTGACTTCAAAGGACAAAAGAGACCAGCATTTGAAAAGAAGGGAATTGGGGATGCTGTAACTGAGGGAGGCTGGGCTTTCTCTGTCTGGGCGTCATGCTTGGTTCTTGTATGTAATGACATCATTGATCAAAGACTTTTATTTAGAAACGTGAACTCCTGATCCAGAGCTCTTTCTGGGAGCCCAGGAGTCTGCTATGGCAAGGGTCCAGCATATACCTCCTAGACTGACTGATGCTCTTCTCC
This sequence comes from Microtus obscurus, assembly GCA_963919715.1. Lineage (NCBI taxonomy): Eukaryota > Metazoa > Chordata > Mammalia > Rodentia > Cricetidae > Microtus > Microtus obscurus. Next base: position 6,428,838 of record CAWTZC010002333.1, read on the forward strand.
CAACCCCGGAGCGTCTCCTTTCTCACCTGCTGCTGCACGCTCTGTACCACCCAGATGCAGTTTATCTCCCGGCTCTCCACGGCAAAATCCTCCACTGGCTGTGTACCTCCTTAATCCTTCAACTCACCTGCGACCCTCTTTGCAGCAGCTCCTGCCACAGCCGCCCGAAGCTTCCGCCTTCGTCCCCTTGGTTACCGCGTTACATCGGTACCCATAGCAACCAGAATGCTGGGCTTGGTAGTGCTGTTGTCTGCCTCCAGAGGGAGGAAGAGAGTCTATGATGGGTAAGAGAATGGGAATTCTGTTGTTTTGTTGTTTTTTTTTTTTTTTTTTTTTTTTTTTTGAGACAGGGTTTCTCTGTGGTTTTGGAGCCTGTCCTGGAACTAGCTCTTGTAGACCAGGCTGGTCTTGAACTCACAGAGATCCACCTGACTCTGCCTCCCAAGTGCTGGGATTAAAGCTGATCCTGGGAAGGAAACTGCAATGATATTCAACAGGTTGATGTGTTGGGGGAGATCGTTCGGTTGGCCTGGAAGGATCTACATTTACTGATCCGCTACAGCATTGCAAGTATGGATCAAAGATTCCTACATGTACCACTCAGTTCACCCTCATAGCAACCCAATCTATGTGTGAAAATTAAGGCACAGAGAACCCAAGTAATTTACACCAAATTACAAAGCTAGCAAATGACAAGCCCACAAATTAACTCTAGCTGTTTAACTTCAGTAAGCCCTTCACCCATGTATAATGTTGTACTGCTTTCAAAAGACTGCCAAGAAATTAGGACAAGGATCTAGTTCTCTTGGCAAATGCAGAATTCACCTGGTAACAAATAATTTATCCATAAGGATGTGTATTTTAGACATATGTATTAAGATATCACATGCATATACATAAAAACACAGATAAATCATGCATTCAAATGCTTTAATTGAAGTTGCTCTTTGACAATTTCATATATTGTGTATAACACATTCTAACTATCTCCCTTTTTCCCCAGGCAATCCCCCCTACAAAACCCCTTTGCAACCCACATTCAAGTCTTTTTGATTTTTGACGAAATGAGTTTAACAGCAGTATCTGTGGGTTTGATATAACCCCCTGGTGGTTGGTGGGGTCACCAGTGAACACAAAAACTAAAGACAAGGACTGCCCTTCTCGCAGAGTCCCCGTAGCCTATAAATGAGACAGGATGCAGAGCTCTCAACTGCTTCTCCAGCACCATGTCTGCCTGCATGCCTCCATGCTTCCCCCAATGATGATATTGGATTAAACCTCTGAACTGTAAGACAGCCCCAATTAAATGTTTTTCTTTATAAGAGTTTCCATGGTCACAGTGTCTTTTCACAACAATAGAAACCCAAATGAATACAAGGATCTTATCAACCAAGAAAAAAAAAAAAAAAACGAAGAGTATGTGGATGTCAGGGCAACTGAGACTTCCCTGATTGTCAATACTCATAAGAACAGAGCCTACATCTGGCATTGGGGTTTGTGTTTAGTAACTCATGGCTAGAAGCAGCATTCTCCAGATATGCATGGTCTCTTATAATCATTTAAATTGTATTTTCTCAGGTTATAAGGTGATAGGTTTCCATATTGATTTTCATATACCTTTTATTTTTGGTTAACCCTTTCCCAAGCTTTCTTGTCTCTACCAGCCTGTCTCTACCCTCTTCCTAATTAAACTTTTCTATTTCCATTTTTCATGGCTCCCAGGCGCACTCCAAGTTAAACATGAAACTAAAGATTGAAGCTAGCAGTCAGATATGAGAGAGAATATGGCCTTTGTCTGTCTGAACCTGGGTTAACTAAAGGAGTATAATGTTTCTCCTGTACCATCCATCATGTTTTCTATACCTGAGTAAAATCCCAACATGACTATGGACTACATTTTGATTCTCCATCCATGAGTTGAGTTAAATCTAGGCTGCTTCTCTTGACCAACTATTGTGACTAGAGCAGCAGTAAAGACGGATGTGCAAGCATCTCTGCAGTAGGACGTTGGGGACTTTGGGAATTCCCCTAGAGTGATGGACTCAGTCACATGATGATTCTATTTCTGGTTTTGTTTGTTTTAGAGAAATTCTGGGCTACTTTCCAAAGTCTCAATACTACTCAACCATTTTTGTTCTGAGCAGAGAGGTTGCTGTAGTGATTTCATTCTATTTTTGGCTTCTAAATAGTGTTTTTTCATTAAATTTCTGTATTTATCGACTACAGGTAGAAAATGTGATTGATTCTGCAGTTGGTTCCCCTATAACCTTGAACGCTTAGCCACAATACATCCATCATAGTACTAGACAGGCATTCTTACCCATTAAAATTACTATGATAACCTCTGCACCATTGGTCTCCTGTATCCGCCAACCTCCACTTGAGAAAGAGTTCACTGTTATCCCTTTGCAAATTGGGTAAAAGTACAATTATTCCGCCTAAGAGAGGGCATTAATCTGGGTTTTGGAGTCAGACATACTTGAAATTGTGGTATAATACTATAAAATTTGTTATGTCACCATAATGTACTTTTCAGATAACATACCAGTACACCTATGCCATACATCCTGTAGTGTATTAAATAAAACAAGAAGCACAAAACATATGAAGTTCCTAACCCTTACTAGACCCATAGAAAGTACTTGTAAATAGTAAAAATGGTGGTGTGGCATTGGTAGCTGCCATTGCAGACTCAACGATAAAACTTTACCTGGTCCTTCCTTTAAACCTGGTAAAATGATGGATGTTAAGAGGCCAGATTAAACCTTTAGGTTTCTTGTGCACAGTGTTTTTTTCTGTAACCTTATATTCTTCAAATCACCAGCCAAGGTCATTTCAACATTCATTTGTTCACATATTTGTGTCTTCAACAAATATTTGCTGATAGTCCATTGTCCTCGGTACCAAATATAAAAGTACTAAGGTGGAAGCCATAATACACATGCAGAGGACCTGGTGCAGACTCATGCAGTCCTGGTGCTTACTGCTTCAGTTTCGGTGAGTGCATATGAGCTTTGAGCATATTGATTTAGAGGCCCTCATATTTTCTTAGTGTCCTCCATCTCTTCTTGATCTTATACTCTTTCTACATCTTCATCCCTGGTTTTCCTTGCCCTAAGGGGATGGATTTGATGGAGATATCCCACTTAGGGCTTAGAGTTCTGTTTTTTTCCTAAGAAGATGAGAAAAGAAAGAAAGAAAGAAAGAAAGAAAGAAAGAAAGAAAGAAAGAAAGAGAAGGAAGGAAAGAAAGGAAGGAAATAAGGAAAGATAAAGAAAAGGAAGGAAGGGAGGATATGGATTTGGAGATTATCTGGGAGAAGTTTGGGCATAGAAAACTACAATTATAATATATTTTATTTTAATAAATCTATTTTTTATAAAAGGAAAGAAAACAAAAACAAAATTTAAGCCAGAAACTTGAAGGAGAGCAAGGAATGGTATATGGAAGGGTTTGGAGGGAAGAAAGAGAAGGGAGAATTCATTTAATTACATTTTAATTTCAAAAAAGATAAAAACATAAAAAGAAAATCTATGATTCATTTTAGTTAAAATTGTTCTCAAAAATATAAATTTTAACTGTCACCCATGGCATAGAATTCTTTACCAAATAAATTTTTGTAACACAAAGAAATTATTACTGATGTTCTACAAGTGGAGGAGGAACATTAGACCATATGTTCATATTCTGAAGTGCACAGAATGCTTGCCAAATTGAATAATAAATACAGAATCTTTTGAACACTCCTCCTTTTTTAAATCAGTAATAGTCAATACGTGTTTTATTCCACGCATTTCCCTAAGATGGATGTAAAGATGGAAACCGACATTGTTTATACCATGAAGGAACTCAACTGTGAATTTACAAACATCTACTCTGCCGTGCATGATTCTAACAATTATGAGACACAGGAGTATTATATGATTATGTGAAAGCATTAGTATCATTCAGTGGAATTTCTGAAGAGTCAAAATTAGTTTATATGTCAGATAGATAGAAATAACAATCTGTGATGAGATCAAATTCAAAAGCAAGTTATCCATAATGGAAACTTCCAGTCATGTAAAATCAGGAAGATAAGAGTCTCGGCATCATTGCAGAAGCATATAAGATAATTTTGGCCATGATACATAGAAACAAAATATAGAGTGACATGCAGACTTAAACAATAGTTATATAGGTCCAAGACAAAATGGTCCAAGTGCAGAGTAAAGCAATGCAGAAAGCAGAGGCCTCGTGATTAGACTGTAAACTCTCAACAAATTTTGAAGATCAAAGCAATGTGACTGGTGAGGAACTGTGAGTGAAACTGGTGGTCTCTAGATTTGATAGCTAGCCTAACTGAGGAAACAGCACTGACACACACTCGAAGGACCATGGGAGAATGGACAAGTGTACTACAGTGGGCCGGCCCATTGAGGAAGGGGAATGAATTCAACTTGAAGTCACTAAATTTTGTGATATGAATAGGGAGTAATAGAAATAAAATATAGGACTGGTTAGTTAGAAAATGATGAGCAGTTGCAATGTGCACAAAAGTGTCATCAGCATACAGGTACTGAAACTAATAAAAATTAGAAATTCTCATAAAAACTTTCAAATTGCTAGAATGATTATGTCATTAATAAAGACATGTACCTCAACACTTTAGGTTCAAACCAGTTATTGGTCCTTATCCTAAAGACCTTACTGCAAGTCACTCAGAAATAAGGCTACCAATTTGGCTAAATTTGTTAGTAGATAGGAAAAGACTTCCACATTCAACTATGTGCCCTTCTGAAACTTTAGTTCGTCTTTGTGGGTTTTTCACCTCTGCGTTATTTAACAAAAGCATATTAGTCTAATTCTGTTATTTTCAAAGCTTTGTCTCAGCTCTGATGCACTCCAAGATCTGTGAACACCTCTCCTAACATTAAGTGAAAAGAGTTTATACTAGCTGGCCTATTGGGACTCAATTGTTAGTCATTAACTTGAGTTACAATCCATGCAGCAGCTACTTAGATGAGACTCACAGATGCTAGCTGTGAAACATACCCTTGCATTTAGTTTTCTTCATTAAAACTCTGGATAAGCTATCAGTTTTATTATCAAATTAGACAGCAAAGCTTAGGAAGGGGTCATCAACACAATCCACAGACAAAAATGCTCAGATGTTTCTAATAGATCAATACACCATATTACAGGCGGTAGAGATCTTTCTACATCCATTCACACCATGCCAGATACCAGAGAAAGAGAGGTGCAGCAAACATGTAAAGGCACAGCAGAAGCAAAAGACATTCTGAGGTCTGCAGTCCCCTAGGCTTCCCTAAACGCTCTTGGCCCATCAGACGATTCCCTTCTGGTGGGCTGACACCTGGAACTTCAATTACCACTTGCTGCTTCTCTGGCATAACCAACAGCAATAATCCAAATTTTGGTTTTGCTGTACGATGCTTTGTATGCATGTAGATGTGCATGAGGGTCATATGCGTAATGGCCCTGAAAGTCAGGGGTCAATATAGTGTCTTGTGTGTCTTCCTCATTTTTTTCTCCCCTTTATTTTTCAAGACAGCGTTTTCAGTAAACCCAGAGCGCATTGATTTGACTAGGTTGACTGACCAGTGAGCGCCACGGCTCCACCTGTTTCTGCCTCCTCAATGATGAGATTACAGGCACGTGCTGCCATCCCTGGTTAAAAAAAAAAAATTATTTTGAACACTCTCATGTGTGTAAATCATGTATCTTGATTGTACAAATCTCAGCTCCTCTTTCTCCCTCCCTCCTAGACATTCTTAACATGTCTCCTCCCCTTTCATCTCCTGTCATTTTTACCGTTGTTCTTAATTACTCACTGGGTCCAATTACGGCTGCCTGTCAGCATGTTGACTGATATGCTGCTATTTCTTTGAGGATCTCTTCCTCTCTAGAGATGAGAGAAAGATTCTGTTGTACTTCATACTTGGAGGGTGTGTGGAGGCAATGGGAGGAGGGGAGGAAGTAAGAATTCAAATTATTTTTAATCGAATATATATATATATATAACATATTCATATCATACAGAGGAGAATCCCACTCAAGGGTGCTTGCTGCCAAAATCTAATGACCTGAGGTTGATCCTTGGGACCCACATGGTGGTAGAAAAGAATCAGCTCCTGCAGGGTGTCTTCTCACCTCCATATGTGTGCTAGAGCACAGTCAAAAACACACAAAAAGTACATTTAATAGAAAAAATTTTTCAATTGGACCAAGAGCATGTATTCTATTATATCCCTTCCATATAGATAAACAGGGTACATTGCTTTGAATATGTACATGACCTACACACTGACCAGCTTGATAACTATTGGCATAGATTCCAAGCACTCTGGCCATGTCCTGTGATATGCAGAGCAGGTAGACAGGTAGATGCGATGAATCTAAGGCCTCATACATCCTGGGGAACCTGTTGTCTTCACACATTCAAAGAGACTGAATAGAAGGAATTTATGAGTAACCAGCAGTCAGGCCTAGATATCAGACCATCTTAACAAGTGGGTGCTTTAGAGGATGGGCAGGAGGAATTTTACAGGTCATCAGCTTCTAAGACGAAGCAGGAAGACTCGGGATTTAGACGAACATGTTAGGCTGTTGATGGCTGCAGGCTAACCGACTCTCCTCTAACCTTCCTCAAGGGTAGGCACTGTGACTCTTCAGTTGGGATGATGGAAAGGGGTGATCCCACTCACCCACGCCTCCTGACTTACATTCCTCTTTCTCTCTCTGAAAGGTGGTGCCTGCTGGGTACTGGGCACGGAGAAGTCTGCATGTGCCATCCCTGGATTTTTATGTGAATATTAATGATCAGAATTTAGGTTTTCATGCTTGCATGCTTGCATCTGGCAGTGGTCTAAGAATTTGTCTGACTTCATCTATCATAGGCCCAAAGGATAGAAATTTAAGTCATTTGAAAGAAATTTCTTTAATATGAAATTAATATCACTATCTCTTATTTTTAAAACCAATTTCATGTTTTGTTTTTCAAGTTGTTTTGTGTGTATTCTGAATATTAATTCCCTGCTTCGTGTATAGTATTAATAGTCAATACTTTATCCTATACTGTTTAGCTACTTCTTTACTTAGTTGACAGTTTCCTGTGTTATGGCCAAGAGCATAACTTCACGAAATCCCATTTTCATTTGTTTGTCTTATTTCCTGTGCTGTGAGTGTCCTTTTGCTTTGGAGCCTGTCCTGGAACTAGCTCTTGTAGACCAGGCTGGTCTCGAACTCACAGAGATCCGCCTGCCTCTGCCTCCCGAGTGCTGGGATTAAAGGCGTGCGCCACCACCGCCCGGCTGAGTTTAAACTTTTGCGTTGAGCTTCTTACTCCTTAATCTAATGAGCCCATCTGGAGTTAATGTTGCAGTTTGGAGGGAAAAGTTCTGCATTTTGCCATATTGCTCCTTGATATTTTCTTACTTCCTATTGAAATGGAAATCTTAAACTGTGCCGTTATGCCTTAGAAGTATGGCAATCTCTCTTGTATATACGGGGGTTTACACAAGAAGAAGTTCCCTTATACTTTCCACTTCGAATTTGAGGTTTTATAAATGTTGAAATATTAATATTATGGGGAACTTTTGAGACTGCCTGCATTCATTTTAGATTGTAAAATGGACTTGAGCCCTTTAAAGACCAGGATTAAAATGCTATGGTTTAAGAAAATGCAATAGAGTGTTAAATTGACACGCAGTAGATTCTTGGCGATTAATTTTATTAATTTAATTGGATTGGAAAAATGTCTAGGGATTAAAATAATCACACTTCACTCCCCTATTTCTGACAGTTATTCCAAAAATGATTGGATCATAAAAAGATCAGATACAATAATTAGTTTTATATATATATATATATATGCTTTAAATTTGAATATAATTTTGTTAGTCAGTGAACTGTGTAGAGTAGTGTCTACTCAATAGCATTGGTTTCCAAAGGTATGTTCCTGAGAAATTTATGTTACTCAGGCCATTTGCTAAAGCTGCTCTGCTCTTTTTCCTGGTTGTCATGACTTTGACTGTTCTATCGTATCACTTCTTTCCTGCCATGATGGACTGAAACTGATCTATAGCCTCCTCTTTCTCCTCTTCTTCTTCCTCCTCCTCTTCTACGTGCTCTCCTCCTCCTTCTTCTTGCTCTTCTTCTTTTTCTTTGGTGAGCAGGAAAGAAATGGAGAGAATGCCTATTAGAAAAAAATCTAGCTCTTTGTTAGAAATGCAAATTTTAGGACATAATTTTCACATGGAATTACTTTAAAAATAAAACAATGAGTCTGGGAACATGGCTTAGTCAGCAGACTGCTTGTCACATAAACATGAGGGTATTAGTTCAAGTCCTAGGCATCCATGTCAAAAGTTCCTACTGGTTGCATGTATGTAAGAGACAGGTGGCTTCCTGTTCACTAGTCAGCCAGCCCAGCCAATTAGTGAGCTAGTTCCAGGTTCTGCTAGAGACTGTCTTAAAAAAAAAAAAAGTGAAATACAATTCAAAAGAAATCTGACCTCCATATACATGTTGCAGACACCCAGTTGAACATACACACATGCATTTCTCTCTCTCTCTCTCTCTCTCTCTCTCTCTCTCTCTCTCTCTCTCTCTCTCACACACACACACACACACACACACACACACACACACACACACACACACACACAAAACCCCAAACAGGTAAGTTGTTTCAGTGGGTATCCCCATCATGTTCTTGATCCCTTTTCACATATTAGCACTCTTCCCTCTTTCTAACTGGACTTTGGGAGCTCAACCTAGTGCTTTGCTGTGAATCTCTGCATCTGCTTCCATCAGTTGCTGGATGTAGGCTCTATGATGACAATTAAGGTAGTCATCAATCTGATTACAGGGGAAGGTCAGTTCAGGTACCCTCTCCACTATTGCTAGGAGTCTTAGCTGTGGTCATCCTTGTGGATTCCTGGGAATTTTCCTAGTGCCAGGTTTCTTACTAGTTCCATAATGGTTGCCTCAATCAAGACATCTCCTTCCTCTCCTTCTCTGCCCTTCCCCCATCTTAACCACCCCCCTCGAGTTTATGGGAGCTCACTGACTCTGAACAGGGGAACCAGCATAGAATCAAACTAGGCCTTCTGAATGTGGGTGACAGTTACATGACTTGGGCAGACTGTGGAGGCACTGGTAGTGGGACCAGGATTGAACTGGCATTTTGGAGCCCATTCTCTTTGGAGGGATACCTTGCTCAGCCTAGATATAGTGGAGAGGGGGAAGGGTGTTGGTCCTGCCTCAAAGCAATGTGTTAGACTTTTTTGACTTCCCATAGGAAGCCTTACCCTGACAGAGGAATGGATTGAGGAGGGGAGGTAGAAAGAGTGTGAGGAGAAGAGAGTGGGAACTGGGATTAGTATGTAAAATGAGAAAAGAACTTTTTTTAAAAAATTAATTAATTAAAAACAAAACCAAAATAGACACATATTCATTTTTTATTCTCTACATTTTTGAGTTAGTTGCTCTTGGATGGAGGGTAGCTTCATGAGAAGAGTTGGGTAAATTTTCTTAGACCATTAAATGAAAGTCAAGTATTATCCAGTAGGCAACACAATACAACGATTTTCGGTTCCTGTTATTCTGAACACAATTTAGTTTGGATTGCTTACACTTAAGAGAGAAGTCAATGATAATCTTGTTTCATCTATTGCTACTTTGGATCTTGTTATATAGCCATCCTGTATCTTAATACCATGATTAAGTCCTTAATGTAATCAGTTTGTGATTATCTTGCCTGCATGATTGCATTAGCTCTCTCTCAGGTTTGGCTGTACTCCTGTTGACCCTTTATTTCTTAGATCCTCTGGTCATTATTGTACTCATGAATACATAAATTATTTATTACTTCCCTTTTGAAAACTTGTTTATGACCTTCATTATTAACCAAAATACTGTACAAATATATTTCTTTTTAATGTTTTAATAAACCATAAGTTATCATTCTGAGAAGCGAGTTTTATACAACACATTATACTGTACACTCTTTTAATCATTCTTGTCTTGTTCTCCATCCTACCGTGTCCATTTCTCTAAACTCACAAGCTAGATCTGCTTACCCTCCATCTGTAGTGTCGTCATAGCTGACTTCCTTTTCTTTATCTGCCACACTCACACTCATTCTTCCCAACTAAGGCCTTCCCAGGTTGTCATGGGCTCACTGGAAACACAAGTTCCTAAGAGAGGTTCTCATATTGACATTGCTGTTTCATCACTTTCTTTCAAATTAAAAAAAAAATAAGTCAATGAAAGCAGTAAGTCAGCTGATTTGTGAATGTTCTCTCTCCTACCAAAATACCTGTGCTGGAGTAGACATTCAGTGTTAAATAAAGAGATGTTCCCTGGAGGTCCATGTCATTTGCATAATTTTGCACTGTCGTTAGTCTTATAATTTTTGAGGATCATTCTTCAGTACGCTCTTACCTAGTTAATTCTATGTTTAGTGAATAATTTTAGTATATAACTAGTAGCATGATTTACTTTCTGTCACCATAGGCTAGGTAGTTGGTATTTTTCAACAATGACTTCTTTTCCTTTTTTCAAGGGGAGGATTTGTTGAGTGCTAGGCTAATCCAAGGCGTTTCCTGATAACGTGATGTATAGAGAAAGAACATGGCTCTTTCTCTAAACCAGGAGCATCCAGTAAATGCCTGACTTCAGTACGTTGGTAGGTTTCCCCTGAGGTTCTTATATATGGAAAAAGAATACAATTCCTTTTCTAACTCCAGAAATATACTTGACAGAGACAGTAGCTCCACCCTCCACCATGGCCTTGGGGGAGCTACAGCAGCAGATATTAAGAACCCAACTCTTGCTATCTTTATCAGCCCCAAGGCACTGTATGTTCAGTCTGTAGCACCCTTGAAATATCCTGTGTTCCCTTTGTGCAACAGTGCTTGATGAGCTGCCTACTTGATTCATTTCTACTGATGCTGTCTGTATGCGATGCTATTCTTATTAGTAAACTTGCTTGGCATAAGACATAACTCAAAAATGACCTCCTGATTCCAAACTTTTCTGCTCTCTCTCTCTCTCTCTCTCTCTCTCTCTCTGTCTGTCTGTCTCTCTCTCTCTTTCTCTTCCCCCTGGTCATGTCATTTTTTTTTTTTTTTTTTTTTTTTTTGGAACCTGTCACCTCTTTGGAACCTGCTGGTCTGAATAAGTTTTTTCTTGTCTGCTCCTTCTAAGTTTTAGGTGTGTTGGATGTGACATTGAACTAACTGCCTATCACATAGAAAGCATATATATATTATAATATATATATATGTATATATATATATTCCCACTTAATTACCCTGGAATCTAAATGTATCATTTTCTAATTTATTGTAGAAATGCTTTGCATGTTTTCTACACACAGAATACTCACTATTTTCACAACATTAAACCATTCTGATTCTTCTTTTTAACCATCTGGGTCAGAGATAGGTAGGGTTTCTTTGAAGCTAAGACTATTTCTTAACCCCCAACACTTGAATCAGTATTCTTTCTTACTTCATGTTCTCACAGTTTTTAGTAATAATTATTCTGAACACTTATTTGTGTCACTTAACAAGACCATGTGTTCTTCCTGTACAGAATATAATTATCAAAAACATTATCTGACAGAATACTGGGAACAGAGTTGGATTTCAATGAGCATTTGAGGAATGTCTGACTAAAACTCTCATCTACCCAAACCATCTAAGTTGAATGCTATGATGGTTAACTCTAATAATTTTCTTAGCATAATCTAGAATCTCCTGGAAAGAGAGTCTCAGATGAAGACTTGTATAGATCAAGATGGCATGTGTGCCTTTCTGTGGTGAATTGTATTGATTTCCTTAGTTTGGTTTGGGACGATAAGCCTGTTGCTTGTGTCCTGGTTTGCATAGGAATGGAGTTTGTGTCCCGAATTGCATGGGAATTGAGAAAGTAGGTAGAATAATGGATTTGCATCATTCTCTGTTGACTCTGAATACATCTAACTACTTCAAGTGTCTTGCCTTGATTTCCCTACAATGGTGGACTGGGAATGTATGCAAATGAAACCATTTCGCCACTGAAGTTGATTTTTTTTTCAGGATATTTTATCACGGTAATAGAAAAGAAACTAAGAGATGCTTTACCTTTTTTCTGAATTAACATGAAAATGGGCCCATGTCTGGGAAGGGCGCCCTGTAAGTGTAAGAGCTGATGCATCAATGTATTCTCAAGTGGAGTGAGTCAGGACAACTCCTCTGAAACATTTTGCAGAGAAACTGTGAAGCTAAGGCTATTGTTATAAAATGTTTCTCAAAAATCTAATGAAAAATGTACCTTTGGGGACTAGAACTTTAGAACAATAAAACTGATGAAAGAAAATTACTGTCAGACATCTTATGTCAAAGAAGCCTTGTAACTCTTGTATTTTGCCTCCCAGCTTGAGTGCATAAAAAAAAATGCTAATTTTTCAAATGAAGTATAGCTAGCAGTGCATAAATCTCCAGAAGACAGGATGATACACTTATTAAAACTTGGCAAGGGCCAGAAATGAATGACTTTTCCACTGAAATACCAGCCTTTTCCTTCTTAAAATTACCTTTTCCCTACAGCTACATCAATTATAAATAATTGCACACAGCAAAAGTGGCTTAGCTAAACTTAAAACAAATAAACCAAGAAATTAAACTGGTTAAAAAGTAAACTGAATATTTTAGATTTTCGGGGAGATGATGGTTTCCAAAGCATGCCAAAATGAATTTTCAATCTCATTCTAATTTAAAATTATGATAGTCAGAGATTAATGCTCTTGAAATAAGATTTTCTAGAACTCTTATTTTTGGACTTGATTTACATAAAACATTGCTGTTATTTTTATAAATAATTCTCCTTCTGGTCATTTTACACATGATTCTTTGTTCTTCATAACCCAAACCAATATATTATAGTCCAAGTAGCAAAGTGAGGATGTGGAGAGAGGGCACAGTAGTTCTTAGACTTCCTACTTCTGTAGAGGGTCAGAACTATATTATTATCGGCAACCACGTCAAATAGCTCTCAACTACCTGTAATAACTGTTGCTCTAAGGCAACTGACTTCTCTTCCAGCCTCTGGGGTGCCCCTAGTCACATGTGTGCACCACACACATACACAGAGAGAGGGGGTTATAAAGAGAAGAGAATTGGGGAATTTAAGGACCCAGGAATGCATCATGAACACATCCTTAGACAAAGTCCCCACTCACACCCTTCTTTCACCCTCATGTCCCTCCTTTTTTTTTTTTTGCCTCTGCTTCCTTTTCTTCTTCTTATTCATTTTTTATCTCTGCAATCGAAATTGTCTGAACATTGCTGCTTCACCAGTCTCTCTCAGATTCAATATCACCTTTTCAGAAGACAGAATCTGAGTGAACGCGCAGATTGCTGCCATCTATACAAAGTTGTGAGGTTATTGGTGTCCACGGCAGCTGTTTACTGGTTCCTCCGTGGAAATAAGAAGTGCTATCCTTATATTAAATTTGAGAGTACAATGTTCACAAAAGCGTTTTCCTTTGCAACTGATGTTTCTGAAGATGCTATCATATGGATTATAACTTTAAGTTGCCTGGATTCATTTACACAAACAATTGGAACATTTTGCTTGGGAGACTTGAAGCATTCACAAGACAGGCTTAGGGACTGGTGCTATTTATTTTCTTTTCTCATGGATCCTCTCTGTGACCACTCAGCGATGGATTGGCTTGTCTATGCTGAGTGTATGAGTGACAGCTGAGGAGAGCTGAGGATTACAGTAATGAATTTGTACCTAAACACAAAAGGTTTTCCCATTGCTATTGCTGTGCAGTGTGACACTCTAAAGCATAGCCGCAGATAAAATAATAGAGACAGGTTTATTACCTGCATCCAGCAAGGGAAGGAGTAAGCACTTCATTCAGTGAACCCAAACGTATCCACATTCGGAAATGCTTTTGAGGAAGCACATTTGAATACGCTTGGCACAACGTTACAGAGTTCACTTTTGAAAGTGCCCAAGAATCCTTCTAGGTTTGCCTAGTATTGTGAAGATTGTGCTTACGAAGATGATACAAAACCAAGTTATGGATATGGTTCAGCCTCCTTTATATAAAAACAGTTTGGATTAACTAAAGAAAATATCACTTCCATGTGTATTAGTATTTGAGTTTGCTATTTGTGGCACTAGGAAACGACCAGGGAACAAGAATAAAGCAGCCCAATCATTACTAACTGACACACTATTCTTACTAGAATTGGTTGATAACAAAAGGTGATGATTAATTTCTTAAACCCATTTCTGCCCTTCTGCCCTTAATCTCCTTATATAAAAAACTATTAATGAACGGATATGTACCCTAAAGATTTAAAGTAGAGCTGATTGATTCTTTTTCATATATAAAAATTTAGGTTTATGATTCCCTTAAGGTTCCTTATGAGAGCCAGAAAGTGATGGCTCACGCCTTTAATACCAGAACTTGAGAGACAGAGGCAGGTAGATCTCTGTGAGTTCGAGGTCAGCCAGGTCTACAAGAGTTAGTTTCCAGGACAGGCTCCAAAGCTACAGAGAAACCCTGTCTCAAGAAAACAAACAAACAAAAAAGATTCCTTATGAGATTACCGATTACCTTTCAAGATAAGTAATAAAGTAATTGTCCGTTTCGTGGTAACAGCAAAATGCTACCTGCCATCAAAAGATCAGAAAAGAACACCTCGCATGCCCACATAGTTAATCTATAATGAGTTGCTTGAGTATGAATGTATGTAGGTTTATTGCTAGTAATACATAAAATGTTTTTACCTATAATTCACTTGAGAAATGGAATGCAACCATTTTGACTCTTGTACTGCCTGGAAGATTTTGTTGTTGGGGTATAAAAGCTGTGGAAAAACACGAGAGAGAGAGAGACAGAGAGAGAGAAAGAGAGAGAGAGAGAGAGAGAGAGAGAGAGAGATTTTGCATGTCATCTGGCAATGGATGGAGATAGAGACAGAGACAGACATTGGAGCACTGGACTGAGCTCCCAAGGTTCAGATGAAGAGCAGAAGCAGGGAGAACATGAGCAAAGAAGTCAGGACCTCCGCGAGGGGTACATCCACACATGGAGACAGTTTGACTGATCTAATGGGAGCTCACCAAGGCCAGCTGATGGAGCATGTGATCAGACCGGACTCTCTGAATGTGGCTGACAATGAGGGCAGACTGACTGAGAAGCCAATGATAATGACACCTGGGTTTTGATTCTACTGTATGTACTGGCTTTTTGGGAACCAGTCTGTTTGGATGCACACCTTCCTAGACATGGATGGAGGTCTTGGACTTCCCACAGGGCAGGGCACCTTGACTTCTCTTAGGACTGGAGAGGGAGGCAGAGTAGGGGGAGTGGGAGGGAAATGGGGGGATGGGAGGAGGTGGAAATTTTTAATAAATAAAAAAATAATAAAAATATTGCATTAAAAAAAGAAAGGAGAATAAAAAAGGAAACCATCAAGAGAGTTTGTGAGTGCCTTTTCCCCAGCCTCCATCAGATAGAAAAATTTAGCATTGCGGATTCCATGGATTTCTTATCAAAGCCCTCTGCTGCTGAAGGCTGGACTCCAGGCAGTGGTAGATTAGAGCTGTGAATGTTAATAGCAACTGTCAACACAACAAGGTCTAGAATCACTTAAAGAGCAAACCTCTGTGCCTGTATGTGGGCAGTATCATTCTACCTGCTGGGGTCCACAACTGAATGAAAAAGAGAAAGCCAACTGAGCACAAATATTCATCACTGTCTGCTTCCTAACTCTGGACACACTGGGGCAATTCTCCTCCCGCTCCTGTCTTCCATACCCATTTCCATGATTGACCATATCCTTCACTGAATTATAATCCAAAATAAATTCAAGAAGAGAGAGTGAGAGAGAGAGAGAGAGAGAGAGAGAGAGAGAGAGAGAGAGAGAAAGGGAGAGAAAGGGGGAGAAAGGACGAAAGAGAGGGAGGGAGAGAGGAAGGGAGAGAGGATGGGAGAGAGAGAAAGAAAGAGAGATTCTTCTATTAGGAGGCTGGTGAACTGGTTCAGTGGTTAAAAGGATGACTCCCAACGCTGACAACCTGAATTTGATCCCTGGAACCCAAATGGTGGAAGGAGAGAAGCAACATTAGAAATTGTCCTCTGATCTCCTTGGGTACACCATGGCATGTATGCCCTCCCCCAAACACTAAATAAATAAATGTAATAACAAATTTAAACATTCATTAGAGGATAAAAAATACAGCTTTTACAACTCTTCCTTATTTAGCCTGATGGTTTTGAAATTTGAATATCTGTAGAACTTCAGCTTTTTTCCCCTTTATTTCTGAGAATAAGCTCTTGGATATATGCCATGATTTATGTTTACATTAGCCTTTTGCTGATAATTGCTGTGGGCATGTGTATCTATTATAAATAAAGTTGCTGTTGATATTCTCGATACAGTCTTTGCGTGAGTAACTATTTTCATTATTAGTAAGAATTTTCAATTTTTTGTGTAGAAAGATGTAATTGTTCGGTGAAATGGTAAATTTATTTTTAACTTCATAAGCAATTGTCAAACTTTTCAAAAGCATTCCCAACCAGTAACTGACCCATTTATGACATAGATATAAATTGCAAGTTACATTATAATTTCAAGCTAAGTCCCATTAGCAAAATCTTAGTCGCTGAACCACATCTTTTTTCAAAGGAAGCTAGCAATACAGCCTGAATATGGGGTGATGGGTTCTAACTGAAGTACTGATTTTTAATCAAAAATAAGAAGGAGGGGGAAATATGAGTAATTATCTTTATTTGAAGTAGAAGAAAATCTGGACACCATGGAAATATTGGTGTCAGTAAGGTTTAACGTGTCAAGTTTGAGACGGTGTCAGGTGTTGCTTACTGTGCCAATCTGGAGATTAAGGAGGGAAGCAAGGTTGGAAGTTTAAACGTATGAATCACTAGCAGAGGTACAGAATTTCAAGCTACGGAATGAGAGCAAGGAGGAATGCAAGTCACAGTCGCCCTCTGATGTTTTCTTTAAGTAAAACAAGAAGAATGTTGGGCAGCTTAGCATTCCCTTTCTCCATGCACCCTTGCAACACAGTAGAATCGGATGAGATTCCATGCCATAGCCTCCTTTTATTTTTAGAAAAATAGAGCTGAATAGCAAATTCTTAACACTGACATGTGAACGACCAGCCTCTTCGTCTGGATGTCTCCCTCTAAACCAGGCCTGTGTTAAAGGAAAACTTAGCGTTCATCTGAACATAAGTGTGTCTGGCATTTATTCATTGAATAGCTTAAAGCTTGCCTTCACTGATTCATGAAGCTTTATCCAATCATATCTTAGCCTCGACTAACCAGATCTCCATTGGCATTTATTTTCTTTATTTTAATCGAATTTATCACAATCTTGTCTGTTTGGGTTTTTTTTTTTTTTAGCATTGTTTACTTGGCTACTTTCTCAAAAAGTAATAGGTTGATTTGATTTCTAAACTCCTGTTATCATACGGTAGAATATTAATCAGGATTTTTGTGGTGGATTTGTGGACTATTTCCAGTTACTAATTGAGTAAATTATTGATTGTAAACTAAAATTTTTAAAATATAAAAGTTAATGGGGCTTTCTGAATTTCACTAAGGAGGAAACTGGAGTAGATATATTAAATTATTTCCCATAATAGCACACTAAGTTAATGGAGAAGGTGGAAGTGAAATGCAATTATCTCACTTATGGTTTTATTGAACTATTGGATTTCAGGTCACAACCAATTACGAACATGAGTCAAGAGCAGAAGCAGCAGGACTCTTCTGTCACGCAGAAAGCCAAGCGCTGTATTGAGAACTTTGTAAAGTTCCTTGTAAAATGATATCGCTTATTTATACAGATCCAAATGCAGAGATAGATAGGTATGAAATACACAAAATATATTCAAAACAGGAAATACATTTCTCCCCATACCAAGACATATTTCCGAGTATTTTTCTCCCAGGCCCTTGTAAGTCCTCAACACTGATTACTTTTGACATGGCTGCAATTATTAGCTTAAAGTTCAAATGCATTAAGAAAACACAGAATTGTGTTTCCAACAGAAGTGAAATTCAGTAGAAATCCATGTGGTGGAGTTGTGCTCTAACTAACTAACTAAAGATGTTTCTCAACATTTATCTTTTTATTTTAGCCTTCATCTTTACACAGATAATCTCTACGCCCCGTTTCTGCCTGAAGTCTTTAAAAGTGCTTTATTCCCACTAGACATTGCTCAACAATGCTTAGTTTACCTGTTATTTTACTTCTGCTTACATCAGATATGACCCTCATATACACAGATGCCATGTAGGATTTAACAAGCCTTTCAAAGAACATAGTTGTGTGTTTTCTCCCAAATGTGAAGCTTAAGGAGATTAAAGAGAAAGTCATGATTGATTGGGCAAGAGGCTGTTTTGCCCTTTCAGCTCTCAAACTCACTTGTTCTGTCCTGGGAAAGAAACTTCATCTTCTGATACTTCATCTCCATGGAGACTAATGCTGATGTATTCAAGTCCGGCCCCATGGGATCCTTTAACAGGAACTGTAGAAAGCTGTCAGAATTTGAGATATACAGGGAAGCTAAGTCCACACAGAGTTCTTCCTGGTTGTGCAGTCAGGCAAATGACTGTTGAGCAGAACTGCTGATTAATGTGTATATGAATAATATCAAGCATCCATCCTGGAGGTTCTGATTTAGTCAGGACTGAGAGGGGTGCATCCACCCACTGAGACAGTGGGGCTGATCTATTGGGAGCTCACCAAGGCCAGCTGGACTGAGTCTGAAAAAGCATGGGATAAAACCAGACTCTCTGAAGATGGCAGACAATGAGGGCTGATGAGAAGCCAAGGACAATGACACTGGGTTTTGATCCTACTTCACGTTCTGGCTTTGTGGAAGCCTAGGCAGTTTGGATGCTCACCTTTCTAGAGCTGGATGGAGTGGGGAGGACCTTAGACTTCCCACAGGGCAGGGAACCCTGAGTGCTCTTTGGACTGGAGAGGAAGGGGGAGAGGAGTGGGTGGAGGGGGAAAGGAGTGGGGAGAGGGGGGATATGGGAGGTGGGGAGGAGGCAGAAATTTTTTCATTAAAAAAAAACCTTGATGATAAACATGGAAAAAAAGGAAAAAAGAAAATATTGGCAGATATTTCACTAGAGAAATGATGCGGGATTACTAACCATGTGACACTCATTCATTGTCATTAAACACGATCACCTGTATAATTCACAAATAAACTGCTAAGTGATTATCATCAAATCCTTAAGAGACTTAATATTTTAAAATATATGTTAGTAGTAGTAGTAGTATTTCGTAGCAATCACTAATAGGAACAAATTTCCTGTTGAATTTGAATTAGATGATAACCTGGATATTAATCATACAAGGCACTAATAACAAGAACTCTAAATAAAAGCTATTGGCATATGCAAAACTCAGGGATTTTACATACATAATACATGCATACCCATAAGTGTGTGGGTATGCATGTAGGTATGTATGTGAATTTTTTGAAACAGTTTCTTTGAATAGCTTTGGTGCCTGTCCTGAAACTATTTCTTTTTGAAATAGACTCACCTTAAACTTAAAGAGATCCACCTGCCTCTGCCTATCAATTTCTGGGATTAAAGGCCCACACTACCACCACCTGACTATTTCTCTTAAGATAGTAAACAGTGCCCGGTGTGGTACCACGTGTGTTTAATCCCAGGACTGGGGGGCCGAGGAAGACTGGTCTTTATGAGTTCTAGGCCAGCCTGGTTCTAGGACAGAGTTAGTTCCAGGACAACCAGAAACCCTTGTCTCGAAAAAAACAAATAGAGAATAAACAGTGATGTTTTGAATGAATAATTAAAAAGCCGTGGAGTCCATATAAGTTCAAAAATTAGTAAACAAAATTAGTGTTACTGCTATACTAAATTTACTCTCTGGGTCACAGTGAGTAAATACTAATGTATCTATGATAAATGATTAGAAACAAGAAATAAAAACCATCTAGAAAACATGAAAACACCAGGATAGCCAAAACAATCCTATACAATACAAGTACTTCCAGAGACATTACCATCCCTGACTTCAAACTCTATTACAGAGCTACAGTAATGAAAACAGCTTGGTATTGGCATAAAAACAGAGAAGTCGACCTATGGAATCGAATAGAAGACCCGGATATTAACCCACAAACCTATGAACACCTGATTTTCGACAAGGATGCTAAAAGTATACAATGGAAGAAAGAAAGCATCTTCAACAAATGGTGCTGGCATAACTGGATGTCAACCTGTAGAAGAATGAAAATAGATCCATATCTATCACCATGCACAAAACTCAAGTCCAAATGGATCAAAGACCTCAATATCAATCTGAACACACTGAACCTGATAGAAGAGAACGTGGGAAGTACCCTACAACATATGGGCACAAGAGATTGCTTCCTATGTATAACCCCAGCAGCACAGACATTAAGGGCATCATTGAATAAATGGGACCTACTGAAACTGAGAAGCTTCTGTAAAGCAAATGACACTGTCACTAAGACAAAAAGGCAACCTACTGACTGGGAGAAGATCTTCACCAACCCCACAATATATATAAAATATATAAAGCACTCAAGAAACTAGACTTTAAAATGCTAATTAACACAATTGAAAAATGGGGCACTGAACAGAGAATTCTCAACAGAAGAAGTTCAAATAGCCAAAAGACACTTAAGGTCATGCTCAACCTCCTTAGAGATCAGGGAAATGCAAATTAAAATAACTTTGGGGTATCATCTTACACTTGTCAGAATGGCTAAAATCAAAAACACCAATGATAGCCTTTGCTGGAGAGGTTGTGGAGGAAGGGGTACCCTCATCCATTGCTGGTGGGAATGCAAACTTGTGTAACCACTTTCGAAATAAGTGTGGCAGTTTCTCAGGAAATTCAGGATCAACCTACCCCAGGACCCAGCAATACCACTCTTGGGAATATACCCAAGAGATGCCCTATCATATTACAAAAGTATTTGTTCAACTATGTTCATAGCAGCATTATTTGTAATAGCCAGAACCTGGAAACAACCTAGATGTCCTTCAATGGAAGAATGGATGAAGAAAGTGTGGAATATATACACATTAGAGTACTACTCAGCGGTAAAAAACAATGACTTCTCAAATTTTGCATGCAAATAGATGGAAATAGAAAACACTATCCTGAGTGAGGTAACCCAGACCCAAAAGGATGAACATGGGATGTACTCACTCATAATTGGTTTCTAGCCATAAATAAAGGACACCGAGCCTATAATTTGTGATCCTAAAGAAGGTAAATAAGAAGGTGAACCCAAAGAAAAACATATAGTTATCCTCCTGGATATTGGAAGTAGACAAGATTGCTAGGCAAAAAAATGGGATCTTGGGCGTGGGGTGGGATGGGGTAAGGGGAGATGGGGAGAGAAAAGTGAGAAGGGGATGATGGGGGGAACTTGGGGGAATGGGATGGTTGGGATAAAGGAAGGGTGGATATGGGAGCAGAGAAGTATATATCTTAATTAAGGGAGCCATCTTAGGGTTAGCAAGAGACTTGAACCTAGAGTGGCTCCCAACTGCCCAGGGCGATGTCTCCAGTTAGTTCCTTGAGCAGCTGAGGATAGGGAACCTGAAATGGCCCGATACTATAGCCCTACTGATGAATATCTTGTATATCACCATAGAACCTTCATCTGGCGATGGATGGAGATAGAGACAGAGACCCACATTGGAGCACCGGAATGAGTTCCCAAGGTCCCAATGAGGAACAGAAGGAGGGAGAACATGAGCAAGAAAGTCAGGACCGCGAGGGGTGCACCCACCCACTGAGACAGTGGGGCTGATCTATTGGGAGCTCACCAAGGTCAGCTGGACTGGGACTGAAAAAGCATGGGATAAAATCGGACTCTCTGAACATGGCGAACAATGAGGGCTGATGAGAAGCCAAGGACAATGGCACTGGGTTTTGATCCTACTGCATGTACTGGCTTTCTGGGAGCCTAGCCAGTTTGGATGCTAACCTTCCTAGACCTGGATGGAGGGGGGAGGACCTTGGACTTTCCACAGGGCAGGGAACCCTGTTCTTCAGACTGGAGAGGGAGGGGGAGAGGAGTGGGAGGAGGAGGAGGGAAATGGGAGGCTGGGAGGAGGCGGAAATTTTTTTTTCAATTAAAAAAAAAGAAAGAAAAGGAAGAAAAAGCTGGTTTAACAATAGTCTTATAGATTGAGTAGAGCAAAGGCAAATACTAGATTAGAGTCGGAAAAAACTAGAATGACTATTTTATTAGAGAAGTGATAGAGAAAAGCAACTATAATGATAAGCTTATTTAAGAAGCAACTATGTCTTGCTATGGTATAAATATTTATTTCTTATGACAAAGAGAAAGAAAATGGTTAAGGGTCTTTAGAAAATGGATGGAACTAAATAAAACCATCCTAAGTGAGAAAACCCATACGCAGAAAGACAAACATAGTATGTACTCACTCATAAGTGGATACTAGATATAAGCAAAGGATGATCAGACCACAGTCCACAGCTCCAGAGAATCTAGGTTACAAGGAGGACCTTAAGAGGGACACATGGATCACCCTGGGAAGGTGAAATAGATGAGATCTTCTAGGTAAACTGAGGATGTGGTAAGGGGATGGCATTGGGATTGAGGACATGAGAGAATGGGATGGAGGAGCTGGAGAGGTATAGGGTGGCAGAGCAATGAAAGAGATGTCTCTATAGAGGGAGTCATTATGGGGCTAGGGAGAAATTCAATGCTGGGGAAATTCCCAGGAATCCGTAATGATGATCCGAACTAAGACTGCTAGCAATACTGGAGACTATCCTAATTGTCATCATAGACCCTTCATCCAGTAACTTACAGAACTAGATGCAGAGATCCACATCCAAGCACCAGGCCTAGTACATTTATATGAGCTGGCTTTTTGAAGCCCATTCCATATGGTGGGATGCCTATCTCAGTCTATATGTAGGAACAGGGAGGTTGGTTCTGCCTCAACTAAATGTACAAGGCCTTGCTGACACCCCAAGAGAGGCCTTACCCTTTCTGAGGAATGGATAGTGATGGGTTGGAGGGAGGGGAGAAAGTGGGAAGAGAGGGGAAACTATGATTGTTATGTAAAATGAATTTAAAAAAAATAAATATGTAAAAAGAGACAAAATCCTAAAAAACAAAAATAGATAGAAATTTACTTATGAATAATGATTCTTTGAAATCTTTAAAGGTTTATGTCTAAATATTTTAAAGTTTATTTTGTATTCATTTACTTATTTGCATGTCTGTCTGTATGTATATACATGTAAGGGCATGTTCCTGCCACATCGTGCATATGTAAGTCAGAGGATAATTTTTAGGAGTCAGCTACCTGCTTCTAGGTTTAGGAATAAAAGTCAAGTGTGTTCACTTGCTGGCAATTTCATCAGCTCCTTTACGAAGATTTTTTTAATTTTTTATTAATCCTTTGATAATTTTATGTAATATGTTTGATCAATTTGTCCCCTTTCTACTTTACTCCATTTCCCAAATTACCCAGCTTTGCTTTATTTCTTTAAATCAACAAGACCAATTGTGCTGCCCAAATACTATTAGTTGTGTGGCCTTCCACTGGAGTATAGTTGACTTAACAAGAACACTTTTAGATATAGCTTCTTCTTACTCACCTAGCATCTGACAGCCATCAAGAGGAGGGGTGGGATTGTGATACCCAACTCCCCTCTCCATGCTGGGATTTAGTCTAACTTGGGGTTGAACTGGTCTTGTGCCTCCGGTCACAACCACTATATGTCCATACCTGCACCTGCCCTGATGTGTCTATATAGAAGAAGACGTTGTTTCCTTACGGTCACCCACTGCCATTCTCTCATACACTGTGTCTGTCCCCCTTTCCACTAATTCTCTCCCATTTTTTTCTAGTGCTTAAAGAAATTATCATCACAATATTACAGCTGGATAATACTGGAGAATAAAGACCAGAGAAAAAGGCCAGTGATCCTGTTCAATGACAAGAATAGCATTGTTTGCCTCTTCTTTTTCTTTCCTAATCAATAAATTCCTCCTTGTTCTATTTATAAACATAAACAAACTGATTATTCCTGAGATGTTGATTGCAACTTGCCTTATTCCCCATGCAAGTTTTCTTCCCAAGCTGCCTTTAGGTACATCTATGGTCACCCAATGAACTATTAAGTTTTAATAAGTAAGCAGCACCTGGGATTAATGTCACCCCAGGAACTACTGCATGGTGTGTTGGTATACCATGATATATTTCTAAACTTGAAAGTAGTCCTAACATTTCTCAATATACACAAGCATAAATACAGTTCCTTTCTTACTTTCTAAAAAAATTGCCGTGTGTGTGTGCTATTTCTTTGCTTTAACTTTCTTGAAACATTGCCTAGTATTATATATTAATATTTTATTCCTAAATGTAACTTGTCAAAACAGAATTGTGTTGACTAGCAAAAGTCATAGGGTGCAAAATGTTCCTGCTTCCAAAAAAAAAAAAAATGTGAGCACAGTAGTCAATAAATAAAGGGGCAGGAGGGAGCCTTCTACAGTGAGAGAAATGCAGACCATGACAAAAGCTGGAAGCCTGGGAGAAAACAAATCATCCTCAGAACCTTCCCTGGAAACAACTCTGCTGTGAAAAGGAAAAGATGTCCTGCTGAGTCAGCAGCTGTTGAGAGGGATGAAATTTTAGGTGATTTTTGAAATCCTCAACAAGCTCACCGACAATTATGTAGAGCGTAGTTAAATAGATTCAATGTACTTGCCTATAAGAATTAGCTTAATCTTAGGAAAGCACAAGTTGCTGGCCAAAAAAAGAAAAAAAAAGAAAAAAGAAAAAAATCAAGTAGAGGGAATGGAGTCGGCAGCGAAGCACAGCAATCCCGATGGCGTCCTGACACTCTGGGGAAAATGCGGTCTGTAGTAGTCCTGTTTGTACTGGGACTTTTCCTTCTCGCTCTCTGGGGAGAAAATCTGAATGAGCTCTAATTCTCGTTTAGTCAGAGAATGGTTCCATCAAGCAAGATGGTAATGACTCCCCACAATGGAGAAATGATTGCAGGCTTTCAAAATCTCACTTTATTTATGTTTCAGGGATGTGTCGATGTGTCAGGATTTCTTAGTGGAATTTTCCCTTCTTTTCAATATTTTATCTCATAAGAAGCAGATGATGAGTACAACTGAAATTCAGATATATTTTGTCCTAAGTATCAGATATTGTCAGCCTGAAACAAACATAAAAGGAAATAAGGTTTCTAAAGAGCCAGATAATGTAGTCAGTAATACATTTTCACTATAAAAGATAACCATCCCACTCCAGTTAAAAAATCTGCATTGATTTCTGACCCTGTAAAAAGTAACTTCTTTACCAAAAGGATTATTAATATAAGCATTCACTTATTATGTTTTGAGTGTTACATGTATGATATACAAAGAAAAAATGTGTGCGAATCATGAGACATGAATTGTTTTACTGTGCTATAGAATTTTCAGGGAAGACTGGGTCCTAAAAATGACTAGGGTTACATAGCTTTTTAAGAGGGTACTCAACTGAATGAACTCACTGAAATATTGCATCTGAATACAGCGCACAACGCCTGTCTGTGCTCTCTGCACTACCATTTGCGAGCTTCGGGCAAAGGGCTGGAGATTGAAGCACACAAAGACACACAGACAGACAGAGACACGGACCTCTAGTCACTAGTAAGAAGCCCCTTATTCAATAGCACCATGGAGGCTTATATACCCAACAGTCAGGTGGGCCATCGGGTGAAAACCTTATCCTCTGATCCTCAAGGCAAGGCAACACGTGCTCGTGAAGCAGAGCTGGTAAACAACTTTGACACAGCCATTAGTAACTCACATCAGAAGGAAAGTAAATAGGTGCAGTAGGATCAAAAACCCATTGCCATTGTTCTTGAGGTCTCAGTAGTCCTCATTGTCCTCTATGTTCAGCGAGACCGGTTTTAACCCAGGCTTTTTCAGACCCAGGCCAGCTGGCCTTGGTGAGTTCCCGACTGAACATCCCCACTGTCTCAGTGTGTGGGTGCACCCCTCGCGGTCCTGAGCTCCCTGCTCGTGCTCTCTCTCCTTCCGCTCCTGACTTGGACCTTGAGATTTCAGTCCGGTGCTCCAATGTGGGTCTCGAGGAAGGGGGATTTGATTGGGGGAGGGGGAGGGAAGGGGAGGCGGCGGTGGGGAAGAGACAGAAATCTTTAAGAAATAAAAAAAGTATATATATATATATATATATATATATATATATATATATGAAGAAGGAAAGTAAAGATCTCTAGCAGGGAAGAGCAGCTGGAGGCCAGGACTCCGAATTTTCCCAACATCTGAATTGCTACAACATGGCCACAGTGGTTATAGCTGATTTGGTGTGTTAATTAATTAATAATGTGTTTACATCTCTTGACTACAGATGGGGCCAGACATGGTCTCAACTACATTCTGAGGTTTGATGTTTGATTTTTTGTAATAGGTTTGTACGTAGTTTATGGTAGGAAATGACAAAACAGACTATTACTTACATATGGTTTTGCTTCATGACATCCTTAATTGGTCCAGATGAAGGGTACCAATGCATGCATGTCTAAAATCTTCAAAAACTATTGATAGGAAACCTCATTTCTATCTTTCACCAGAACAATCTGAAGGCATAATGTCATGTGGGAAGGGAAATGCCATGGAGACCACTTTGGGACTCTTTTGTGATACCTGTAAGGAACTGTTGGAAATGTCAAGTAAGCAATGGAATTGGCAGGATACGAGTCCAGAAACCAGACATTCTAAATATAGTTACAGTGTTTGAAACACGGTTAAAGAGAACTATCAGATACCATACAGACAGATACAGAGACACAGAGAGAGGAACAGAGAGAGAGACAGAGAAAAAGACAGAGAAAGAGAGACAGTGTGTGTGTTTGTGTGTGTGTGTGTGAGAGAGAGAGAGAGAGAGAGAGAGAGAGAGAGAGAGAGAGAGAGAGAGAGAGAGAGAGAAGACAACTGGACTCTACCATCACAGTAGACAGTGGAAGATGATACTACAGCAGAGAACAAAATGATGCCTGAGGAAATTCAATGGTACCGAGAAAAAGTACATTATGCAATCCAATGAGAAATGGAAATTTAAAAGAACATTATTTTCAGGAAAGCTAAGTGCTGCAGAGATACTTAAAACAGAAAGAAAGAAGCTACTTCTAACGAGCAAAGCTTTGCTACCAAGTAGAAGAATTAGGATGGGAATCTGACCGTGTCAAGTTAAAAACTGAAAAGAAAGACACCGTGGAAGAATATGTCAATGTGTTCTTACAGGGAGCTTGACTTTTAAGCTAAGTAGAAGTTCTTGACCTCAAATGAGTCATTAAGGAAGATATTCCTGGTGCACTGTTGCCGCTCGTCTTCGGAAGCTTGGCACTTTAATTGTGAGAAAAGTGTCCCAGGTTCTCGAGCGGCCAGTGTACTCTTCCCAACCAGAAAGATGACTAGTGCTTCTTCTGGGTAATTTTAATACAATTTGCATGACATCTTCACAGATACTTAGCTTTTAGCCACACATTTCATGAACAGTCCTGTCTGTGTGAATTGTCTAAGAGAGGCATTTATCTATTAAATAAGATAACAAACTTAAAGATGACATCTGCTTTTCTTAACAATCGGGTGAGCAGGTTGGGCCTCATTTTCAGCAGTGCTTACAATTAGAGAGGATTTACAGGGAACTCATGATACTGGAAGATGTATAAACTGATTAAAGCGGTTGAGAAATCTAAGTCAGTCCTGCCAATAAAAGTCCCTCTTTGGATAATCCCTGGCATGACCGCCATGAATAAATCCTGGAGAATACTTCACAGTTTATATTTCATGCTAATTGGCAAACATTCTCGGTTCTCTACTGAGATCTGTGGAAATTCAGAAGAGGAGGGGCCACCGGGAAGAACCCAGTCCTCAATGCCTCTGTAAATGATGGAAGAACTGGAAACCTTACAAGAGGGAAACTTTCGTGTGTAGAAAATTGAAGTTGAATATACATAAAAATACAACATTAAATTTAAAAAAAAATTCACCTTTCTCCTAGTATTTCTGGGATGGCCTCCTTGCCTACAGACACAAGGACTTGAGAAAGTGCTGAGCCTTGAACTCCACACCTTTTCATTTCCCCACCTTCAAGTCCTCCCGCAGGACAGTACACAGTAGTCAATGCATATTTTATCTGCTAGGTGGCGCCAGATCATCACGTAAGTTTAAGATCCCAGAAGCAGGAAGCGTTTCTAAAGTTTGAAATGCATGGATAGCTAGCTACACACACACACACACACTGAATAGCCATGATTATAATCCTTACTATATATTTCAATTTCTCCAAGAATCAAGTTAGAATGCTAGGAATAATGCGTAAAGAAATATTTCAAATATAAATGCATTGAAGACTTTTTCTTCCATTTATGCTAAAATATTCACATGAAAAAAAATTGCCTAAACTAATGCCTACATCAATCTGTTTTTTTCTAAGTAAAAAGGCAGACTTGGGTACCATATTGATTGCAAGAGCTGTGTATGACCATTATACTTACTGATATACTTGTTGTCAGTGTTGAGCTGGTTTTTCCTGTTGTGCCACTAGCTTGTCATAGGACCTCTGCCCTGTCCCTAAGCAATCTCCTCCAGTGTCTCCATGCTTATCTTTGGCCATCTCATTGCCTTCTGAGGTTACCCTAAGCAAATGTAAACTCCCTCCCTATACAACTCCTAAGGAGGTACAAACATCCTTCAGAGAGCTGGTCTGGCCTTGTCCCATGGAAACTATCCTCTTCCTGAGTCCTCTAATAGCAACATCCCACTACAATATCCTGGAGCGATTGCTACTTTGTTGCCTGGACTGTGCAGAAAATCTGGATGTTTGGAATGAGTCTGTGAGGGAGACTTCTGTTGTTTATTCAAGCCCATTTGGTGTTCTTCCATAAGAACAGAGCTTACAGCGGTTAGGAGGATACTCAGAGAACAAGTATGTATTTCAGACTTCTCTGCACTTATTTCTGGTATACAATTTAATTATCTCCAAGAAAAGTGTATGTATGTGAAAGGGATAAGTGAAATTTTTGACCCATTAGTTTTTTTTATAAAAAAAAATGCTCAACCTTATCATTTTTGATCACACAAGTAAAGACATTTCCTAAGGAACCACAAATTGCATTACTGTATTTGAGACCTATATTGTAAATAGTAGTAGCTTAGTCTTTACCTAAGTAGTACTGACATTAATAGACCAGTGAACTCATCTCCCCTGTTTGAATTTTTAACACAGTCAGCATGAAGCTCTAGTTGCTTAATGACCAGGAACACCTCTAGTACAAGAATTCACCTTGTTTCTATCTCAAGCACTTCACCTTGTCTGTGAGTGAATCTCAGCATTCATTACTCTTGGTGAGATAAAGGCTAAGAAAATTTTGCAAATTTTAGGAACTTGTTGCGCTATTATGAGTTGTTTACTTCTGTCTTAAATTTAAGGATCTCCTCTGCTGAGTTTCACTCCTCCTCCTCCCAGGGCGTCCTTGAAAATACCAAGCTCTTCTTTCATTTCTCTTTTATTTTCTATGTGTTATGAAGTTTTTCTCTGATATCGAACAATTTAATCTCCGAGGAAACTGCCACACATTAACAACACTCCAAATCCTCCAGGAAATAGCTAATTTGAACAGAAGTGAACATATATCCTAAGAGAGACCTGCCAAGTTATTTTAAACCTTTGGGGTTGACATTGAAAGGTTGCAAGCCAATCTCTGCTATTGGCTTGTAAAATGGAAACTTACAAGGGTTCTATCAAGCCATATGTATGGAGCAGCTACAAAGGCTATCTTCAAAGATAAATCAATTTTATCAAGGCTCAGAAGAGAAGAGGAGAAAATACAGTATTATGATATTTAACAACTTTCTGAGGAATTTCTGTGTTGCTTACCTCTAGAAAGAGTGTCTATGATAGCTGTGTCCTTTCTCCTTTGCCAATCAAATTTCTCTGCATATTCAAATTCTTATTTCTTATATAGCATGGGAGAGTTTCTGGTAGGCAAAAGTTTTGACTATACATTAATAAATTTCTAGTTTACCCTAAAAAAGACCTCTGTAAACACTCAGTAAATTAAATACTTTTCTATTTTGTGAATAAATGATCTCGAAAATTAGGGCCTATGCCTTTACGTACCCATAAAATTTAGAAAACTTTTCCAATGAGTCTCTGAGACCTTTTTATGGCCAAATTTTACTCTTCCCTATCTGTACTGTAGTGATATTCTAATATTTGATTGCTATCTTTTCTCCTTCTTTACTGTAATAGAAAAGGGTCTGTTGCTAGAGTACTTGAAACAGGTACCCCCAGTATAGAGCTGTTCATTGCCTCTTCCCCAGAAGCAGACACTCTGGTTGTGCAAATTCACTATTTTCTCTTTTGTTTACGTATTATGTATCTTAAAATAATGGTTGTCCTATGCCATTGAAGCTTATATAATCATATGCAACAGTTGTGTAAACTTATGGTTTCAATAACTATTTGGTTTTTCTTAACATTTTAATTTTTTTTTCATATATTAAACCAAATCAAATTTTTTCCTCTCTCCCCTCCCCACAGTCTCATGCCCTCCCATCTCCCATTTCTTTCAGATCCACATACCTCTTGTCAGAAAAGAGCAGACCTCGCCGGTACATCCATCATACATGGCATAACAATATATAATAAGAGCAGATGCATAACCTCACCTCAAGACTAGATGAGGCAATCCAGTAGGAAAAACAAAGAGTCATACAAGCAGGCAAATGAGCCAGAGATAGTCTGTATTCCCACTGTTAAGAATCCTACAAGAATGCCTAGCTATTCAGCCATTACACATATACAGAGGACCTAGGTCAGATTCCTACAGGTTCCCTGATTTTTGCAAGCCCCCTTGAGTTCCAGTGACTCGATCTGTATGCCTTGTTATAACCAGTGTCCCCCACCCCTCTGTTTCCTCCAATCCTTCCTCTCCCTCCTGGGAAAGACACCCTGAGTCTCACTGAATGTTGGGCTGTGGGACTCTTGCATCAGCTCCCATTAGTTATTGAATGAAACCTTTCCAGTCTCTTTGGTGACAACTCTGCTAAGCTTCAGTCCCAGAACACTCTGCAGCATTTTTTTTAATTATTATTAAAAGTTTTTTATTAGAAATTTCTGCCAAAGTATCAGTGATATACAATCTAAATTGATAATATTTTAGAATCCCATTTTCAAAGTTTAAAAAAATCACACAGAAGAGAGACTTGTCTTTGAATCTTTCTTATCTCTTTCATTTCTCTTCAGTAGGAGATAAGCCTGGCCTTTTATCTGTCTCTGCATTATCTGTTGCTTTGCATTATAATATGATACTGGTTGCTCATGAGAGTCTGAAGGGTAACTGGGGAGAACAACTTTTAAAATTATAAGATAGGCAGTTTGACTTCATAGAGTATCAAGTTCCCTCAAGAGTTTCCATACAAACTTTTATAAGCGTTGATAGACAGTATAAAATAAAATAAGAATTAATGTGTTTCTTAAAAATTAATTTTTTGTATATTTTAACTGAGCCAACTTAATTTTTATATTTGAAGCATTCTATATCAAATAGTTTAAATGGAAAATCATATATATTTTTTTCGATGTATTAATAAAAGATACTTTGATCAATTAAAAAATTTAAATATTTATAGATAGTTACTTATATAATGGGCTAGTTTAAGTACTGATCATCATGTAGGTTAAAATCACTAAGTTAGCAATTGATTTTGCTTAAATCCTTTAGATTACCCATGTTGTTGCTTTCTATAGAAACCTTAGAATGTAGCTGAACCATCACAGTGTTTTCCAGATTTGGTATATCATTTCACGACAAACACCTGACAGAATCAACATAAACAAGGGAAGAAGGGTGTCTTTTATCTCATCATGGTGGGAAAAACATGGGAGCGTACACGGCAGTAGACATGTGTTCGAATCCTCCTCACACAGTGGAAGAGGAGCAGCAAGACCGCTAGACTGGAAAAAAAGCAGATAAAATCTTTAGTTACTCACCCATCCTGGCATCTGGGGCCAGCTCAAAATACAGAACTCTGAGTGATATTAAAGACTCAAACCATATCATTTAGTATATATTTATCCTCACCTGCTGATTTCATTTATCTTTTTTTTCAAAATCAAAGTATAGAATTATACAAACCACTACTGAAAACTGAACGCAGGTAAATATTTGGGATATTTGAGAAAGCCTGTGCACTTAACTCACAAACTACTTAATGATCTCTAGATAATGTAATTGATTTCTCCTACAATCTTTGGAAAATGCACCAGAGCACATGGTTTTAGATGCAGTCTACCTTTTAAAATATTTCATTTTGTGCCAAAAGCAGTGTTTACTGCAAGTATGATAATTGTTCTTTCTCCATTATGTTCATTCACAGCCCTCTGAGAAGGGAGGGGAGAAAGCTTTTTCCAAAGAGGCCCTGGAAAAAGGAGAAATCTCCATGGAGCTCATGGAGGAAAAACAGGTTTGACTACTTCTCACTTTCCTTCTTTTCTTTCAGTGAGAAATGCCAGTGTAGACACAGGTGAGAAAAAAAAAAGTATAAAGCTAAATAAGTAAACATTTGCTTTAAGAAGAAGAAGAAAATGGAATTTTTGTTAGTGGTTTCTAGAACTTATCATCTAGGTTAACCGTTCACACGCCAGTCATATTTTACTTCTTTCATGCTATTATTTTTGTATATAAGTGGATTTTCTATTTTTTTTATCTTGCAAGAATAGGTATAGCCTGAAAGTTGTTTCACTGGCTAGTAAAAAGGCCTCTAATCCCCTTTTAAGACAAATATCAAAATTCAGAATACCAACATAATATCAGTTAAAAAATTACTTAAAACTCAAATATAAACACTCTGTGTGTATATAGTATATATAATTTATATATACTCTATATATTAGCATTTATATACTGTACATATTTATATATGCTATATTATGCACTATATATATTTATAATCAACTCAGAAATTACCTTTAATGAACTCTCTCTATAAATACATAAACATGATGAAAATGAAATCCCCAAATCAGTCAATAGTAATAGAGACCTCAAAATGATAATAATATCGTGGTTGATTCAGAGACTTGAAAAAGATAAATTTCAAAAGTATAAAAGAAGAGAGGAAGTGCGGAGAAACTGGGAGGAGTAGAGGGAAAGCACAGTGTATTCAGATTATACTGCATGAGAAAACAGTCTATGTTTAATAACAGATTAAAATTAGAAATAAACAAATAAATAAGGAAACACCTGAATAAGTCTTTACAAAATGAAATCTCCAAAACTGTAACACAATAAATAATAGAATAAGATACAAGTTATAGCCAATATAAAATGTTAATAAGCTATAAGATAATATAAAACAAATTATATCAATCCATGAAACAATAAAAACATTTTAAAAATTAGAATTCTGTGTTAGGAACCAATATAGTCCACTATATATGCAATTAAAAGGCAAGGAAACTAGGTGGAGAAAAAGATATTTGAAAAAAAATAGTCAAGACATTAAAATTTTATGTTATCAACAAAATGTTAGAAAATTTCCTCAATTCTTTATTTTGATGAAGTATAGATTTGAATGCTGTGGCAGGGGTCTGCAGTGATGTCAACCAGACACCTGCATTTGCAAACTCAAGCTATTGTAACACTGACTATGTTCAGCAGAGTACTGGTCTACCGCTAAAAAATGAGGACTGACGGATACTATTGGTAAACACAGTTGCTTCATCCATGTAGAACTAACTGTTCAGCATCTCCAAAAAGAAAAATATAGTTTAGCCACTTCTGCTTCCATCTGACTGAGAAGTATGGGTTTGACAGCTGCCACTTGCAAAACTAGTATTAGAATAACAGCATAGACACGGTTTCTGTGTTTGGTTCGCTATTACTCTAACACCGCTGGAATAAAGCCCCCAGAATTCCCTTACTTAAGAAAGAGGAGAGCTCCTGTCATTTTCTCAGGCTCTTTGTTGGGGAAGTTGCAGAGCTCGGCATTTGAAGATTACTGAGGCATTTGAATACCATCCTTTCTTATACAATTATCTGCAACCTTGATGTCTGCATTACCTAACAATAAAGAAGTCAGGCACATTAAACGTTTATTTATTTGTCAAAGGGAAAAAAAAAAGTGGAAGTCGCATTTAGACACAACACTGGGCAATTATCCATAGATGCATAATCAAAATTTAGGCCAATCTGATTTCTGAATCTCTAAAAATAAACTGAAACCATAAACCATAAACTGTATGTACTTATTGGGAATAATTCAGCAAACCAATCACCATCAGACAAAGCAGCTTCAATTTAAAAAAGGGCCGAATCAAGTTGGGTAGTGGTGGCGCACGCCTTTAATCCCAGCCCTCTGACGGCATAGGCAGGAAGATCTCTGTGAGTTCGAGGCCAGCCTGGTCTACAGAGTGAGTTCCAGGACAGGCTCTGAAGCTACACAGAGAAACCCTGCCTTGAAAAACCAAACAATAAAATAAAATAAAACTAAATAAAACTAAAATTACAAAGGACAGAATCTTTGTGCTTTATTAAGTATATAACATATGTATGGTGGTTTGAAAGAAAGCAGCCCTCCAAAGGGAGTGATACTATTAAGATGTATGCGCTTGTTGAAGTATGTATGACCTTGTTGGGGGAAGTGTGTTGTGTTGGGGGTGGACTTTGAATTATTTTGCTCAAGCTTCACTCAGTGTGACAGTCAATTTCCGGTTGCCTGCAAGATGCTGGAGTCTCAGCTGCTCCTCCAGCAGCGTGTCTGTCTGTATGCCTCCTTGCTTCACATCATAAAGATAATGGGCTGAACTTCTGAAACTGCAAGCTACCACCCCAATTAAATTTTGCCAGTGGTCAAGGTGTCAATTCATAGCAAGAAAAACCGTAAGGCAGTGTGTCATAGAACTGTCAGGTGAGCTCCTTGCTCCACAATTTGAAGCTCTGGCATCACAATCTGTAATCTTGACATTAAACTAAAATTATAAAGTTTTCCTAACTTATCCAGACTTTATTTTTGACAACATAAACCCAGTGACCCTTCAGTGAGTACCTGTCAGGTTATAGGCTGTTGGTACCTAAGGGAAACAGGACAATTAATAAGACTTCTTTGCAGAACAAGTTTTAAAAGACAGAATTCATCATAAGCTCATTCTACTATAAGTATCTCACACAAAAAACTATTATGAGATAGGAGAGTTTTAAGACTACTTTGATGGCCTGCTTAACAGAAGAAGGGCTTGAATTTGGACTCAGAATAAATATTGCTTGATGAAGTTCTACAAGAAAGGACAAAAAGTATTCCCTCTTAAGTTCAGCATCTTAAGCCGTCACCAGACGTGGAAGATTAGGGTTGTGCTGGTTGACCAAGCACAGATGAATGGTGGCTAAAAATGCACACTATGACTAGGAAAAGCTGGAGGTATTGCCTAGAACCTTGCTTTTATTCTTCATGTACGAAAGGGTAGCTGTCTTTGTAAATTACTTACCATTTTCATTTTTATTCTTAACATAATCTTTTCTTGTTCTCTTTTTACTGAGTATGATGACTCCTTTTCTGTTTTCTTGTTAGAACATTCTGAGTGTAGAGTTTTTAAGAAGGCCATAGGTTAAGCATTATTCAGTGAATATGAAAACATGAAAGCCAGTCACCAAAATCAGCATTTCTTATAAACTTGTAGAAATACAAATGTTTGATTATCATTTACTTTACGGTTAATATCATGTATAAGTAAACACATGACATAGTTGTCTTTCCAGAGAAGTTAGGTAAAGAGAAGGACTTTAGAGAGGCAATCGTGGATCTTCCTGGGAAGGAGAAATAAAATAGATTGTGGGGTTTGTGATGATGGTGGTGATGTGGGACAATGGTCTTGTACTTTGTAAAGTTCTGTCACTTATATTTTAATAAAACGTTGATTGGCTAGTAGTCAGGCAGAAAATATATGTGGGGTGACCAGGCAGGTAGTAGAGGTGGGGCGACCAGGAAATAGAGGTGGGGCAATGAGAACAGGAGAATTCTGGAAAGAGGAAAACTCAGTCTGCAATCGTCACCCAAACACAGAGGCAGCAAAATGAGAACATCTCACTGATAAAAGGTACCAAGACACATGGCTAACACTGACAAGAATTTTAGGTTAAGATGTAAGATATGAGTTAGTAAGAAGCCTGAGTTAATAGAGCAACTTAATGTTGTAGGCCTTTGTGTGTTTCTTTGGGACTAAATTGCTGTAGGACTGTGCAGGGCACAAACCTCAGTCAACACAGTAATAAGAAGGAGCAGTGTCAGGAGAAGAAGAGAGGACCAGCGGAGACAATGAAAACAGGTAATAATTTGGGGAATTGTTAGGAAACTTAGTGTGGTGGAAACTTCCAGAAATCAATGATGGAGTCCCTAGTGAGAACCCCTAGCAATGGCAATATGGAGTCTGAACTGGCCATTTTCTGTAGCCAGAGTCAAAGCTTCCAGTGTTGGGACTGAGTTGCATTTTGTTGAGTTGTTGGCTGAAGTGGTCCCTTGGAGATCGCTAAACAATCTAGTCTCTTACTGGGACAGAAAGCTGCTCTCTGAAAAATGGCAAAGGGACCCCATCGTCCACCCCAACTTCTGCGGAGCTCATTAATTAGAGAGAGGTCAAACTGGTACCTGTATGGAACACACACTCTTGCATTCTAATCTCTTTGGAGTGAGAAAGTACTCGGCAGGCATGGATAGAGAACTCTGGATGCCAAACCAGCTACAAAATCCTTGGCCTACCATCTTTCCCACCTGCAAGATGAGCAGGGCAATGGTGGTGCAGAACTTGTGGGAGTGGCCAATCAATATTTGGTTTAACTTGTGGTCTCCTCCCTGAGAATGGATAGGTTAGAAACCTAGGATAGAACCACATATGACTGCCAAAAAAAAAAAAGAGAGAGAGAGAAATGATTCCTAAGGATATTCTACTATACTCATTGATTGGTTCCTTGTCCAGTAATCATCACAGAGGCTTCCTGTGGCCACAAACGGGAATAGATGAAGAGACTCCCAGTCAGGCATTATGTGGAGAGTCTAAATTGAATGTCTCCATTGGGTCCCTCGCCTCAGAGA
Source organism: Microtus obscurus (assembly GCA_963919715.1). Taxonomy (NCBI): domain Eukaryota; kingdom Metazoa; phylum Chordata; class Mammalia; order Rodentia; family Cricetidae; genus Microtus; species Microtus obscurus. The sequence continues at coordinate 6,466,062 of CAWTZC010002333.1, forward strand.
TTGGAGAATGCTGAGGAAGAGAAGGAGAAAGACTGTAAAAGTGAGACCAAATGGTGACACCAGGAGAACATGTCCCACTGAATCAACTAAGTAGGACACTCATATAGGTTCACAGAGGCTGGAGGGGCAAAGATAGGCCAGCATGTGTCTGCACCGAGTCTTCTGAGTCTATGTTACAGCCATTTGCTTGGTGTTTCTGTGAGACTCCTAATAGTGAGAGTGGGCTATTTTGCCTGTTCTTGGGACTCTTTTCCTCCCTTTGGGTTGCCTTGTCTAGCCTTGACATAAGGGGTTTTGCTTTCTCTAATTGTATCTCGTTTGTCCTGTTTGGCTGTTGTCTCTTGAAGGCCTGCTTTTTTCTAAAGAGGAAACAGATGGAGGAGGGGGAGTAGATCTGGAGGAGAGGAGAAGAAGCTGGAAGGAGTGGAAGGAGGAACAACTGTGGTCAGGATAAGTATATGAAAGCATAATCTGATTTTAATGAATAAACAGATAAAAATATAAATACTGAAACTCCCAACTCTAACCCACTAAATGAGGGCTACAGAGATTGGGACTAAGTCACTGTGCTTTGACAAATCCACCAGATAATTTTAGTGTTAAGCGTGGGAATACTGCTAACAAATGAGGGGTAATGCGATGTTAATATTCACTATCAACCTGATTAGATGCAGAATAACTAGGAAACACACCTCTGTGCTTGTCAGTGAGGGACTTTCCAGAAAGGTTTTAACTTAGCGGGGACTATGGAGAGTGCCATACCTGGAGCTGAAGTCCCAGGCTGAGTGTAGAGAGATTTGGAAAGCAAGGCATGCACCTCCTTCTGTGTCCTGACGGGAGATGAAATGTGACCACTGCCTGATTGTTGCTGGACCCTAATGTCTTCCTCAGGGGAGGGAGTGAAAAGCACAATGTCAACCAACACAGATGCCAGGAATCAGGTAGGAGGCTTAGAGCGGGCTCATTTATTTAACAACGAGGAGAAACTTACATAGCCTCCCAGCACCCAGGTGTTCTGATGTGTTGATGCTTGGCATTTCATGCTTGCCCCTCATTGGTTAGGTGCAATCAGGACCTCTTGAGAGTGTTTATTGCTAGGTACTCAGGAAACACCGCTTGGTTGTTGCTTGGTGGTTAGGCATGGTCAGGACCTCTGACAGTGCCAGGCAGACTCCAGGTTGGCTCCTTTTGACTTGGTAGGCCTTAACTTCCTACACCGTATCTCCTGCCACTATACTTTCTCTATGATGCGGCGAACTCCCTGACCAGCAGGAATGAGCAGCCACACGACGAGGATTCTTCTCAAATCACGCTTTATTGGAGCCTCTTGGTTGAAGGGAGAGCAGAAAGCGAGGGGCCCCGAGCTCTGAACTGTATCTGCTTATATATGGATTCTGCCTAGCAACCTTTGATACTTTGATACCTTAACTGCCTTTCCGGAGACCCACCGGCAGGAAAGAAAGCAGGGGAACATCCCTGTCAATTACAGACCATAAGGAAGTTCCCCTGCCGGTCAGGGGAAGTGTGGGCAGCTAGATCACAACAACTCATCCTGTTTTCTGGTGGAAGAAACTGCAACCTTAATATGGAGTTATCAAGTGAGGCTGGGGCCAAATGCCATTTTATAATGGCAGCCACTCAAATCGGCTCCCTGCACTATGAATTCCATACCATGATGAAATATTTTAGACAGCCCCAAACTGTGGTCTAAAATAAACCCGTCTGCCCTTCAGTTGCCTCCTATTAGGTGTAAGATCACCAGATTGAGAAATACATGTTAGAGCCAATGATTCAAAGTTTAAATGTCAAATCTACCATTCACTAGATGTGGCCCTTGAGAAGAATCTCCTTAATCTTTCAGAATTCAACTTTCTTATTTTTAAATGTGTAAAAGACTGTCAAAGATTATGTAAGATAGTCTATGTTACTCAAACAATAATCTGTCCCTAGACATGTTAATAACATTTACAAAATGCAAAACATTCTCAGAAATTTTCTCTGAACATTTTCATAGATAAATGATGTAAATCATGTCAAATCAAATGATTCAGGTCCAATATGTGTATATAATCCAAAGAAAAGTCTGTTTCAGTTTCTATAAATGTCTGTGAAAAACTTGCTCAAATTAGGTATTAATTTTCTGTGGTGCATTTAAGTACACACTTTTAAACATTATTAACAAGACGATGACATCATCTTTTACAAATGGGCAATGGGTATTTCTTAGTCAAAAGTCTTCTCTAGTCAAGTTCTGTACTGCCCACCTATAGCTGCTGTGTGCATATGCACACACACACACACACACACACACACACACACACAAATTCTCAAGTGAAGTTTGTTTCTATTTTATTACAAAAATTATTCTCAACCAAGAAAGCCATGTGTGGCCGCCCAAAATGCATCCCTAGTGAGCTTTCTGTTTTCTATGTATTTTCCTCTCCTTGCAGAAAAGACATTATTGTCATGGAGATGAACAATTTGCAAAGGAAAATGTTGTAGAATGTTATTCCTGAACAAAGCCACAGAATTAGGGAGATTGGGGGGAGAATACACGTATTCCAAAGGGTTAGTTTACTGTGTTTCAAATACGAGGGCAACAAACACACACTAAATGCTATCTAAACCCAGGTGCCTGGAGCCGTGCTGTGTATTTGCTGGCCTTAGTGGAATCCACAATATGCGGACACAGAAGACAGGATCAATGGAATTCACATAATCACCCAGGCACCGCGGCTGATATATCCTGTGTTCTCTGTTGTACGGATTTTCATAATCACCCTTAACTTGATATCCACTAACAGAGTTGGATAAAAAGGAAGGAAAACAGGTAAACTACTTTCTTACCAATGCAGTCATATGCAACAATTACCATTTATAGATTCCTACTTCACTGCTAAAAACTGGTTCCACCATTTATCAGTCTCCAAGCCATATGAAATATAGTTTCTGGATGGATACTGGGACAATATTTATGTGGTCTATTTTATATTTTCATGGGCAGAGATTTTATCAACTATGTTTACATCTGAGCTATCTCTCCTCCTTTCTGGCCTGCCATGCCTGTTCTGATGGTTGTGGATTGCTGTCCACCATGAAACACCCTGCTAAAGGCACAAAAAGAGCACTAGCAATTGGCACATATAATCCTCCAAATAGCAACGAAAATGAAATTCTGCTCACCCCCCAGGTTGATCTTGGCATTTGTGTTTGGGGTTAACGCATGCAGTGGAGGTGTTCTGCAAGGAACTGGATGCAGAAGAAAGCATTTAGAGCAGTGTGTTTATGTGTTCATCATCTGCACACGCAGTGTATATCACCTCCACTAGTGATTTAAGCCTAAGAACCAATTACAATGCTCTGTGGGATAAGTGAGAGGGAAGGTAGAACAAGATTCCAGGCAAGGTGACCACTGACCATCAATGACTCTGCACTGGAAAACTCTGGGCATAAATGTATGCTACCAAGATATCCCGGCCCAATGGAAAACAAACAAACTTCTTTTTAAGAAATCAAATACCAAAACAAAAAAGTGCTGAGTACATAACTCAGGGGTAGGATACTCTCGCCTGCATAATGCCCTGGGTTCAGCTCCTAGCATCACAGGGACATTGTTAATAGACATTAAACCCTTAAAAAAATGTTATTAATGCTCATAATGTGATGGACCAAGAGTCCCGTGGAAGGAATACGCTAGAAAATTAAGGTTAGTAGAAAAAAAACACTGCTTATCACAATAGTAACACAAATGTGTTAGTTCAAAGATGAGGCCCTGTTGAGAAGTCCAAGTTTTGGACATTTTTTTTGAAAAGTAGAATTTCTCTAACTCTTCTCTGTACAGGCTAGGATGTTGAAGCCCCAGAGAACTGAAATGACAAGCCAAGAAGCATAATGCTAAGCAGTGAGAAATATCTCTCATCCATTTCCTTCACTAGCACGCTGTCAGGATGCTCACCGGAGACATAAGAAGGCAGAAGAAACTAGATTTCTTTCTTTTTTTTTTTTAACCTCTATGTCTCAGATTTGTAGATGGTCGCATAAACAGTCAGGGTAGAATGAGGGGGAAGATGTATACAAGAGAAGGTGCTCTTAGCAAGCAAACAGATGAAAGCAGGCTCACCTCTCTATCAAACACACGGAGCCAGTTTGGGACTGGTCCACTCTTCTAGGTCTTGCATAGGGTAAATTTCAACACTGGCTACACTCTGTGAATTCTTACTTCATTTTAACGGGTTTAAAACACAGACTTCTACTGTTACCCACCTGCAGTTTTCTTGGTATCTTTAAGGGTTTCCAGTTGTTTATTTGATTCAGGAGAATTTCATAAACCTCATCTCCCTCAAACTAATTATTACTTATTTGTCCTCCTGTTTTCCAATGCCTGATATCACAAATGCCGCTAAAAGATGTCCTGAATTATAACTCTATAATGTTAAGTGACGTAAATTGCAGAATGTCCACTGGAGTACTCAAAGCTGAGTGAATACTTTGTCTTACATGGGAAAACAGTATGAAATTAAATAGACATATATGATACAGCAGCTGTTTATAATGAGTATGAATTTAATGATATTTTATATATAGATGATGTGCTTTTCCAAACCCTAAAGTTTTCCAAAGTCTTTTGACAATGAAAATTATCTTTATATCATTATATTTAATGAAAAGGCATATATCTTAAAATATTTCTGATATAACCTTCATAGTATAGGGAAACTTTAAATACTGAGTTTAATTGAAAGGGACAATTGAAACCTAATCTGGAAGTGAATTTCCAACGGGGCTCCTAACTCTGTCAAAGAGGGAATATGTCGCTTGGGCCAGTACCAGAAAGCTTGTCTCCCCTCCTCAACAGCTATAATTTTCTATTTTTAAGCAAATAACACACCAGTAGAGAGAATGAAATTAAACAGGAGCATAATCAAACTCTCATATAAGATATTTACCTCAATAACAGAGAATTACAGCGAAGCATTTAGCGATTTTTATTGAAGAAAGGCAAACACACTTTGCTTTTTAAAAACGTGTTTTTGAACTTAAAATTAGCTTCACCTAATTGCAGCATCTCAATTATTAAAGCATCTCTTACTTCCTAATCGCTGTTTTCATTAAGGTCATTCATCTTGCTCTCTGAAGTCAGCTTTTTATTGTATTTGCCCCTTGTTTATTGTCTGGTAGCAATTGACAATAACACCTCAGCTCTCTGAGGCCAGAGACCTAGTTAGTGTTATACATGGGTGTATCCCAGGGCCCAGACTAGTGCCTAGAGCCTTGCAGAAGCTTCATTTAATATTTATGAAATTAAGGACTGAGTCCTAAATCAGCTTAAAATATAGAGCCTGGAAGAGGCTTAGAACTCCTGTAATACAGAGGAAATAGAAATCAAACTTTATCTTTAGAAAAAAAAAGACAACTTTATTCTTAACTGAACTCATATTCTTCCTGAAATGGCAATGTGTTTTTATTTTGGATAGTCATCCATGTGACATGTGTATGTATGTGCATGAATTTTGTATGTGTGTCTGTATGTGATATATGTTCACTGGCATGTGCACGTGTCTGTGCATACACAGGAGTTGAGGATCTCAGGTGTTCCGCTGTACCACTCTTCAATTTGTTCCCTTGAGACACGATCTTCCACTGAACCTGGAGCTGGGCTGGTGGCCATCGAGCCCTGTGATTCTCCTGCACCCATCCCCAAAGTTCTAGCACTACAGCACAGCCACACCCTACAGTTTTTGTGTGAGCTCTGGGATCTAAGCTCAGTTTCTCATGCAAGGATCAAAATATGCCACACTGTTGGGAGGGGTAGTTTTAGCTAAAGGCAATTCAGTGCAGACACAGGAAAAGCTCTCGGCATTCCCTCCATTTACCTTAAGGGCAAAAAAAAAAAAAATTGTTGACAGAAGGAACCTTGTCTTCTTGCTGTCCAGAAGGACAAACATTGATCAGAGAAGGCTGCTTCCAGCACATCCGGACTGTAGAAGGCATCAGGCGTGTCTGAATAACACACTTGAGCAATTAGCCCTTTGTGCTCTGTACCTGATCTCTTACATCATGCCAGCTCTTACGACTCAAGACTTTTCTCGTTTTTAAATCCCCCCCCCAGAATGTATTGTTCTTTGTCAAAGATGCTGTGTGTAAGTTGTCATTCAAATCATATATTTGACAGGCACTCGTATTTCCACAAGCTTTTCCTATGTGAGCATGAAATACATGCATGTTTATTTTCTGCTATTATTCTACTTTTGGTACAGGAAGTCTCAAGTAAAAACTATATATAGGTCAGATGGAAAAATTACTTTTCTCTTTCTACAAAGTCTTCTAGATCAGAGAGTTAGGAGACCAAATTTTTCCATTGTATTCATACTTTATGCCACTGACTATTTTCTGGAGCTTCTTTGAGTCATAGGTTCCACTGGGAAGCAAAACGAGCTTCTGAGTACATTTAGCATAATGTACGGAGATTACCTGTTTCAAAGCCTGACGCATAATTAGGGTTCAATGTGGGTAGCTATTGTCATTAAGCTCTCTATCAAAATTGCCATGACAAACAGATGAAAAAGTATTTTTCATCATTAGCTCAAGGTGGTAAAAAAAAAAGTATGAAACTTGTGAAGTTTTATTGGAATTTAGCAACATTTTATTTCTTCTAATATTACTGACCTGGTTAGTTTCATCGTTAATTTGACAAACCTGGGAAGAAGTAATCTCAGCTGAAGAATTGCCTTAATTAGGTTTTGCTGTGGCCATGTTTGTGAGACAGTCTCTTGAATGCTACACAATCTACCAGGGTCTGGCACACTCTGGGCTGTGCCATCCTTAGGCACCTAGGCCTGGGATGTGAAGGAGGCTAGCTGAGCAAGCCAGGAAGCTGGGTTCCTTCGTGGTTTCTCTGTGTGTTCCTGTCTCTGGTTTACAGCCTTCGTTTCCCTCAAGGATGTGCTACAGCCTGTAGCACAGTATTTTATCAAAGCAGCAGACAAACAAATGAGATCAGGGATCAAGCTTCTCAAAGCTTCAGCAACTGTTCAAAAGTTTGTGGTGTTTTCATATTTGTGTGCCATTATACTTTGCCTATATTCAGCATCTCACTGGTCACCTTCCTTCCTGTGCGCTCTCTCTCTCTCTCTCTCTCTGTCTCTGTCTCTCTCTCTCTGTCTCTCTCTCTGTCTCTCTCTTTGTCTCTCTCCTCTCTCTCTCTCTCTCTCTCTCTCTCTCTCTCTCTTTCTCTCCTTTCTCCTCTCTCTCTCTCTCTCTCTCTCTCTCTCTCTCTCTCTCTCTCTCTCTCTTCTCTCTCTGTCTGTCTGTCTCTCTCTCTTTCTCTCTCTCTCTCTCTCTCCTCTCTCTTTCTCTCCATTCTCCTCTCTCTCTCTCTCCTCTCTCTCTCTTTCTCTCTCTCTCTCTCTCTCTCTCTCTCTCTCTCTCTCTCCTCTCTCTCTTCTCTCTCTGTCTGTCTGTCTCTCTCTCTTTCTCTCTCTCTCTCTCTTTCTCTCTCTCTCTCTCTCTCTCTCTCTCTCTCTCTCTCTCTCTCTCTCTCTCTCTCTCTCTCTCTCTCTCTCTCTCTCTCTCTCTGTATGTTTCTTCCCCCCATTATTATCATCCTTAAGATCTCAGTCAGAGAACGGGTCAGTGGTTACAAGCACTTACTGCTTTTCTAGCTGACTTGAGTTTAGATTCCAGCAACCATATCAGAGATCCACAACCACATGTAATTCCACCTCCAGATGTTAGCACTCCCTCTCTGCCCTCTGTTGACACACACACACACAGAGATAGAGAGACAGAGACAGAGAGACAGAGAGAGAACTAAAAGCATTTTTTAATCTTTTGAAAAAGAAATCTAGGTACATCTACAATAGATATACTTGGACATCCACATCACTGCCCACAATTGCCAACAAACAGAATCAGTCTAGATGTCCCTCAATAGATGAAGAAATGGATAACGACCATGTGGCTTATACACACGTTGAAAAATTTAAAAGAAGAATAAAATTATGTCACTTTCAATAAAACGGATAAAACTGGAGATTATCTTGCTAAATATGATAAGCTAAATTCAGAAATGTGACTATCCCGTTTTCTCTCATGTGCAGAATCTAAGAATTATGTATTAATATATACATATGATTGAAATAGAATATAACTGTGTGGAGAAGAGGTCAAAAGGTGGCAAGAAGGAAGAAGAAAGACTCTTTGAGGAGGACACTCTCGGCTCGAATACCACCTTAGCTAGGTATTCAAAAATAATGGAAGGTCATCCTCTCTAAATCACATTAATTTGATTGCTGTTTTTATCAAAGAAACTAAGAAGCTTTATCAAAGTTCTCAACATTTCTAGCTTCCATATATATGTATAGAATAAATCAGTAGGAAAAATAATGATAAATTTCATATGCTATTGAAAAGGACAGACATATGAAATAGTATGTGGAATAAGAAGATGAGTAAAATACACAATACTCCCACACTGTCATGGAAGCTGGGTCTCTATATCACATGGTAGAGGGGGATCCACCATGTGTACACTTTCTTAACTTTATCCCTCCGAGGTCTAAATAAAACCATGATGAGAGCGAATCTGAGAGTTCAGTCTTTTCATTGTGTATCTTACACATTATTTTGTGTGTGTGTACCTGTTTGTGTGTGTGTGTGTGAGGGTGGACATGTCTGTGTATGTATACACTTGGGTGCATGCGTGTGAAGACAGAGGAGCACCTAATGAGATATTCTACATGCTACAGACACTATCTACCTTTTCTGTTGTTGTTGAGACAAGTTTCTCACTGTCTAAATGCTCCATGAGGGCATTAATACAACTTCCCAGTGAGTCGGGGATTCTGGCTCCACCTCCCCAATCCCACAGTATAAGCACACCAACAGTTGGCTGGTTTTTCTTTGTTTGTTTGGTTTCAACTGGGTTCTGGGGATTGAACTTAGGTCCTTTAAGCCCTTTATCCACTGACCTACGAGCTCTTACCACATAAATTTGATATGGAGTTTTCTTAGAATTTTTGATCAATTGAGGATGTGTTTATGTTTTATATAATATTAGTGTCTTAGAAAAACATAAAAAGAAAAGATTTTTTATCTGTTTTCAGTTATTTTATACACACAGCTTTAAACCAAAAAAAAAAAAATGTTAGAAAATTTTCAAAATGATGTCATTTCACCAGTCAACCATTCTCCAAGGGCTGTCTTGTATTTCGTTTATTTTGAGACCATGATTTTTATTCACAGTGAATCTAAATCTCTCCCCTTTGTTGTCTGGATATCAGGATCTGTCACCTTTCCCATAAACAAAATTGAATCTAGAAAAAAAAAAAAGAAGAAGAAGAAGAAAATGACTTAGAAATTACTGGAGGAAAAGACTAAATATTTTCTTCATGATTAAATAATCTTTAACTCATTCTTCTCTACAGGTGAAGTCTGATAGTAAGACCCTCCCCTTTGTTGAAAACACTTAGATTATTGATAATTTTTTTTTTTACTTTGAGAAGTAAGTAAAACCCTACGACATTTATCATAGAAAATGCATTAATCTTGTTTTCCATGAGAGAGCTTTTCTAAATATAGAGCCTAACCAGGCAATCACAGCACAATGGAATGGCAATGAGCACAGAGCCACTTCAAGCCAGAAGAACGGGCAGCCATGTTTACAAACACAGAAGAGCCCCAGGGTTGAAAGTGTAGTTTCCCCGACCTCCTTCAGCTTTGAATCAAAGCATACTTCACTGCTAAAGACAACATTTTCATATCGCTAGTACTTTCAAGTGCCCAGCGAAATGATATCACATCAGACACAAGTGCAAATATCTGTTTCCAGCCATTCTATGTTTGACTTAGAACAAGAGGACAGACCAGGAATTAATGGGGCATCAAAACTACTCACCTTGCATTTTAACTGGGAAAGGGAAGCAGAAGAGGGTCAATAATAATGGCCATAAACTTCTTAATTGCAGGTGTAATGAAGGTTAATTTTAAAAAGTGGTAAAATTTTGCTTAAGTTAAAGCTAATTAATGAAGTAGGATTTATTTGAAATAACAGTGGGCAAGTTTCCTGCTTCGTTAACTACTTGCCATTCAGTCAAGAGACAGACATGAATTTGAAGGAGAATGGGGAGGGATATATGGGAAGGTTTGGAGGGAAGAAAAGGAAGGAAGAAATACCATAATTATATTATAATCTCAAAAAGAAACAGACACAGTGTGAAGATAATCAATTACATGGATGAAGAAATAATCTCCACCTGATGTTTCCTTTATGTTTTCACTCAAAAATCTCAAAATTATGTCTGGAAAAAAAAATAAAAGTGAACACCCAGTCTTCTAATAGACAAGGATGGACCTTCCCCAGGATGAATTTTATCACAGCAGGAGGCACCAGTGGCTGTGTCTTCATAGTGCTCTGGCATAAAATACTTCTCAGAAACTGGGAGGGATTCTCAATCACTTTTATAAGAAAAACACAAGTTAAAATGTACAGGGCGGTGTCCAACAGTCCACAAGCAACATTTGTCCCAGTGTTTCCATCTGTTCATTTCACCATAAAGAACAGGACTAGGATGTGAGGCTTTACACACTCACTGCTCTGGCCACTACTAGTTCTGAGGGTCAGTGAAATGTCGCTTAACAAAAGAACTACGGAAGCACAGGACAGGAGCAAAAGTCAATACCGTTTATGGTTTCTCTTCCTCTTATACAGGTGCCCCCTACCTCTAACTAAAGTGTTTCCTCCAGCACTCCATCAGATGGAAGCGATTTATAACTCCCAATATTGAAATCCACAGCATTGCCAAAACATACGGTTATATCCCGAGATTTATTCATAAATATTATCCTACTTGCTTATTCTTTCAGCTCATCTGCAGAATTCTAAATGCAATAAATTTTATATGGGGAGCACGGTCGGCTTGGAAATTGTGACTCACTCCTTCCTCAGAAATGCACATTTCATGTACTGTCTTTGATTCTATAGAGCTGGTATACCCCCTCAGCTTAGGAAAACAAATGAGTTCTTTATCTCCTATAGCTGTCATAGCTGCAGATAAATAGACTGCAATATACAGCTCCCTTAGTATGGAAATTCAAACATCACATAGAACTTTTACAAGAGGCATATTCGATAAAAATATTTAAATCCAAATTAAAAAATAGCTGTGCAAATCTAAAGTCATTTGCTGGCATACTTCAGAAACTGTCAGCTGAAAATACATACTTTGCGTAAAGCTTAAAGCCATTTCATGATCTTCTAAGTCAACATACTATTATCATTTATGGGAAAAATTAATCACAAAAGGCATAATACCTTAATGTAATAGCCCTTCCCAATTTTTAAATATTTTTAAATTTTTTATGTGTAGTGTATTAGTATTTGCCTGCATGTATGTATGTGTACCATGCGTGTGTGATGTGTGTATTCAGGTCAAAAAAGGGTGTGTGATTCTCTGAATTGAAGAGCCATCATGTGTATGCTGGGAACTGAACACAGCTTGTCTATAAGACCATCAGCTGCTCTTTAACACTGAACAATCTCTTCAGCCCCTACTCTAAATTTTATGTCACAATTCAAACCTTCTGATAAATGAGGCTCTGTTTATATTAAGAAATATTTGTAGTGAGCAACCCTTCTTTGGAAGGCCTTATTACAATAATAATCATAGAAATTGTTGCTAAGGTTGAATTGTTAAACACTATCACAAATAAACAAGTAGAAATAAGTAAATGGGTCATTTTGCTTTTAAATTGTCGCTGCTCTCACACAAGATGAAAAGACATGACCTTAGAACAAACGATCAATTGGGGAAACGGGATCAAAAATTATCATTCTTAAGTCGTTTACTAATGTGTTGATGCCCAGTGTTGACTCATTTCTTGCTATTCTCTATACTCAATAATTATATATACTAATTATAAAAAATGAAGATTGCTCAATGGTTAGAGATGTATAGATCAAACAACCTACTCAGAATATATCTTATTACAGACATGTCTACTGCTGGATTGATACTGTTTTAATACAGACTCGGTGATTTTAAAGCTGTTCCGCACTCTCACAATTACTTTTTTGGAAAAGTCCACCAGTATTAGCACTATAGAGTTGAAAAAAGAGATTAGTATATCCCTCAGAGTGACAGTAACAAAACCTTTAGTTAATCTAACAAATTCAGGCTCTCAGAACCAGTTTATAGAAACATTTCAATTACTTGTACTTTGTTTATTGCTATTTATGTTTATTGATTCATTTTTGGTGAAAGCCTATTGTGTACTAGGAAACATGTTATAAGCTTTATGTATTCTTTTATGTTACTTTTTAATACTTATTTTTTCCAAATGTAAAAGAAAATGTAATTTAGAATAAATGAGCCGCATGAGCTGACTTGCTAGTGGAGCTGCAGTGTGAACAGGGTTCTGCCTCTGTGACCCCATTCTCATTGTGCCGGGAAACTGACATTTCCTCCAAGACTTTCTAGCACACTCAAGGTCTAGGCTGAAAAAACACTCTCTGCTCTTCTGTGTTTTGTGACTCTCCCAGGACATTATTGTTACAATCCTAATTCCCTAAAGACGACTTCCCTTGTGTTTTTCCACTCTGACTGATGTTTCTGTAAGAGCAAGTGCTGAAAATCTGTCAAGGAAAACCGGGATTTCCATATTCCACAAGACCATCTAACCCATCCCTTTTTTTATAACTCATTACATTCTCTGAAGGTTTGAAGTGAAGTTTGGCCCCACCCCCCCCTTCTCTGAGCCTCCATGAAAGCCTTTTCTCAGGACGCCACAATTCCCAATTTTCACCTCCATTGTGGCATCACAGCAATTTAACTCCGTTGTCACGCTACCTATTTTTAATTGTGTGGTACTAATCAAGCTAAGTTTTCTGTCTCTGAGTTTCTCTAAATCTCTCTTAACCAAATAACCGCTGGGAGTTAGCTTTATATATGGAGCAGCTGTGCCAGAAGCCAGATGACCACTAACCTAGTTCAGATTCTAGTTATATCTTACGACTCTACAGCTGAAGTATAAAATATACTGAACAAACATCTGTTGAAGGAAAACATGATTTCAGATATCTGAATAACAACCGACAGCTTAATTTATCGACTACCTGCAAAGAAATTTTCGAAAGAGGTACCTGATTGGGTATGCTTCATCACAAACAGAAATGGATGATTTGCTAGAAATTGAGTTTGAGTCAGGCTCATGATCGCAGGGATGTCTACGCCTAGGAAAAAGAGACAGCGGTCATTTACATGCTTATACTTCAGAGATCCATAAACGCACACTGCAAGAGTTTTCACAAACAGGTTTTGATGTAATATATCCTAAAGGAGAAGGAATTGGTAATTAATTTTAAATCACCGTGCAAAGGACTAAATATTTAACCATCAGGAATTCATTCTGACTTCACATTTCTGTTCAATGAGGAAGAACACCAAATACTAGATTCAATTTAGTGGAGGCAATGGAAAATGTCATACTTTCAACAGTAATTTTCTGCCCACTATTTACAGTGCATGATCTGTTCTTAAAATGTTTCACATTTTAATTCCTTTCCAGACATGTTTGCACTTCATTGCCTTAATTCAAGGTGTGAGAATCTCATCTCTGTTAGGAACTACCTATTATGTACTTCAATTTCTGGAGTTATTCTGTGAGCTCCACCCCCCCTTCTCTGAGCTTTTAGGGTTTATATATTATGCTTTTAGGATTTATATATTATATATTGTATTATATATTATACATGTATGTATGACTTTTATTATTAAGTTAGGAGCAGATATTTTCTGAGTTATAATTACTTATCATGATAATTCACTTTATTTCAGTTTATGTGGTACTTGTGAATAATGTGGGAAATTTTAGTGGTCAGACAAACTTTCTTCCTAGACTAAATATTTTGACACTCTTCTCAGGTTCTTGCCATCTCAGATCTGGCTGAGGAGGCTAGAGTGAGATCTGAGAAAGGCAAGTCCTGAGAAGTTCTCATCTGTTGGCATTGCCGCTGGTCTCTGAAGTGCATTTCCAGTCTCAATGTAAACTGCATCTTCGTCTCAATCCCCCTGGAAAACTCTGTGCAAACTTAAGGAGAAAAATAAAATCAACATGTATAGTCAAAACTGGAAAAGATGAAACGATCTTACAAATATGACTTGACTGACACTCTTCCATACAAAACAACCATGACAATGGCCCCCAAATTTTCAGTGGATATAAGTTCACACCTGAATTACTGAGATAAATCAGAAAAGTGAAGTCAGTTGTACATCCATTTTCATTTTCAGCGAAAACCTTTTGTCTCTCCCTTGTTTGTGAACAAGCCCCGGAGCACATCCTTCAAAGTCAGAATCGCAGGCTCTTCTGGGGCATGGTTCATCAGGATATCCACAGACTCCTCTTGCCGTCTTCTAATGAGTGCAAAATCCTCCTCCTGGAGAATTCTAGCTTTGCAATGAGAGGCACTATGCAATAGCAAAATGGCTTAGTGTTTTAAACCAGGGAACCTGATATCAGTTCAAACTCTGTCAATTAACAGCATGACCCCAGGCAAGTGATTTTACATCTCTGGGGCTTTTCCTTCACTAATATAATTAGAGGACTGTCCTCTAATGGATTAGAACTAATTCAGTATTGTGTAAAAGTAGATGAAATTTTTGTGTTTGCGAGCCATTAACCTCATCTGAACACATAGTTCTAGTTTCCTCAAGCACTGATAGGTTTCATCCTCTGCAATCTGTTTCTTGAGCATGGTAATGACATTTCATCCAAGAAATGACAGAATGGAAGCAACAGCCTAGTGTGTCCCACCTAGATGTCAAAATCCATGGTACTATGCAGCAACATAAATTAATAAAGAAATCTCTAAATAGACAGAATTTGGGAGTATTCTTCAATAGTACCCTTTAAATGATGTACAATTTAAAGCATTAGTTAAAATCCAAGTAGTATTGGGGTATGAAAAGAGACTAATGAAGGAGCCACTAATTCTTTTTGCTTGTTTGTTTGCTTCAAAATTTATCCATCAAAAGTTTGTCCAAGTATTATTTAAAAATAGCATAGTTGCTATTCAAAAGAATATTTCTTCAGTGAAGTGCAGTAGAGATGTTATTCTTAAGCTTCTGTGTACTCTCGAACCACCTAGTGAATTCAGCCAGCTAGATCTGACTGAGTAGGCCTGGAATGAGAATTGAAATCTGGCATCTTTAATAAGTCCCTAAGTAAGGCCCTTGCTGCAGTCTGTGCACTGCATGTGTGGTATTGAGGGCAGGCTGCACTTCACAAGTCAGTGTTTGCTCTTCTTGATGTGTATGGGATCACTTACTGAAATTTTAAAAAAATCTTAGATACAGCCATACAGATTGAATTATTTTAAGCATTTTCTGGGCATAGAATTTGATAAAACTACCCAGGTGACTGTAATAAGCAGCTAAATTGTTGAACCATTACCACTGAGATAATAACAAGACTCAAATTAGAAAGGTGATCACTAAGCCAATCTAGTTAAGAATGCTATTAAAGGGGACAGGAGTGGCGAACACTCTTAACCATGAGGATTTCAGAGTCAAGTCCTGACATTTTCTCCCCAGATCCTATTAGAGAGCTAATGGGTAGTTATTATGATTCGCAAATAAGAAAACTATCAAGGGATGAAGCTAAACTGCTAATCAAGTTTTTTCTTCCTTTTGTGTTACACATAAAGGAAAAGATGTATGTAGAATATGCACAAGCACCATTTCCTTCCTTTCTGTATGCAGAAAAAGATAAAAGAAAGATCAGAATTGGCAGAACAATTCCAAGCCTACACCGTGCCAACCTGGCTGCCAATTGTGTTAAAAGAATTGGTTTTACCTGTGGATGTTGCGGCTTCACCTCCATCTTCATTTATCTCAAAGAAAACTTTCTGCATGACTCTGGAGACGTAGACTTCAGATGAATCTGATGGAAACATGACAGGGAAAATCAAAGCACTTATGACTAGGCCCTCAAATAATTACATTTTCAAACATACAGAAGCAGTGACTGAACAAAGGGACTTTCTGCAATTCAGTCAGTTTTCTGTAGATAAGGGTGCTTAGGTTTAAGTATGAAGTTCATGGAAAGATAGACTGATAGAACGAGTTTGCCTAGACATGAAAGGGAAGGCGGAAAGTGTACCCCTCAAATCAGATACCCCACTAGGAGGGAGATTTGAATGGATAGAGGGGATTCCCACTTTACCACAAATAATGAAACAATGAAAGATCAACCTTAAAGTAAACTTGTCTTTTAAATTACAGATTCACTTCTGATCTGACCATAAAACAAAATTCATTTTCCCTCAAGACTGGTTAGGTCAGAAACGTCTAAAGAGGCTTTGGATTGTCAGTTCGAAAATTAACTTTCAGAGCTGTTTTCTAAACATTGGATAAATGTTTTCACGTAAGACAGTGTCTTGCAACATTTGTTCTGTTGTGCATGAACACTGAGGGTTCCTCTCTTCACCCATTAGTGGAACTGATATGACATGTTTCTGGCACAGTGGCTGGCAAAGATAATCCTGACAAGTGCAATAACGAGGTAGACATCATATCAAGTCAGCTTTGCAGGACCAGCTATATCTAGCGTCTTTGGAGTCAATAGAGGCATGCGCTAAATGCTGTCTGGTGCATAGGTGATGTCACAGACACCACGCAAATAAGCCAATCAATGGACATGAATGTGCTCAGTGACAGAAACCTGCAACATGGAAAAAGGAAGAAGCCAAAGTTTCAGTGTGGATTTTCCAAAACTCAAGCCAGCCATTCAGGGTGAGACACCTAAACAGATTCTCCAATAGCTCCCCGAAGTAAGACAGGATTTGCTAATTAACCACACAGTTAATGACCTAATGGTGTGGGCTGGTCAGGAAGAAGTGAAAAATTTCACCCAGATTAGCAATGGAACTAGGCCAAATGGCTCTGAGGCCGTTAGGCGGCACAGACCAAGTCTTATAAATACAACCCCTGCAGTAAGCCTTGCCACTTAGGAAAAGGACCTGAGTCACACCAGCTTAGAACAATGAACATGACTGCTATGCTCCCTCTGTCTTTGAAGTAATCATTTCCTTTAAATAGCCATGAAAAGATAAATCTACAATTGTTAAATTAAGAAGACTAAAGGAGACTAAAATAATTCTTGTTTTTCTAGATGTTCAAATACGCTTGTGTATTGTTTTATTTTTATTTATTTATTTATTTATTTGTGTGTGTGTGTCTGTCAGTGTGTGTGTGTGTGTCTGTGTGTGTGTGTCTGTCTGTCTGTCTCCGTCTCTGTGTGTGTGCAGGTCTTGGCATGGAAAGTCCAAAAGAGGGGTGTCAGATCCCCTAAAGCTGAGTTGCAGGCAGTTTGAGTGCCTGATGTGGGTGCTGGGAACTTTACTCAGGTTTTCCACAGAAGCAGCAAACAGTCTTAACTACTAAGCCATCTGTCCATGTGCCAGAGGAATAGATGGCCCACATAAATTTTTCTATTTTCCCAATGTCATTAAGACATATGACTCAGATTATGTCCTAAAAGTTACATCCTTATCAAACATGGCATAGAAACTAATAACATGGTAAGAAGTAAAGTTTGAATCCCAAAGTTTCAAAGGTATAAAATTATATATCCAAAATTATTGAACTATATGAGTATAAAATATACATTTCTTATAGAAACTGTTCCATATCACTAAGATTAGACTAGTTCACATTACATTTCATTAAGATTTTATTGTACAAGAATCAGAAAGCATAGCAAGTGCTGTGGCCTGGATCAATATCCTTCCAAAAGGCATGCATGCTGGCTTTAAGCCCTCAGCTAGATAGGAAGTAGGTGATATTGAAAGGAACTGGTCGTTGAGATTTTAGGGGATCCCATACCCACTACCCCATTTATCCCCTTCTCTGCTTCTTGTTTCCAGTATAATCAATGAGATCCTCTGCCAAATGTCCCTGCGGCCATTTGTCTGGCCCAAGCCTGGAGGACTAAACCACCATGAACTGAATCTTCTGATCCAGGTATCCTCTTTTGCTTGCTTATAGCAGGCATTTGGTTACTGCTCTGAAATGGTCTGAAATGTAATATATACAGCATTCAGTTGCTTATGCTGATAAATACTGGCTTTGGTATTAAGTCAATGAGGCATGACGAGAATGTTAGAAATAATTCAAGTAGCTAACCCCAGAGTGGGGGGAGAAAGCAGAAAATGTTATACATTTATTCTCTGCTTGGAGTTATGTTTTGCACAAATTATTTTATGAAGCATTTTGCAAGTATTTTCATAAATCATCTTGCAAAAGGTTTATGGAAGTTACAAATTGCTGGAGTTTGAACAGTGAGCGGCTGTTTTAATGCTTATGATATATTGAGTAAGATTCCTCGGGCCAGGAAGAAGTTAAAGGGAAAGAGGTGCTTGAAAAGTGCTTGGTTGTTTGGGTTTTGGAGGTGGCTAGGGTTCAGGGCACTCTAAAATAGCATCTTACTGGAGTGTTTAATGCTGACTAGTGTTGCTAGTACATAGGGATTTGCAAGACGTCAGATCCAATTGTAGCTGCGGAAGCAATAGCTGTGCCACGTGTGAAGGCGATAAAGAACCTGTCTGGCACCTACTGCACACCTTCCACTTCCTCCATTCAGATACATTATCCATTCTACCCACGTCCCTAAAAGATCGGTGAGTGACCAGACGGACAAATACTGCTGTGAAGTTTAGATATTTACAGAAACGTCCCAAAAGTTTTTCTACTGCATGTTATATGGTGATACAAAATGGACTGGTGGGCTTGTATCATCAGAGCCCTGCTTTATAACAGAGAGACTGTATTTTTTTTAATTGTATTTGATATGTATGGTATCCTTTATTTCTATTTCTTCAGGTATTTATTTTCCAGCTATCAATTTTTGCTAATCACTGAGGAACTTAAAGAATGCCTGGCCTAGTTATGGAGGTAAGGAGCCCAACAAGGCATAAGTACCTAGATTTACTTTAGCACAAACAATCCATCTCCGTTTGCTGTCAGTATATAAAGACCCTTGCAGGTAGCACGGTCCATTGCAGGCTTCCTGATTCCTGTCGTGACATCATCCAAAGCTTTCTGTGCTTTAATCATACCAGAATATATTTGAGAAGTAGTTGTCCATCTGAGTTTTATATGTCTTGCTTAAATGACAGACACTACCTTGTAGTTCCCATTATTATAAGGCAATATAATCAGGGCAGAATAAAAGCCTATATAATTCTTCTACTTACATAATTTTATCATATGGTGAGAATGTTTATCTAACTTTATGCAATGCTTTCTGAATTTCATTGAGGAAAACCTCTTACCTGGGAGATACAGAGCATATTAATATTAATAGAAGGTTCACCCAAGGTATGACATTTATTTACTATGTATATGCTTGCTGGGACTGAATATTCTCTCATTGTAAGATCGGTCTGCTAATATAATTCCAGGAAAACAAATCAACATGACAGTACAAAAACTACTCATCAACAGCATACCTGTTATTCCAGAAAGGTCACAGCCACGATTGAATATCTCTGTTACATTTAAGGAATGCAATACTTCCTTGAAGTCTAATTTTTGTTCTGTTTTAAATCTGTTTCAAAAAGACGAATAAAATGTGATTTAAAATGTAGCGCACAGTTTCTAGGAATTTTTTTATGATGTGGGTGACATGGCAAAGATTATGCTGTGAATCTTTGGCTTTCACCAACCCAGTTTTATTTTCTGATATCTCCCGTCATTTCTATACAGCTCCATTCATTGGTTCCACGTAGCTAATATCTCGCTTCCTGGATAAACTGTTGGCGGGGAAGATGAATAGAATGATTGCAATGTGACAATTATTCCATCCAAAAAAGGTTGTTTCCTTGTTTATCATCTTTGATAGAAGTTTCAGACAAAGATGTGTACATCTCCCTACGTGCAGGAGTCAGTAGCCTACAGTCGTGGAGGAAGCTTTTTGCTGACTGATATTCAGAGAGGCATTGATTTCTCGGCATTCTTCCTATTGATTCTCTCATTGGCTGTGACTTTCTTCGTTCTCTGGGCATTTCTAATGTCTAAAAGTGGAGACTTCATATGGATAAACATGGATGGGAACTGGGTAAAATGGATAAGATTTATCAGGTCAGGGGCAAGAGTCAGACAGTGCTTTTGATACCAGGCCATAAATTAAGCCTCTGACATACAGCTTACCTGAGTTCTTCATTCACGAAAGAACCAATCATCAGAGAATCACGAAGATTCATGGTTCCAAGATAGCTGCAGGCACTGAATTTCATATCATTTAAATAGAGGAGAAAGAGCTAGTGCCTTTTTATTTCATAGATGCTTAGAGAATCTTATTCGTTTTTAAAAGAGATCACAAGCTGTTTTTTTTTTTTAATGAGGTAAAACATGTGGCATCCTAGGGAAACACATGTTTTCT